>CM065680.1:54984102-55004102 GCA_017654935.2 Phymorhynchus buccinoides
AATAGTACATGAACGTACTGGAGTATCCTTTGGCCATAATTCAGTATTTCATGTCCATAATTCAATATTTCATGTCCATAATTCAGTATTTCGTGTCATAATTCAGTCTTTCATGTCCATAATTCAGTATATCGTGTCATAATTCAATATTACATGTCCATAAGTCAGTATTTCATGTCCATAATTCAATATTTAATGTCCATAATTCAGTATTTCGTGTCATAATTCAGTCTTTCATGTCCATAATTCAGTCTTCGATGTCCATAATTCAGTCTTTCATGTCCATAATTCAGTATCTCGTGTCATAATTCAATATTACATGTCCATAAGTCAGTATTTCATATCCATAATTCAATATTTCATGTCCATAATTCAGTATTTCGTGTCATAATTTAGTCTTTCATGTCCATAATTCAGTATTTCGTGTCCATATTTCAGTATTTCGTGTCATAATTCAGTCTTTCATGTCCATAATTCAGTCTTTCATGTCCATAAGTCAGTATTTCATGTCCATAATTCAATATTTCATGTCCATAATTCAATATTTCATGTCCATAATTCAGTATTTCGTGTCATAATTCAGTCTTTCATGTCCATAATTCAGCATTTCATGTCCATAATTCAATATTTCATGTCCATAATTCAGTATTTCGTGTCATAATTCAGTCTTTCATGTCCATAATTCAGCATTTCATGTCCATAATTCAATATTACATGTCCATAATTCAGTATTTCGTGCCCGTAATTCAGTCTTTTATGTCCGAAATTCAGTCTTTCATGTCCATAATTCAGTGTTTCAAGTATTGTATGTCCGTAATTCAGTATTTCATGTCTGTGATTCAGTATTTCATGTCCATAAGTCAGTATGATTAGGCTATCATCGATTCGTAGTGATAGTGGCATAATCTCATATATCGAAGTAATCGTGCCTTCAGCTTGTAAGTAATTATCAGCTAGCGTGCCAATAAAGCTTTGGAGAGGCTGCTGCACTGAGCTTGGATCAACCTTGGGCAATTCAGTAAAAATGACCGAATGCTCTTGCAAAGGGCGAGGCACCGTCAGAATATAAACAGTGTAACATAACACCTATGTAATGTATCGCCCAACTCGCTCCTGTCATCCCCAGCCTCTTCTCTTCCCCAAAAGAAGAAGACATCTAAAATATGCCTTTGCAAAGCTGAATGTCTATGCAACCGATGAAACAGTCAAAAGTGAAGCCTGAACTTTCGCTTTTTCCTGAGAAAGACTGACAGCGACCAAAATGCATATTTTGGAGAACAACAACAAACACTCAAATTATGCATGCTGATATTACTGAGGATATCTAGACCATGTTCAAAAATGAAGGTTACAGGTCAAAGGTCAAGGCCACTGAAGCCGCAAATGCTGCCAGGCTTTGCATGTGGGTATGTACTAAAGGTATCTAGGCCAAGTTCAAAAATGAAGGTCATAGGTCAAAGGTCAAGGTTATTTTATCTGAAAATGCTTCCAAGCACCTGGCAAAATAATGTTTGAAATGAGGAACCTAGGACGATCAAATGTTGCAAGCGGATAGGTATTTAGGATATCTAGGTCAGGTTGGAACATGAAGATCATTGGTCAAAGGTCAAGGTTAGTTTCGTTACCAGCTGCGAGGTGAAGCACTGTATCCGAAAATACTGCAGCGCGGCTGGTGATCTAGTGTCGTAACGCTCTAGTGTTGTTTGTGTACCCTGGTTAAAACAAAACCTCCAGGGATCATCCCAACAGCAGACTCACTTGAACACTATCAGGTACGGATGAGAACATTACGTGTGTGACCGTTTTTTTAATTATCCCACCACATAGCAGCCACACTCCGACTTCGGGAAATATTTCATTATAATAATTTATCTCTGGTCTATAACAATCTATCTCTGGTCTATGCCTGCATGTTATATCCTGCCTATATTCTCTCTCTTTATGTCGTTCTCTCTCACTATTTTTGTCTCCCTCGTTGTCTCTCTGTCTGTCTGTCTGTCTCTCTCTATGTCTGTCTCTGTCTCTGTCTCGCTCTCTCTCCCTCTCTCTCTCTCTCTCTAGTCCAAGAGAGGAAAGCATCAAAACAGCTGAACCGTGCAAACTTAGACAACAAACTGGAAATTAGTATGAACAGACTCAGGAGAGTTTATTTACCATTTCCTGACGTAGGGACATCAACATTTATGAGTCTATCGTTGTTTATTTGGTATTTTAAAATCGGTAGCTAAGCAGACGAAAACGGAGGCCCGCCATTGAAAAAGAAGTCGCAGATATAATAATGCTTCTTCAACAAATCTTGTTTGAAAAAAATAAACTTAGCACGCAAATATTTTTATTTACCGCACATTATGTTTCTTTTACGTTTAATTTAGTAAAGTACAGCATTATTATTTTATATTCTATTATTTTATTACACATCCTTTTCATTTTAGCCAATCAGGTTTTGAAAGCAGTCCCAGAAGAAATGTAAGAACGAACGTAAGATGACTCCAATGGCGCAAAGTGCTTTTCGTCATTGTTCCTAATCAAGTCATTAATGGCATTATGTTACTTTGATTCCAATCGATTACAGAGGTGAGTAAGTAAGTGATTACGATTGTGCTTGTGTATAATGTGGAATGGGTACACTGATAGACTAGGTCTTGAATTCAACAGATTGAATTGAAAGAAACAAGTTAGATCTAGACACTGTACATTGTACACTCTTCTTCTCCTTCTTCTTTCTCCTTCTTACGTTAAAAGGCCCATGGTCACCGAGCTGACCATTCTGGCCCCTTTTCTTGGTTTATTGAACATCTAGATCTATTCTGTCCAAGCCAGAGTTTGGTAGAATGTACTCAGCCAGAGTAGCGATTGTGTAAAAAGCAAATGAGCATGTCAGTGGCGTAGGAACGTTTTCAAGCCGGGGGGGGGGGGGGGGAGGGGCAGGATTGCCGATTGCCAACAAACTGGGGGGGGGGGGGGGGGGGGGGAGACACAAGCGCACGGACAAGATGAATGGATGGATAGGTTAAATTACATGACTTAGTAAATCCTACAAAAACACTATCATTGTTATTTTTAAACATAATCTTAATCAATAACATCAAAAAATCTATGAATGAAATAAAACATGATGTGAATTGAAAGGAAACAATAAATAAGCATAAAAATATAACCATGTTTGGGGGGATCAGCCAGTCATGGAAGAGGGGAGGGGGTAGCTCCAGTGGTCAGTTGGGGTGGGGTGATGGGTCTGGGGGGATTGCCTCCCAGAAGCTGATGATGATTTGAATGTAAAAGATGCAATCAAGGCTTCTCGTGAGAGAATAACTGTAGCATGGAACTACAATCTGTTTTCCTCTTTTTCTTTCCATTTTTGGGGTGGAACCCCTTTACACCCCCCCCCCCCCCCCCACCCCCCCACTCAAATCCATCTTTGATGCAGTACCAACTCCATGACACCAATGTGTAGTGAATGGGCTGAGACTATTAACTCTTTCGTTTCCTTGTGTCCTTTCTGTTTTTGGGTGTTTTTTTGCCGTTATTAATTTTTGGGGGGCAGAGAGATACGGGTTTGCTTGCTGATGGAATGTCAGTGACTTGAAAGTTTTGGTGTATAACAAATTGATGTCAGGCATTATCTTAACCAGTAATCAATAAAAAGCAATCATCCATTAAATCTCTAACTGGAGAGGAGCTAAAGAGGGAAATAAGTCATTTTGGGCAGATAAATGTTTTCATTATGGCTGACAGTGAATTATAATTACATCAGTCACTTTCAACAGTTTTTTGCTTTTTTTCAATTATCTTTAGAAACGGTTATGCTTAGTTTACCTCATTCAGTCATTGGTCCCTTCCCATTTTTTGTGTTTAGTTATGTAACTATGTGATCCAAATGCTTCTGGCACTGAAGGGGTTAAATGCTAAATTAAAAATGTCCCTACATCCTAAATCGACAAAAACACCATAATAAACTATCATGCCATGCTTGTTATATGTCATGCTTGTTATATGAAAATGTCATGCTTGTTATATGAAAATCCGCAACACTAGATTTTCTCGTTGAATTAAAAGTTCCGTAATCAAAATGCCTTTGGCACCGAATGGGGCTAAAGGCTGAATTGAACATATCTCTACATCAGAAATGGATAAACACACCATAAGAAACCACCATGTTAAATGTAATGGTTGTTACATGAAAATACCCAACTCTACATTTTTTTTTATAAAATAACTCTTCACGATCAATATGCCCTTGGCACTGAAGGGGTTAAAGGTTGAATTGCAATTGTCCCTGCATCAGAAATTGATAAACACACCATAAGAAATTATCATGCCAAATGTCATGCCTATTGTATAAAAATACCCAACACTAGATTTGTATTTAATTATAACTGTCCTCGATCAAAATGCCCTTGGCACTGAAGGGGTTAAAGGCTGAATTGAAAATGTCCCTACATCAGAAATTGATAAGCACACCCGGGGATAAGAAAATGTCATGCCAAATTCCATGCTTGTTTCTTGAAAATGCATACCACTAGAAGTTTATTTACTTATTACTGTTTGCAGTAAAATGTTCTTGGCATTGAAAGGGTTAAAGGCTGACTTGCAAAATGTCCCTACGTCAGAATTTAACAAAGACATCATAAGAAATGATCATGGCAAATTTCATGCTTGTCATATGAAAATGCTCAATACTATAAGTTTTTGTTGAATTAAAATTCTGCTATAAAAATGCATTTGGCATCGAAAGGGTTAAAGGCTGAATTGAAGGTATCCCTCTGTCAGAAATGAATAAATGCACCGTAAGAAACCACCATGCGAAATGTTAGTATTAGGTATTAGGTATTAGTATTAGGTACTTTATAGTCACAGAGGCGTCTCTGTGAATTTCGGGTTGCTCCCACCTGGAGAGCGCGTCGCAGCCACAGGCGCGCCACCCAGTGTTTTTTGGTTTTGTTTTTTGCATGCGATTTTTGTCGCTGATGAGGGGGGGGGAGGGGGGTAAATTTTTACCAAATGACAACTTTTTCGTTGCCACTGGGTTTAGCGTATGCTAAGTGCATGGGCACACGGGACCTCGGTTTATCGTCTCATCCGAAATAACTGTTATGCTTGTTACATGAAAATGCCCATTAACAAAGTTTCCATCACTATAAAATGCGCTTGGCACTGAAGGGGTTAAAGCCTGAATTGCAAATGTCCCTACGTCAGAAATTGATAAACACACCATAAGAAACTATCGCACCAAATTTCATGCTTATTACATGAAAATACCCAACACTAGAATTATTTTTAATTATAACTGCTCGCGATCAAAAGGTCCTTGGCACTGAAAGGGTTAAAGGCTGAATTGAAAATGGCCCTCCGTCAGAAATCAATAAACATGCCATAATAACCTATCATGCCAAATTTCATGCTTGTTTTATGAAAATGCATACCACTAGAATTTTTTTTTTTTGGTCCACCCAAAAACTACACTTGGTACTGAAAGGGTTAAAGGCTAAATTCCAAATGTACCTACGTCAGGAATTGATAAACACACCATAAGATACCATCATACCAAATTTCATGCTTGTTGCTTGAAAATACACAATTCTGCCTTTATTTCTTCCACTACTCTATCTCTCTATCTCCCTCTCTCTCTCTCTCTCTCTCTCTCTCTCTCTCTCTCTCTCTCTCTCTCTCTCTCTCTCTCTCTCTCTCTCTCTCTCTCTCTCTCTCTCTCTCTTCTCTCTCTTTCTGTTTCTTGTTTTTCTCTCTGTCTCTGCCTTACTCGCTCTTTCATTGTCTCTCTCTCAGTTTCTGACTGTCTCTCTCTCTCTCTCTCTCTCTCTCTCTCTCTCTCTCTCTCTCTCTCTCTCTCTCTCTCTCTCTCTCTCTCTCTCTCTCTTAGTCTCTCTCTCAATGTTTCCATCTGTTTCTCTCTCTCTCTCTCTCTCTCTCTCTCTCTCTCTCTCTCTCTCTCTCTCTCTCTCTCTCTCTCTCTCTCTCTCTCTCTTCTCTCTCTCTCTCTCTCTGCTCTTAGTCTCTCTCTCAATGTTTCCATCTGTTTTTGTCTCTCTCTCTCTCTCTCTCTCTCTCTCTCTCTCTCTCTCTCTCTCTCTCTCTCTCTCTCTCTCTCTCTCTCTCTCTCTCTCTCTCTCTCTCTCTCAAAGGGAATGGGGGAAGGGGTCACGGTGGTGGTGGGGAAATAACAAACAAATAACTGTGTGGCCGAGGCCCTTCAAAAATAAACATTTGTGCATGGAACTGTGAGGGCTGGTTGAATAAGTTGGATATTACATATGTAATTAGTACTTCGAAAGAGTTCGATTTTTTCTCCCTTAATGAGATTTTTGTTTATTCTAAAGTCATTGATTATTCTGCATTCAATTATTACAATGTTTTCGTGTCCAAAGCTGTCAAATTGTCACAGCAAGGCAGATACTCAGGAGGAGTTATTGTTTTTGTTCGCAAATCATTATCACATATTGTACAGAAAATATATACTAACTATCAGCATATGATTGTTCTTGA
Source organism: Phymorhynchus buccinoides (assembly GCA_017654935.2). Classification (NCBI taxonomy): domain Eukaryota; kingdom Metazoa; phylum Mollusca; class Gastropoda; order Neogastropoda; family Raphitomidae; genus Phymorhynchus; species Phymorhynchus buccinoides. Next base: position 54,990,604 of record CM065680.1, read on the forward strand.
ATTAATCAAAGATTTGATTGGTACAAAGAAAAATGTATTCATCCGTATGATAGGAAGTATTGGACTCAGTCACAAGAAGGCTTTGGCTTAGAAATGTTAGAACAATGCTTGATTGACTTGCTTGAAGGATTTGATTATTTCTATTATGATTTGTGGTGACTTGAATGCAAGGACTGGATGCGAGAATGCTTGGATGAGTGACGAGTTTCTTCCCTTTGATCATTTTGTTGATGAAGATGCCTCTTTTGTTTTAGACGAAAGTCAGATGACAAGGACATTTCTAACTTTGGTAAAGATTTGCTGTCTGTTTGTTCAGCATTTGATTGTGTTATAGTTAATGGTTTATCTGGTTTTGGATTTGATGAGTCCCCTACTTATTTGTGAAACACTGGTGGTAGTCTAGTTGACTATTTTATTACGTCAAGTGACTTATGTCTTGAAGGTTGTGTTAGCTCCTTATGTCTTTTGTTTGTAATTGATTCGCAAACATTTACCTGTGTGTATCACTTTAAATGAACGCGACCATGCTGAATGTATTAAAATGAGTTTCAGGAAATATATATTTGGGATGAATCTTTGGAACAACACTTTATGGATACTTTACATTCTGATATATCTCAAGACTTACTGTCTAGAGCAACACATGTAATTGATTTTGACATAAGCCACGCATTACGCCTGTTTACAGATGCCGTAATAGCTTCCAGTGAATGTATGAAAAAGCGTATTTATGTCAATGACAACAATAAGGATTATGGTTTGACAAAGAATGACATAAACTTAAGTCAAAAACGACACGTGCACTTATCCTAGTTAGAAGGACCAAGCGCACTAAGCACAGGATGTCTTTCGTGAGGAAGAGGAAAGAATACAAACTATTTATCAAAAACAAAAAGTCTAGTTTCAAACGCAATAAAGCGAAACAGCTAGCCTCTTATGGTAAAGACAGTCAATCGTTCTGGAAAGACCTTAGACAAATGTCTGGTAAAAAGAAAGTCAATATATGCCCTACCATAACCAAAGATCAATGGCTTAATCATTTTCGGAACCTGTTTAATGCTGATAAAAAGAAAAATGATAACATTTATCATTTGTCGAATACTTTAATAGAAAATTGTGGCGATCTGAATAGACCAATAAATGAAAACGAAGTTATGGAAGCTATTCATAAATTTAAAAAAAGGCAAAGCAGCTGTCACAGACGGAATTATGCCTGAAATGTTGAAAACATCTGGTGACTTTTCATTTCCGTTTTTGACAAAAATGCTTAACGTCATTATTTGATACCGGAATTTATCCAGAAGAATGGTCGAAAGCAATAATTATCCCTATTTTTAAAAAAAGGTGATCAGACATTAACAGAGAACTACAGAGGAATTTCCTTACTGAGTTTAACTAGTAAATGTTATACAATTATCCCCAATAAACGATTAATTAACTGGGTTGAGACTTACAATGTATTGACGGAAACACAGGCTGGGTTTAGAAAAGGATATTCAACTTTCGACCAAAAAACTATACATTGAATGCTATTGTTGAGAAATGTTTTTTTCCAAAAGGGGTGGGAAGCTTTATGCCTGCTTTGTGGATCTAAGGAAAGCCTTTGATTCTGTCTAACGTGAGCCTTTGTTCGATATATTATCAAAGATTAAAATACATGGAAGGTTTAAGAAAGCAATAATGCATATATATAATTCTATGTTATCTTGTATAAGAGTGAAAGATGAATTAACTGATTTGCTTGATTGTCCAGTAGGCTTACGACAAGGTTGTGTACTTAGTCCAGTTCTCTTTTCAATTTGTATTAATGAAATAGCAGTCTCTGTGAATGAAAATGGAATTCATTGCATTCAGTTACTACCTGATTTGATTGAATTGTTTCTCCGTCTTTTTGCTGACGACATTGTTCTTCTGTCATACACTGCCAGAGGCCTACAAAATCAGATTAACATTCTTCATAACGCTTGTAAAAATCTTTTTTCTTAACATTAACGAAGATAAAACTAAAGTGATGGTTTTTCGCAAGGGTGGCTTCTAAGGCAAACATGAAAGATGGGCTTTAGGTGAAAAAGAATTGGAAGTAGTGAACGAGTATAATTATTTAGGCTTTGTTTGTACAACTAAAATGAGTCTGAACAGAGGTGTTGAGGCTCTGGCAGTGAAGGGTATATGTACAGTTTGTTAAATGCGTTAGTAAACTGGATGACATTTCAAAGAACTGCTTCTTTAACATGATTCTCAAGTTCAATCTGTGCTATTGTATGCATTTGAAATGTGGGGCCTACATAGATTAAGTAGTGTTGAAAAGGTACATTCTTTTGCGTGTGAACGCTTTCTTAGGGTTCCTTTAAAATTACCTAATAAGTTTGTGTATAAATAAACTGGACGGTACCCCCTTTACATTAATAGTGCTGTCAGATGTATTAAATATTGGTTGAAACTTCTTAAGATGTATATCAAAATAAGGCTTTGCAACATCTAGTTTATTTTGACCAAAGAAACATTGTTCCCTTGCCCCTAGAAAGCCGCCTTTAGGAAATACCATGATCTTACTTTTTTTCCAAATTGACTTTCAAATATAAGTTTTGGGCACATTCATAAAGAATATTTATTTGATTTTGTAGACCAGCTATGGCAGATGACATAAGAGCTATTATCATCCGCGAACAGCAGATGAGAGAGAGAGACACATGACACTTTGACACTTTGATGGTTTAATGATGACATTGGTCAGATACAGCTTTCGTGTCGTGGGGGTTATTACAACAACACCATCATTTCGTGCAACGTTTTCTTGCACACAGAGAGAGAGAGAGAGAGAGAGAGAGAGAGAGAGAGAGAGAGAGAGAGAGAGAGAGAGAGAGAGAGAGAGAGAGAGAATACGAATACGAATACGAATGTTTTATTGAGGGTAAAAAGGATAAGCTACAATAGCTTCTTTACACCTTGCCCTCTCACTCACACATTCATACCATGCATCAAGCAAAGAAAATTTGACATAAAACAATCAAGTCAAGAAAATGGAACAAAAATTGGCACATGAAATAATTGAAAAAGAAATCAAAAATGGGATTTAAAGCAAACATGGATAATACTTAAGAATGGTGAACTTGAATTGGTAGTTTAAATTGAGTACGAAAAAAGGGAAACCATTTTGAGACAATGACAATTTTTCAGAATAAACCCAATTTTAAGGAAGAAAAACACACACAAAAAAACAAAAAAACCATATGATAACATGGGAATATGAGAGAGGGACAGAGAGAGAGAGAGAGAGAGAGAGAGAGAGAGAGAGAGAGAGAGAGAGAGAGAGAGATTTATAAGAATCTAGACATAGCTGATGGCATTAGTAGAGAGAGAGAGAGAGAGAGAGAGAGAGAGAGAGTGAGTGAGTTGCGTTTTCTCAAAAAATTGTTGGTATTTTTCCATTTTTCTGTCTATGACTGTTATCACATCCCAGTGAAGTTAAATTCACAACCTGTCTACGTCTCTCCTGACTAAATTAAACTATCTGAGGGAAGGCCTTCATCATTGGAAATAACGTTTCATCGTAGGAAAAACATACAACCATGGTACGATCCCTGTTTGTTACTATAGTGTCTGTTAGAGAAGAGTCTGATGCGCGGCAGAATTGTTTTTTCTTTCCATGCCTTTTATTGTTGCTGTGAACAACTTTATTTTAAAGGGCCACCCTGAGGGATGCGTTTTTGTAAGAAACACGTCCAGATCACCAGGAAAACACCCTTTACAGAGATTGCAACACTCACTTTGCTCTGGTTTCCTCGAAATCAAACCGTGAAATCGGCGATTCCTCCTTGGCGGAGGTGCTGGAAGTCAAATTCTTTCACCCAAAGAGAAGGCATGTTCCGTCACTTTTCTAATGGCCGCCTGCGCTTAGACCAAATCGTTTGCACGCAATTTTCGCAATACAGGCCTTTTTTTCTTTCTTTTTAATTTTTTTTATACAGATTATCTAAAGGAGTTTTGCTCACAACAAAGGAAATAGCTCCAATTGTGTTTTTTTTACTGCACTACAAAGAAAGAAAACGCTTCAACCACAATGAGTGACATTCACCCACCCCATCCAAAATGGCTACTATCTCCGCCAAGGAGGAATCGCCGTTTTGATGGTTTAATTTCTAGGAAACCAGAGCAAAGTGAGTGTTCCGATCCTTGAAAAGGCTGTCTTTCTGGTGATCTCGACGTGTTTCTTGCAAAAACTCATCCGTCAGGGTCCACCTTTATAAGTGAATGAGAACAAATTTAAAAAAAATTGTGTTTTTGTCCTGAATGTCCACGACCGAACAATAATGGGGATTGTGGGGCGAATTTGAATTGTCATTCAGATATAATTATTACGATAATTGTAGCTTTTTAAAAAAAGTAAATCTTTTGTTTTAAAGAACTGGAAACGTTATGAACAGATTTTGATTGCTTTAAAAAAAAGTGAAGTTGAAAGCAACCCTTTAACTGCTCTATAAATCAACTGCTCTATATTTCAAAATATAATTATGTTGGGGTTCTGTATCCCTTTCCAAAATGCAAATCCGGTCTTATAACTTGCTTGCGACCAATGTATTGTGTGACTTAATATCCTCGTAGCAGGCTTGTACAACTGCCGGTTGTTGTCGATGTGAAGGTTTACATTATGTCGGTACTTTTTAATTGCAATAAGCGTTGCGGTACATACAATTGCCAGATATGACTGTGTGGAGGATAGACAAAATCAAACGGTCGACATTCTTACACTTAATAAAAGCAGTGTCTAGCTGTGGTTGAAACTTTAGGTATCAGCATCTTGTCTATTACTGGTTCAGCCTATGCAAAATGTTAATGAGAAACAATCACATCACACGTAACATTCACCAAATCAATGGACCACAACAAACTAAAAGCTCAAAACACCTAGATTACACAGTATTAGCAGCCACAGGTAAGATAATTGTATACAATAATGATGATTATATCTAACAAATGCTCGCCTTGGCATAAGGCTGTGTCAGACCAATTGACATAAGTTAGAACACCAAGGCTACATCAACGTGTTGTTATGTTCTGCATAGTTATACGGGGATTGTCTTTAACCATGGCAAGCTCCTAGCATAACATCACCAGTCCACAATCCTCCGAAATCGGAGTGTGGCTGCCCACGTGGCGAGGTAATCAAAAACGGTCACACACGTAATGTTCTCATCCCTAGCTGGTACATTTGTACCATAGTGTTCAGGTGATTCGGCTGTTGGATGATCCCTGGATTATTTAAGCCAGGGAATGACAACAACAACTAACAAATGGATAAAGAACAATAAGAGAAGCTAACGAAGCATAAACAAATGTCAACAAACAACAAAAAAGGAAAAGAAAAGAAAACTTACAAAGTGATCATTTGGAAGGGGCAAGATACGATTAAGTATTTAGTATTTTTAGCTTTTACGTAGGTAGGTATAATTAGTATCTTTCATGAAGTTTTTGGCGATTCTTCCGATTTAAAAAAAAAGTATCCAAATGACTACAATGATTATCTTGATAATAAGTGTTAAAAAAGGAGAAAAGAAAGAAGAAGAAAAAACGTCCTTAGGTGACACTTTTTCATTATATTAACTATGGTTTAAATCCATTAATACGTTTTCGGGTTAAAAAAAATCCCACACACAATGTAACAGACACATATGCAGACAGCAACACACACACACACACACACACACACACACACACACACACACACACACACACACACACACACACACACATAACTGCCTTTTCCATTTTTGTAGAGCGAGGACAACAACAAGCAACAACAACAACAACAATATTTAATATTTATATAGCTAATGGCGCATACAAATTAAATGGTTACACAGCTGAAATATAGCTAATCCCGTAAACGAGCAACGAAATCTAAGAATAACACAAAAAGAATGGAGTGATTATGTCTCTCCGCTCAAAAGTTATGATTTTTTTAATAATTTATTTTTTTCACAAATCTTGTAAATGCGATTTCCCCCAACTTTGACATCCCATAATTTCTACATTAAGAGAATACCAGGGCCACACATTTTACGAGCTGTTATTTTGGTGCTGTGCTAAGAGAAAAAACATGTTTCACAATAGTTTTCAACTTAATATTGAAATGCTGATGGCCCAAACTTGGTCGAAATTGCAAAATGTAAAATGTCAATTTTCATGATGCCCTATTTTTAGCACTCCTACCAGTACACTTTCCAGTCATTGAATGGTTTCAAACTGGCTCTCTATAGTCTATATGTTATAGAGATATCGCCTATGCGAATGCCACAGGTATGCGAATGCCACAGTTTTGTTACAATGATAAGCTGAAGGTTCAAGAATATTGCGATTTGAAGGGCGGAAAATCACAATATATTACTATGTGGAGACTTTAAACTGCTATGACGTTTCATCTAATGGACGGATTCTCTTACAATTTTGTATGCAGGTTCCGAACAGTATTATTCTTTAAACGAAGCATTTGGTTTTACATGTTTGGCTCAGTTGTGCAAACAATGTGACTGTTTGTTCTCATAACTGTCACTTTCTCTATATGTGTGTGTGACTGTTAGACCTGTAACTCATGAACAGGTCAACAGAATCATTTCAAATTTTGTGTGCTGGTGTAAAATGAAACATGGAGGATCCCATTGAAAAACATATTACCATGATGACCTTGACCTTGAAGTTTGACCTTGAAACCGAAATTTCTTCTTTAAGCTATATATTTAGTGTTTGAGCTGTATCATGTGAACCGTAGGACAGAGTAGCTTCAAATTTTGTGTGGTTGGGTATCACGTTGCATGAACAGTCCTGAAAAAAAAATATATAGCAGTGCTGACCTTGACCTTGAAGTTTAACCTTGAAAACCAAACTTTTTCTTGAAGCTATATATTTCGCATTGTTAGACTTAAAACATTCAAACTTGGTGTGTGGGTGCATTGGCTTATGGTAATTCCAAACATCGGGCACCACTGAAGTTCAAGGTCAAGGACATAGACCTCAGCTGTTTCAAATTAGTGTTTTGCCAGTGTCTCACATTATTACAAAGACAGGTTTGAAAGTTGGCAAGCTGGTAACTGGACCAAGGCCACGAGTGGTGCAAAGCAATTGATTATCTTAATGACCTTGACCTTGACTTTTGAACATCTCTTTTTAGCATGGCTATACTTCGAACGCTATTGGGTTTACACCCACATAACCAGATTTATTCTTCTTAAGTATGATCTAAGTAATGCTGTAAAAGACATTTGAAGTCACTTGACCTTGAACTTGACATTAGACCTTGAGGCTGCAATATTGGGTTTTACATCCATATAACTATATCATGATCACATGACCTAAGGGATACAACGGAGGACTTTGAAGCCACTTGACCTTGACTTTAATATTTGACCTTCAGGCTGTTAAATGAAAACAACTTGAAGAATTCTACAGTGACAATAAGAGTCGGTCACTCTTCTTTGAAAACCGTTGACTGCACACCCCTATGACCATGTATGTCCATTATCAGCTGCATAAGGGCTAAAGCAGTCCTCTCTTTCCAGTTGTCATTGTTTGAAACCCTTGGGGTGTTTTTTATCAGCATGGCACAAGGAAGGTAAAGGGGACATTTTAAATCTCCAGAGCAGTCTCTGCCAGGAAAGAAATCCCTCAAAGTGAGCGGTACTAGAAAATTATATTTATACAAGTCTTATCAGTCACAGTCCCCAGATATGTTCAGTCAGTTAACCCTTTCACCGCCAGCCATGTTTCAGCCAAAATATTCCATAAAACTTAGCTGGGTAGAAAAATATTTTATCTGCAATAATAGGAATTCTTCTGTGACATGTGCAACACTAGATCCTTACTTCCCAAAGTTAAGAAATTGGGTATTTGGATAACAAGCCTGGATTTGATGCCTTTTAGTGACATGGGTGTTAAAGAAAACTTAAACAATTGTGGTACATAAATGCGACATTGACGGCGAAAGGGTTAACATGATTAAGGTCATGTGGAATGTTAAGTTTTCTTGAACTTGATAAACATATTAAATTTGAACAGAACCACTTCAAAATTTGACGAATGATATATCATTTGGAGCTGATATAAGATACTGAGCTAACTATATCTTTGCCCAATATTGACCTTGACCATGTGACCTATACACTTATAAATGACCATATACTTCTGAGACAAATGCTAAAAGCGGTAAGAGTTGTCATGTTTCAAGTGTTATCATTGGAGTATTGATCTTCTTAAATTATATACATGTACATTATTTGTTCCATAAACCTGTATTTATCCAGGCTTCAGTGATAACTCTCTCTCTCTCTCTCTCTCTCTCTCTCTCTCTCTCTCTCTCTCTCTCTCTCTCTCTCTCTCTCTCTCTCTCTATGTATGCCTCTCTCTCTATCTCTCTCTCTCCTCTCTCTCTCTCTCTCTCTCTCTCTCTCTCTCTCTCTCTCTCTCTCTCTCTCTCCCTCGCTCTCTCTCTCTCTCTCTCTCTCTCTCTCTCTCTCTCTCTCTCTCTCTCACACACACACACACACACACACACACACACACACACACACACACACACACACACACACACACACACACACACACACACACACACACACACACACACACACTATCTCTCTCTCTCTTTCACACATGTAAGAGATAATTGATTAATATGTAGATTGTTTTAGGATTTTGTTTTAATATGTGGATAGTCCTTGGTAATTTGGGGATATTGTGTGGGTATTCTTCACACTTAATTTTTGAAGTTTTGATGTGCTGATAGCACTTTCTGAGATTCTTGATTTTTCAAATTATTACAATACTGTTATATTGGTGCGTTTTGCTTTGTTTAATTTCTTGTTTCATATTATTGTAAAGAAATGCATTTGTTACCCCCCTCCCCCCGTCACTAGAGCTTGTTAGCTAATGACAGTAAAGTTTGGATGTTCAAGTGTTCTCTCCCTCACTCTCTCTCTCTCTCTCTCTCTCTCTCTCTCTCTCTCTCTCTCTCTCTCTCTCTCTCTCTCTCTCTCTCTCTCTCTCACTCACACAACTCATGAAGACCATGACAGTCTTGTGTTCACTGATTGGTATCATTATTTTATGTGGTGACCGTTTTAAGTGGACCTTCTTCCTTCTTGAAACAACCGCCATCATCATGTTGATGTTCTGTTATAGCAGACACTGAGGGACTCCAGTCTTGCAGCTGTGGGGGTTTGAGTGGGGGTCGTGGACTAGATTGTGGGCATAATGAGAAAATAAGGGGTTGGGGGCAGGTGGAGAAGACGGTGGGATCTTGTGGAGGAGGGGGGGGGGGACTTTTCGTAGTTGATGACATGAGTCCTGACCTAATGCACTAATCCTGCTGACGAGATTGATTTTGAACAGCAAGGTGACTTGTGGAACAACGAGATCTTGTGTTAACTTATTTACTTAAAGCAAGGATTTTTTGGTGGCAAAAAGAAAGGAATTGTAGCAGTAGAAGTCAGAAACAAGGTAATAATGTATACATAAAGTAACAATGTATGAAAATTCAAATAAAGGTTTTTCACATCAGTCTTGTTGCATTATTCAGAGAGAGAGAGAGAGAGAGAGAGAGAGAGAGAGAGAGAGAGAGAGAGAGAGAGAGAGAGAGAGAGAGAGAGAGAGGGGGGGGGGGGGGGGGGGGTCATAGACCTTTATTTCGCAGTACCAAGGCAAGACCAAACCGACTACTGTAACGCTCCTCAGGGATGAACCCCGACTGGCACAGCTCCTGCCCTTCATTTACCATTTCTTTGATCTATGGCCCATAGTCCCTGGTTTAATGTGTAGCTGTAGGGGCAAGGGGGAGGGGGGTGACTGAGGCAGAGGGGTTTGATGGAGTTGTTTATGGAGACCTGTTTTGAATGCCTCAACTGACTTCATGGAAGCAACACAAGAAATCAGCATTTGCTTATACTAGTTTTTATACTTACTTATCAGTGTGCCTGGTGGTAACTTGATCAGTCTTCTCTCATTCATTGTTTGGGTACAGTAGTGGGTGACTTTTATGTACCACTATTTTTACTGCATCGGCGGCATGTCAACTGTTGTCCACAAAACCAAAAGGTCAAAATCAACTGTTCTGATGAATCATATTATACTACTATGCCTCTTGGTAGTTTCTGACTGTACCTGGAACCACATGAGTAATGCATAAAGTCACAGTTTCACATTTATCTCCCCTACCCCAAAAATTCAGGATTTCGCCAAAGACACCAAACGACCATTTTGACAGCCTCTCAACCCCCCAAATTGTTTGGCTTTGATGGGAGTTTATGTTCTTTTTTGTCCGGAATGGTTTTGTTGCTTACAAGTTTAATTTTGCTGGTATTCTCGTGTAACAAAATGTAGCATTAACAGTCTTTGAACAAATATGCATAGCACAACACAACATACAGTATTCAAGGTGTCAGGGAAGCAAACATTTCTTGGTCATTTTCAAAGGCATAATTTGTCTGTATTCTCTCTTCATCAACAGTCAATGAGGCATCAGAAATTTCACTTTCAAGCTTCATCAGAATCTTCAGAACTGGGGTCCAGTGAATCGTTCAGGCCGTTTTGTAAGATGCACTCTCCATCTTCTTCATCTTCATCATCCGCATCACTGACATCATGCAGGTCATCAGGTCATCAGCTCTTCTTCCTCCTCTGTCCACAGAGGCTCCAGCACCCCATTGTTCATTTTCCATCCATGGCCTTCTGTGGGACGGGGAATGTCTGGCACAGGCTGATCTCCATGTTTCCAGATGGCAACCTGGAAATTGCAGCGGTGAACGTGTTGCTTTAAGCTGCGCCGACATGGTGGCAAAGTAGCCAAGTCTACGTTCTGACTGGCAGTGATGATCTCCTCGCCACACTTCTCTTTCAGCATGTGGTGTCACAAGTCATCAACCTTGCCCAACCAGGGATCTCTTGTTCGTCAAAACTGCTGCGCAGACGTAACAGGATCCAGAGAAGGTTGATTCTGGTTGCTTTCTTCTGTGCTTCTTGGCCACCAGGAACAGTTTTCTCTTCAAACTGAAACTTGGGGCTTTTTCGGGTTGTGACGTAGCATTCTGGTAGTTCTTGGTGGGAAATCTCAAGATGCTGCTGTTTGGTTCGAGCTACACTTGCCAGAGTGTGCTTTGTTCCACCAGGCTCTCCAGAAAGTTCTTGCATCATGATTCCATGGGCTGTGTGCACTGATCCCTTTCCAAAACATTCAACAGCTGGTCAAAGTTGTCAAAGTCTGAGTGGAACTGTGTTTGTGTCTAAATACATGTAATAAAACAATAAGACAAAAAAAGTTCTGTTCTCTGTGTAATTTTCAACCACCTGCACATTTCATCAAAAATCTTCATTTTGGGGGTGGGGGAAGGATATTTGCTGTTATGGCATAATGAACTGCAAACACCTCACAAAAAATATTCAGATACTAACCTGATACATAATACTTTATGAAAAACATATGAAACGAAACAATTTGCCCATAAGATTTAGGGTAGGAAGAATAAAATCCTATCGGAACTGTGAAAATTATGGTGCCTGTTAATCCATCACTGTAGTCAAACTATCAATAAAGAAAGAATCCTCAGGTTACTGTGTTGTGGTATGAGAACTAACTTAAAGATTGGGATAGACAAAAAGTATTTTCTTGTTTCTCTACAGGAGCTATTAAAAGTTAAATTTGAACGGCCGTGACCAGCGCGTGTGAGGATACCCTTACGCCAAGGGATGTAACTCCTGTGCATCCCAACTTTTTGATGGAAACATTTTAGTTTCGTGTTCAGGACACTCCAAGGAACATTTTGACACCAGTCATGATAAGTCCTGGGGGGGGGGGGGGGGGGGGGGGGGGGGGGGGGGGGGGGGGGGGGGGGGGGGGGTGGGGGGGGGTGCACGGGAGGCCTAGCTGGCTTGTGGCCTAATACACACACCACACACACACGGAGACACACACACTTAGATCTACTTCAGTTCTGTCTTGCCAATACACTCATGGCCTACACACTTTATTTAGATTATATATCAATTTGAATAGCATTCTTTGAAACGTTTCATTGAAATACAAACATTGCAATACGACCAGGAATCTCATCAAATGTAAAATAAATGCAGTAACCTACTTGTCTTTCTGCCAAGCACGAGTTCTTGCTAGGCCTTCAGTGCAAGTAGATCTAGTTTCGCTTTGACAATCGTTCCAAAATCAGCTTCCAGTTGTCTGGTTAGGGTTGGAAAACGGCTAATATTAAAACAACACATTGTTATTATAGCTTTAAAGCTCTAAAATATGTTTTCTGTGGTCGGTTTGTAATAGGACAAGACATTAAAAAATAAATTGGATATACCATGCCCAGAAACGATCTAGCCACAAGCTGGTTTTCCCGATCACCACTTCACCACTTCGGTTAAAAAATAAACCACTTCAGATTCCTTCTATCGTCCTGGTATTTAAAGGCAATTAATTATAAGGATTCATAAACTGATACAGGTATATGTGTAAAACTTACATAACAGACTCTGGAAATACGTTCGCCATTCATTTGCAGAACAGGCTTATACAGAAATGTTCGTCATTGTCCGACAATGTCACTGGCTGTTTTTGACAACTGAAATAACGGGAGGTCGTCTTTTCCCGCGTGGGATTGGCCCGTGGTTAACTGACCTCATTAATATTCATACCGTTGGGTTCGTCTGGAAATTCTCAACACAGCCCACCCAATACCCAAATTGTTTTTTTCAGTCGATTTGGTGATACTGGCGGTTAGAAATAAGCATACAGTACACCCCGCTTATAGTAAAGTGCAGGGGAGCAAGGCTTTTCCTTTACTATAACAGGTTTTTCTTATAACGATGTTTGGATATAGTAAAGTTTTGATGGTATTTTTTATCTTATCCGATGACGTTTTTCAATGTCATAGCTAACGTAAAATACTAAATATAAACCCATCATCAAATCAAAATACAGCAAAACTCGTTTTAAGAAAATCGAAGGGAGATGATGTTTTGCCAAGTTTTCTTATATCCGAAACTCAGATATAAGAAAACATTTTGAAGTTTTTCCCTTATAAACAAATTGAATGGGGGAAAAGAGAAAAGAAAAAGAAAAGAAAAGAAAGACAGAAAAACAAAACGAAGAGAAAATCCTTTTTCCTAATTTGATGCATGTCTTGCATCATAAAATCAAAATAGTCTACTAAGAAGAAGATTTAAAGGTGCCTACAACAACTTAACTAAGAAGCCTTTTTTTTGTCTTTTTACCGTTATCAAATGCATACCCCTTCACCTTTCTTGTACTGAATTATTACCATTTACTGTCCACCCATGCAGCTTTTCATCGATCGTTTGCTTTTGTTTATGTGGATGTTCGTCCACATATTCAGTTATTTGTATTTATCTTCTTAAAGAAATGAATTGCCTTTTCCTCTCTGCCATTGCTGCTGAAAATGTAAGGATGGACAGTCTCTCTACCACCAACACAAAAGTACTCATATTTTTTTTCT
>CM065680.1:55009102-55019102 GCA_017654935.2 Phymorhynchus buccinoides
CAAGCAGCCAGAAGGATTAGTTGGCCTTGGGGGACCTTTCCCATCGTCACCTGTCAACATCTTAGTCAAGCAGCCAGAAGGATTAGTTGGCCTTGGGGGACCTTTCCCATCGTCACCTGTCAACATCTTAGTCAAGCAGCCAGAAGGATTAGTTGGCCTTGGGGGACCTTTCCCATCGTCACCTGTCAACGTCTTAGTCAAGCAGCCAGAAGGATTAGTTGGCCTTGGGGGACCTTTCCCATCGTCACCTGTCAACATCTTAGTCAAGCAGCCAGAAGGATTAGTTGGCCTTGGGGGACCTTTCCCATCGTCACCTGTCAACATCTTAGTCAAGCAGCCAGAAGGATTAGTTGGCCTTGGGGGACCTTTCCCATCGTCACCTGTCAACATCTTAGTCAAGCAGCCAGAAGGATTAGTTGGCCTTGGGGGACCTTTCCCATCGTCACCTGTCAATGTCTTAGTCAAGCAGCCAGAAGGATTAGTTGGCCTTGGGGGACCTTTCCCATCGTCACCTGTCAAGATCTTAGTCAAGCAGTCAGAAGGATTAGTTGGCCTTGGGGGACCTTTCCCATCGTCACCTGTCAATGTCTTAGTCAAGCAGCCAGAAGGATTAGTTGGCCTTGGGGGACCTTTCCCATCGTCACCTGTCAACATCTTAGTCAAGCAGCCAGAAGGATTAGTTGGCCTTGGGGGACCTTTCCCATCGTCACCTGTCAACATCTTAGTCAAGCAGCCAGAAGGATTAGTTGGCCTTGGGGGACCTTTCCCATCGTCACCTGTCAATGTCTTAGTCAAGCAGCCAGAAGGATTAGTTGGCCTTGGGGGACCTTTCCCATCGTCACCTGTCAACATCTTAGTCAAGCAGCCAGAAGGATTAGTTGGCCTTGGGGGACCTTTCCCATCGTCACCTGTCAACATCTTAGTCAAGCAGCCAGAAGGATTAGTTGGCCTTGGGGGACCTTTCCCATCGTCACCTGTCAACATCTTAGTCAAGCAGCCAGAAGGATTAGTTGGCCTTGGGGGACCTTTCCCATCGTCACTTGTCAACATCTTAGTCAAGCAGCCAGAAGGATTAGTTGGCCTTGGGGGACCTTTCCCATCGTCACCTGTCAATGTCTTAGTCAAGCAGCCAGAAGGATTAGTTGGCCTTGGGGGACCTTTCCCATCGTCACCTGTCAATGTCTTAGTCAAGCAGCCAGAAGGATTAGTTGGCCTTGGGGGACCTTTCCCATCGTCACCTGTCAATGTCTTAGTCAAGCAGCCAGAAGGATTAGTTGGCCTTGGGGGACCTTTCCCATCGTCACCTGTCAATGTCTTAGTCAAGCAGCCAGAAGGATTAGTTGGCCTTGGGGGACCTTTCCCATCGTCACCTGTCAATGTCTTAGTCAAGCAGCCAGAAGGATTAGTTGGCCTTGGGGGACCTTTCCCATCGTCACCTGTCAATGTCTTAGTCAAGCAGCCAGAAGGATTAGTTGGCCTTGGGGGACCTTTCCCATCGTCACCTGTCAACATCTTAGTCAAGCAGCCAGAAGGATTAGTTGGCCTTGGGGGGACCTTTCCCATCGTCACCTGTCAAGATCTTAGTCAAGCAGTCAGAAGGATTAGTTGGCCTTGGGGGACCTTTCCCATCGTCACCTGTCAATGTCTTAGTCAAGCAGCCAGAAGAATTAGTTGGCCTTGGGGGACCTTTCCCATCGTCACCAGGTCCTGTCCTCAACTCCTTTTGGGCGAGAGATGTTCCCTGGGAAAGGCATTTGGGGATGTACCATAGACATCTCCACTATAATAAAAAAATAAAATAAAAATAATTGTCCCACCCTCAGAACAGCAGTAGCAGCAGCAGCCTCCTGAGCCAGCCACAAACGATTCGATCACGTGATCTCGAAGCACGAATCACATTTTGTTCTTGGAGACCACGTGATCGAATCGTATCGTACAGTCATACGATTTTAGTGGACGTGTAGCTGGCCCTCAGGTTTCAGTTGGAAACGACATACTGGCTTGCCGTATGCCAATTTGCGTTTTCCTTCAATTTGTTTGTTTATTTGTCTGTAAGAGCATAATATGCTCTTTAAAATGATAATATTATTATCTTATGGTGGGCATTTTGAACGTGAGCTTATATTTTTTGTGCTTGAATCATTTTACACGTGCAGTTGTATGTGTATGTGAGTTTTTTGCAATTCTTTGCCTGAGTATTGTGTTCATAAATCTCACAGTTGTGGCTCACTCTATTGTCATTTTAATCCTTGCCAAAGTCCAGAATACATACCTGGACGAAATATTGGGTACAATTTATGCTCTTGTTTTTTTTTTTAAGTCGTGATTATTCATTTAAATAAACCGAAACACTCAAAAACAAACTAAAACAGATAAGCAGGTCAACCTTTTGTGTTTCACCTCAATTTGCAATCCAAATCTTAACAGCGACAACTCTCTAGAGCCTCAAATATCGGTTATCCGTTCAGCTTTCATCCAGTTAGCAACCTTTTTGCCTTACCGATTGTCTTATTTCCGTTTCTAGATCGTCGATTTGTCCCGCTTTGCTTTTAGAATTCGAAGACTTTTAAACAGTTTTAAGATTCAATGCACTTATTAACTGATGGTGTCCAGCGTAGTAGGGCGTGTACTGTTTTGCGCCAAGTCCTCCTTGGAAAATGATTTATTATCTAACATGCACTTAGCACACGTTAACTATTACAGCGACATGTATTTTTTGACGTTCTTGGTTGTACGTTGCATCTCAACCGACAAGGGAGAGGGGGGGGGGGTTAACTATTTTTGAGTGCGCGTGCGTTGCATAGTTTAACCGAAAAAATCACTGATATTAGCTCTGAAAATAGACCATCACACGGCAATTCCCTGGCAATGAATATCTTTGCATTTGATGGGAGTAATGGTGCTAGAAGATCTAAACCCAGTCCCCCCCCCCTCCCCTTTTCCTTCCTCATCACTCACACAAAAATAGCATGCAAAAAGAAAGAAAAGGGTGGCGCGCCTCTGGCAGCGACGTACTCTCCAGGTGGGAGCAACCCGAATTTCACAGAGACGCCTCTGTGACTATAAAGTACCAAATACCAAATGCATTCACTGGTCAACATTTGCTAAGGATAGACTTGGGGAGAAAGGTGGCAGAGTGGTTAAGACGTTCGCCTGCCAAATATAATGCGTGGCCGCAGCGTGAGTGACTCGGGTTCGAATCGCGGCCTCGCCCTTTCTTTCTAGTTTGACAGGAAAATCGAACTGAACGTCCAGTCCTTCGGATGGGGACTTAAAGCTAGTCTGACCCGTGCGCTTTATGCACGTAAAAATCCCACGTCAGTTGAAAGTCAGTAAAAGCAGGGAGACATCCCGCTGCCTGGTACACCCAAATTGATAGCTAGGTTTTCCAAGTGTGCCCACACACACTCTCCCCACCCTGTGCGCCCCCCCCCCCAATTTTTTTTTTTTTTTAAATGGGTAGGCGCTGCACTTGCGGCGACGCGCTCTCTAGCCCGAATTTCACAGAGATAAGTCTATGTGACTAGAATATGCCAAATACCAATACTTTTATAACCTTGATTGCTAAAAGGTTGTAAGCAATACAAATTTCAGTCACATTTTGCCCATGAGACGAGTGTTAATGTTTAGCATTCGTCTCATGGGCAAATTTGACTGAAATTTGCTTTATTTCATGAGATAATTGGCATGGGCTTCTTACCCGCCCATGGGCTTTTTACCCCGTCTACACCTAGGACCGGAAAGAGCAATCATCCGTGAACACAAGATCAGTCAAACTTGTTTCTTTCCAACTTCCTGTTGACGTGCATCACGTGATTTTCGCATGCCACCCATAAAAAGTGTCATTTCGCTGAAATGGAAAAAGTGAGTAAAATTGTCAGAATCAACAACATTTCTTGCTCACATCCTAAACGTTCATGGCCGAAGTGAAATAATGACGTATTTTGATATGCAAAGAGTTGTCTTTCTGTGATGACATGCTGGAGAACAGCTGTTCACAGACTCGTTGTGTCATTCATGTTTGGAATATCGCCATGCGTCGCTTCCAGAGCTTGGATTCACTGCCATGAGGTTGGTACTGTTGATAGACGTCGTGATGGTGGTAGAATTTGGGAGACTTGTAATAAAAATTGACGTTTTCTGCTTTTTTTCAGGCCTGCCCAAATCGTTTCACACACGCTCTCTGGCAGCATTTTGATTTGCTGAATGCCTCAGTGTGGAACATTTTCTTCCAAACTGTGAGGAATGGACTCCATGATGCTGCCTTTACTCCCCCTGGGCATGTTTGGGCATCCTGCTCATTCCAGTTCATGAGCAGTGCTGTCTTTTGAGAGCCCAGAACCATACCATATTAAGAAACCGGACATGAATTATCTTCACCAACGAGTTCAGGAGCAGTCTTAATTTCATGGATGGTCTTGCTAGGGTGCGGATATTCTCAAGAGAGTATTACCAGGAAATGTGAGTCAGAGAGCATGAGAAACCTCGAGGTGGGTCTTTGACGGTTCGGGCCTGTATCGGCATGGTCGGGAAAATAGTATCACAAATTCTTCAAAAGGAATACCTGATAGCTGTTCCCTACAGGGATGAGGTCATCGAGGTCCACGTCAAATCTTCTGCTGGCATGATCCGAGATGACGTCATTTTCATGGATGATAATGCACCTTTTCATCGAGCATTGGTTGTTGACGCGCACATGCAGCAGGAGATAAACGTCCATATGAGGTAAGTTTCCCAATCCAGAGACCTCAGTCTAGTAGAGCAATATTGAAACATGCTTCAGGCAGCCGTTAGAAGCCGTTCATAGCTGCTCAGAAGTCTATGACCAAGAATAGTGCCTGGTAGAGGAGTGGAACACCCTGGATCAGCAGGAGCTTCAAAAGCTCATCCAGAGCACAAAATGGCGTTTCCAAGCTGGAATTGTAGTGAGGGGGTCTCGCACATGCTTATCCATGGATGTTTTTGCCACAAAAAACAAAACATTTGAAAATGAAAAGTTCGCTCCATTCGGTTGTTTTATGCATTTTGAAAGAGAATCACAATCGTTCCTTGAGGTAAGCCAATAAAATCATTCTCAGACCTTGTTTTCAAAAAGTGAAGACGACATGTTCATTAAACTGAACAAGAAAAAATCGTAATGGTTTTATGTTTATCTCTGATAATTGTGTATGCTTAAGACAATATCCTTAGCAAATTTGGAGCAGTAATTACTCCATTAAATGATTGAATAATAGAACAGGTCAAGAGATGAATTAGGATGATAGTGATAGCTGATGATATGAGGTAAGAACATTCCCAAAGTACTGGATGAAAATACACAGATTAAGCGTCAGGCAACGCCGCTAGTCTAAAACATGACATCACGAACGTAGTGGATTATTGAATGCGTGGTTGGTGTGTGTGTGTGTGTGTGTGTACTGTATGTATGTACATATATGTCACATTATGTGTAGATGTGTGTGTATTTGTGTGTGGTGTGTCTTTGAGTATGCATGCATACATGTGTGTGCATCAGTGATTGCGTGTACACGCGCCATGTTTTGAGGATTGGGAGAGTTTTGAAAGTCACGTTCAGGCTTTTATTTGAACTTGTTAAGGAGTATGACCATGGGAGCTCTTGCTTTGGAGGTGACTTTATTAGGCATGCAACGTGTGTGTGTGTGTGTGTGTGTGTGTGTGTGTGTGTGTGTGTGTGTGTGTGTGTGTGTGTGTGTGTGTGTGTGCGTGTGGTGTGTGTGTGTGTGTGTGTGTGTGTGTGTGTGTGTGTGTGTGTGTGTGTGTGTGTGTGTGTGTGTGAGTGTGTGAGAGAGAGAGAGGGAGGGAGGTAGAAAGAGAGGGACAAAAAGAGAGAGAGACTTCAGACTTCAGAAACAGTACAAGGATAAGAATTAAGGCTGGGCCTAGTAACATTCTGTCCTTGGTTCTAAGCAGGCAATACATAACTAATAGTATAAATGAACATTGAGACACAGGAAAATCGCCAACAGAGACAACGAGTAACAGTAATATAGCAACGACATGGTAGGCAGAGCATCAACATCAGCAACAACAACAAAAACAGAGCAGAAAACTAACCAACCGAATAAACAAACAAACAAATAAATGATTGGAAAACACTTCTTTCACTACAATTTACTTCTTCTACTACTGCTACTACCACCATGTGTGTGTGTGTGTGTGTGTGTGTGTGTGTGTGTG
Source organism: Phymorhynchus buccinoides (assembly GCA_017654935.2). Classification (NCBI taxonomy): domain Eukaryota; kingdom Metazoa; phylum Mollusca; class Gastropoda; order Neogastropoda; family Raphitomidae; genus Phymorhynchus; species Phymorhynchus buccinoides. The sequence continues at coordinate 55,015,301 of CM065680.1, forward strand.
TGTGTGTGTGTGTGTGTGTGAGAGAGAGAGAGAGAGAGAGAGAGAGAGAGAGAGAGAGAGAGAGAGAGAGAGAGAGAGAGAGAGAGAGAGAGAGAGAGAGAGAGAGAGAGAGAAATACGAAATACGAAATACGAATGTTTTATTGAGGGCAAAAAGGATAAGCTACAATAGCTTCTTTGCACCTGGCCCTCTCTCTCACACACTCACACCATGCATCAGGCAATGAAAAATTGACATAAAAACAATCAAGTCAAGAAAATGAAACAAAAATTGGCACATGAAATAATTGACAGAGAATCAAATTGGGACATTAAACAGATATACAGAAAGACATAAAAAATTTACAAGAATCTTGGTATAAGTTGATATTTTTTTATAATAAAACTCGTTAACATAACTGATGGACAAGATTGTCCATTATGTACTTGTGCTACGATTTACGAAAGGAAGATACGCTAGTTTTATTTTTGAAATTATCAGGGATGTCGTTCCACACTTTACCACCTGAGTATGTAAGGGATGCTTTATATAGATCTGTTCTGGGGCGGGGCATTATTAATTTGGTTTTGCTTCGAATTGCATGGACTTTAAATTTAGTAATAAGATATTTTGGTACTAACTTATTCATGACCTTGTACATAAGGGTACCTTTGTTTAGTAGACATTTTGAATTCTATTTCATGTGTTCTTACTTTATTCTAATCTTTTTTTTAAAATGTAGGCCTACAGGCGCATTATTATTATCATATTGAATAATCGTGGTTTCTTTTTACATGTCATAAAGTTTTATGTTTTGGATATTTAATTATTATGTTCTTATTGTATATGTGTTTATGCCGTGCCACAAATCAATTTCTCACTTTTGAGATACTAAAGTAGTCTGGAGTCTTGAGTCTTGAGTCTTGTGAGTGTTTAATTTGATAACAAAAAGGACTTGAAAATCGTGTGAGGGCACATCTCTTCATATACCTCGCTGCCTGTAGGTGTCTGTCTCACCGTTTCGTTTGTATGAATATGAGTCACAATGTCGTGCTGCTTTGCTTCACACTACGAGACAATAAATTTTCCCGGATTCCAAAATTTCCCGTGACATATATATGGCAAGAAAACTTTAGATTGTATTGCAATGTCGTGAGCCCCTTTCAAAAAATAGGCAGGATTTTTCCGTTTTTGCCTTTCTTACCAAACATGAAGCTGTATTTTATGAACATTTTCAGCTAATTATCTTTGTTCAATAATTAATTGCAGTCATGATAAAGGCCATTATCTAATAGGACCCCCCCCCCCCCCCCCCCCCCCCCCCCCCCCCCCCCTATGCAGTACACCGCGGCATTTGTCACAGCCGTGGTTCATTGCGTTTTTTCCGTTTTTTTTCGTCTAAGGGGGGGGGGGGGGGGGGGGGGGGGGGGGGGGGGGGGGGGGGGGGGGGGGGGGGGGGGGGGGGGGGGGGGGGGGGGGGGGGGGGGGGGGGGGGGGGGGGGGGGGGGGGGGGGGGGGGGGGGGGGGGGGGTTAGGGTTAGGGTTAGGGTTAGGGTTAGTATTCCAAAAAGGATAATTAGCTGAAAAGGTTCATAAAATACAGCTCTATGTTTGGTAAGAAAGGCAAAAACGGAAAAATGGAATTAACCGAGAAATGCAGGGGGGTAGGCACATCTTGACCTTTACCAAATAATGTTCATGGCTAACACACATCAACATTTTAACAAATTACACCTCTGGAGGCCCTGCGTTTACCCCCCCCCCCCCCTCTCTCTCCCCTCCCCTCCCCTTGATTTCTCAATAAGGTGGAAAACATGACCAACATTGTAGTAGATTTTGTCATTAAGGTGTGGGGAGTGTTAATTGGTAAACCACAATTACTGGTAGGTCTTATAAATGTTTTAAAATCTAGCAGTGTACACTGTGTGTTCAGATGTGAAAGGAATACAAATTAGTCTGACATCTACAGACTTGCAACGGATATAGGTAGTAAGCTTATTTGGTCTAAACAAAGTTTATTAACATAATACATTCCAGTGTACACAAATTATATACACAAGTAAGCTTATTTGAGCGATGATTCAGTCAGTACATCGCATGTGTATTCTGTAAGGATTTTTTTGGTAAAGGTACAAACCAGATTTTTCAAGACGACATTCTTGCCTTTGTTTGATACCCATCAAATAAGTCATGATGTTAATGCGAGTGTGCCATGGCTCATAGGGCACGATTGCATGCTTTAATTGTTAGAATATCATGGTTTAGATACAGACCATAATTTGGAACGTGTTGATGCTTCGTTCAGAATGTCTATCTTCAGATTTTTGTTTTGCACAATAAAATGTTAAAATATGTCAAACATAAATGTCACGTTGACATAATTATGATGGTTATGAAACCACTGTATCAAAATTAAGAGCAATGTACTGTCAGTATTTAGACATTGGTTTATCTTTCTGCTTTCAAATGCATGCACTCTTTGATTATTCCAATGTGTTTTCTTGAATGTAGACTCCCAGTCTCTGGCATTTAATATTGTAAGTGCTTCCCTTCCACAGAGACAAAAACGTTTTATTCACCCTACCTGTGACCAAAGAAACTTAGGTGAAATCTACTCACCACGGCCAAACCGTTTCTGCCAACAACATACAGGCCTCAGAATGCTGAAGAAGCCCGCGGGATGTGGGATAAATATTCAATATTCTGGGTCCCATTCTTTTTGTTCTATACACTCAACCTATTTCTGACATTGTGGCCCATCATGACATTTACCATCACTGCTTCTCTGATGACAACCAAATCTACACCTCTGGTGATATCTCTATACTCCCCTCCATCATTGAACGTACACAGCTATGTATTTCTGACATCAAGGCATGGATGACTTACAACAAGCTCCAGCTAAACAACGACAAAACTGAACTGATTTTCATTCTATCAAAAAGGCTCATGTCTACAATCTCTGTCCCTACTTCTGTCCAACTTGGAAACTCTCTCATTCAGACCTCTACTACCGTGCGCAATCTAGGCGTTGTACTGGACCAGACACTCTCTTTTCAAAGTCAAATTTCTTCTGTCTGCCGTGCTTGCTATTTGGAGCTTCGGTGCATCAGTTCTGTACGTCATCTTCTGTCTGAAGAAGCCACCAAAACCCTCATTTCTGCCTTTGTTCTTTCAAGACTTGATTACTGTAATTCTCTCCTTGCTGGCTGCCCACAAAATCTCCTGATTAAATTGCAGAAAGTCCAAAATAATGCTGCTCGCCTCGTCCTGAAATGCCCGAGGACCTCTCATGTTTCTCCTTTGCTTCAATCTCTCCACTGGCTCCCTGTTGAAAAGCGCATAGAGTATAAACTCTCTCTATTATGTTACAAGTCGCTGAATGGTTTGGCCCCATCATATCTCTCTGATCTTCTATCGATTTATACTCCCACTAGACTGCTTCGCTCCTCCTCTGACACTCACGTTCTGCAGATCCCCCGTTTCCGTGCCAGAACTCTTGGCGAACGTTCTTTTTCTTTCCAAGCTCCCTCCTCCTGGAATGGCCTCCCTTCTGCACTCCGAACCTCAAACAGCCTCTCTTCTTTCAAGTCCTCCCTCAAAACAACTCTCTTCAAAACATAATCTTTCTCATCCTCCTCCTGCAAAGGTTATCCGTTGAGTCATGTGTGTGTGTGCGTGTGCGTGCGTGTGTGTGTGTGTTTTGTTGGTGTGTGTGTGTGTGTGTGTGTGTGTGTGTGTGTGTGTGTGTGTGTGTGTGTGTGTGTGTGTGTGTGTGTGTGTGTGTGTTTGACCTTAAGTTCGTGTGAGTGTTTTGTGTGTT
>CM065680.1:55024102-55054102 GCA_017654935.2 Phymorhynchus buccinoides
TCATATCAAGAAAAGTGGAGTTGATTACCAAAGGGGAGAAAAGGGGCAGGTGTATTAGATTGAAAATCCAAGTCAAGCCTTGTCGCCTGTGCCCTGCTACTGAATGGGGAACGAACCAATAACCGAACCCCTTGAAACGGCTTACTTCCGCTGACCCACAATCACTGCAACTTCCTTTGAGGAAACAAGATCGCACGCCATATAGATGTACTTTCAGTGATTAGAATATCAATTGAGAGAAAAAAAACATCAAAGGGGCGCACGAGAACTGGCCAAAAACGCGTTTACATCTTTTCCTTTGAAAATTATATATTACAAACTTATCCGGTATTATGATCAACAATTTTAGACTAAGTCACGCTCATTTTTAAAAATGGGGTTTAGTTGACTGAAACAATGTGCATCATTCTTTATAAGTACACATGAATAGCCAATGTGTCGTAGATGGATTATGATCAGATTCGTTAGTTTAGGGTATAGCATTATAACACACACACACACACACACACACACACACACACACACACACACACACACACACACACACACACACACACACACACACACACACACACACACACACACACACACACACACACACACACACACACACACGCGCGCGCGCGCGCGCGCGCGCGCATATATATATATATATATAGAGAGAGAGAGAGAGAGAGAGAGAGAGAAAACTTGAAAACTTAAACTTTATTTTCCAAGGATATAGATTTTAGGCAAGAGAGAGAGAGAGAGAGAGAGAGAGAGAGAGAGAGAGAGAGAGAGAGAGAGAGAGAGAGAGAGAGAGAGAGAGAGAGAGAGAGAGAGAGAGAGAGAGAGAGAGAAGAGAGAGAAGTCGGATGTCGGCCCTGATCCGCTCAATTTTCTCTCTAGAAACGCCAAGAAATGACAGACAGAAGTCGTTTTGCAGGAAGCGCGCTACGCATTATGCTCAGGTTACCCAGGAATTGGGCGCTAAAGGTGCTCATTCTCACCTGGATTTTTTCCACACAGATTTGCCTCGTTTCTATACGAGGTTAATTAATATCATTTACGTATTAATTGTCCTCGTATACAAACGAGGCTGTGCATGGGAGATCATTTTGATGAATGCAGACTTTATCATTTGAGTTATGAGACTTGTAAATCCTCGTATCAACCGAGACAAAGCGAGATGGAAGCAACAGTGTCGATTCAATGAGACCAAGGTTGGTTAAATGCGAAGTTGGTAGGCCTAACGAACATTAAGGATAGCAGTAACGTCCCTTCCGACGTCAGTACGTTTGATTAAGAAGGAGGAGGAGAACGAGTGATGGTGATTCTAGGCCGAGTTGCGTTTTCCCTGCGATAGCAGCGAGTACTGGTACCGAGTATGGCTACCCTTCCGAGTCGGACATGAAAGATCCAGATCCAGTTTGAGCCTACTTGAATGTGCTGTGCAGATCAAGTAGAACCAGCCAACGCCAAGCCAGTCAGATGCACGGGAACAGGTAAGATGCCTTCGCGACGTAGTAATCAAATGTGCTTGTTTGCAGACCAGTGTTTAGGTGCATACTAACAGTTACAAAGTGGTAGATCAGGATCTAGATCTATTTTTATGGTAGTCTAGTCTACTTCATGTCAGCAGCTGCAGATGAAAGAATGTTAGTCTTGTTCATTCTGTTCTGTTTATCGTGATCAACCACTGCTGCAATCAGTTATTTGTGAAGATAGAGTAGGTGGAGTATAGATCTATAAGCAAGCAGCATGACTGTACAATCTATTCTTTGACTTAGCTGATGTTGATCATCCCGAATCGTGAATCCTGACTTTGTACATTGACAGCTACTTTATACTGGTGTTTACTGTTGAAATGCACTGCCAAAGGCAATTTTAATTATTGGCAGAGGCACGAGCCGGTATTTCACATTCTCCAGGCAGGGTACGGGCCCGTATTTCACATTATCCAGGCAGGGTACGGGCCCGTATTTCACATTCGCCAGGCTCAATCACGGGACGCAAAAATTGTGCGTAAATGTCTTCAAAAACTACTAACATTAACTCTGACATGTTCCTAGAACCCTAGATCTATCCCTAACCCTGTTCCTTACCAAGAAGCGTTAAAAATACGAAATAAGAAAATGCATTGTTGATGAAAAATTCGACAAGGAAAAGTTACTATACTATCCCTGAAGATGGTCTGAGTGTTGCAACAACACCGTACCCGTAGCCACTGTGCTAATTATTCTGAGGACTCTTGCATCGACAAAGTTCCACCGCATTGTTTAAAAAATGATTTATTGTTGAGATGGTTGTGTGTATATGATTTTTGTGTGTATAGACTAGTAGACCTAGTAGTAACACTAGTAGTGGCAGTAGTAGGCCTAGTAGTAGTTGTAGGAAGGAAGGAAATGACTGCTTAACGTCATCCAGGCTGGAACAGGTACATGTTGGAAGTTAATAGACATAAAGATGGTGGGGCGATCCTGGAGGTACTGCACTACCAGGAAAGTCCCAATGCTTTTTAAAAAAAAAAAATCAATATGTATGTGCCTAAAAGGAATTACCATGGGATCTCCCTTATAAGACTCCCTCCCATGTATGACCTACTTCTCTGAGACATAAATGTCCCTTCTTTGTAAGTATTAATGTTACTTCCCTTATAAGACCCCTCCCTTTCAAGACCTCATTTTGGATGATTTTTGAAGGTCTTATAAGTGAGGTTCCATTGTAGTAATATTATTGAGTAGTAGTAGTAGTAACAGTAGTAGTAGTAGTAGTAGTAGTAGTAGTAGTAGTAGTAGTAGTAGTAGTAGTAGTAGTAGTAGTAGTAGTAGTAGTAGTAGTAGTAGTAGTAGTAGTAGTAGTAGTAGTAGTAGTAGCAGCAGCAGTAGCAGTAATAGTAGAAGAGATGGAAGATTAAGAAGAAGAGAGAGAGAGACAGACAGACAGAGAAATAGAAAAGGAAGAACAGGGAGATGGCAATGAGATACATTCCCTCCCCCACCACCCCCACACACATACATAAACATACTTGCACACAATGTGACGCATAAAATCAAAAAAATATGTTCATGCTTAAACACGGGAACTATTAAAGTGACTGTAAATCACAACATAATAGTAATTACAGTGAAGCATTTATATAGCGCATTCCTCCGCCAAATGTGGAGCTCTATGCGCTTAACAGAAAATCAAAAAGTAATAAATAATGATTATTACAGAGAGAGAGAGAGAGAGCAGAAGAGGAGAAAGAGTGACAGAGAGACAAAAAGAGAATGAAACAGGAGGAGATAGAGGAATGAGGAGAAAAAGAAGAGGCAGGAGAAAAAGAAGAGGGAGGCGGGAGTGATAGAGAAGGCGATGGAGGGGTGGGGGTGGGCAGATGAGGTGGCAGGGGGTGGGTGGGAGTGGGGGAGGGAGAAAGAGCGTGCAATCTAAAGAAAGGAGAAGGTGAAAGAGCAAGGGAAATGTGGGCAGTGGAGTGGGTGGGGGATAAAGCGACAGAGTATGATTGTGACCCGGCACCACGCAAGGGACATTAATAGGCTGGCAAAGTCAAAAATCTTGTTTTTTTAATCAATTTTGAGTTATGGGTATTTTTGTCCTTTCATACCTTATCTTTCACATCCATACAGTTTAATCATTATGGTGGTCTCTGAATACTCAAAACAGTTGGTTTGTGCATTTTCTTAGGATAGGCTAGACTTTAGACTGATTCTCAAAATGGCCATCAGTCACCTTACTAACTTTAAATGAACATATTAGAAGCGGAAACCTTGTGCGCTTATCTGTAAATAAGGTTTTTTTAAACCTAAGCGGCTTCCGCACAGAACTTCCGCGTATGTGTGTACATGCGCCTACTCTACAACAAAAAAGGATACAAGAATGTTTTTTTTAATATAATTAATTAGAAAGAGAATTGCCTGATTCATTTTCTCAGAATGGTCATTTTGACACTTAATGTCCCTTTCGTGGTGCTGGGCCACATAGTAGTAGTAGTAGTTTTGTTTCAATCGTGACACAGCCACACCCGTTGACTGGATTGCTTAGCGAATATAATATATTTGTTTTGTCTTGTCAGTCCTATTTTCTGGGCTGTACAGTGGCGTTGCTCCCAGGCCACTCATCCTGAGTCTTCATTCACAGCCACACAGCGGTTTGTCAGGTCGCAGAATCAGACACCAGCAGTATAAAGGAAGCAAATTTATGTTACATCATACAGATCAAACAAAAGCAACGCCGAGCGGCTGCAAAGTCCCCTCGCAGCATCGCCGAGCTACTCCGAAATCGGAATGTTTCGGCTGTACACACAGCGGGGAGACCGAAGCGGCAGATATCAAAAGAAAACGTACTTACATAAAAACGCATCAAAACAGCACTTATGATGATGATGAAAATGATGTTTTACGTCCTCTTGGTCATAGACACATATGGGACATTTGTAAATACAAAGATGGTGGGAACAATACTGACTGCAATGCCCGGAGGCAGTGCAACACCAGTAAAGTCCCGAGTTTTTAACAATATAGATAGGTGTAGCGGTAACCACGGCTCCGTTAAACCTCATTGGCTATGGTACCGCCGCATGCATGGTATAAAACAGCACGTAACTGAATAGTTTTTTTTATATATGTAGCCTTGGGGTTCGGACCCGTGATTTGAGCGCGCGCGATCATGCGCACATGAGCGCACAGAAAAAATCATGACAACTGTATTATAGACCATTCATCAAGAAATGTGAAAAAAACTGCATTCAAATACATGCAAAACTTCGCGAGATATTAGCGATTATGTGTTTTGGGGTTTGAACCTCGTAACTGGCGCGACCTTGACCTTAATGTAAAACTAAATACATTAGTGGATAGCTTGCATCTTGGCAGACTAGTATACCAAATTTGATGATGATAGACTGAATAGGTTTTTTTAGAAAAACGGACGAATAGCCGGACGGACGGATGGACGGACACCGGACGGACGGACCAGACAGAAACAATAGTTCCCCGAACCTTCGGCTCGGGGACTAATTCTATAATAATTGGTTGACATAATAAACAAATATTGTATGAAATTGTTTGTCAATTTCAGGCGGCCGTGTGGAAACTGCAGCATCACGGAGAGACCGAGTGAATGCCTGTGCTGTGCAGAGGTGAAGGAGATGGCACTTCTGCAGAGATGCCTGGAGGTAAGTGCATTACTGAGCTCCCTGGGTTCAAGCCTGTGTGTTTGGATATATATACGTCCTAAACACAGCATGTACTCACAGTACTGGCGGCAGTAAGATAAGAACAAGTAAGAACATGCTTTATTCGTCACAACAAATAACAGAATGTAAGCTTATCAACTGTTTTGTATTATTGATCCGATGATTTCTATGGCTGGCCAACATTTCCAGCCTGGTAGTAGAAAAATCTGTGGGCGAGTATATTTCAAATGTCACTAGCACAACGGGCGACTGTACATTTCGATACTGCACGGCCCTGGGTTTTTTACCCAATGAGTCTCCCTAGACCATCTCTCCCTTCCATGTAACCAACTATCAAAGCAAGGTCAGCTGTCTGCTAACAACATGCCAGCACTGGTACTGAAAAGAAAGGAAAGGCAGCCTCCTCAATCTCCTCCACCCCATTCCCTCTCACCCGAAATCAGTTCTCTTCCTATTTACTTTTCTCCTTTCTTTCCCACTCTTTTTTCTCTGTCTCTTCCTCTCTCTCATTCCCTCTCCTGTGTGTGTGTGTGTGTGCGTGCGTGCGTGCGTGCGTGCGTGTGTACGCGCACGCTTGTTTAGCGATTTTGGGTTTTGATTTCATCGGGCTAGTGAAAGTGTGTTCAGGTGAGTAAATTTTTCATGTTGCTGGCCCGGAGGGCTGTTGAAAATGTTAAAAGTTTGGCCAGCCCTGCTATACAAAGTACAACGTAATTTGTCTTATCTTTATTACTGTTAGAATATTATGCAACAACAAAGCTAAACAACAAACTGTGCGTGTTTGACCCTTCTACCATCTCTTGTCTTACAATACATGGTCTGACTGTTATGATACACGAGCATTCAAGTTAGATGTCAACATTTCACCTGTAATACATAAAATATGATATAAATGATCAGCAAAATGTTCTTAAAAATCAAAATATTTTATTTTGAACAAAAAAAATATTTTCATGTCTTACTATCCTTGGTAACATTATTTTATGGATTATGATAAATTAAAATCACCATTTGCACATCTTTGACTGCTTTAAGCCAGCTTATAAGTATCTCTTATTTTTATGGCATAGAACTGTTCTCATATGATATAGTTTTACTTTGTGGGCAGCCGTTACCTGTACACACCATACCACCAGCTGACAAGGTTCATGTGGGGCTACCTGGGCAAGGACATTAGGGGTCGTACATCCTGCCCGTGCTGTCCTCCAAACCAGCCAGACCTTCCAGAGTGCAGACAGAAGATACACCGGCTACGTAGAACCAGTGTCAAATGGTTCTAAACCAGGATGTGGCTGTCTGTGTTGATATTAAGTTTTTTGGCTCAAGTCGTTTTTTAAAACAAAGTGAGTCTATAGTATCGTACATGTTCGGTTGTGTGTGTGTGTGTGTGTGTGTGTGTGTGTGTGTGTGTGTGTGTGTGTGTGTGTGTGTGTGTGTGTGTGTGTTGCGTCCGTGGCCCCGACCTTTAACCTTAACTAACCTTAACGTTGTCATTTTCTCTAAACATATAAGGCGTTAGAGGGTTAAAGTTAGCAGGATACTTGATTTTGACGTGAGCCTTCAAGTCATGACGATCAAAGCAGTCAGATACATTGATAAAGAACAAAATAAAGATAATCATTTGTTGCAGAGATTACTGTTGTGCAACCTTGACTCAGTCACACTCTTCAAACTAAAGAAGACTCTCACTCTCCACTGAAACTTTAACGTTGTCGTTTTCTCAAAAAAACATAAGATGTTAGAGGGTTAAAGTTAGCAGGATACTTGATTTTGACGTGAGCCTTCAAGTCATGACGATCAAAGCAGTCAGATACATCGGTAAGGAACAAAAGAAAGAAAATCATTTGTTGCAGAGATTACTGTTGTGTTGTACCGAGTAGGAGATACTGGAAAGAAGACTCTCCATTAGATATACAAAAACGCTCTTTAAAAAGAAACACAAGACTTCAGGTGTGTACAAATAGGTACATTTTAACGTCGTTAACTTATATTTTCTGTAACAAATGGATGTACCGAGTGTGTGCGTTGACGGCCCGGTTGTTTCGTTTTATTTGCGCCTTTGAGTAAAGGTTGTTCGTGTTCATTCGCACATCATCTCTGCGCATGCAATACTTAGCCTACCGCACTTCCGGCAACAAGGCCTAGGCCTACCTCATAATCAAGACGACGTACTTAACATTTAGCCCACATTCATTTCAGTCTTGAAAAAAAATATACGGAAAATCCAGGGTTCGTCGATTTCACTGCCTTCGACATACGAATCCTTTGTTAGGCCTAGACGATTGATCACCATGTGCAAAGACTGTACAGGGGAAGATAAACATGGATGAGCTTGCTGGCTGTGACCTTGACCTTTGCTTTGTGGCAGAGGGGGGGGGGGGGGGGGGGGGGGGGGGGAACGAAACGAAAATAAAATATTAGGACTAATATAAAATATCTTACAGAAATGTAGATGATGTGGAACAAGTTTTCATCGCATGAACAATCAGTTTAAAACAGTAACATTTTACGCAACTTCAATTTATTAATTTTCTAAGAGTAAGAGGCTTAGACCTACAGGCAAAGACTGTAGGCCTACTATAGGTGTCCGTATACCCCCCTTACCCCGGCGGGGGGGGGGGGGGGGGGGGGGGGGGGGGGATTGGTCACTATGTTTTTATGAAAGCTTGGTCAATATGCTTTTCAATTTTACTTGTTTGCCAAAAATAAAAATAGGGCTCCACTATGTTACATGCGCATATATAAACATACATATAATTAAATTTTAAAGAAAGGGGTAGGGGTAATTTAATGCATAGAAATAATTTTAATTTACACAGTAAAATAAAAATTAATTCTGTTTTCAGATGCACAAGTGTCTACATAACGTATTCTCTCTATACAGGCATGTTAATTGTCATGGGAATTCCCATGCCTGCTATAATAATAAAAATCAGACGTGAGCCTTGAAGGCTTTGCCTCTTGTTTTTAAGTTGTATAGTACAATCATGTAGTAGTACTGCAATAACTCAATATGGCTTAATGTTATCGAGTATTGTGGAACTTAAAAAAATGAAGCATACAATGCTTTTAAAAGGCGTAATTAGCCTTTGGCTTAGACAGAAGTATGTATGTTTTAAAAAGTAATTAAGTAGAAAATTATTTTGAACTCATCTAGCGCCATGTATTTTTTGACGTTCTTGGTTCTCTTTCTCTTCTCTCTCTTGCCATTAGGTCTGTTTCTGCTTTGTTCCATTTATGTCATCCGTGTGTGTTCGCTTTGCATTGCGCTTTTGTTTGAATGCGTTATGAATGCTTACGTGTGTGTGTGTGCGTTGATTTGATTTATATCAAGATTCAGCGCTGTATAAATACTGTATGTTGTTGTTGTTGTTGTTGTTGTTATCCGTTGCATCTCAACCAACAAGAGCGATGTAAAAAAAACTGTCGAAAGCGCTTGCATTGCTTTAATGGCAGAAACAGTGACAAAAGAGACACACATGGCAGGGTGCTTGGCAGTGAATGTATTTGCATTTGGTGGGAGTGTAAAGTGATGTATTGAGCGAATATATTCGCCCGTGGTGCTAGAAGAGTCAAACAATATATTCAACAGTAAGGTGTGTATGGCACCTTTAAAGACCCCCCATGTCACTTGTCAAATTCATGGCTTTCACCTGTTTTCCCTCTTATAGCTGGTGAGGAATCTTAAGAAACCTTCCTAGCATAAGAGGGAACGTGACACGTGACGTGGGGGGTCTTTAATACTTTTATTCAGTTCTTTACATTTTCGTACTTATACTACACTGTGTTTAGCACATATATTAATGAAGCACACAGGGTTGAAGTTAAACCCATGCTCAGTAATACACATGCATCTAGGTATCTCTGCCAGGAGAAGTGTTATGTTGACTTAGATCGTGTGTGTGTGTGTGTGTGCGCGCGCGCATGTGTGTGTGTGAGGAGGGGGCGTGGATGTGTCTGTGTGTACGGGCGTGCGCGCACGCGCGTGTGTGTGTGTGCACATTGGCATTGCAAATACTATATTTTATTCTTTACGCCTAGTGTTCATAATTGTTTATTCTAGTCATATATATTTAGTCCTTATCTACAATGCTCAGTGTGTATTGTATGTGTATTCATTGTATTTTAGTGTTTTAATTTTGATGTAAAACGCTCTGAGCTCCCCGCAGGGAGTAGAGCGCTATACAAATATCCTTATTTATTATTAATTCCTTCATTGGAAAACTCTCTCTCTTTGAAAGCATTCTACTGTGCAGTGCCATAGATGAAACCACATGCCAGGAAAAGCAGGAATCCTTATTGTTTCATGAAATTCAGTTTCGGGGACTTTTCCCCCTGACCCGCACACTGAACGACTCCGCCTCTTGACCCCACCAAGGCCAACCCCCATGCCTTCCTGCTTTTCATATCATCCAGGTTTATATAGAGGATGGATCATGTACAGGATGTACCCATTTTCATTTGACACTAACTCAATGAAAAGTAAATTTATTCCTGCCATTTTGTGGATTCTGTAGACACTTTTTGTTTCTATGAATTATGCATGTGATATCTTTATACACTTTAATATTGGTTTTCCTTATTTTTACTGTAATGTTATTGGTATTGGTCGTTACTTTTTAGTCAAACGTTTTTGTTCTTTAATCTAAGATGTGTGTGTGTGTGTGTGTGTGTGTGTGTGTGTGTGTGTGTGTGTGTGTGTGTGTGTGTGTGTGTTGTCTCTGTGTTTGTTTGAATTTTATATATGTACACTTATTCATTTTACTCATGTTGTCAGCATTGTTTTGTTTAATACAGTGGAACCTCTCTTATCAGACCGCCAAAAATAATCCAAAATGAGGTCTTTAAGGGAGGGTCTTATAAGGGAGGTAATTTTAACACAAAGAAGGGCAACGTCTCGGAGAAGTAGGTCTTATGTGGGAGGGAGTCTTATAATGGGAGGTCTTATAATGGAGGTTCCACTGTAGTGTTATATATTCTTTATACACTTTCATTACTGCTTTTTATTCATGTTGTTTTGTTTACTGTGATGGTATTTATTCATTTATTTTATCTTATAGTACTATGGACTTTACTTTTATCTCCTTATTTACTGTAATATTATTGGCATTGATACTACTTTTCTTCGAACAGTTATTTATATACCCAAGATGTGTGTGTTTATGTGCACGCACGCGCGCGTGTGTGTGTGTGTGTGTGTGTGTGTGTGTGTGTGTGTGTGTGTGCGCGCGTGTGCGTGTGGGCATAGTGATGTCTCCCAGTCATACTTTAATTCTAGTTAGATCAGTTAGTCTTAATAATTAATATAATGTATATGATGACTTATTTAATGTAATATAATATGTTTTGTGTCATGATCATCTTCTTACTGTACTTGTCTGTTGTTTGTTTGTCTGGGGACAGCAGCAACATTTCCTTTTATGCAGTTTTTAAAAGGACAATAAATGATTTGATTGATAGATTTGATTGATTGATTGATTGATTGATTGACTAACATAATTTTTGTTTGTCCAAGCCACTCTTGAGTCGATAATGTTTTACTACTCTTTTTTTATACTGATTAATAAAAATACCTAAATACAAAAAATGACTTCCAGAGATCTTCCCTCGGATTGCTTATGGGTTTCCATACTGAAGTTTTCAATAATGTGCACAGTCTTAAGAAGTGAATTTAAATTGATTGATTATTCACACACACACACACACACACACACACACACACACACACACACACACACACACACACACACACACACACACACGCGCGCGCGCACACACACACATGACAGATCTAGAAACATATTTCTATTCAAATTTACTCCCCATTCTTTTACAACAAGAAGTCCAACATTAATGCAGAATAATTAAAACAACGTAAATTACTTTCTATGCAAATTTTTAAAGGTGTGCATGCAAGCACTTTTAATAATCAATCTAAATCCTAAATACAAACATTATACATTTATAGTCTTCATTTACAATTATTGTTTTTCTTGCCCTGAGATAAGAATAATCAATCTAAATCCTAAATACAAACATTATACATTTATAGTCTTCATTTACAATTATTGTTTTTCTTGCCCTGAGATAAGCAACACCAAAATGCGGCCATCTTGTACTGAAGTCACACTTACACACGCACACACACACACACACACACACATACACACATACACACTATTGGATTTTTGCTTTCACTGAGAAGCAAAATTCTGCTATATTTAGGAAAAGGACAGGGTTAGGATCAGCCTAGGAGTCTTTTCATATAACTGTAAGAAGCCCACTTTCGGAATGATGGTGGTAAACATGAGGGGGTGACCGAAGTACAAGATTGTCCTAAACGCTAGCACTTTGATTTGAAAACAAAAAGTCAAGTAAAAGCAAATTCAACATGCACACATAGCAGAATCCAACTATTCCTGTAGGAAATACAGTGGATTCCTGCTAACTCAAAAACACTGGATGACTCACAATAATTTTGTGGTCCCACTTTAATAATCCTTTAATGCTGTAACTCCTTAGTACGTTGATCACTTTTTCTTTGACCTTTCTTCTTTGACATCTCACTGCAGATTCAGTTCAAGTGTTCTCGAGTCCCAATCATGTCCTCCAACCTGTACTGGTTGGTAGTCTCTGGAGAGGGGGCTAGGTGGGGCTGGCTCCTCTCTCTGCCTCTCCAGCATCTCCGCCAGTTTGTGAGTGGAGGCCAGCTGGCCCACCACCTCCATCAAACTTGTAACATAATCTGCAAATATATTAACAATTGCATGGTAAAGAATTTCACTTTTAACGATATTGCTTTTTAAAAATTATTTTATAAACAAAAGTTCCCCCATTTGGATACCGGGGGGTCTTTTGTATATTCCCCCAACCTTCTGGAAGTTCTGTGCTTGTAACTTCCTCTAATCTGTCACTCTCTTTGACTCTGCCTTTTCCCTTTGCTTACTGTCGGCTACTATCTGACCTATTGGCCCATTCCCCTGCCTTTAAACAAAAATTCAAATAACTTTTCTCCATTTAGCTCTTCCGGAATCGGAATGTGTCAGCTGTACTCAGCGAGGAGACCAATGAAAACTGAAAACTGAAAACCGGACACATACGTACTTGGTCCATTATGGCCTTTTGGCCTGGGAACGCAGAAGAAGACGAATAAACAAAAGTTGACCATGGAACCCTTGCAAGAAATGCCTGTGAATACAAAAAGTGAAGCATGTAAATACTTGGTGTTATTTGTACAATGAGGAAAGCAAATAACATCACATATCTGTCCTTCAAAATAAATAGGCCTACAGGAAATAATAAAAATAGAATGTTTTATGTGCATTGTTACTTCCTGAACATCATTTATATTTACTTCACACATCTTGTGAAAATTAGCATGGGTAGGGAACTATCCATTAAAGGGATACAACTCCCCCACCAAAGTTGCCTATGCCAACTCCACCAGCCATACTAACCCTGTATGAATTAAGATTACAGAGGAACAAATACACTCACTTTCTCAAAAAGGAGGAGGCACGCTCGCCCATGTAATCATACATACAGAACATGGCAAACTATGGTAGAGAGAACTGTGTACAAACAAAACAATATTAATTCAAGAATGGCATAGCTTTCTAATCACGGATATGTTGCACACATACAACACACGAGTCCCCTTCCCTTTTCTAGTTCTATAGATTCTCTTTTAGCCTTACTATTTCACTATTCAAATCCTTTCTCACATCTTAGTTTGAATTATTAAAGATGACTTTATTAATTCACAGAAACTTACACAAGTCTGCAGTGTGTGCGTGCGTGCGTGCGTGCGCGCGCGTGCGTGCGTGTGTGTGTGTTGTGTAAGCATGCAAGTACATAAGTGCCGTGGGCAAGGCATCTCCACTACAAACAAATTCTAGCCTAGCCCGCCAGAATAACATCTGACCCCTCTCCTATCTGGCAGTCATAGTCGGAAACGACAGACTAGCATACAATACAAACACAAGTGCATACATACTAGTAACTACTGATTTTTACCCGCATGTGGTCGGTATCTGTTGGAGACCCCTGTCCATCCTGCACAGCTTGTGATATGGACTGCACCTGTAATATAAGATATTCAAATATTAACTGTTAAAATACCTGTAGGTCACTAGAAGCAAAAACATAAGTAATAGTATTTTACAATTTTGTGAACATAAGCTATAACAAATGCAACATAATCAAACTACACATAGCTCAACTGTGACTTGGACATTTAAAAACATTGAGAGCCAGAGATTCAGATAAGTTTTATATACAAAGTTCTAAATAAAACATGGACTTTGGACACTGTTTTGCTAGTTTTATTTTACACTAACACTTGATTTTCGCTTTACAAAGAAAACTTGCAACATTTTCCAAGGAAAAACATATTTTGACCACAAAAAATACCCACACCAATTACACAAAGTTAGATGATCATTTTGAGGGGCCTAGTCCTCTTTGTCAATCCATGATGATGCTCAGCTAAAAAAAATCCCACTGACAAGGATGAAAACTTTAGCAAACTATTTTTTTAATATGATGATTAAAATACAATCATAATTTTAAAGGCATGCTTCAAGCAAACAAAACATTGATCAATGAAGGGAAGTTTATAAGCCGCAAGGCTTAGACTTGAGCCAGTCTCACACTATACTATACTGTACTATAATGTTTTTGTGTATAAATTTGTATAAGAATGGAAACACAAAAGACGCATGTTTATCAATCAGAAAGAAAAAAAGTAAAATGAATTGACTCTCGCTGCGTCACTGTGTGCATGCACGCGCGCGCGCGCGCGCGTGCGTGTGTGTGTGTGTGTGTGTGTGTGTGTGTGTGTGTGTGTGTGTGTGTGTGTGTGTGTGTGTGTGTATATATCTCTCTCCATGTGCATGCATTATACTGTATATGAATCGGGATGCTTATTAACAGTGATGTCCCGAGATCCAGGTCATAGGCCACTGACCTATTAAAATTGAAAATGTTATTTATTGTGTTCTCCCCTGTCAGGACAAATGTCTAATTAATTTAATTTGCCAATACTGGCACGCTTTGTCTGATTGATTTCGGCAAGAGCTGGGACATTGTCCTGTTGATTTCTCTAATCTCAGGACAGTTTGTCCTGTCACTTTTCTATCCTCGGTACATCACTGGCTTACATACTGAATTGTACCTGTATGTAGGAGACTCCTGTCTGTCCTGTATGGATGCCATGGACTGCCCTTGTTTGATCAGAAGAAAACAAAAGTTATAGGGGAGACCAAATTCATAGATAACCATTCCCCTGTGTGATATTGGGAGGTAGGTTGTCTTTGCACATATAGTGCCTTCTGGAAGTTATGTGCCTCCTACTTCCTCTATTCTATCACTCCATTTGACTGCCTTTTCCCTTTGCTTACTGTCATCTACAATCTCTCGGCCTTACTGATCCATTCTCGTGTTTTTGTTCTAGACATTCTTACAAAGTTTTTCTGCATTTGAAAACGGACATGCTGATCCTAATTATTTATAAGGCGCATAACGGCAGCATGGCGCATCTGCATTTATGATAGAAGACTGTCTAAGTGGTTGAAGAAGAGCAAATAACCAAACATACTAGATCTAACACCAATATGACTTAGAGTATAATGTTACCAAATTTTAAAAAAACCGTGCAGTAAGCTACTAAAGGTTAATTGGCTCTGGTTAAAATAAAGTACATGTAACGTACAGTAGTTTTCTCCCTCTTCTTCTTCTTCTTCTGTGGTGGTGAACAACCTCTTTATCTGGAAGTAACTGTACACACTTTAGGGGGTGACCATAGAAAAAGAGGCGGAAGAGGGAAAGAGAGAAAAGGGTACACACATTACATTAGGCCTATCAGTTTTCCAAGAAAAGGCTATGCACGTCACCCTATTAATTATTATTTACTTGGGTTCAGCTTCAATATATAAGGTAAAAACAGGAGTAGCAAACAAAAATTTAAAAACTAGTTCCGGGCTGGGGAGGGGAAAACTACAGGAAGCTGCCGTCAGCTACTAATTTTCACGTTCGCCCCCAGCAAGCTGCAAACTAGCCGACCCTAGACACCCCAGGTAGTGCCCAGGCCCCAATTGATTGAGACACTGCTCAATCAATCAAACAATTGTACTTACACTTCGTTTTTCCACTGTAGGCTAAGTAATGTTGATCATCGACAGGTGCGTTGATCATGTTGATGTAGATCTAGGGAAACATCAATGTTTTGGCCATTGTGACTGACGAACAGAATTATGTTGTTGCTGGTACTGCACACAAGTTGATCGGTGAACGTTTGGCACATCTCTTTTCCGTAATTCTTGTCGGTTTCACGTCATTACTTTCCGCTAAACAGGCTAGAAGTTTGTCAAACAGCCCACCAGTCTACGTGTGTCAAAGATCTAGATCTACAGGAAGATTATCTTCAAGATAGAAGATTTAGCGATGATGTCTAGACTCTATAATCTTTCCTTTCTGTGGAATCACATCATCCAGATCTGTGCATCCAAATAGCACACACACTCATATTTTCATCCGTTTTGAGAGTAGAATCTATTGACACTAGGTAGGCCTAGTGTAGATACTTTGTGGCACTGTCAACACAGTCGTGCAAGCTCAAGGCCTATCACAGTATCAGTGTCTGGCACACAGCAGAATGTCGTCTGTTCGATTCACCTTTCCGGTGATCCGTATCATAGTTTCTAAGTATTGGAGACGTAGAATATCTTGGAATTATTGAAGAACAGGACTGAATTTCTCTACGTTAATGCAAAGAAAGCCGTTCGCTTCGCAAATGAAGTTCTTTCATAGAATTCTTAGTTGTGCATTGAAAGTACATGTCGTTCACAATGGCTGCGCCCTGTAGCTAACATGGCGCCCGTCTGTTGTGGTAAAGGACTGTAAACATGTCCGCACCCTGAGTAAACATGGCGGCGCCGTAGTACGTTGCCATGTAAACAACAATGGCGCTAATTAGCCTGTACAGGTGAGCTAAACCCGTTTCTGGCTGAATTATAAAAAGACGGTGCAGAATTTTCAAAAACCAATGTGAACGAAGGAATCTAGTTACAATTTAGGAGTCTTTCAACACGTTTTGGTCGCTTAGATCAGTAGGTCTTTAAAGAGCTTTCAGGACAAAACAGCGTTTTCGTAAGGTTTGGGATGTGTATTTCTAAGTTATTTAAACACTGAACAGATTTGAATTCAGTTTTATTTTAGGACTTCATGAGCTATCAAAGCTCCGTGATGGGGTTCCTCGTCTCTGCCAAAATCTATCACATTCCTCCTCTGCCTCTCTATTTTGCTGAACTTTGGCGTTTTCTTACATAGTGCTGCGTGATATTGTGTTTACGTTCATGGATTAAACTCTCTCTCTCTCTCTCTCTCTCTCTCTCTCTCTCTCTCTCTCTCTCTCTCTCTCTCTCTCTCTCTCTCTCTCTCTCTCTCTCTCTCTCAGATTGAAAGAATAGGCTTTGCCTAAAATCTATATCCTTGGAAAATAAAGTTTAAGTTTTCAAGTTTTCAAGTTCTCTCTCTCTCTCTCTCTCTCTCTCTCTCTCTCTCTCTCTCTCTCTCTCTCTCTCTCTCTCTCTCTCTCTCTCTCTGTTTTGTAATTTATTTATTTATTCACTTCATATGTCATTAGTTTAGAGGACCTGATGAAAAGAAGCAGTTATTTATGCTTACTCAGTTTATCCTCATTAAAAACTTCGAGTTCGAGTTCTCTCTCTCTCTCTCTCTCTCTCTCTCTCTCTCTCTCTCTCTCTCTCTCTCTCTCTCTCTCTCTCTCTCTCTCATATTTTACATATTTCGCCGGGGTGTGAAAACTGATCCTTTTGGGGTGCCATATTGGCGCGGCGTTAAACGTATCATGGAGAAAGTGGCTTTTAGGATTTGAAACGATTTCCTGGTTAGCTATGTTTATTTTAGCTATGTTTATTTGTTTGGGATTTGTGCTTAGCAAACATGTGTGCGCGAGATCAAATTAAAACTGCTATGAACAGAATCATAGCATCGTCAAACACGTGTCTCACTAAACAATTGGGATTGTTGTGTTAGAAAGCAATGGAAAGGAAACATATCCGTCTTAATTACGAACCACTAAAAAAAAAGTGCAAACTCCTCCGCCGTGAAGAAGACATAGGCTACAGGTAGGCTAACAAGAAACTCTTTATGGTCAAAATAGACGTTGCTATGTTTCGCCCTTTCCACATGGCAACAACACAGTGATACGCTATTAATAGTATGACTGGCGTATTATGACTGTGCTGCCACGGGGAAAGAGCGTAACATAGCAACGTGCATGTTGACCATTAAGTCTCTGCACAAGCGCTTATTCCTATTTCCTAACATTTAAGGGGTAGAGTGTTGGACTTGCGGAAAGTAAGTTAAATGGTCTCATGTGTGTATTCTATAGACATTACTGTTTCATATAAATTGGACAAGAAATTTAAATAGGGCCGGACATGAAATGAAGTACTTTTTCCTGGACTTGTGCTCTGAGAAGTGGACAGCAGCGGAGCGCCATTGTCCTTACTTTTGGCTTGTTTCGTCATCTGTCTGTCTGTCAGTCTGCCTGTTCTCTACGGGGAGATTCATATTCACCTATTCCAGTTTCACATATTCCAATCAATCAAGCAATCTGTTTATTGGCTTCATAACAAGAAGAATGTATCTTGTGCGTGGGGATAAAAACATATATAAACTAACACAGACATTAACAGTATATAAAATGAACAGATACTCTTAGACAAGCCACACCCTCTTCAAAACATCTGCATCTACAACACACGCATACACACACGCGCATGCACACACACACACATACACACACACGCACACGCGCGCGCGCGCGCACACGCACACGCACACGCACACGCACACACACACACACACACACAGAGTGTTAAAGTTAACTGACATAAAATAAATAATAATAACCAAAGATATGATAATTGAAAACCACAGACGTTCCATAAAGAGCATTAATAGAAACATTAAGGATAAAACAAATAATTCACACAGTCGTATGACATAATCATAATGCTATGCAAAACAAGGGCACAGATGACAGTAGAAGTCATGAAGACAGATGAAGGAAGAGAGACAGAGTGAAGGAGGGAAAGAATAAAGGAGACTGGGAGAGCCAATGAGAGAGAGAGAGAGAGAGAGAGAGAGAGAGAGAGAGAGAGAGAGAGAGAGAGAGAGATTCAGATAGATAGTCAGACGTTAGACAGACAGACAAGCAGACAGACAGATAATGAGTGGTGTAAACAGATCACATACCTAATACAAAGAAAAGCACACAAAGTTAAGTTTTACGTCCTCTCGGTTACGAAGAGCCATATGGGACAGTTCTTTTAATAAAGTTAATAAAATTTAAAAAAGCAGCAAAATAGACCGATATAAACATGTCCATCACACACACACACACACACACACACACCACCACCACCACCACCACCACCACCACCACCACCACACACACACACACACACACACACACACACACACACACACACACACACAATTCAATTTTTAATTTCAATTTAATAATAATCCTTTGACCCCTCTTGGGGGCATGGAGGATATACAGAATATAGAACAAGTGGCAACAAGCAAACAATAAACACTCATCAAACAAACTAAGCTCCAGTCTATTGTCAAACAACTTTTCCTGATCTTATAAATTTTGCAATTTTCAACTGGAATTTTGGCTTGGACATAAACTGACAAAAGTAACAAAAACTGATTTCTTATTTATATAATACCTCGGCAAAATATCTCGATGTTCTTCAAAATATGGACATTCAATTACAAAATGATATTCATCACCAATAACACCCATGTCACATTTGTCACACAAATGGTCCTGTCGTTCAAGTCCAAATCGTCGTCCTGTTTCAATTGGTAATTTATGACAACTACATCTAAATTTCATTAAAGTATTATATTTATCAGGCAATGTTATAATATATTTTTCTCTCCGAAATTGTGTTTTATAATGTCTATAATAGAAACATTTGTTACTCGATTGAAGGGACTGTAACCATGAATCTTTGAATTTATCTTTTAGAGACCGTAACATATTATTACATAAAGAGTTTCTAGACAAAAAGGATTGTGATTCCCAAACACAATCATATCCACATGCAATCAGTATGTTCTTTACAGTTTCAAGCCAGGGAAATTCAATATAGCTGTTCTCATGTAAATCATACATTAACTGATAAACTTTGTTAGAAAACTTATCCGCATATTGAACCAGAATTATTGAGAACTAGACCAGACCAAAATCGTATCATTCTTGATTTAATCAAAATTGAAACAGGAACAAAACCAGTTTCACCATACAGTATGTCTGTCATTGTGTTACGGGATAGATGGAATACATATTTAAGAAACTGCAGCTGTAGTTTTTCTAAAATATTGAAATTTTCATAACCCCATATTTCAGAACCATAAAGTAATACTGGCAGTACCATTTTCTCAAACATATCTAGAGTTACATTAATACTTACTTTTTTAGAACGAGATACCTGAAGAACATGAAACATTGCTCGCTGTGCTTGTTCAAACACATTTTTCTTTGCTTTAAAGAAATTACCATTTTTATAAAACATAACGCCAAGATATTTCATATAACTTACAATTTCTAGATCACAATTTCCAAAATGAAATTTTAAGCGATTGTTACGATTGTTGAATATCATTACGTTTGTTTTGGAACTATTCACTTGTAATTTCCATAGAGAACAATAATCAAAGAGTATCTAATGCCCTTTGCAAACCTTTAGCAGTAGATGATAATAATATTGTGTCATCAGCATACAATAATACCAGTAACGTAATATAGTCATTTAACTGCTTGTCTGAGTAAGTCAAGTTAGTGTTTAAGTGAGAATTACCAGTTTGCAACATAAACTGTTCCTGGTCATTTAAGAATAATCAAAATAGAAAAGGCGAAAGATTTTCACCTTGCCTTACTTCTTGAAAACTTCCAAAATAATCAGATTTTGCCATCGACGAAAACGCATGATTAGATGTTTTTATACATATTAAAAATTACTTTAAAAACTTTCCCATTCACTCCCTCTTTAATACGTTTATACCACAAACCTTTCCTCCAAACTGAGTCAAAAGCTTTTTTGTAGTCAACAAAAGCACAAAAAAGTTTTTGCTTTTGTGATCGAAACACATCAGCTAAAACGTTTAATACAAATACATGGTCTATTGTAGAATGATCACGCCGAAAACCGGCTTGATTTTCTGATAACAATTTATTACTTTCTAGAAAATCAGTTAACCTATTATTTAGGACAGATGTAAAAAGTTTACCTAAACAACTTAAAAAAGTTATGCCGCGCCTCGATAATTATCACACTCATTTTTATCTCCTTTGCCCTTGTAAATTGGTAAAATGAGTCCACTCATCCACACATCAGGTATTGAACCAGAATCAAGCACTTTATTGAAAAGTTTACAAAACATGTCTGGCATTAAAGCAAACGAAGTTTTTAAATATTCGTTGCATATTAGATCATTCCCAGCTGCTTTTGCATTTTTAAGCTTTTTAAGAGCCTTTTCAATTTCATTTTCAGTTATTGGCGCATTCATATTTTCCAAATCATAGTGCCACTTCATATTCCAAACATTCTTGTCCTTGGTCACTATGAATATTTTTATCATTAGTATTTGAAGCATTACGATCTTTAAAGTGTTCAAATAATTCAGTCAAATTTATTGTACAACTGTTTTGTTGCTTCCCTTTTAATTTCGTCCAGTACTCTCTTGGATTTGAATACTTAAGTTGTTTGATTTCTTTGTTCCATTGTTTTAATCTTCTTTCTTTCTGCATATCTTAATGTCCTTTTGTATTTTTACTACATGTCGTAAATTCATCTTTATTAGTATCATCACGTCGTGCTTTACATTTATGTTTAATCTTGAAATAATTAGAATGTTGAAGTTTACATTGAAAATTAAACCATGGTTTATGTTTCTTTTACTGTTAAAATGAATGACACCCATTGATGCTTTTGCAGCTTCAATCATCACATGTGTGAAATATTCAGATACATCATTAGTAGATACATCATCACAATTAACCATTTCACGAAGTGTTTGAATACTATTTTCATTTATCTGCTCAATGAACACATTGGCTTTCTGGCTATCCCATCTCTTTACAAAGACGTACTCCTCATCTGCATTCTGCTCAACATCATTGTTAGCATGACACTAATTAATGGCGGTGGCTATGCTGGATCTTTGAAGTTCAATGACAACAGGGTTATGAACATCAGAAAAAAAAGAGCATCAAAAATGTCAGTGTGAAAATGTCTTACTTTTGACATTAAATCTTCTGAACCAATCACGTAGTCTATCACACCATTACCTGTACTTGTGTTATTACCGCAATGTTTGTCCTTACCTACACGTCCATTATATATCAATAAAGATTGAGATTTGCACAGATCAAGTATTCTATACCCATAATTATTTACACGTTGAAAATATTGTGATTTACGGGGGACTGGATTATGAAATGTTATTGGTCATGATATTGATGATGAATGCAGTAGTGATGATCTAAATAGGATGAAGATCAATGTCATTGCTGTTGATGATGATAATTGTAACGGTCATGATATTGATGATGAATGCAGTAGTGATGACCTAAATAGGATGAAGACCAATGTCATTGCTGCATTTTCAATAATGGTCATCACTTGTATCGCCGTCAAATGATATCAAATCATACTTTATCAAACAGTTGCGATGACGGACTTCGTGGTCGGCATCGCCGTCGTCATCATCATACCACTATAATCAGAAGCGTTAGAGAAGAGGAGAAAATATTCAACATGTCATTTATCTTTCTTTTTTTTTCTTTTTTTTCACTGTCCAAAGGTTAAATCTTTTTGGGTGGTGATTGTGGCGGTGATGATTTTGATGATGAATGCAGTAATGACCTAAATAGGATGGAGATATATGTCATTGCTGTTTATGATGGTGGTTGTAGCGGTGATGATTGCGATGATGAATGCAATATTGATGACCTAAATGGAACGAAGATAAATGTCATTGCTTTTGGTGATGGTGACGGTGGTGATTGCGGTGATGATTGTGATGATGATTGATAATTGAAGTGATGATGACCTAAAAAAGATGGAGATAAATGTCATTGCTGTTGATGACAATTGTGGCGGTGATGATTGCGATGATGATTGAAGTAATGATGACCTAAATAGGATGAAGATTAATGTCGTTGCTGTTGATGAGGGTGATGATATTAATAGGGATAATGAAGGCAGTTTGGTTAATTAAATGTATCCCTAAAGTGTGTACATCGCGCTTGTAAAGGCTAGTTGTTGATTTCTACTGGGTGGTCTAATGAGAGGCCTTCCTCATCCAATTATGAATTTCATGTTTCTTTCTTGTTTCATTAGAACTGTAAGGGCCTTTCATTGGAAATTTTGGTGCTAAACAAGGGGATGTTTTTTCTTTCTGTTAAACCTGAAACTTTGACCTAGAGCTAATCAATGTTTGTGTGCGCACACACTCTTGTATATATGTTTAAAATGAAGTCCTTTGCTTGAAAGTGAAAAGAGAAGGGCGAAGGTGAATGTTTGTGTATGATATTTTTGAGTCGCAAAGATGTTAACTTGTTGAGCCACAGTTTTTACAAAGTTCATATTTCGCTCACCAGGAAAACATATTTGGGCGTGTTTTAGTTCTTTTATGGGTGAACGATTTTGATAAGACGATAAAATATGACTGTTAGAGGCCTTTATTCCTTTTGATCTTACTGGCTGAGCACTCTTAATCTTGACCGATTTTTCAAATCATTGTACAAACTGACAGCTAAATGTTTCATTTTGCCTGTTTCGTTCGTTTAAAAATGCCCATGTTTTGAATTGAACCGCATAAGGCATGCGGGTACTTGAAAGAACATCGCATGCTCCCTGTAGCTGTTGAAATCCACCTCTCTCCATCCCCCACCCCCTACCCCGGCTCTCTCCCTCTCTCTCTCTCTCTCTCTCTCTCTCTCTCTCTCTCTCTCTCTCTCTCTCTCTCTCTTTCTTGGTCCTCCTGTTTGTCGTTCCCTCCTTTCTCCTTTCCTCCTAGACACAAACTAAGAGCGGTCTATTGTTGTCGTACTGCTTTTTGTCCTTCGTTTGTTGAAAGTGTCCTGGTGATGGAGGCCTTTTTTCTCTATTGTTAAGGGCCTGGGTGTCCTGGAGAATTTATTGCGGCTTTTTTAATTACATTGGAGGAAACTATTCTGACTTGTATAATCTAGAATAAGAAACAAAACATTTTTTACCAATTGCACTTGTTTTTTCGATGATAATGCGTTGTTAACTTTCGATGATCAATCTTGTGTATACAATTTTGTATTCGTAAAAGGAAAAGGGGTAGGTGTAAAAAAAAAAGAAGAAAAAAAAGATTGTTCTTTGGTTATGTATAAATTCAGTTTTCTGGTTTCTTTGCGATTGGCAATTATTTGTCAATGGCATGGGTTCCTGTAAATATGTTGCATCTGTGAAGACTTTTCACGATCTATTTTTGTATACATTTGAGGGATTGACTGTAGCCGCAAGTGAGCAAGTGATGTTTTCTTATTGTTATAGCTCTGAATGCCTGTCACTTAAAAGTTAGTAGAAAATAATAGATATGTCTTGCCTGTTGGAAGGCGATTGTCAACTAAGATTTTTGTTTGTTTTGATTGTCAGTTTGTCTGTATTTATTATTTTAATTTTCATATTTTTTTACACACTTTTAAAATGGTTGGCTGGATAGCTATGCTTTCAAATATTAACAGTATTAGAAATGGATAACAACTTAACAATTCTTTCAGTTAATTGTCAAGGCCTCAATGATTTCAAAAAGAGGAAGGATGTTTTCCATTATTTAAAAAGTAAACAATGTTCAATCTTTTTCTTACAAGGCATACATTTTGAAAAACAAATGGAGAAGCGTGTTTTAGCGGAATGGGGATACCAGGGCTATTTCTCAAGTTATACATCAAATGCTAGAGGGGTAGGAATTTTGTTCAATAACAACTTTGAATTTAAAGTCAAACAAGTAGTTAAGGACGTCTCTGGAAATTACATTATTATACTTATCGAAATTTATAAACAACAATTTCTTTTGGTGAATGTGTATGGACCAAATCGGGACAACCCTGAGTTTTACGTTAACTTGAAGCAAAGGAATAGTAGCTTCGGTATTGATAACATAATAATGGGGGGTGACTTCAATTTAGTTTTAGATACAGTAAAAGACTATCATAACTATAAACACATCAACAATCCGAAAGCTAGAGAAGAAGTTGAGAAAATGATAGAGGACTTAGAGTTAAATGATGTGTGGCGAGAACTGAACCCTGAATACATGGCGAAGGGTAAATCCTTTCCAACAAGCAAGGTTAGATTTCTTTCTGGTGTCAGATCATGTTGTTACGTATGTTGACAACGCAGACATCGATTGTAGCTATCGAAGTGATCATTCCAGTATTTTGTTGAAATTAAAATTTTGTGAAACTGAAAAACGTAAAACTTTCTGGAAATTCAATTCTTCACTTCTTAAAGACAAATTGTACGTTGATGAGATTAATACTGAAATAAATAATGTTGTAGAAGAATATGCATTACATGAGAACCCTAATAATGTAGCATATGATAACTTAACATTCAGTGTGGAAAACGATATTTTTCTTGATTTTTTACTAATGAAACTAAGATCTAAAACGATATCTTATGCAACAATGAAAAAGAAAAATATGGAAGAAGAAGAAAAAGTGATAATATTTGACATTAAGAGATTAGAAACCAAAGCAAACATTAGTGAAGATGATGTCAAGATAATAGAAACGAAAAAAGATAGGTTAAGAGAAATTAGAGACAAACGAATGCAAGGTGTCCTGCTTAGGTCTCGTGCTAGATGGGTTGCAGATGGGGAGAAAGTCAGTAATTATTTTTGTAACCTCGAAAAACGTCACTTTATTAGTAAAAATATGCCTAGGCTAGTAGATAAACATGACAATGAGTTAGTGACCCAAAACAACATTATCAAAGAAGTGCAGAACTTTTATAGCGAACTTTACAGAGAACATGAAGTAGAACAGTGTGAAATAGAAGATCTAGTGCATAATATACCATGTTTAACTGAAGTAGAAGCCCTAAATTTAGAAGGTGAAATCACTTTAGAAGAAGCTACTGACGTATTAAAGAAAATGAAGAATAATAAAAGTCCAGGCACTGATGGGTTTTCGGCTGAATTTTTCAAAATGTTTTGGAAGAAAATTGGAATATTTGTTGTCAGAGCATTAAATACTAGTTTTAGAAAATGAGAGTTTTCATGCACTCAGAGAGAAGGTATAATTGTCTGCATCCCGAAGGGAGACAAACCAAGACAGTATGTTAAAAATTGGAGACCTATTTCACTCCTAAATGTCATATATAAAATAGGATCATCATGTATTGCAGACCGAATAAAAAATGTCCTCCCCAATATCATAAATGAAGATCAAACTGGTTTTATTAGAAACAGATACATTGGGGACAATATTAGACTGATATATGACACAATAGCATACTTAGATCAACACCATCTCCCAGGAATGTTATTAAATGTAGATTTTGAAAAAGCTTTTGACTCGATTGATTGGGGATTTATGTATAAAGTATTAAAAGCATTTGGTTTTAAGGAAAACATATGTAACTGGATACGTACATTCTACAAAAATATAAAGTCTTGTATGATAGTTAATGGGCAGGTATCTAAATGGTTTAAAATTAAACGGGGATGTCGTCAAGGGGATCCCATCTCTCCTTATTTATTCATATTATGTGTTGAAATACTAGGAATTATGATCAGAGAAAATCCAGATATCAAAGGCATTGTAATTGGTCATGATGAGCATAAATTGTCGCAATATGCGGATGACACAGAATTGCTTCTCGCGGGTGATAAAAAATCATTTGAAACATGTATAGAGGTGCTTGTAAAATATGGATCTGTATCAGGTCTACACCTAAATCTTGGGAAAAGTAATGTTAGGAAGCAAAAAAAATTCCCAAATTAAATACATGGAACATTTAGACTTTGAATGGAACCCCTCAAGATTTAAAGTTCTAGGAATATGGTTCACTAATGATTTAAAAGAATGTGTTCATATTAATTACTCCGACAAATTGGCAGATATAAAACATCTATTTAAAATATGGGTTAAACGTCAACTAACTCCTCTTGGCAGAATAGCAATTCTGAAATCTCTAATATTATCAAAATTAACACATCTCTGGCTACTTCTACCTAACCCCCCAGACATATTTTTTGAAACTCTACAAAAACTTTGTTACAAATTTGTTTGGAATTTAAAAAAACTGATAAGATAAGCAGAAAAACCGCACACAGAAGTATACAAAACGGTGGTATAGGACTGCCAGAGATAAAAACCTTTGTCACTTCCTTAAAACTAACCTGGATCCGTAAAACTGAAAACGTGAATCATAAATAGAAGCAGATTTTACAAACCAACTTTCCGTTATGGCATCTCGTTCATAAACATGGCCCTGAACTTACTAACAAGTTTGTCAAGTACAATCAGTTTTGGTCAGACGTTGTAGATGCCTACAAATCGTTTTATTATAAATGCGTACCAGAGAAAAGTGCAGAAATACTGGCTGAGCCTATTTGTTTTAATAAACGAATTCAAATGGGAAATACATATATAACCTCAAAAAATCTCATGACTAAAAATGTAAATTATATTGCAGATTTTTTGGATGACAGTGGGCACTTTCTCTCGTATTTAGAATTCAAACGGAAATACAATATTAGTATTGATTTTCTAACTTTTGCTGGTTACAAAGCTAGCATTTCATAATACTTTGCGAGATGCACTATTACTGTAATAAACAATAAACATATTAACGTAACATTTTGTGCCAAAAAGATCTTTTCAATTTATAAAGGATGTAAATTGTACTATGACATTTTTATTGAAAATAGAATACCTCCAAAATGCTGTGAAAAATGGGATTCAAAACTATCAACAAGCCATGATTGGAAATCATGTTTTTTATATGCACATAAGATAAACGATGTTAAGTTAAAATGGTTTCAGTTGAAAATAATGCACAGATGTCTTGGCACAAACATAATTTTAAAAGAAATTGGTGTACATAATAATGATAAATGTTCTTTTTGTAAAACACAGAAGGACAGCATTGACCATGTATTCTGGAAATGTAACCATGTTAGAAACTTTTGGGTTGCCCTTACTGATGTTGTAAAAGAAAAATGCTATAATGCCAATAATCTTGTTCTTACCGAATCTCTGGTATTAATGGGTTTTGATATAAATATTAAAATTGATTTGGTGTTTTACTTTATTTTGATATCCGCCAAACACTATATTTATGCATGCAAATTGAACGAAATTCATCCTCAAGTGCCTGTTTTTCTGAAAAAACTCCAAGCCCGATACACTGTAGAAGAATATATCGCCAAGACTACCTTTAACTACACAAGTTTCTCTGTCAAGTGGATGCCATATATTTCATTAATTACTTAACACTGATGACAATTATATGAAAAACAACAATTATTTTTCTTTTTTTCTGTTTTTCCTTACAAAGATTTGATCTATTTGTTCTTTAATGCCTTTTGTATATAATGAATGTTGCTGAGGCCTCTATTCATTATGGATATTGTTAACTTCAATAAGGATGTATTGTCCAGTCACCATCTCCGTATTTTCTGTTGATGTATTTTTTGTTGTTGTTGTTGTTGTTTGTTTTGTTATATGTATGTATGTGTGTCTATGTATGTGTGTGTGTGTGTGTGTGTGTGTGTGTGTGTGTGTGTGTGTGTGTGTGTGTGTGTGTGTGTGTGTGTATGTGTAGCGATTTCGTTTCTTTTTCATCATATGTATTGAGACGACGTTTTTCTTGTTTTTGTTTTGTTTGAAAATGCATTTGTGAAAATGTAAAAAAAAGGTTTAATAAAAAAATAAAAAAAATGTTATTGGATCATTAAACAATTGGCTGTTGAAATCACACAGAAAATCAGGTTCAGCAATAAAATCAGGTAAACATTTTGTGTGAGCGTTAAAATCTCCCATTAATATTACATAGCAATCATGTTTACTTTTTAAATCATAAAGGGTCATGTCAATTTCATCAAACAAATGAATACTGCTGTATACAGATCCCTCAGGAGGCACACGGCACCAATGATCAAATATTTGTCGTATCCTGTAACACAAGACTTCAACAAAAACCAAAAAGCACAGTGTCCTGTTTCCCCGAGAAGAACTATATCATTACAAAATTCATGTCTATAGGCAACAGCAATTCCGCCACAACGTTGGTAAGAAAGTTGTTTCCTGCTCAAGACGTTAATCTGATAACCAAGTTCTTGAAAGGTATCTGAGAGGAAAGCATTGTCCTGTTGGTCAGTTTTTGTTTCAATAAACACAAGAATATCAAAACTAGTAATATAGTCTTTAAATTCAGAACATTTTAATCTATTTCTCAAACCACAAACATTTAATACAAGAAACGATAAAGAAGTAAATTCTGAAATAACTGGAACATTAAGAACATTAGTAGAACCGTCCGTAGGCACAACATTGATATGATGAACAGAATGCGGATGGGATGAAGAAGAAGATGATGAAGTAAGTGAAATGTCTGTTGATCCCCCAGCGAGTCCCTATGCAGAATCCTCGTGGAAGGTGAGGTGGTTCAGCCCGAACTCAGCGAAGTCGACCTTGTCGAAACCCAGATGAAACAGGTCATCTGGGGTGTCCACCATAACAACGTCATTCTTCTCCTGTCCTGCCTTCTTCTTCAGGATGCACCTGATGCGCCAGTCTGAGGTTGGTGTTGCTCTTTCCACAACAGATGACTGTTTTGCTTTCTTCAGCAGCCTACTGCGAAGAAGAGTGAGGTCTTCATTGACGAAAACTTTGCTATATTTCTTGTCGTTCTTCATGTTCCTCTTTTTTGCCATGACTTTTGCCTTTGAATGACGGGAAGTGAAGCGTACCAGTCTAGGTTTGTTCTGGTCTTGGCTGACCTTGCCATTTCGGTGAACCACTGAAACTTCCTCTTTCGGTAGAGTAAACATGTAGTATTTCGAACGCCTCCAGGACTCAAGTGTTATTCTCGTGTCTCTGGTTCTCCAATGCTTAGATTTGGAGATCTGCAGCAAAGAAGTGTAACCGACGAATCAACGGCTAAAAATAGATCGCCCCGTTTCGACATAACGCATCCGTTTTGACTGTTTGAAGACAGGGAGGTCATGTGTGGGTTACTTCGAACACTTGTTGATAATCACGAACAGGAGTTGTTGATATTTCGAACAGGGCTATAATTACTTGAGTACACGTTTTAACAACTTAATCTGGATCTGGATAAACAGTCAAACGGGATACTGTATCGTCGACAAAAACGTGATAAATACAATAGAAATAACGGTCCGAAAAAAACCTACATTATATTATGTGAGCTGGCCAACCAGTCAGTGCCCGTTCAGAGTCACCAGTGTAATGCCATAATCATAGGTTCGAAGTTTCAAACATTAGTAGTTCGTAATATGAACAGAGTGCAAAAATCTTGTTGAAACTCCGAACGCACGTTTTTAACGCCAATATAAGCTTTCATACACACAATATCTTCTTTTTCACAAACCCAAACAGAGCCTCAATGTATTCATCAGCAGAACAACCAATATAATTTACACCTGCTTATCTGGTGATGGTAAAAAGTGAAGTCGAAGTCACCTTGAACTCAATGCGTGCACAA
>CM065680.1:55061602-55076602 GCA_017654935.2 Phymorhynchus buccinoides
CTCTCTCTCTCTCTCTCTCTATCTCTCTCTCTCTCTCTCTCTCTCTCTCTCTCTCTCTCTCTCTCTCTCTCTCTCTCTCTCTCTCTCTCTCTCTCTCTCTCTCCCTCTCTCTCTCTTTCTCTCTCTCTAAATAGAGTTATTTCAATGTGTTATATTATTAGGCTAATGGTTAGTAGTACTTTGGAATGTTTTGTTTTGCATATTGAGTTATTTTTCGGATTACTTTCGTATTACTTATCATTCTGAGGACAGTATTTTTAAAAAGCTGTCAAGCTTACTCCTTTATCATCAATAAAGACCATTTTGACTTGACTTGACTTGACTTGACTTCACACACAGACACACACACACACACACACACACACACACACACACACACACACACACACACACACACACACACACACACACACACACACACACACACACACACACACACACACACTATCTTTATCT
Organism: Phymorhynchus buccinoides; assembly: GCA_017654935.2. Taxonomy (NCBI): domain Eukaryota; kingdom Metazoa; phylum Mollusca; class Gastropoda; order Neogastropoda; family Raphitomidae; genus Phymorhynchus; species Phymorhynchus buccinoides. The sequence continues at coordinate 55,062,059 of CM065680.1, forward strand.
CTCATTCAGTCACTGGTATATTGACTATATATACATTAATGATTAACATCAATATATCACAAGAATCAAATTCAACCTTGAAAAACACAAAGTAATTCAATTTAAGAATGATTATAAGGCAATACAAATAAAACTACATTACTAAGCGAGACTAAAATATTGATACTTGCACACAAACTATTAAACATTACAAATCAATAACATGCATTATATAAAAAGGGTCATAATAAGATCATATAGACCAGCACCATCACATATATTAAACGTATTGAAACTGCATTGTTGAATGAGTCTCAAGGTGAACATACAGGCTGGGAGAGAGAGAGAGAGAGAGAGAGAGAGAGAGAGAGAGAGAGAGAGAGAGAGAGAGAGAGAGAGAGAGAGAGAGAGAGAGAGAGAGAGAGAGAGAGAGAGAGAGAGAGAGAGAGAGAGATGCTGACAGTAGGAAAAACAATGCATAGGTAAGACCGATTTACCCGGGCTTCATTATCACACACACACACAATTCAATTCAATTCAATTCAATTCAACAATTTTATTGTCTCCAAACAAGTGACGAAATGTGTTTTTCGGCATGCACATAAAAATGAAGACAAAATAAAACATTGTTATAACCTAACAGAAGAGACCATTTGTAAAATAACATAAAAGCGCATGCAATTGACATAAAACAGAGTTATCAAACACACACACACACACACACACACACACACACACACACACACACACACACACACACACACACACACACACACACACACACACACACACACACACACACACACACACACACACACACACACACACACACACACACACACACACACACACACACACACACACACACACACACACACACACACACACACACACACACACACTTCCTGATGTTTGTGTGCTTTCTCACAAGTGTTTCAGATAGCGGTGGCAGAGGGTACAACAGATCGTAGCCTCTTTTCAGAGGGCAGGAACTCTAATTGAAGATGGAGGGGATGGAACTCGTCTGCCATAATGATTTTCACCTTCCCCCATGCCCTCTGCCCGTACAGTTCATCTAACCCAGGCAGCTCTACGCCAATGATCTTCTCTGCCTGCCTGACCACCCTGTCCAGTCTGTTAATACCCCCAGCATTACAACTAGAAAACCACACAAAAAAGTTAAAGGTTAAAATGCTTTCAATGCTAGACCTATAAAACATGATCAGGATTTTTCTATTTACTCTAAACTGTTTAAGCTTCCTTAAAAAGAACAGTCTTGCGTGCGCTTTGTTTATCACCCTGTCCTCATGGTTAGTCCATGCTTTTCGCCAGAGGCAGCACAGTCATTGGTGTACAATGTGAACAGTGTGGGTGAGAGGCAACAGCCCTGTGGTGTTCCTGTGGTAATAACTAGGGTGTATGATCTTGCACCCTCTATCCTGGCACTATCCTGGCCAACTTCCACTGCGTCGGCACCTTGCCAAGTCTCAGGCTCTGGTTGAAGAGAGTGCAATCATGTCTATTTTATTTGTCAATTCTTGTTACATTCATAGTGAAGAAAATGTTATGAACAGGCTTTGAATGATTGTGTTTTTGTTTTGTTTTTGAGGTTTTTTAGTTTTGAGATTATATTTATTAACAATTCGAGACAATTCGATGTCCAATTCAAAGGTCTTGCTACATAATCCTTTGGGAAGAAGACAAAGCTAAGGATAGGAGAGACGGGTGGAGGGAGGGGGGGGGGGGAAGGTTATGCAACAATGAATTCACATGCATGGAGATAATTGGAAGAACACCAGATGCCAAGGTTTGCGTTGCACCTTTCCAATAACATACAAAAAAGAAGAAGAAAAAACCCCATCACAACGGGGAACGTGGCTATGCTTAACAATGAGCTAGCTCAGTTTGTCTAACAAACACTCGTCAAGTCCCTGATAACTTCAATCACCCACCTACCCCTTCTCACACACACACACACACTTTCGCCGGACAGCCGTTCTTCGGACATCCGTGATGCCCCAACACAATTAATACAACTCTGTCTTCTTATTCCGTTCTCTTTGTCGTTTTGTTTATTCATTACCAATTAACAATAAGAAATCATGTATTATTAACTCCACGAAGTACGTCTGGTCTTTTTTAAATATATTATTTCGGTGAATTTGTCTGTTTGCTTGACTGCCTCAGAAACGTTACTAATGTTCTGGTTTGTGAACTTATTATTTATTCATTTACTTTATTTTATTTTCTCTTCTTTCTTTCTTCCTGTTTTTATTTTTTTATTTTTTTATTTACCAGGATTGGCTGACACCATATGCAAAGTTTACTGATTTTTGTGTGAAATCCCCTGTCAGCATTTAGAGAGTGAATGCTGTGGTATGGGCTCTGGCGACATGGCATCACACGCCTAGTATTGCATCCCTTTGCCTCTCCCTAATACTGTATCTGGCTGCTCATTTGGTGCCCGTGCTACTTTAAATAACAACAACTCTGGAGAAACCCTGGGGAAACGCAAAGAATGATAACACAGGAAATCGCGTCCCATTCTATCATAAACATTCTTGCACAAAACTTCTCCATTTTTAGAATATTATTTTAGTGCTTGGTATATTCTGGTCACAGAGACTAATCTCTGTGAAATTCGGGCTGCTCAGACCTGGAGAGCGCGTCGTCGCAGGCGCAGCGCCACTGTTTTTGTGGGGTTTTTTTTGGGGGGGCGGAGTGAGGAGGGGAGAACCAACTTTGGAAACCTAGCTGTCAATACGATCATTCCAGGCAGCGGGATTTCTCCCTACTCTTGTCGAATTTTAACTGCCGTGGGGGTTTTACGTGCGTAAAGCGCACGGGTCAGATTAGAAGGACTCGTACAATTCGATTTTCTCGTCGAACTAGAAAGAAAGGGCAAGGCCGGGATTCGAACCCGGGTCACTCACGTCACCCGATTGAATTTGGCAGGCGAACGTCTTAACCACTCTGCCACCTTCCTTTGGGCTCTGTTTCAATGTTTTCTTCCTTTCTTTTCTTCTTTTTACTTTTTGCCCAGGATGTTTTCTTAGTGTCTTTGTCTGGTGTTTTCTTTTTTATATACGTCTTCTAGAGGGAGTGATTTAAAAACGATTTTCATTCAGAAAATTTCACTATTATAGTCATTTCATATATATATAATTCATATATACAGGAAACATTTTTTAATGTAATTTCTGTTCATTCGGATTCCTTCTTCCTTTAAAAAAACAAACCCAGTGACACTGAGTTAACACTTTGCAGAAATTGCACTGTATCAATGCTTTTTTGTCTTTTTGACATTTCGTGCTGCGACTGTCAAAGTTATGCACATATGTCAGTAACATTTTGTGGGCAATTGGTGTGTTATGCTGAAAACGGTATGTATGGTGTGTGTGTGCGTGCGTGCGTGCGTGCGTGCGTGCGTGCGTGCGTGCGTGCGTGCGTGCGTGCGTGCGTGCGTGCGTGAGTGCGTGTGTGCGTGCGTGCGTTCACGCGCACGCACGCGCGCGCGCGCGCGCGCGCGCGTGTGTGTGTGTGTGTTTTAAACATTAATCTATTTCAATACTGCAGATACAAATAAATAATAAAATACACAGTTTGGTGGAGCTGAGCTGGACCCCATCTCTCTCTCTGTCTGTCTGTCTCTGTCTCTGTCTCTGCCTCTGCCTATGTCTGTCTGTCTCTCTGTCTGTCTGTCTGTCTCTCTCTCTCTCTCTCTTTCTCTCTTTCTCTCTCGCTCTCTTCTAAATTCTCTTAGAAACTCAGTGAACTTTCCCTTCATTGTACATTCAAAAATAATAAACACAAAAAGGAAGGCTGCACTGCTCTTGCTGCTGAGGAAGAAAGCCAGACTTGCACAGTCATAGTAGGTTTTCCCATAATAACAGTATGTTTTCAGACAGGACTATAGTCTTTCATGGATATATCCTTGTAGAATGTTACGTGGAGACAGTGTATAATATCATGAGGATGCGCCTAAGTAGGGCTACACCATTCCTTTTTTAGAATGTTTCTGAAATATTCTTGGCGAAAGAAACAACGACAAAATCAGAGGGAACCTTTGTTTTGAACAAAAAGCCTGTTTTTTGTGTCGCAAATCAACAAAAATATGTTTTATATCAGCAACAAGACTGCAGATTGCCACCCCCCCCCCCCCCCCCCCCCCCCCCCCCCTTCTTCTATTTCATTTCTGTCATTATCCTCACTGTCTCATTCGGCTACTTCAATGTGGTATTTACAAATGTGTATTAATTAATGTATGCTAAGTATTTTTCAGTTGACTATACAATTTGGGAAGTCGTTGTTTGTGCTTTTCTCTTCCAACAACTCTCATGTTTATTTTAAAAAAAGTTGCAACAAATGAAAACAATGTTTTCCTTAATTAAATATAGACCTGTGTTTTCGAAAAGCCCTTCCCATTGTTCGAGTTCTGTTTTGTATAATCTCCTCCGAAGAGGCAACACAAGTTGAGCCATTGCCGGCTGGAATATCTTGTATGTAAGCCAACCATTAAAATTCAAATAATAATTTCCATGTTAATGTTGAACAATTTAATTATATGGGGTGTAAATGTGTTGCCAAATATTCTGACCCAGCTGTGTTGTCAATCAACAACATCCAACTCTGTTCATAACAGCGGGTTTATTTCCCAGCGAGAGAGGGTATCTCTGGTTTCTTTATTGCTATTCCTCTCACACTTGTAACATTGCAAGTGCATTATCTTTCTACCCGGAAACATTCAAAAAGCTTTTAACGTTTCAAGGGAGGAACATAAAGCATGGCAGATGAGATTGTAACTCGAGGAAAATCGAGTTGCATTGGGTTTGTTTAAACTCTGAAAAGAAACGTTTATTATCCTGTTATGATATTAATATCGATTTTCACAAAGTTTGAATCGTTTCTGCATAATAATATGGTATAATTTGCGATTTGTTCGATGTTGTTGTTGTTGCTGCTGCTGATGTTGTTGTCGTTGTTGTTGCTGCTGGTGGTAGTGGTGGTGGTGGTGGTGGTGGTGGTGTTGGTGTGTGTGTGTGTGTGTGTGTGTGTGTGTGTGTGTGTGTGTGTGTGTGTGTGTGTGTGTGTGTGTGTGGTGTGTGTGTGTGTGTGTGTGTGTGTTGGTTTTCCTCTTACCTTTCTGATCGTTTTCAATCAGTTATGTTCAATGGTCGTCAGTCCGAACAGGTTAGGCTTTCTTGTGGATTCCCCCAGGGGTCTGTGCTTGGGGTCTGTCTTGTTTACTTTGTATACGTCACCTCTTGCCAATGTCATCGACCAGCACATCATGAAGCATCACTTCTATGCAGATGACTCACAACTCCAAAACAGTACAACCCTGAAGATCTAGATTCCATTCTTTCAGAAAGTAACAACTGCTATATTGATATTCAAAACTGGATGGTTCAAAATACTTCAATTAAATGGTGAAAAAAACGAAGCAATGCTTGTAGGGACAAAAAACAAACTAGCCTCTGTTTCCATAGAATCAATCCAACTGGGTAACAATATCATTCCCCTCTCAGACTCAGTCAAAAACTTAGGTGTCACTTTGGACAATACTCTTTCCATGCAGAGTTTCCTGACTCAGACCTGTCAGTCCTGCTACTATCAAATTCGTCGAATAGGCTATATTCGTAAATACCTCTCAGATGAAGCCACAGCAAAGCTTGTTACTTCCCTCATCCTATATCGTATTGACTATTGTAATGCTCTCCTTTCTGGCCTATCAGTCTCTTCTCTATCTTGTCTCCAGCGTATTCAAAACACAGCTGCTCGTCTTGTCCTTAGGAAGAAAAAGTTCGATCATGTTAGCCCTCTTCTGCGTTCTTTGCACTGGCTTCCTGTCGCAGACAGAATTGAGTATAAATTAAACACACTTTGCTATAAATCTATCCATAAAGCTGCTCCATCTTACCTCTGCGACAATATTTCCATCTACACGCCAGCTCGCACTTTACGTTCAGTTTCTGACCCTCTTTCTCTCCAGATTCCTAGGTATAAGCTTTCAACTGTTGGTCGGCGCTCTTTTGCTGTCTCAGGACCGACCTCCTGGAACAAACTTCCTCTCTCCCTTTCTCCCTCTCTCCCTCCCTCCTCCGTGTGTGTGTGTTCAAGTTCAAGTATTCTTTATTATCTCCAAAAGAGAAGTTCAGGTTAGGTACAACAACATGACAGAAATACAACATAACTGAAAGAACATTAATCAAACGTGTGAAGAAACGAAATTTTACCAACCAAATAATTATCATTAAAATTCATTACATCAACTTAGAAATGTGCACATTTAAAACACACAAACATACGGGCACATACAGATAGACAGACAATGAGAGAAGAGAGAGAGAGAGAGAGAGAGAGAGAGAGAGAGAGAGAGAGAGAGAGAGAGAGAGAGAGAGAGAGAGAGAGAGAGAGAGAGAGAGAGAGAGAGAGAGAGAGAGAGAGAGCAAATGCGAGTGATTTGTTCAAATAGTCCAAGGCCCCTTATGAAGTGTGTGTGTGTGTGTGTGTGTGTGTGTGTGTGTGTGTGTGTGTGTGTGTGTGTGTGTGTGTGTTGTGTGTGTGTGTGTGTGTGCTTAAGACGTGTTTGTTGTAGTGTTCTTATGTTTACATGACTGTAATTTGTCAATTTATGAGGTAATAAATTTTATTTTATTTGATTTACAAGAGAAAAACACCATATTAGTCAGTGTTATTTGATTATCGCGAATGCTTAAACTCTTAAACTTCTTTGATCAACCCCAGCAATCAGCAATCCTATCAATTTTCTTTTGTCTGCTTTTGGATTTTGTTTGTTTGTTACTTTGTTTGGTTTACTTTTAAACCAAGTGTATTAACGTTTGTTTGTTTTAGTGGGATGAGCGACGAATTGCGGGTGTAGCAATGCAATGAGTTGAATACTGACTAAAAGGTGATTTGAACATCTTGCAGTCTATGGTTCCTTCATAATAAAACAAAATATTATCTCAACGTCAAAGCTTTACTGTAGCGTGTCACTGCAGCCACAATTTGAACAGTCAACTTTAGACGGTTAGTACCAAGAGGCAGATTGGGTTGGGTGTTCTTAATTTAAAAAAAGAGACTTATTTGTGACCAGAAATTCAGGCTGCGTAAGCAACATGCTAACAGAACTGAACCTCCCTCCTCTGGAAGAACGTCGCAGGCCGCAACGTCTCAGCCTTTTCTACAGGATAGCTGAGGGCCATATTCCTGCACTCCCAGCGAAAACGTTTCTCGCTCCAGCACATATAAATCGTCGCAGGATCAAAACCACCAAGTATGAAGGCCTCCAGTCCACAAACATCCTCGAACAACAGGTCATAAACAACTCGCGTGTCCAAGAATGTCGAACAGCTTTCTTCGTTCGGAGTGGAACAAGATGCGCGAGTCCACCGTCAACGCAGGTTATATCCTCGCATTTACATAAGCGCTGATCAGATCTCCATCTGAGCCTGCCCCAACTGACCACTAAAATTAGACTTCCCCCCTCCCCCTCCCCTTTCTCCTCCCCCCCCCCCCCCCCCCCCCTGTTGCTGGAAGACCATTAAACCCCCCAGTTCCTTCCCGGCTGATCTGGGGGGTCTAATGGTCTTAACCCATTAGGTCTTTCCTTTCTATTTTTCTGTAGGTACATGCGCCCTCCTAGTTCCGTCGCGACTATAACCAGTATTAGCACCTGTGACGTACTGATCCTGATCCTGATCCTGAAGGGGAAATAATGCGAACATTCATGATTATCATGTGGACACCTTTGATTCCATGTACCTTACGTAAATGAAGCTTTCTGACCGTCCAACTAGAAATCACTCTGCCGTCTTATATCTCTTCCAACGATTGCAAAACATATTTCATTTAAAATAAATTCCAGTGTTGGGCGTTTTTATATAGCAAGCCCTAAATTTGGCAAGCTAGTTCTTATGCTGTGTTTATTCCATTCTGATATAGGGATATTTTCAAATCAGCCTTTAACCCCTTCAGTGCCAAAGGCATTTTGATTGCTGAACTTTAAATTCGAACAATACTTCCAGTATTTTGCATGTCCATATAGCAAGCATGACATTTGGAATGATAGTTTCTTGGTTCTAGGACAAGTACCCCCCGGACAAGTACCCCCGGACAAGTACCCCCGGACAGGCACCCCCTGGACATGTACCCCCCTAGGACAGTACCCCCCGGACAAGTACCCCCCGGAAAACATATATATAGTGAAATTTTAAAAAAGTGTTTATTATTAAAATATTTTATTTTACATTTTATGGACTTTCTATATATAAGGCAATTATCAGAACATTAAAAAAGAAAACGCAACAAGTAGAAATAACTGTAAAGGGAACATTTATTAAAAAGCAGATCTTTCGAGCTATGTGCTCTTTGTCCATGCTGGTCTCCAAAAAGGCAATTATATAAATAAAAAGTGAGTCAGAAACATCTTCAAGTTCCTGGGTGAGAACTTGCTGAGCTGTCTCCTCGGTGTCCCGGGCGCGGCGCTTGATTGACTGGCGGATCTTCAATGCCTCTGGGTGACCAATGTCAGCTGCAAGGGTGTGGCCATTGACGCGGTTGACAACCTGATCTCCACTGACTTGGATCCTGGCTTTACAGAATGATTTGATATCTAGCCTTAGTTAGCAAACCAAATCGACTCACTTGTTGGGTTTTTTCAATTTTCTTTGATCACTACTGACTACTCATAATGACCTGTTCTCACGAATGGGGGCCAAATTCGCTAGCTCTGAACAGAGCTACAGCCCATAATGCTCTTTAATATTCGATTGCTACTCATTTTCAGTGAGCAGTGTTATCTGGTTTTAAAAATAATAAACACTTAATAATTAACACTTGTTTCCACTATATATATGTTTTCCGGGGGGTACTTGTCCATTTATGAACTTAGTCTAGATATCCTAACCACCTATGGTCATGCAAAATTCTAGCATCTCTGTTCAAACGTTATTGTGGCCTTACAAAAAGGCCTCCAATATAGGACATTTTGTGGTCCAGTGACCTTGACTTTTGACCAATAACCTTCATTTACAAACATGGCCTATATAATCTAACTACCTATGGGCCGGCATGCAAAATTTGAGCTTTTTAGGTTCCTCCGTTCAAATGTTATTGTGCTATCATTCTTCTTCTTCTTCTTCTTCGAGCGCTCAGACAGTTTCCTGTCAATTATGAGCGCATATGCGTTATACTGCCGTTATGCGCTTAGCTAACAAATAGTAAGGCCCAGCAAGTCCGAAAAAAACTCCAAAATGGCACATTTTGTGTTGAAATGACCTTGACCTTTGACCAGTGACCTTCATTTGTTTACTGGACCTAAGTATCTGTGCATATGCAAAATATGAGTATCCTTGGTTCCTCCGTTCAAAAGTGTCTGTGTTAGCATGCATGCATACATGCACAGTCAGCCATCCAGTCAGCCAGAAACAAACAGAGAAACAGCAGTGAAAACATTACCAGCTAAAGATTTCAAGCAGCACATGTATAAGCCAAAACAGCAAAAGTAATTGCTTCCTTCTAACTTTAAGCAGGCAGCTGTGTATTTTCTTATGCAGTTTTTGCTGATTTTCCCTAAGGCAAAGGCACAACTGACTGGAAGTAGTTAAAACTACAGTTTGTAAAGCCCTGAGGATTGGTTGTCACATTCCAATCACTTCTGCATCTGAAAACATAATTAATTTTCATTTTACTGTGTCAATGAAATTGTTTATGCGCTTTACAATACCCCTACCCCTTTCCCTCTTTATTTAAAATTGAATTATGCGTCTGTTTATAAACGTGCGTGCAACACAGTGGAGCCGTATTGTTTATTGTTATCAAACAAGTGAAATTGTAAAGCTTTCAGACAAAAATATAGTGAGTAATCCCCCACCCACCCCCGCCGGGGTAAGGGGGGGGGGGGGGTATGGACACCTGTAGGTCTATATTCCATGCATTCTATTCCATGTTAGCTTATTCTCTCAGGAGACGCCTTCATGGCGTTTATCATATTCATTTTATGACCAGACCCGCTGAGCTAGCCGTTAGAATCCACCCCTCTTCCTTGACTAAGTGATCCGCCCCTGGGATCTGAAAGTCCCACCAAGGCAACGGCCCTGAGCCCATGCTCTGAAAACGGCCACAAAGCAATGTTAACCCTTTATTAGGTCTGCTGCTGTGCCTGGTTAAAATCCGCAACCGTTAACCCTTTATTCTTGTATTTTGATCCTGACAGTAATGTCAATCGCTCCATCTTCAGCGACAGCAATATAGTTTCAGGCCTCGGCTGGACATCTCATAATGTTCATTCATTCCCACTCATAACAGCGTGTCGCTATCAATGGTGCATAATACATTATACGATATTATTTATTATCATTATTATTGAAGGTCTTGTGGGGGTGAACAAAAAAACGTTTTGTCATTTTTTTCTTCCAGGATTGGTTTCTTCAATGGACCGTAGAGCTCATATTATTATTATTCGGGCTGTTTCGCAAAGAAGATTTAAAAATGATATGGCAATGGGAAATGAGGGATGGTGGGGGAAAAGAAGGTATGGGGGGGGGGGGGGGGGGAGAAGGACTGGGAAGAACATTATGTGAGAATATTGAACCAAATTAATGATACGGCGGCGCTTAGGGAATATAAGGTAAACGTGATAAAAGAAAAACGGGCTAGTTGTCCTTTGCCGATCTACAATCGCAAAGGAGTATGAATTCGTTCGTGTATGTTTCTTTTTAGTTTTTTTGTTTGCTTGTTTGTTTGTTTTTCTTTCTGTCTGTCCCAAGGATATCTCCCGAACCGCTTGACAGAATCGCTTCAATTTTGTGTGGTGGTGTGTCACTATGTGAGGAAGGCATCCGCGCATAAATTATCGCCTTCGTGACCTTGACCTTGGCGTATGACCTTGAAAACCGAAACTCTTTAAGGGGCCATAACTTCCACACCGTTGGTCTTAGAGTCTACAAACTTGGCATGTAGGTACTTTGGCTTATGGCCGTTCCGATGATAGCATACCAATCAAGGTCAATGTCAAGGTCAGGGAGATCGGTAGACCTTGAATGTGGTAGGGGTCTAAAATTGGGTTGTAAGCCATATGTTCCACATGTTTACTTGACATAAGTGCTTCAGATTGTGTGTGGTACTGTATAACCTAAAGTAGAAAACATCCGAGCATAAATTATCGCCATGCTGACCTTGACCTTGAAGTGTGACCTTGTAAACCGAAATGTTCTTCTTTGCGCTATATATTTCTTTTCCAAGCTGTATCTCGTGAACTAGAAGATAGAATCCCTTCAAATTGTGTGTGAGGATGTGAGACTAAGAGTATAACACATTTGTACATAAATATCCCTCAGAAATACAATGTCGCCGAGCGGCAGACATGTTTCCGTTTTTCTTCACCCTCCTATATCTCGTTAGTCTTGAAAAGGCCTACTACTTTTGAATCGTGTCGTAAGGCTTTCTATGGAGAGAGAGAGAGAGAGAGAGAGAGAGAGAGAGAGAGAGAGAGAGAGAGAGAGAGAGAGAGAGAGAGAGAGAGAGAGAGAGAGAGAGAGAGAGAGAAAATACGAATGTTTTATTGAGGGTAAAAAGGATAAGCTACAATAGCTTCTTTGCACCTGGCCCTCTCTCTCACACACTCACACCATGCATCAGGCAATGAAAAATTGACATAAAAACAATGAAGTCAAGAAAATGAAACAAAAATTGGCACATGAAATCATTGACTGAGAATCAAATTGGGACATTAAACAGATATACAGAAAGACATAACCAATTTACAAGAATCTTGGCATAAGTTGATTTTTTTTTATAGTAAAACTCATTAACATAACTGATGGGCAAGATTGTCCATTATGTACTTGTGATAAGATTTACGAAAGGAAGATACGCTAGTTTTATTTTTGAAATTATCAGGGAAGTCGTTCCACAGTTTACCACCTGAGTATGTAAGGGATGCTTTATAAATTATAGATCTGTTCTGGGGCGGGGCATTATTAATTTGGTTTTGCTTCGAATTGCATGGACTTTAATTTTAGTAATAAGATATTTTGGTACTAATTTATTTATGATCTTGTACATATGGGTACCTTTGGTTAGTAGACATTTCAAATCAAATGGTAGAATGTTGAGTTCTTTATAGTCATTGGTTTTAAGGGAGGACGATGTAAGGAGTATGAGTTTAAAAGAACGTCTATATAATCTTTCAACGTGTTTGAGTGTGTTTTTACTAGCTGAATCCCAGCATGTTGATGCATAATCAATGTCAGGCTGAATATAGGCATGGAAAAAAAGTTTACGGGTATGTTGATCCAAAAAGTGCTTTATTCTATTGAGCTGGAATACTTTTTTTTTAGATGTTCTTGGCCAGTATTTGCATGTGTTTTGACCATGATAAGTTGTTGTCAATGTATAGGCCGAGTAATTTGTGTGAAGTAACTTCTTCTAGAGACTTTTCATAGATAGTTGGTGTACTTAACTGATGTTTAAAGTTTTGCCTCTTTTGTCTTGTTGTGATTAACATGAATTTATATTTTTTTGGATGTAATGCCATATGATTTTGCTCTGACCAGTCAACTAAATTATTTATGTCACTCTGCAATTCAGAACAGATCGAATCAGCATTATAACCGTTTTTATGGACTGTGGTGTCGTCTGCAAAAAGTTCACACGGTGAAGGAAGATGGAGGGGGAGGTCATTTATATAAATGGTAAAAAGTATAGGTTCTAAGACAGAGCCTTGGGGGACTCCATAATTGACTGATTGAAATGAAGATGTAATAATATCTTTGGAGACGGTTTGTCGTCTGTCAGATAGAAAGGACGAAACGAGGGCGATAGAATCTTGGGTTAAACCGTACAATGATAGTTTTTTTAATAGAAGGGTATGGTCAATAACATCACGGTCGTGACCTTGACTTTGGTGTATGACCTTGACAGCCGAAAATCTTTAAGGGGCCATAACTTCCACACCGTTGGTCGGAGAGAGAGAGAGAGAGAGAGAGAGAGAGAGAGAGAGAGAGAGAGAGAGAGAGAGAGAGAGAGAGAGAGAGAGAGAGAGAGAGAGAGAGAGAGAGAGAGAGAGAGAGAGAGAGAGAGCACGCGCACACAACAAAATACACACGCACGCTCCCCCATTTGCATCAGCTAACTGAAACTAGCAGATGCCTCAGAACCGAAACTAGATTTTCCGCGTAGAATTTTCTTCCTCCCGTTTTTCTTCACCCTCCTATTGTGTAGGGAAAGAGAGAGAGCACGCGCACACAACAAAATACACACGCACGCTCCCCCATTTGCATCAGCTAACTGAAACTAGCACATGCCTCAGAACCGAAACTAGATTTTCCGCGTAGAATTTTCTTCCTCCCGTTTTTCTTCACCCTCCTATTGTGTAGGGGTATAGAACTAAGAGTAGAAGGCATTGCCGTACAAATTATGTCATGTGGGATTTTAATGTTGCCGACTGGCACGCATGTCTCCAAGTTAAGGGTGTACACCCCTTTGATTAAGGGTGTACATCCCACTAATTAAGGGTGTACATCGGGTAAAAGAAGGGTCTATTACTAAAAGTAAAAGACATTGTAGCCCAAAATATGCTATGTGAGGCTTAAATATTGCAGAGGGGCATACATGTCTCAGCATTAAGGGTGCACACCCCACCAATTAAGGGCGTGCATCCCGGAAAAGGATTTGCACCCAATCAAGGGTGTGTAGGTGTATCACCCAAAGGACACAAGGAGGACGGGCGGGGCCTAACATGTGAGAGCAAAGGGAGGTACAGGGCGAGGCAGGTACAGGGCGTAGCCGGCAAAGGACATACCTGCCGCTCGGCGATTTCCTTGTTTATTTGTTTGTTGGTTGTTGTTTTTTCTGTCTTTCCCAAGCATATCTCCCGAACCTCTTGACATAATCGCTTCAAATTTTGTGTGGTTGTGTGTTACCATGAGAGGAAGGCATTCGCGCATAATTGATCGCCGTCGTGACCTTGACTTTGGCGTATGACCTTGACAGCCGAAATTCTTTAAGGGGCCATAACTTCCACACCGTTGGTCGTAGAGTCTTCAAACTTGCATGTAGGTACTTTGGCTTATGGCTGGTCTGATGATAGCATACCGATCAAGGTCAACAAGGTCAGGGAGATCGGTAGGCCTTGAATGTGGTAGGGGTGTAAAAATTGGGTTTTAAGCCATATTTTCCACATTTGTACTTGGCAGAAGCGTGTCAGATTGTGTGTGGTACTGTATAACTTGAGTAAAAAACATCCGAGCATAGATTATCGCCATACTGACCTTGACCTTGAAGTGTGACCTTGAAAGCCGAAATTTCCTTCTTTGCGCTATATATTTCTTTTCCAAGCTGTATCTCGTGAACTAGCAGACGGAATCCCTTCACATTGTGTGTGCGGAAGTGAGACTAACAGTGTCACACATTCGTACATAAATTACCCCTAAAAAATACAATGTCGCCGAGCGGCAGACATGTTTCCGTTTTTCTTCACCCTCCTATATCCCGTGAAATACTGTATAGAATAACTCCACATTGTGTGTGTGTGTGGGGGGGGGGGGGGGGGGGGGGGGG
>CM065680.1:55079102-55081602 GCA_017654935.2 Phymorhynchus buccinoides
ATTTCACTTAGCACTAACATGATATCCAAATAAATGTTATAATGCGTAAGTTCATGTATCAGCTAACATAAGTTCATATCTTTTTTTAAACGCATGAAATATAAACATGGCAACATCTCTAGTTATGAATGTATTTTATTTGGCAAAAAGACTTTTTAATTCAATGGGATAGTTGTTTCTAAATTTATTATGTTTGAAAATATACTTGTCTCTTAGCTCTTTATAGGTAGTTCAATGAATCAAGAAGTGCAACTCGTTTTCTATTTGATCGCAGAATGGACAGGTTTTGGGAATATTATTGTCGTAGCGTTTGTTATTTCTCAAATCATTTACGCCCAGTAAAGGCTTGTATTGCGAAAATTTCGCGCAAACGATTTGGTGGCCATTAGAAAAGAGACAGACACACGCCTTCTCTTTAGGTGAAAGAGCCTTGAACTTCTTAATTGTTAGTTGAGTAATATAAGGAAGTGTTCAGGTTGTAGAAAAAGAAATTGAACGTACGATAAGTAAGGAAACGGTCACTAGAACTCAATTTACTGTTCCAGTCCTGTTTAAAACAGTCTATCATCAGTTGCCTGAATATTGTTTGCAGAAGGTTTTACGTCCTCACAGCCGTAGCTCTTGGGGACAAGTAGTTCTGGTGCTGTAGACTTCGAAATTGGTTCATCAACGTTGTTCTTGGGAGGAAAGGGTCGGGCGGGAGGCGCTGGAGTAAAGTCGGTTGGAGTCTTGGCGTAGACTCGTCACGTGTATGATCATGAAGCTGTAGTCGTGGTTCGGTACTTGTTGACTAAAACCTATGCAACAGGAGTCTTGGCGTAGACTCGTCATCATCTGGATTGTGTAGACACAGTGTCGCTGTGGTTCACAGGTAAAGTCCGGGGTATGCTAATGAAATCTTTTATATTTACAACCCCTCCCGCTAACCACACCTCTGAAAATCCGTATCTGTCGAAGCAATGTTTAATAGGCTTACTTTTAGCCCAGTTTGTGTTGGTTTGATTACTGTCTGTCAGCAGTTTGTTAGCGTTTGAGATGTAGGCTTGTTAGGGGATTCTGTTTAAATCCATGTCTTGTAATGATTTTTTAAAAACCAGTAACGCAATGCCCTTATCGTGCTGTCTATATAATGTATAGCGGCCTAGCTCTCCATAAGAGAGAGAGAGAGAGAGAGAGAGAGAGAGAGAGAGAGAGAGAGAGAGAGAGAGAGAGAGAGAGAGAGAGAGAGAGAGAGAGAGAGAGAGAGAGAGAGAGAGAAAGAAAGAGAGAGAGAGAGAGAGAGAGAGAGAGAGAGAGAGAGAGAGAGAGAGAGAGACACAGAGAGAGAGAGAGAGAGAGAGAGAGAGAGAGAGAGAGAGAGAGAGAGAGAGAGAGAGAAGGAAAGAAAGAAAGAAACAGACTGACGGACAGAGACCAACACGCAGATAGACAGATAGAGACACACAGAGAGACAGGCAGGTAAGCTTAAAGGTGGACCCTGACGGAAGGGTTTTTGCAAGAAACACGTCGAGATCACCAGAAAGACAGCCTTTTCAAGGATAGGAACACTCACTTTGCTCTGGTTTCCTAGACATTAAGCCGTCAAAACGGCGATTCCTCCTGGGCGGAGATGCCAGAGAGACTAGCCATTTTGGATGGGGTGGGTGGAGGTCACTCATTGTGGTTGAAGCGTTTTCTTTTTTTATAGTGCAGTAAAAAAAAAAAGGGAGCTATTTCCTTTGGTGTGAGCGAAACTCCTTTAGATAAACTGTATACAATTTTTCTTAAAGGCTTGTAATGCGAAAATTTCGTGCAAACGATTTGGCGGCCATTAGAAAAGAGACGACGCACGCTTTCTCTTTAAGTGAAAGACTTTGATTTCCAGCACCTCCGTCAAGGAGGAATCGCCGATTTGATGGTTTGATTTCTAGGAAACCAGAGCAAAATGAGTTCTGCAATCTCTGTAAAGGGTGTTTTCCTGGTGAACTCGACGTGTTTCTTACAAAAACTCATCCGTCGGGGTGCCCCTTTAGAAAGACAGAAATAAATTTATCCTTGAGATCCGCCTACGACGATGAATTTTCTGCCAAGTTGCTGATCAGACATGCATGCTTGCCATTCTATGCTCCTCACGATCGTCAGCCTGACTGACAGACAATCAGTAAAACGAGAGAGTTTAGACTAATTTGCATTTTCCATCCTGAATTAGTTGTCTTAGCCGCGCTCATGACTATTGTGCCCTGTACTATAGTGGGGGGGGGGGGGGGGGGGGGGGATGAAACGGTAGACTGGCAGAAAACGTTTTTGTGTGTGTTTTACCGGTCGATGCGATTACGGTAAATTGATCGATCATCCATTTGGTCCACGAACTAAAAAAAATAACGGAGAATTCCACCTAGACTGGCAACGCTTCGTTTTCTTAAATTGGTGGGTGGCTGTGGCTGCTGTATAACTAATAGTGGAGGAATAAAACTATGAAGGTATGCTTACGGCGTAAACTAATTGCTTTTAAAGCTATTTC
>CM065680.1:55086602-55096602 GCA_017654935.2 Phymorhynchus buccinoides
GGGGGGGGGGGGGGGGGGGGATTTGTCATTCACTTCACATGACGCCCAACCACTGAAGCGGAGCGGATGGTACTTTAGTGCTGTTTAACGAGACAAGACTGTCGCTCCAAAACAGTTGCGTTGCAATAGTGCCTAATTAGTGAGGGTATAATTATGCCAGGAGATACCATTACAAAATGAAGGAAGAAAGAAGGCTAATAGAACCTTTTGGCAAATAAGGCCTACCCCTCGTTTATTGGATATGACGGCATTAGACCTCTTTGCGGCTTCCTAATAGCATGGTTGCCTCTTTGGTGCCCGTGCTACTTCAAAGAACAATAACTCTGGAGAAACGCAAGGGAAACGCAAAGAACAATAGACTAGGCATTGCGTCCGATCCCATTGCACGAGCCCTACCGAAATCATGAGGCCATTTTCGTCCAGAGACAAAGAAGAAAGACAAAGAAGTTTTTTTTGTTAACCTCTTTGATCCCTTTTGTTGCCCATTGTTTCGTTAATATTCAGGACCTGTGGTTGAAGTAGCATATTAACAGGTATAATTGCCGTCGGCATTTAGGGGATAATGTAGCCCATGTTCGTTATGATTAAATCGGGGATTTAGACCGCAGAGCTTAGAACATAACAGTGTTGTCACATACAGGGAAGGAAGGTGGCCGAATGGCTAAGATGCAAGCCTGCCAGTTCAATGCGTGAGTGACCCGGGTTCGAATCTCGGCCTCGCCCTTTCTGTCCAGTTCGACGGGAAAATCGACCTGAATGTCGAGTCCTTTGGATGGGGACTTTAAGCAAGTCTGCAGTTAAATGTCGATAAGAGCAGGGAGAATACTTGCTGCCTAGTATGAATCAAATTCATAGCTATGTTTTCCAAGTCCCCCTCCTCACCCCCTCCCTCCAACAAATATAGGTGGCGCTGCGCGGGCAATGACGCTCTCTCCAGGTGGGAGAAGTCCGAATTTCAGAGACGAGTCTCTGTGTTAATAACATACAAAACAGGCCTACTATATTATACCAAATACCAAATACAGACAGAGCTAGTGTAGGCTTTGGTTAAACACACCACGGAGAGAGCAACGCACATATCCTCGTTGCAGTTACAACGTACTGACGTTCTTAAAGGACTGGGGGTACAATAAAGCCTTTTCCGAAGACTACCGGCTGATATATTCATTCTGCATGTTGAGAAGGAAGGAGATTATGAGAAGATTTTATTTCTTCCACACACGTACACAGTAACAGGTCTAGCGGGCGAGTGGGTGGATTAAAACAACAGCTGCAACAGCAAGAGCGATAGAATGTTCGCCAACTGATCACAATCGCTTTACTTTTGACAACACTCCTCGTCCGTTCTGCCAGATCATTCATGGTGGGTTAAAAAAACCACACAGTCCTGTTGGGATTTTAAGCAAATGCCAAAATGCTTGTACATAACGGGTGGCGCTGCACTAGCAGAGACGCTCTCTCCATGTGGGAGCAGTCAGAATTTCACAGAGACTGTTCTCTGTGACTATAAAGATAATGCAAAGAATACAATGCATTGCAATACAAAACAATACAACACAGCACAACGGTGTGCTTTGTATTACTTTATAGAATGTTTTGTGTGTGTTGTTTTCGTTTTTGTTTTTGTCTGTTTGTCTTTTAGTCTCTGTCTGTCTGTCTCTCTCTCCCTCTCTCTCTCTCCCTCTCTCTCTCTCTCCCTCTCCCTCTCTCTCTCTCTCGATCGTTATTCTTGAACTCTCAATACATTAAAGATCATTTTGTCTTGACTTGACTCTCTCTATTCATATATCTAACTATCTATTTGTCTATCTATCTATCTGTCTATGTATTTGAGGAAGGGGGAAACAAGCTAAAAAGGAAAACAAAACAAGGGCGTCGCCGAGCGGCAGACATGTCCGTCACCAGCAATGTCACGCACTTGCGACACCACGTAGAGTGTCACATCCTGACACAAAATTGGAAGGGATTCTGTCTTCTAGTTCACGAGATACAGCTTGAAGAAGAAACATATAGCGCAAAGAAGAACATTTCGGTTTTCAAGGTCACACTTCAAGGTCAAGGTCAGCATGGTGATAATTTATGCTCGGATGTTTTCTTCTCTAGGGTATACAGTACCACACACAATCTGAAGCGCTTCTGTCAAGTACCAATGTGGAAAATATGGCTTAAAACCCAATGTGTAGACCCCTACCACTTTCAAGGCTTACGGATCGCCCGGACCGTGACCTTGACCTTGATCGGTATGCCACCATCAGAACGGGCATAAGCCAAAGTACCTTCATGCCAAATGTGAAGACTCTAACACTAACGGTGTGGGAGTTATGGCCCCTGAAAGATTTTCGGTTTTCAAGGTCGTACGCCAAGGTCAAGGTCACGACGGCAATATGGTTTGCGCGGATGCCTTCCTCTCATGGTGACACACCAGCACACACAATGTGACGTGATTCTGTCAACCCGTTCGAAAGATATCCTTGGGACAGACAGAAGGAGAAAAAAATGACCCTCCGATTTTCAGGCTCCAGCGATCTTTTTGACCTTGACCTTGACCTTGATCGGTATGCCATCATCAGAACGGGCATAAGCCAAACCACCTTCATACCAAGTTTCAACATCCTATGTTGATCGGTGCCCGAGATATGGCTAAAACTAGATTTTCGGTTTTCAAGGTCGTACGTCAAGGTCAAGGTCACGACGGCAAAATGGTTTGCGCCGATCTCTTCCTATTAAGGAGGCACACCTTCACACAAAATTTGACGCGATTCGGTCAAGTGGTTCGGGAGATATCCTTGGGACAGACAGAAAAAAAAAAGAAAAAAATACAAACCAGCCCATCGCAATAGTCCGTCTTGGTGACGGACTAAATATTGACATTCCTGTAATTATACAATGGTTCATAATTTGGTGTGTTTCATCTCATGCACGATGCCATAATGTTTCATGCAATTAAAAAAAAGTGAAATCAAACAACTCTGGTATTTATTCAATACACTTCTGTGGTGTGAGCAGCAGGGCCTAGATTAAAAATCACTCCAATGTTAGATACAATGGCGCCGGTATTGTGGTAAAGAAGTTGCCACGTTGAAAACTTGAATATTGTGAGTGAAAACGCAAGCCCTCTAATTATGACGGATCGCCCACCATACTTGATAGCTTTTGATTTTGAAGTGATCCAATAACGCAGCCAAAGTGAAAGGCTAAATAAATGTGATGGACGTTGTGAGGGGTGCGGTGGGGGAATGGGGTTGGGATATGGGGGGAAATGATGAATGAAAGCAAATTGATGAGGTACTGAATTGAAAGCAATCTAAACAGGAAAGAATAGGGATAATGGAGGGATATGATTGTATGAGAGATGGGATGATAGGAGGAGGATCACCTCCATTTTCCCCTATTTTCCCTACCATCACTCGGGACATACACACGCTGCGCACATGCACACAACTTACTAGCCAACCAACCAAACAAACAACCAATGAACCAACCAACACACTAACTAACTAACGAACCAGCCAACAAACCAACCAACCAACTAACTAACCAACCAACCAACTAACAACCAACCAACAACTAACTAACTAATTAACTATCTAAACGCGCTCAACAACTAAGTAAGCAACTAACCAACAAGGCCAACTAACCGGCACTCCATGCATATTAATAGTATTTACGACCCAAGTAACTAACTAACCAATCATCCAGGCCTATTAACAGTACTAACTAACTAATGAACTGACTAACTAGCTAACCATACAACCGCTTAGCCAACCAGGGACAGTATTCATGTCGCGATAGCATGAGACTTAGCATGATGCTAACTTAGAAGCTCTTCCAAAAGTCCTGTTAAATCCTATAGGACATTGGAAGAGCTTCTAAGTTAGCATCATGCTAAGTCTCATGCTATCTCAACGTGAATACAGGCCCTGGCAACTAAATAACTATAGGCCTACTGTTGCGGTTCGTAAAGGAAATAAGGTGGTAGAGTAGAGACGTTCGCCTGCCAATTCAATGAGTGGGTGATACGGGGTTCAAATCCCGGCCTCAGTCTCACCCTTTCTTTCCAGCTCGACAGGAAAGTCGAACTGAACGTCGAGTCTTTAAGACGGGGATTCCCCATCCGCCCCCTCCGAAAAAAAAGGCTAAAAAAAAGTGGGTGGCAAAATTAATACAAAAAGAAATATAATACGTAATGCATTGCTGATGTGTGTGACCATCAGTTGCGTGCGGGGCCAGCATGGTGCGCGTGCCCAGGATCGTGGGGGGCAACTCTGCTCCATCGGGGACCTGGCCCTGGATGGTCTCCCTTCGTCACCTGACCCAAGATGGCGTTTTCCGCCATCACTGCGGGGCCAGCCTCATCTCCTCTCTCTGGCTGCTCACCGCCGCTCACTGCTTCCACGGGTGAGTGAGTATACCAGTGAGGACGTGGTCAGTACAATGCAATGCTGGCGGTGTGTTTATTGGTTGATTCATAGTATGTGTTATGCTTAATTCAATACGTACGTGTCAAGCTTTTGTGGTGACATTCTGTAATCCCTCTCATTCTGCTTTTGTTTGTTACTATGCATCATTATTGTTATCGTCCACTTCCTCTTCCTTTTCCTCATCACCATGATCATCATCAATATTCAACATCATCATCATCATCATCATCATCATCATCATTTTCATCATCATCACCCAAGATACGTGGATGGAAATCTGCTCTCCTGGAGTGCTTTCTTGTGTATTTTAAAGCTGCTCCATCTTACCTCTGCGACAATATTTCCATCTATACGCCAGCTCGCACTTTACGTTCAATTTCTGACCCTCTTTCTCTCGAGATCTCTAGGTATAAGCTTTCAACTGTTGGTCGGCGCTCTTTTGCTGTCTCAGGACCAACCTCCTATTTCCCTCCGTCAGCAACCAACCTTCTCTGCTTTCAAAGCTAACTTCAAGACCCCCCCGTCATTGACGCTCCGCTCTCTTTCTCTTCTCTCTCGTGCTATTAGGTCTGTTTCTGCTGTAGCCTATTTCATTTATGTCATCCGTGTGTGTTCGCTTTCTAGGCCTATTGCGTTTTTGTTTGAATGCGT
This sequence comes from Phymorhynchus buccinoides, assembly GCA_017654935.2. Taxonomy (NCBI): domain Eukaryota; kingdom Metazoa; phylum Mollusca; class Gastropoda; order Neogastropoda; family Raphitomidae; genus Phymorhynchus; species Phymorhynchus buccinoides. The sequence goes on from CM065680.1 coordinate 55,091,675, forward strand.
TATGAATGCTAACGTGTGTGCGCGCTTTGATTTGATCAAGATTCTATCAAGATTCAGCGCCGTATAGATAATGTTGTTGTATTTTGTTAATCATTGTAGGATTATGTAATACGGTATATTGTTATAATTAACTGCGGGTTTTTTAACGTTTTGTTTCTTTTGTAAGTTTTTTGTTTTCTTTGTGTTTTGTTTTGTTTATTCCTTTACTTCTTTGTTGATCGTTAATTATTCAGTCATTTGTTGGTCAGTTAGGGGACACACGCATTAGATCCGCAATCCGCATGTTTCGTGCGGAAACCCGCACATTATTAATACAAAAAGAAATATAATACGTAATGCATTACTGATGTGTGTGACCATCAGTTGCGTGCGGGGCCAGCATGGTGTGCGTGCCCAGGATCATTTGTTGGTCAGTCAGGGCACACACACATTAGATCCACACATTAGATCAAAAATATACATTTATATAAGAAAGCGGATGGGATTGCGCATATGTTTCTGCGTGTAATATGCACACTCTTTCATAGTTCTTACTTCCATATTTGTTTTTTGCGGATTGCCTATTGGTTTCCGCGCGGAACTTGTGCGTGGGTGCGTGGGTGTCCTTAGTCCGAATATCTATTTTAATGAATTCATTCATTCATTCATTCATTCATTCGTTGATTCCTTGACCCCATTTTTTCTTTTGGGGCCTGGCGGCAGATCGCACAACAGCCTGTGGTGGCGAGCTCGCGTGGGCAACAGCAACAACAACAAAAACAACAATGCCAAAAATGCCAGTCCTGCAGAATTGGCACTTGGATTGGGACTGGGAGAACTACAACAGGAGGAGGAGGCAGAGAATGAGGATGAGGAGGATGGTGATGTGGATCTAGAAGTAGCCCTGGTCAAGATCCACCCCCGTTTCAACACCAGCGGCCACGGGAACGACATAGCCCTGGTGCGCCTGGCTCGGTCCCCCTTTAGACCCGGAGCCAGGGTGGAGCCCGTATGTCTGCCAGAGGCCGGTGCCACCGATCAGGACGTGGTGGGAAATGGTGGAGGCTGTTACGTTACCGGCTGGGGGCAGACTAGAGGTGTGTGTGTGTGTGTGTGTGTGTGTGTGTGTGTGTGTGTGTGTGTGTGTGTGTGTGTGTGTGTGTGTGCGTGTGTGTGTGTGTGTGCACATAAATCTATCATTACGGAGGGTTCCTGCAATGACTGCCTTATGTGTTCCTTTTTTATATGAGAAGTTCTTGCAAGCAAACATCGATTTATTTTTTGTAATGTTAATTATAACGATGATGGTAGTGGTGGTGGTTGGGATTCGAGTCACGTATGGATAAACCGCATGCTCGTTTAAATTTTTATGCTCAAATACAGAATTGAAAGAATATGTGGGAGATAGTTACATATACACACGCGCGCGCGCGCGCGCGCGCACACACGCACACACCACCCGACACACACACACACACACACAACACGTACACACAACACACAAACACGCGCGCGCGCGCTCCACACCTCACTTAACGCACACCTCAGTATCGCGGGCACCTCAGTATACCGGCCAGTTTTTGTCAGTCTGTCATTTTTGTTCCTTCTTATTTATTACTAAAGGCGTCTCCGGTATAGCGACTACCCTGCTATTCAGGACAACGGACAGTGATCTCACTATTAACTAGTGTAATCTACCACTCAGTAATCCGACCACCCTGATCACGAATTTTAATAGCATAGTCAAAGAAAAGATTCAGGTTAAGCAAAAATGACGGGGAAGCAAATTTGAAAAATCAAGGTCAATGAAATGTTACGGAAAAGTTGAGGGACAATCAAAGGAAATAGAGGGGGGGGGGGGGGGGGGGGGGGAGAAAGAGACTTCAGACTTCAGATATTTAATATAGGCCTACTTTGGCCATTGACCCATGTACAACAACATTTACACAAACACACACACGAAAATAACAGATAAAACAGGAACAAAACAAAAATAAACACACATATACCAACCGCTAAACAAACACAAATATTAGAGAAACAATACACAATGACAACTGCAGCATAAACATATGGCGAGCATACATCCACTATGAAAATAATTGAATGTACGCTACGGGATCAAAGATTACTGATCTAATGACTTATATGGAGACAAAAAGATTAATAATAATAATAATAATAATAATAATAATAATAATAATAATTAACTGCATGAAACAATGCTCACCATCATCCATTTACTAAAGAATACCGTCACCTAGATATATGAACACCGTTATATCAGTATACATTTGTCCTTTGTCATAATTATCATGTGTTAATCCTCAGCATGTCAACATGATCATAAAAAACAGTAAAAAAATCAAGTAATTATTAATCAACATACAATTTCCTTCTTGTAATAGCATGGAAAACAAACCTGGCTACCGATCTCTGACAAGAGCATGAACTGCTAGAAAAAATTAATTGTACAGTTTGATTACCAGAGTTACTGAGGAATCTGCTTCTTAAATCAGAGTACAGAGGACATATTAAAAGGAAGTGGTGTCCTTGCGAGAGCCAAACAAAGTGGAACCCTGATTTTCCTTAACTCTACTAGCCCAATATGTCTTCTTGTTTTCATCCATATTAACTAACATTTTATAGGCCTGATTAGGTCATCGATCCTGATCCATACCTAACAGTCGTAACCAGTATTTGACACAACGAACATAGCTATTCACAAAGAGAGGGTACCTCCCAAGCTCACCATATATTAATTTATTTGGGGTACGCTTAGGGACATTTAAAAGGTATTTGCAGGCCATGAGATGAACTGTTTCTATGTTATCAAGTTTCTGATGTCCCCACACCTCTGAGCCATACAACAAAATCCGTTGAACTTTTGAATCAAATATCTTAAAGAAAGTTTCTCTTGTCATTTCTTTGCATTTTTTGAAAGTTCTACACAGATAAAATGATATATTTTTTGCTTTAGAAACCAGACCTTCAGTACCTTGTTTGATATTAAGCATTGGAGTGAAGATATATCCGAGATAACAATAACTTTTAACAACTTCGAGTTTGTGATTATTAAAGTACCAATACTCATTTTTGGAAAGATGTCCCCCTTTCCTAAATACCATTATTTTAGTTTTTTCTTTGTTCACTTCTAGTTTTAGGTTTATGCAGCAAGCTTTCAAAGTATCTAATTGGTGTTGTAAGCCAGAAGGTGACGTGGACAACAAAGCGATGTCATCTGCAAATAGAAGAATGAAGAGCTCTAAGAGACCTGGCAATAACTAAACCCCGTGCTTGCCTGAATCATTAATATGATTAGCGAGTTGATTTATGAACAGTGAAAAAAGTGTTGGGCTTAGACCACACCCTTGGTGTACACCTCTAGGACAGTTGAAAAATTCCGAGTGTTTGCCTTAACGCAGGAGATCAGAGAGTTATATATAGACTTTAAGATGCAATACAATTTTCCTCTTATCCCTTCTTCTTGCATTACTTCTAAACGTTTTTCGTGATCTACGGAATCGAAAGCCTTTCGAAAATCTATAAAGCTTTTGACCTTTCTTACTTAACACCTTCTGTACTACAGAGTATAAATTAAAGATCTGGTCTGTTGTGGAATACTTTTTACGAAACCCAGCTTGGTTTTCTATTATTTTACCATGTTCTTCAAGCCTTGCATTAAAAATTGATGTAACACATTTACTTATAATACGGACAGAGTGATACACCTCTGTAGTTATCAGTGCTGTCCACATCACCCTTCTTGTGGATTGGAACTACTATTGCTTTTGCCCACTCTTTGGGGTATGTGCCCTAATTATATATTGCATTGAATAATTTTGTCATTACAAAAATAACCTCTTCACCACTTAACTTCAACAACTCGCCTACAATCCCGTTTATAAGCATGCTTTGCCTGAGTTTATTTTTCTTTGACTTAAGCTTCATCTTTACAATGAATCTCTTTGGACAACTGTGAAAGCACAGTCAGAGAGAGAGAGAGAGAGAGAGAGAGAGAGAGAGAGAGAGAGAGAGAGAGACTGAACTGGTTTATTGCACTTTGTCCATACAACCGGCAGGGTAAAGGGAAAAGAAAAAATCCGCACATCACTAATACTATCTAAGCATGTGCAATGCAATATCTAAAGAGAAAAGAAAGAATATATCATAGTTTCGAAGCTTACTTCTTACGAAGTTTCACATACAAAATATTGTATTGAGGAAACCACAACCATTACTTGAAAACAAATATTAACTTTGCCCACAATTAAGTTTTTCACTACGTGAGGAATACTATTTATAAATCATGAAACTTAACATATAACAGATCAAATTACATTAACTTCTTCCTTCTTTTCATAGCATGAAAGATATACCTGGATAGCTTGTACATATTGCTACTATTGGATGCTCACAATAACTTAAAAACATATGCACTTTTACAACCTTGCAAAAACGTAGCCCTAATATCAGTATATTTTACACATTCAAACAAAACATGAAATTCATTCTCCACTTTTGTCTTGCACAAAGGGCCGTTTCTATCTTGATCACGGCTACCTCAACATCTCCAAACCCAAAGAACTGGTCGTGGACTTCAGGAAGTCATCAGAGAATACGGATCACCTCGTCATCAAGGGACAGCCTGTGGACATCGTCGAGTCCTATAAATACCTCGGCTCCATCATTGACGCCATGTTGGACTGGTCCCAGAACATCGACGCTGTGTGCAAGAAGGCCAGCCAACGACTGTTCTTCCTGAGGAAGCTGAGACAGTTCCGCGACAGCAACAAGATCCTGCACCTCTTCTACCAGTCTCCCATAGAAAGTGTGATGCTCTTCAACAGGCTGTGCTACTTCAGCAGTGCCAAGAAGACAGATACAGACTGACTGGCGAAGATCACCACCCGTGCTGCCTCAGTTATTAGTGATGACCTGCCACCATT
>CM065680.1:55101602-55121602 GCA_017654935.2 Phymorhynchus buccinoides
TGTGTGTGTGTGTGTGTGTGTGTGTGAGAGAGAGAGAGAGAGAGAAAGAGAGAGAGAGGGACACACACACACACTTAACACTTATGTGCGCATTTCAACCCATACTCTAGTCTCTCTCTCTCTTTCTCTCTCTCTCTCTCTCTCTCTCTCTCTCTCTCTCTCTCTCTCTCTCTCTCTCTCTCTCTCTCTCTCTCTCTGCACCAGTAATATTCCTATGCAAAATGGAAAATGTCTATCTATTTTAACATACAATATTGAGGATTAAACACCATTAACCAACCAGACATTAGATTATTTCTGTTAAATTATGATATTATTTTCTTCTCAGAAACGTTTGCAACACGTTTTCCATTCCATTTATTTCCTTAGTTTCATGTTTTCATTTCACCTGGTGTAAAAGTTTCAGACAGCCCAACAGCTCGCCTGTCTGTCATGATGGTCAATAAAGTGCATTCTAAATTTGTTGAACATATTCCAGTAGAATGTGATAATTGTATTGTTTTAAAGTTGTCCAAAAACATTAACAGGGTTACAAACAGATTGTATTTTGTTAGGTATGTATATACCTCTTTCTCAAAGTACTTATGCTGAAACTAACATTGAAAATGGTATTTATCTATTAGAGTATTGTCTTCTTGATATCTACGAAGAGCATGGTGACCTGCCACTGATTGTTATGGGCGACTTAAATGCAAGCATTGGCCAATCGAATGCCAAAGAATTTTCTTTTCCTGATGATTATTTAGGTAATGATGATGATAATGATGAAGTTAGTAATGGATGTGAAAAACAATTTCAGAGAAATTCAAAAGACAGTATCACAAATAACTTTGGCATGTATCTGTTGAAATTATGCGAACAATTCTCTCTTTTAATTTTAAATGGACTTATACAAGGAGACACAAATGGTGAATTCACATATATAGCTCACAATGGCTCCAGTGTTATAGACTACTTCTTGGTTTCTAGATCTATTGTTAACTATGCACTGCAGCTTCAAGTGCTTTCAAGGATTGAATCAAAACATATGCCATTAGAATTACGATTTAGTACTCAAGGCCCATGTTGTTTAATTAATGATACACGTAAAATGTCTGTTGTTGAAAAATATGTGTGGAACGATGATTGTATGGAGGAATACTTACATATTCTTAAATCTGAGGAAATACAGATCATCCTTCATGAAGCAATAGATTTAATCAATGTGAATATTGATATGGCATTAAACAAATTTTATGAAGGTTTTGCATTTGCAGGCCAGTGCATGAGAAAGAGAATTACAACAAATAATATTATGCATAATGTATGGTTTGATATTGAATGCAGGGAACATAAAGCGGTCATAATGCAATCTCTTAAAGAAGTTAGGAAACATTAAAGAATTAGATCAACTGAGATGCTCCTACAATGATAAACGTAGAGAATATAAACAGTTATTGAAAAGAAAGCAAACTGAAGACAAAAGGATTGTTCTAGAAACTCTTGAATGATTCCAAAAATGTTTGGGGCACTATTAAAAAGAGGATGAATAATAGTCATACAGATTGCTCAATTTCAAATGAAGGATGGTTTGACCATTTCCAAAAGGTGTTTAATGCCGATTCTGTTGAAAATGATGTTTTGCAAGCTGAATGTAATTCTTCAAATGAAATGTTTAACAGTGAATATTTAAATGTTGATGATATAGACTGTTCTTTGTTAGACGTTGAAATATCCGAAGATGAAGTGAGGGATGCCATTAGAGCTCTAAAGAACAGAAAAGCAGCTGGACCGGATGGATTCGTCGGGGAATTTTATCAGTATTCATCACCCCTAGTTGTCTCCTTCTTAACAAAACTTTTCAATAACCTCTTTACTTCAGGTACATTCCCACTAAGTTGGTCAGAATCAATCATACACCCACTGCACAAGAAAGGTGATGTTAATTGCCCCGATAAGTACCAGGGCATCTCATTATTAAATGTTAACAGCAAATTATACACATGCATATTGAACAAGCGACTAACCAATTGGGTTGAAAACAACAGTTTGCTCAATGAATCTCAAGCCGGATTTAGAAAGAATTATAGTACAATAGACCACATATACACTTTGTTAGCTCTTATTCAAAAACAGTTTTCATCAAACCAAAAACTTTATACTGCATTTATAGACTTCAAAAAAGCATTCGATTTAATTGATAGAAATAATCTTTGGTTAATACTACGCAAATATGGAATTCAAGGAAAAATGTACAAAGCTATTAAAAGTATATATGAAGTAGTTAAATCTAGGGTTCGATCTAACAATGATGTTACAGAAGCTTTTATGTGCCCTCGAGGATTGAAACAAGGGGACAATTGTAGCCCCATACTATTTGCATTATTTATTAATGAGCTCGCCAATGATATCCTTCAGTCCGGCAAACATGGAGTAACCCTATCCCCTGAGACTATTCAGATCCTTATAATGTTATTCGCTGACGATGTTGTTCTGCTTTCAACAACTATCATAGGTCTTCAGCGTCAGCTGGATATATTATATAACACTGCTAATAGACTTAACCTTACTGTCAATCATGAGAAATCAAAACTCGTTATATTTAGAAAGGGAGGTCATATTGCTTCAAGGGAAAAATGGTTTTATGGTGGGGTTAAGCTAGAAATAATGAACCAGTACAAATATCTTGGATTAATTTTTTCCACTGGATTAACTTGTTCTTATTCTTTAGAACAAATGGCCCTGAAAGCTAAGAAATGTGTATTTAGTATTCTTATATTTCTGTGGTCTCTTGGTGATAATTCACCCAAACTTTTCTTTAAAATCTTCGATGTACAAGTCCAACCAATGCTAACTTATGGCTTGGAGGTGTGGGGTCTGACTGCAGACCACACTGTCATTGAGAGAGTACATCTGTATGCCATCAAAAGATTGCTAAGTGTAAGTATTAAAACTCCTACTGCACTTGTATATAACGAATCAGGTAGATACCCGCTGTATGTTTAAACATTTACTAACTCTGTGAGATACTGGTTAAAACTGACAAGAATGGAAGAGAGCCGCCTTCCTAAAAAAGCTTACGTCATGCTCCACAGTCGTCACTGTCTTGGTAAAAATAACTGGGTAAGTAATATTTGTTACACATTATATAGGCAGGGCTTTGGTTACGTATGGGAAAATCAAGGGGTGGAACACGTTAAATCTTTTTTGTCACTCTTTAAGCAAAGATTGATTGATAGCTACCTACAAAATCATGACGCAGTTATTACTACAAAAGATAGATATCAGCTATATTCTTCTTTCAGATTGTTACAAGGTATTCCTAGTTACATGTGTATTATTAAGAATCCAATGGTACGTAAACACTTCACGAGAATGAGACTTGGCGTTTCTCAATTGAAATGTTATAGATTTCGTTACTCAAAGACACAACCCAACATTGACTGTCCATTTTGCCCTACTGTACCCAAATCAGAACTGCACTTTATATTAGTATGCCCTCGATATAGTAACCTACGTGAAGCGTTTATTCCACAAAAATATTATACTCATCCCAATGCTTTCAGACTAACCTTACTGCTTTCTGATTCTAGAATGTGTACAAAATTGGCTTTATTCATTTCTAAAGCGTTTGTTGTAAGAAATGCGTGTTAACATGGTGAAAACCTCATAGATTTTCAAACATATTAGAGACTATTTATGATTCTGCCGGTCTATTTTCCATCACTTGAAAATGAAATCTATTAGTATCCGTTATTTGCTGTGCTTAAGCTAGATTGTGTACATGCTCCCTGATTATCCTGTCATATATTGCTTACATGGTGGTGCCAGGTTTTGCGCATAATCGGCTGTTTAGTTTTGCATAGTGCCTTGGTGTGCTAGTATGTGGGCTTTGGATTTTGTGAGTGTGATGCGTATTTTTCCATGTCCCCGTCCTTCCTTGCATAAAACATTTTATGCAACATTATTACGGTCTGCATGATCTGATATATCTAATCTACTTGTGCAGATCGACGAGTTTTTGTATAACCTTTGCATGCATTGTGGTTATTTCTAATGCCTCATAAATCTGTCATGTCTATGCTCATTATCACTGTGAACTACGTGTCCATAACCCTTTGTACATCAATGTATTTGCAGCAAAAGTGGAGTTGCTAGACGTACGCATATTGAGTATGCATATATTCGCTGTCCCCCCCCCCCCCCCCCCTCTTTAAATTCATGTCTCTGAACAGCAAATCATTGATTATCCACAGTCTTTAAGAGTTATTATAGTCATAATATTCCATGAAGTGGACGCGCATGTTATTGTTATACCTTGTGTGTGTTGAACCTGTTTCGCATATTTTGTCTTTTGTGTTACTTCCCTTTTATAACGTGCATTCACACAGCATGAGAATGTGTTCGTCATCTGATTGTCGGTCTGTAGATCGTCTTTTGATTTGATCAATTGGTTTAATAGAGTTGGCATTTGATGGCTCTAATGTTTGATTCGTCTACAGGAGAGTTAAAGGGTAGTTGATTGATTGTTTATTAGTCTGATTTATATGTTAATTGATAATATTAACCGATTTATTTATTGATAGTTTGATTATCTATCACATGACTAGTAGATTGGTTCATGTTTAAATCGTCAACTGTGGCTGGTTAGGTTGATCCATGTATTTATTTTTTAAGATAGATTATTCCTCAGATTATAGTTTGATTTGTTTATGTTGATAAATAGTAGCTGATTGATTGCTGAGTATTATTTTCTATTATTATTTCACAAATAATGGTTGATTGTTTGTTTAACTGTTGAATAAGATGGTGGGTATTCTATTTATTTATTTGTTTAACTAATTATTTACTTATTTCTGTGTTTAGTCATCCATGTATTTGGTGTGTTGGTTTGCTTGTCTATTCATTATTTCCTTGGTTGTTTGTGTTTGCATTTCCAATTATGGAATGTTTTGATAATAATGTTTTTATGCCTTATGTAATCCCCCTCCCCACCCTCCCACATGATACGGGCAGTGAAAATTTTCGAGTTCGAGTTCGAGTTCTCTCTCTCTATCTCTACTTACCCCGGCATCTCATCGTTGTGGTTCCAGTAACTACATTTTGCCAAACACTAGAATAGACAAATACAAATCAAGTTTTTCCTTCTCAGGTTCCTCAATTTGGAATTCCCTTCCCTCTGCCATTCAGTTATGCCCTTCCAGTTGGTTTTACTCTAGTTAGTTTGGCGAATACGTTGTAGCTCATTGTCACTCCCATCTAGTAGCAAGTTATACATCATGTACCCAACAGACTACTGAGTATGCTTTTTGTCTCTTTCAATCTGTCTGTGACGCGTCCTATTGGCAGGCTAGAACATATCGACTAGAGTGCACGATAGAACTTAATTAAAATCAAATTGTAATAGTAATATAAAGGGATTTTGATGGAACACTTTGTCATTATTTTGCAACATTGTAAAGACTATTCCATCGCTGGTTTTTTTCCCTAGCCATCCGTTTTCTATGCGGTGTTTCAGGGAGACTCGGGTGGCCCTTACGCCTGTCCCCGGGGAGGGGTGTGGGTACAGGCGGGGGTGGTCTCCTGGGGCAAGGACTGTGGAGCCATCCACCAGCCAGGCGTCTACACCTCTGTCCAGTATCACCTCACCTGGATCTATGACGTCATCTCTCAACATGGCGGCCTCTGACCTTGGTCAAGCGGGAAAGGACGTGTCACGTGGGCTACAAACACAAACAAAATTGCATAGCCTTAATGCTAGCGTCGAGTACTTCGTACTAGGAACGCATTCGCATTTCTGCTTATATTAATACACATTTTTTCTACTTGCATTTCAGACAACTATGAACTAAAATTAAAATACTAAAACTAAGATATTCAACAAACAAACAAGCACACAACAAGTGTACGTTATTTTATTCACAAGAGACACAACAAAACAACTGGATATTTCGGCGAATGCGCCTTTATCAACATAGACAAACAAGAAATCAGGAAACGGCAAAGATATCAAAAGAACAAAAAACATACTTCCCCTCAATCTGTGTCTTTTGTGAATAAAATAACATCACTGTATACTTGTTGTGTACTTGTTTGCTTGTTGTATGTTCCAGTGACGTTGCAGTCTGTTTCAGTGGGGGGTTTTAAAACTAAGACTTCTTCTTCTTCTTCTTCTTCTTCTTCTCTTCTTCTTCTTCATCTCGTTTTACAGCTATGCAATGAAATTAAGGGAAACAAAACTATAGAAATGAACGGCAACATAATTGTGCAAACACATGTGCATTATGTAGAGCACAGCCGATGGTCTTTTCAGTCAACAGATTGTCTCCTCTAGGGACAGAAATGTTAATATTGCCAATGATTTAAAACATTAATAGACTAATATAGTTAAAAGTGTGAGGTTGAATTTTGATGAGCCCATTAGTCTATTGTGCAACTTATTTGTACCATCAATGAATTTATTTCTAAGTAGGCCCTATGAAAATATTCATTTTTCCAGTTTATCTAGTAAAATTGCACACTATGACAGCCCTATGAATATATTCACTTTCCCAGTAAAATTACACCCCATGAAAATAATTCATTTTTCAAGTAAAATTACACCCCTATGACAGCCCTATGAAAATATTTAAAAATTACACCATATGACAGCCCTATGAAAATATTCATTTTCCCAGTAAAATTACACCCCTATGACAGCCCTATGAAAATATTTAAAAATTACACCATATGACAGCCCTATGAAAATATTCATTTTCCCAGTAAAATTACACCCCTATGACAGCCCTATGAAAATATTTAAAAATTACACCATATGACAGCCCTATGAAAATATTCATTTTCCCAGTAAAATTACACCCCTATGACAGCCCTATGAAAATATTTAAAAAATTACACCATATGACAGCCCTATGAAAATATTCATTTTCCCAGTAAAATTACACCCCTATGACAGCCCTATGGAAATATTTAAAAATTACACCATATGACAGCCCTATGAAAATATTTAAAAATTACACCATATGACAGCCCTATGGAAATATTCATTTTCCCAGTAAAATTACACCCTATGACAGCCCTATGGAAAATAATAAATTTCCAGTAAAATTACACCCTATGACAGCCCTATGAAAATAATTCATTTTTCCAGTAAAATTACACCATATGACAGCCCTATGAAAATATTCATTTTCCCAGTAAAATTACACCCCTATGACAGCCCTATGAAAATATTCTTTTTCCCAGTAAAATTACACCATATGACAGCCCTATGAAAATATTCATTTTCCCAGTAAAATTACACCCTATAACAGAAATAAAATATCTGTGCGGATATTGTATTGAATGTGAATGGATCACATATCAAGGGTAAGAAAAAAATTAAACGTTGATCGTGTCTACCTCGGCTCGAGAGTGTCTGATGGCATGTGTTTCGCATTTGTTTTGAATGTTTGTATATCTTTACATTTGTTATTGTGCGAGTGTGGTGAAGGTCTCTTTGTTTTATAAGTTAAGGAAAACCGTATCTTCTCATTGTTAGCATGTCATGTAGAATGCGTTTGGATGTGGATATTCGTCTGTGTTTGTATTTTGTCAGATTTTGTTTTAATTAAATATTTTCCCTTTTTTTAAAATTACCCTTTAGTTGTAGCTACTATGAGATTCGATGCACTATTCACATTTCTGCCCCTTTGGGATATAATCTGTGACAGAAAGAGCACAGCCGGTAGCCTTTCCAGTCAACAGATTGGTATAGGTCAAGATGTGCCACCCCCCCCCCCCCCCTACATTTCTCGGTTAATTCCATGTTTCCGTTTTTGCCTTTCTTACCTAACATGAAGCTGTATTTTATGAACATTTTCAGCTAATTATCTTTGTTCAATAATTAATTGCAGTCATGATAAAGGCCATTATCTAATAGGACCCCCCCCCCCCCCCCATGTACTGCAGTACACCGCAGCATTTGTCACAGTCGTGGTTCATTGCGTTTTCCCGTCTTATAGGGGGGGGGGGGGGGGGGGTAGGGTAGGGGTAGGGGTAGTATTCCAAAAATATAATTAGCTGAAAGGGTTAATACAAAATACAGCTTTATGTTTGTTAAGGCCTTGTTCAAATTGGTGGGTCATCTTACGGGGAAGGGTAAAGACAATAGTCTACCAACAACATACCAGCTGATCAGTTACCTGATGCGTTCTGTGACTTTTTCACTGATAAAATTGTACAGCTCAGGGCAGAACTTGACAAAGCAGGTGGAAGCGCATATTTTTCTGTCTTTACTGGAAAACCAATGCTTGATTTTACACCAGTGACAGAAGAGCAGGTCAGGGTTATTATTGTTAATACGCCCAAAAAATCCTGCAGCCTTGACCCCATCCCAGCAGATCTCATGTATCAGTGTCTTGATGAGTTAATACCTGTTATCACCACCATTGTCAATAACTCCTTGAGTACTGGCACTGTACCCTCTTCTTTCAAAAATGCTATTGTGACACCTCTGTTGAAAAAGTCCAATCTCGATCCAAACGTAATGAAGAATTACAGGCCTGTGTCAAATTTGCCTTTTGTTTCTAAAATATTGGAGAAGGTTGTTCTGTGTCAACTGCTCAATCATTTGAGTCAGTCTGACTTGCTTGAGCCTTTCCAGTCTGCCTACAAGGCAAATCATTCCACAGAGACAGCTTTACTTCGTGTTGTCAATGATCTGCTCTCTGCTTGTGACAATGGTAAAATATCTTTGCTATCCCTACTTGATCTGTCGGCCGCGTTTGATACGTTTGATCATAACATATTGCTTAAGAGACTACAAGTCTCTTTTGGATTGACAGGTTATGTCCTTAAATGGTTCACATCTTACTTGAGTGACCGACTCCAGTCTGTTGTTGTACTCAATCAAGTTTCAAAATCTGTTTCTCTGAAGCATGGAGTACCTCAGGGTTCCGTGTTAGGACCTGTGCTATTTACAATGTACATTCAACCTCTCAGTCAGTGGATCAGGCAGTTTGATGTTATGCATCACATGCTCGCTGACGAGAGAGAGTGGAGGGTGTGTTTTGTTGTTGTTTTTTAGGGGGGGAGACAGCGCGGGGTGAGGGAGGGGAAGGGGGTGGAGAGAGAGTGGAGGGGCTGGGGGTATAATATATTATGTTCCCTGCATGTATTAATTTTAATGTTTTCTAATGATATCTTGTTCTTACGATGTCAAAGTTCTTTTTTATGTTTTAATCTTGTATGTCTCCTTTCTCTTCTTTCTTAAACCTGTTGGTTTTTATCTTTGTAATGGCGCCTGGAGCCTCGCGAGGGACAGGCGTCACTTTTTAAAATGAATTAAATTATTATTAGTATTATTATTAAGAAAGGCAAAACCGGAAAAATGGAATTAACCGAGAAATGCAGGGGGGGGCACATATTTACCTTTACCAACAGATTGTCTACCCTAGGGACAAAAATGATAATATTGCCAATGATTTTAATCATAATAAAAAAACGAATACCTTTTGTGAGGTCTTCGTGATGCCTGTTTACGTGGTATCACAAAAGAGGAAACGAATAATGTATACATGCAAGGGGATATCATTTGTAAATGTTTAATTTGCAAGCCCTTCTCTAACTGTCCTGTTTAATCGAACGAAAACAGACTTAAGTTTTTATTAAACTGAAGTTTTTCTTCATTATATTATATTTTTTAGTGGTGATAAAGTTTGAACCCGTTTCTCCTTGCCAGATTAGACTGCCTTTTATTTTGTGGGATACTTAATCATTCGTGTGAGAAAGAGAAAAAAACATCCGAGAGCAATATCAACAAAATAAATTGTGGTTATGTCAATAATTATGGTATTATGTTTGCGCTTGACATACTGACTCACTTCTTAGACAACTTTACCTTCAGGGGAACAAAATCTAGTCCTGAAAAAAAGAAAAGAAAAGACCCTTTTGAATTAAAACGATCGTTTATATACATTTTCTTGACAGTATTATCTGATTATCTGAAAGCAAACGCTACTGCTCAAAACATATAATGTTTACACAATGATAAATGGTCTTGAGCAAACATGTTCAATGAGCATAACATTTAAGCCAGTCAGTTGAGCTCGTGTAGAGAATGCTAAAAAGATTGTACAACTAAGCTAATCCACCAAAACCGGTTGAGTGGGTTTGCAGATTATCAAATAAAAACATACATCTTTTTTTAAAAGCACTGACATCGTGCGACTCTCTGCCAAAAGAAACGCGTCCTTCTAAGTTTTAAGCCCTGCATTGACCACAAGACGTTATTCTTTTTTAATTTCCTTTATTTGAATGACAATCCAAATTTACTCTAATGTTCAAGAAGTGGTGTATAGAGAGGCACAGAGGTAACGCGTTCGCCTTGTGTCGAGTAAACCCGAGTTCGAGTCTGGGTACAGGGATTTTTCCTCTCACTTTGCACTATGCCTTACGGTCTGAACGTGTAGTCTTTCGAATGAGACGATAAACCGAGGTCCCGTGTGCCCATGCAGTTAGCACACGTTAAACCCAGTGGCAACGAAACATTTGTCATTTGGTCACAATTTACCCCCCCCCCCCACCCACCCACTCTTTCTTTCCTCATCAGTCATACAAAAATTGCATGCAAAACAAAAATGGGTAGCGCTCCTCTGGCTGCGACGCGCTCTCCAGGAGGGGGCAACCCGAATTTCACAGATACGCCTCTGTGACTATAAAGAGTTTTCTTTGGATGACACCCATCTCTAAATAATCTTCGAAACCCAATCTTGACTTTTTGAGTAAGGTTATGGACAATAGACAGACAGCAAAAAATACAACTTGCTAGAAGGAGGTAAAAATCCGATTGGTACATCAGGTCACGATTTAGATACATATTTATAACATAGCGCGCATATTTTAGGCAATTTGAGTTCGCTTTAAAGGCATCTCAACATTTTGTGCAACCAAAACTGCTCTTGTTAATATAGACTATCAAAACAGCTTCACAGCATTTCTTCCCACAGACACGCCCCCCCCCCTACTCCATCCTCTCATAACTCCCAGTCTACACAGACTCTTCGTTATAAAAAAAAAGCTATCGCAATTTTGCGCATCCTGTCAACCTAGCTATGTTGTAAGCCAAGTGCGTGTGGGTTCTCTGACACGCAAAGTACATCCCGTTATCCGTCTGTCCCTGCTCCACCTGCTAGTCTGATACACATTGAAGTGAGCAAGGAGAGACAGGGGGTATTTTAACACTAGAGACAAGGGGTATTTTAACACTAGAGACAGGAGGTATTTTAGCACTAGAGACAGGAGGTATTTTAACACTAGAGACAGGAGGTATTTTAGCACTAGAGACAAGGGGTATTTTAACACTAGAGACAGGAGGTATTTTAGCACTAGAGACAGGAGGTATTTTAACACTAGAGACAGGAGGTATTTTAGCACTAGAGACAGGGGTAACACTTAGCCCATATTTTAACACTAGAGACAGGAGGTATTTTAGCACTTAACACTTAGCCCATACACTTAGCACACGTTAAACCCAGTGGCAACGAAAATGTTGTCATATTTTGGTCAAAATTTACCACCACCTCATCAATTATACACACAAAATCGCATCAAATTTTTAAAAAAGGGTGGCGCGCCTCTGGCTGCGACGTACTTTCCAGGTGGGAGCAACCCGAATTTCACAGAGATGCCTCTGTGACTATAAAGTACCTAATACCTAATACCTAACTAGAGACAGGGGGTATTTTAACACTGACATGGTGCGAATCTCCTCCAGAGATGATTCATTTTTTATTAGGTATTAGGTACTTTATAGTCACAGAGGCGTCTCTGTGAAATTCGGGTTGCTCCCACCTGGAGAGCGCGTCGCAGCCAGAGGCGCGCTACCCAATTTGTTTTTTTGGTTTTTTTGCATGCGATTTTTGTCACTGATGAGGGAGGGGGGGGGGGGGGGTACATTTTGACCAAATGACAACTTTTTCGTTGCCACTGGGTTTAACGTATGCTAAGTGCATGGGCACACGGGACCTCGGTTTATCGTCTCATCCGAAAGACTCCACGTTCAGACCGTTAAGGCCTAGTGCAGAATGAGAGGAAAAAATCCCCTGTACCCAGGTTCGAACTCGGGTTTGATTTTTGTCACTTTAGTAGTTGGGTATGAAGTCATGTACACTTTCGCTGGCACTGATGGCATTAACAACAACATACAGTATTTATACGGCGCTAAATATTGATAGAAATCAAATCGAAGCGCGCACACACGTTAAACATTCATAACACATTCAAACAAAAACGTTATACAAAGACGAACAAGAAGATAACAGACACACACAAATTTGGAAAGAGAGAGAGAGAGAGAGAGAGAGAGAGAGAGCTTCAATGACGTGAAAAAAGGTTGGTTTTGAGGTTTGATTTGAATGCAGAGAGGGTCGGACGCTGACGGAGGGAGAGAGGAAGTTTGTTCCAGGAGGTTGGTCCTGAAACAGCAAAAGAGCGCAGACCAACAGTTGAAGCTAAGGATCTGGAGAGATAGGGGAGCTAGGGATTTGGAGAGACGGGGGGTCAGAAACTGAACGTAATGTGCGAGCTGGAGTATAAATGGAAATATTGTCGCAGAGGTAATAATGGAGCAGCTTAGTCTTCTATAAATTTATAAAGTCGCAAATTTAGGATTAACAACAGTATATAACAATATACAGTATCTGGTTGGTCCAGTCTTTTTGCTTAAACCTATCTGTATTTGGTCCACATGGCATGTACAACAACAAATAACAAGAACATGAGCTCCGGAAGCAAGCTCTTAATTATATGAATCGATGTTTAATACAATACCCTGACTTTCTCCACAATATTTCAGGCAAATTATTTCACACTGTCTTAAATAATTCTGGCAAATAACAAAAAGGATACATGAAGTAGAAAACTCGCACACCCAAACCTAGAGTACCTACATAAACTAACTGATTTATTTTAGTTGATACTCTCCAAACATAGTTATAAGAGTCATTTATAGCTTTTTGAGTACAGTTGCTCACCGACAGACAAACAAACAGACAGACATCGCAGACAGACACAGCCAGACAGACAAGAACTTAATCCCTTCTGCACATTTCATAACCAGCCAACGCAATAAAAAAAAAAAAAACAGCAATCAATACAACTGTTTGCCGAACTCTGCAGCCCTTTCCTGTGGTTCATGAGAGTGAATGCCAAAGACAAAGCAAGAGGTTGGAATAGAATGGACAAAGATTATTGAAGAAACTAGTTTGGAAGTTAATCATTCCTACACACGTTCCTACCGATTGGATAATTAACATTTACTCCCATCCTCCCACCCCCACCAAGGAACGCTAATCAAACATTCCCTCCCTCGCCCTTCTATAACAAAATGTCAATAGAAATAAATGATAAATGGATTAGTCAAACTAGGAATAGACTTAGTGCTTAGTATAAAAAGGCGACTTATTTGCGTTTTTGTTTCATTTATAATTAACCCTTAATGGATGTGTTTAATTTAAATGGTTCGCAAAGACAAAATGGAACAGAATTCCGATTGAAATGAATTAATGGACTAGTCACGCTAACAAGGTTGTCTGATGACTGAACTGTCTTGTTTTACTTTTTGTTTCATTTATAGACTAAGCTGATGGGTGTTCTTAATTGGTATTTGCCAAAGTAGCTTGTTAAAGCCGCTTACATTTTAAAAGCGTTGGTCCACACTGGTTTGTTTTTTCGGACACGCCTGACACAAAGCGTTTTGATATATTCTGGCAATATTATGTGCGTTTTCTTGTGCGTTTTCTTGTTCGTTTTCTTCCCTTTCTTTCGTTTCATTCATTATGCGGGTTTTGTTTGGTTTGTTTGTTTTTGCGTGCAATGAGTGAATGGGATGGTGGTTTACTCTTCCCGAAGAACAGTATTTAACAAGGATAAATAGTGAACGAGATATTTCGCATCTCACAAATAAAATATATACTAGTGCATTAAAAAAGGAAGAAAGACAGTGTTACCTGGGACTTTGTTTTTAAATTCACGGTTTTACATTTGAATGAAGAACTGAACCAGAATGTTATAGCCATTAGCATTGTTGCCATTACTGGTAGTATTGTACATACATTGGTTTATGAATCATATCGTCCATTCTCATTTGTTAATTAGCTTGATGGCATTATCTGCAAAACATGCCACCGCTAGCACATCTCTCCCACCGAATCACACACCCATCCCCACCCCTAAAGGAAGAAAAGTTGACACGTTGTTATTCAAAAACGATGTTGTGGTGACATATTTTAAGAACAAAAATCACTTTTTGGTACATTGCAGCAATTTAATAAAAACACGAAATAGATAATAAAAGACATACCTTAAAGAACAAGACAATGGACAGGAACATTGACAAATTGCTTAGAATGGTTCTCGTAACACTATCGTATCAGTACTTTTTTTTAATAAACTAAAAACACTTTCATAGGATCGCTAAAAACACTTTCATAGGATCGCTGAAATCCTTGATGTGTAAATGGGAAACACCTATCTTCGGTCTCTGATTTAGAATCTTACTACCAGCATTAAAACCCTTTCATCGCCACTGTCGCCTCTTGGCACCACAATGATTTAACACCCATGTCACTAAAAGGCATCAGATGAGGGTCTGTCAACCAATGACCTTATGTTCATAATTTCTGGAGGTAAAGGTAGGCCTATTTTATGCATCTCAGAGAGGAATCCCCAATATTGCAGACGAAATATTTTCTCTACCCGGGTAAGTTTAATGGTACATTTTGGCTGAGGAATGGCTGGCGTTGAAAGGGGTTTAATTAGTTAAATGGGTTTTCCATTCTTCTTAATATATATATTATTTTTTTCTTCTTCTGTACAAATGCAAGGAAATAACTTGACAACAACTACGCCATCACAGATATTTGCCGAGACCAACCCCTTTCTCGTTATAGTATTCATACACTGAAAGAAAGTGTGCCCATGGTAATTTGTTGAAACTTCTAAATTAAATGGTAAAAAGAGGATACTTCTTTGTTAATAACAAAATAGTGATCGCCTTGTTTGAACTCGATCTACCGCCACTGAAATCTTTTGATTCCAAAGGAGACAAATAGGCTTGAGCCATTTGATTACACAGCCTCTATGGCCCTTTACTCAAATGACTTTTATCAATGGCTGACATTAGCCTGTAGTAGGGGCCAATATTCAACTGTGTTGGAATATCGTGGTACAGGTTAATCTATTGTGGAAGGCTATGACTTTCAAACTAGGGGGTATTTTCACTGGCTCTAGTGCTGCAGCCAATGGGATTGGTTGGCGTTTGGGGGTCCTTCTCCAACGTCCTCAATTCCCTTTGGACGATAGACTGGGGATATACCTTGGGCAAGTCTTCCCCGCCGTATACATAATTATCTTAGCCCAGTCAGCCGAATTTGCAGCTGTTATCTGGCTGTTATAGTCGGAAACGACAGACAGGCGTACACCTCTTCAGAACCTTTGTATGCTAGCAGATGTGCTGTAATTGTGTGTCGATTCGAACAACCTCATATCAGACAGAACCCCAATCAAGGAAACCACAACCACGACATCCTACGAGTACGTAGCGATGTGTCCCCGTATCTAAAGTGTTAATTAACTGTGACCCTATCCCTAACCCTTTGCACTATCCCTAACCCTAATCCTAAACTGAGGGAACACACAGAGACGGGGATTCATAGAGACGGGGAGGATTATGGGGACGGAGACACACAGAGACAATAAAAACGACATATAGAAACGGGGACACATAGAGCCAGGGGTATAGTCTATTGATATGATCCCCCCCCCCCCCCCCCCCCCCCTGCCGTATCACAGTGACCCCTAGGACTCCATGTAGCACTAAACAGTCAACACCAACACACCTCATATACTGACGACCAGCCTTCCTTGCCTCAGTGGCATAAGATTGCTGGAAGAACAAGATGGACTGGTATCGGACTGTCGTCGTTTTTGTTCTCACGTGGGGCTTTTCTGCATTGCTTTCAGGTAAGGGATGACTTTTTCTTTTCTTTTAGGAAGTCGAATTTTTTTTTGTTCGAGGAGGATGGGATGTCGGCCTATTTCGTGGCAACTAGGGTATGTGGGTGGTGGTGATATGCTCGAACGTCCAGTTTCCGTGGTCATATATTTTGCTGTCAGTGAAAATGTGATCCCAACACTTGACTGGTTTAGGTACTGAGGTTTCGCTAAGCATTCATGGGTGTGTTTCAGTTTCAGTAGCGTCGCTTTGTTGTTGTTGTTGTTGTTGTTGTTGTTGTTGCCACTGCTGCTGATGTTGTTGTTGTCGCTGCATTTTTATTAACTGTAGCTTGGAAATAGTGTAGTACATCATATAATACTATGGCAGTCAGTTTACACACACGCGCGCGCGTACACACATTACCCACACACAAATGCGTGCGCGCACGTACATGCACACATATTACACACACACAAACGCGCGCGCACACACATACACACGTGAACAGACGCGCGTGCACGTACGAGAAGGCAAACACATTCTCACACACACTCTCTCACACACACACACACACACACACACACACACACACACACACACACACACACACACACACAGAGAGAGAGAGAGAGAGAGAGAGAGAGAGAGAGAGAGAGAGAGAGAGAGAGAGAGAGAGAGAGAGAGAGAGAGAGAGAGAGAGAGAGAGATGAAAAAGAGCTTTGTCAGCTTATTCTTTAACCCTCAATAAAGATGATTTTGGCTTGACTTGACTTGACTTGACACACACACATATTCTCTCTGTTTGTCTTGTCTGCTTCTCTCTCTCTCTCTATCTCTCAAATTGTTTCACTGTGTATGGGTATTTGAAATAATGCATTACAGACTATATGTGACTAGATTTTGTTTAAAAGAATGTTATTGAGAAACATGCACATTATATAGCAGCAACATGCACAAAAGCAAACGAGTACAACAAGCTTAAATAATAGCTTATACATGGCACTCAAGCACAAGATATATTACACAATATTGGCTGCAACAAGTACGACAGACACTGGGAAAGAACATGATAATACACATAATAATGAAACTAATAACAGACATAATAAGAGAAAGTAACAAGTGAATGAATGCACACAAACAGACATAATAAGACACAAGCAACAATAACAACAATAACAACAATAACAACAATAACAACCATAAATAAATAAATACATACATCTTACACAACTGTAACATAGAATGTGACGGGGCAAGCTAGATACAGTTAACTCGAAGAAGTATAATACCACTCATGGCTCAGCATCAAGACAATCAATTAAATGATTTAAAGCCTATTTTCAGCCAGGGCCAAAAGCACAAACGGATAAGTCAAGTGAACACTACATCAAATTAATAACAGGGAAGCAATTCAATAGCAAATCTTTTCGATAGCTGAATTAATTTGCAAACGGTAGAACGTATTTGCGTATTTTCTATTTGTTTTTTGCTTCGACTGCCAAACAATATCACTGTAACATCTGTTTTTACATATTCAGACAATAATCGTATTGTCTGGATACGAGCTTGATGATAAAGGGGACAGTTTAATAGAAACTTGTTTGCATTTTCTGTTGGAGAGCCACAAGTAGGGGAAGATTGGGTAAGTTGGGCACCTAATGAATGCAATCTGGTGCAATCTGGGCATGAAATATATAACTAATGCCATTACTGTTCATACCCCTATTGAAACATGTTTTGAACCATTAACCCTTTCACCGCCAAAGACGCATTTTAGCACCACGGTGATTTAACACGTATGTCATTAAAAGGCATCAAATTGGGGTTTATTATCCAAAGACCATATTGTCTTAGTTTTGGGAAGTAAGAATAGACCTTATTTTATATGTCACAGAAGAATTCCCAATACTGCAGATGGATTTTGTTCTCTACGCAGGGAAATGTAATGGAAATGTTTGGCTGAAATATGGCTGGCGGTGAAAGGGTTAAGTACCTATCAACTGGTGGTGCTGATGAGTGCTAGGTATAGCCCGCGAGAAAATTTAGCTGCCGCTCGGCAACATGAATTGCTTTTGTTTGTTGTTGTTTTTAGGAAAAAGGGTGGGGGCTGGTGGGAGAGAGAGAGAGAGAGAGAGAGAGAGAGAGAGAGAGAGAGAGAGAGGGAGGGGGGGGGAGAGGGGGGAGAGAGAGAGGGAGAGAGACTAACATGCGTTTGCATATTCACATGCATATGCTTGCATGAATGTGCGCGCGCACACACGCACACATCGACCACTTTAATGCAACAAATATGAACGAATCAGTCAATTAGGTTGCTCTTTAAAAACAATCCCACAACAAACAACAACAAACAAGCAAACAATAAACATCAGGCTGTAAGAATAAGTAGTGAATAAACAGCCCCTATCAACTTCTAATGAAGTGGGTATAAATGGAGCCTGGTAGGCTTAATTGAGTTGTCTCACATGACCTCGGTCGACGAGACGTAAAACAAAATCATTCATTAATTGAGCCAGTGGCCCTACTTAGCCGCTCAAGGGGATCTCATCTTAACCACATTTGACCATGGTCACTAAACATCCTCTACCATAACAACACACCAAACTATAACTCCAATTTATGTTTCAAAGGCGTCACGTCACAATGATGTTGCAATTTGTTCAAAAAGAAAGCAGGCCATTATTTTGTACATTTTAGTCATATTCTTTGAATAAACAGGACCATGGAGTTACAGAATTAGGGCAAACATGTTTCAAATGCATACCGTCGGCAACCTTTCCCGCGACCAGCCATGGTTAGCAAGAGAAGTAATGCATGCTGACAATGTAGCAAACAAAAGATCCAAACTTATCACACCATACTTTTCTCAAACTAGCGTCCGCCCAATTTATCAACTAGCCCACGTTACCCAACCTTCCCCTAGATGCTGAGTTGTTAGAAAGGTACCCTCCTTTAGATCACTCATTTCTAGTCTCAGTTTGCAAATGTTTATTTCGGATAATCTGTTTGTTAAATAATGATAGTTAGGAACAATACCATCTGTACTATTAAGGAAGCGCTTTCGAATCTAGATGTTTTATGTTATCATGGAGATTATTCCAGAGAACTGTAGTTGAAGGGAAGAATGAGGAATAATACAATTATAATCCACATCGAGCTACTTGTCTAAGGATATCGTCTGTGGTATGTATTTATAGAGGCTACCAAAAAAATGTAGGAGACGTTCAAGGTACAATACCGTTAACAATTTTGTAAAATATATGACTAGATTTGCCAGATCAAATTTACTCAAGTGATCGTTGGCAAACTCCCAAACCTAATGTCTATAGAAGAGCACTTTTTGGCTACCACGTACTTTAGTCCCCCGACCCCGACCCCCTCAAATGTTTGCATTAAAAATGTCACTGAGAAGAAACATTGTGCAATTTTTTGGTGGAAAGTGGTAGGGTTAGTACCAGCCTATGATTATTTTCATAAAACCGAAATAAGCAGACTTTGAGATTGAGGGTCGTAAACATTAGGTGGGTGACTAAAGTACAAAATTGCCTTGCATAATGATGATCGGTGTCCTGACAGGTATCCACGGTCAGCCTCACGGAGGGGGCCACCACTCCGCGTGCAGCAGTGGCTGGGTCAAATGTAACGGCACGGGTCAGTGTATCCCCCTGGGTGCTCTCTGTAACGGCTACAACAATTGTGGAGACTGGGAAGACGAGAAACGCTGTGCTATTGCTACTACTACTACAACCACCCACGCACGTGAGACACGTTGTTCTCATAATGGAGTCTCTCAAACTGTTCAGTTTAGATAATAGAGAAGATTTAAAGACCCCCCACGTCAGGAAGATTTCTTAAGATTTCTTACCATATATAAGAGGGAAAACACGTGAAAACCGTGATTTTGACACGTGACGTGGTGGGTCTTTAAACAGTTTTTCTCAATCACAAAATCATTACTACTTACGGGTAGCTTTCACCATGCATCCGTTTGGCTTCCTCAACGCAGAGGCGAACTGAGGGGAGTTTCCAGAGTTTCCGATCC
>CM065680.1:55126602-55141602 GCA_017654935.2 Phymorhynchus buccinoides
CAGCCGGCCATGACAAAGCTGGCAGCAGCAAGAGCACCGACCAATCCCGGCACCAGCACTCAGGTGACCGGAGGGTCAACAGCAGCGACTGAAACACCCGCAGTGGCAGAAATGACAAAATCCATAGAGACGACGGCAAAGACAATAGCACCGGCGATGTCGACGACGGTGCCACAGACACCGACAGAGACACATACGACAACGACGGAAGCCGACAAAGAGGCGAACATGCTGGAGGTTGGGGCGACAGCTGAGGTGGTGACGAAGGCGGCAGCGGAGGAGTCCATGATGGCCCCCCAGGACAGTGTAGATAGTGTGGAGATCCCCTGTACCCAGCCCCCCAGTACCCCCCAGTCCCTGCCCCAATCTGGTGTTCGTAAGGACAGGGACCTCAGTGACATGGAGGAGTCCAGTGAAGGTGACTCTTTACTAGACAGCTACAGAATGGTGCCTTCACCAAAAAGATCGAAGAAAAGCAAAAGCAAACGTCTGAAGCAACAATTAAAGAAGTAAATGACTTGATTGTGTAACAACATTACGTACAGTGTAGATAAATTCGTACTATTCGAGTGTAAACTGAGATCTTAGCAAAAAACTTTGAAGGAGTTACTTTAATCACAAATCTCATGTGCAGTGCTGTTTTCAGGACATGTCGGGTGAATAGGAGTGTGTGTGTGTGTGTGTGTTTGTGGGGGTGGGGGGGTGCTTGAGAGGTGAGGGATGTGTGTCAGTGTTTATTGCCTGCTGATTAAGCCCTTTCGATATTACAGTTGTTCTCATTTTTTCTTTCTGCCCTGTGTGTACTGACCCGGCTGACCATTTACCTATGGCTATAATGCTATTTTCAACTTGTTGTAGGCCTGTGCTTTACACTATACTTGTAGCGGTGCCATAGCCGATGAGGTTTAACCGAGGCGTGGTTACCGCTACACCTATCTGTATTAATATAAAAAAATCGGGACTTTACTGGTTTCGTACTGCCTCCGGGCATTGCCTCCAGTATTGTTCCCACCATATTTGTATTTACAAATGTCCCATATGTGTCTGATTCAGACCAAGAGGACGTAAAACACCATTTTCGTCGCCTGCTCACCCCCTTTTAAGCTAATCTTAAACAAAATCTTTTATTTATAATAAATAATAAATGAATAATACTCGTAGCGCAGGTCAAAACAAAATAAATAAAAAACTTGCTTCATCACTATAAATTATTACCAAATTATAAATGTAGAATTAATTTTACTTTAGCCCTCTATTTTTTATATGAAATTTATAAAATAAGTTTTAGATTTAAAAAAAAAGTAAATCCCTGACTGGGCCTCCTGCTCTAGGATGTGCTTCAAAAGAAGCATTAACAGAAAATAGGCCGGGAGACTCCCCAATCGATATTCTTATCCATCTTAACGTTTTAATCGGTTGTCACCATTAAAAATGATATTCGCCGCGAAATAAATAATTAAATATAAATAGTATGTCGGGTGTACATATGTAGATAAATTAATCTCGCCTTGTAAAAAAAAATTTTTAAACACTCCACACTGTACAGTAGAATAGGGGGGCCCACTTTAGGGGCTCCACATTCTCCCGTGGTAGCACCAGTGATTTTACCCACGGCTTCACCTATAAGTTTTTCATCTATTAGTAAGAACATTCACAGCGTAATGGTTTAGTCTCCGCACTACCACACTAACGTTCCAGGTTCATACCTGCCTGGCTCCGGTTGTTGTTGGTTGGTTTTTGTTTGTTTGTTTTTTCCCCCAACCCACCATACACTAAAAAAAATTCACTCAACGTCAGCCTCATTATGAAGCCAAATTATTATTTTTACATAACCTTATTTGTTTTTCACGTTTTTAACTGACCTTACATGACATTTTAAAAGTTTTTAATAATAAAGATTACATTTTAAACTTTGTGGTCCTGAAAAGTTTCATCATAGCTCAGGGAGCGGCCATTCTCAAATAATATATTTTATAAGTAACGATTATAACATAGCTAACTATATTTTTTATCATGTGTCAACTGGTAGTCTGTAGAATGTGAGCTCGCAATAAACTACAAGTAAAAAATAAAGATTAACCTGCCCCCCCCCCCTTCCCCTCCCCCCTCCCTCTTTATATCCCCAAGTAAAATCCCAATGCCCCACCCACATGGCCGAAAGGCCAAAAAGGGCATAAAGCATTATTTTCACGGGGTGGGGGATCTTTATTAGAGATTCTTTTGATTGTCATGTAAACCACTTTGACTTTGATATGTTTGGGCGTTATGTGTATGTTGATATCGAGTTTGAGGGATATAGTTTTCGTCTAGTCAATGTGTACGCACCGACAACACCAAAGGAGCGAAAAGAGGGTTTTTCTGATTTATACTCTGTTGTTCTTTGTGCTCGGCCTGTTATTTTGGGCGGTGATTTTAACTGTGTAGGAAATTTAATATTCGACAAAAAGGGGAGCTAACCCAGAAAGAGGTAACGATGGTTGGAAAGAGTTGTCTACCTTAACCCAGAATTTTAATCTAGTCGACTGTTTTCGCTACAAATTTCCAGTTACTATGGAATATACCTGGCATGGTCGCGACGTAAGTTGTAGACTGGACAGGTTTTATATTTCATCTAGCTTATTAATTAGTTTACAGGATATTCGACATATATTATATCCAAATTCCGATCATCACTTTGTTGCTCTTTCACTTTCCTCCTTTAGCCATATTACTATTGGCAAATCATATTGGAAATTAAATGACAGTTTGTTAAAAGATGGTGCCTATTATGACTATATGTCTTTATTTCTACAGTCACACCTATCATCAGCACCCTCGGACGATGAATTATTACACTGGTGGGATAATTAAAAAATTTAATTAAACAAGAAACCATAGTTTTTTGTCAAATAAGAAAAAACGTGAAAATTACGAAGTTTACTCTCTTCGTAAAGAATACTCAGTTTTTGATAAGCAAGGTAAATGGGAAGAAGCTCTAGAGATAAAACATAAAATCTTACAAATTTAAGAAGAAAAGTTGAAAGGCTCGCAGATTCGTTCAAAGGCCAATTTAGAAGAAGTGGAAAAACCATCCAAATTCTTTTTGAGAAAAGAACTGTTCAGGGGAAAACGTAAAATTATTCATGAAATAATTGATTTACATGGAGATAAATGTACTACCTCTAGTTCTATTCTTACTGCCTTTTCTGATAAAGCTTTATTCTGTCGCGAAGAAGTTAATGAGCAAGTAATAAAAGACTTACTAACTGACTTGCCAACAAGAAGAAGATGCAAATGCATTAGGTGTATAGAAGAAGCTAAAGACTCCTTATCTAGCATGCCCACTGGTAAATCCCCTGGAAATGATGGTCTTACAAAAGAATTTTATACTGCTTTCTCTGGCCTACTGATCCCAGTCTTGAAAAGAATGTATAATGTTATTCACGCTTCAGGCAACCTTTCTGATTCACAAAAGCTGTCATATATTACTTTAATTTGTAAAGATAACAATCATTCACAACTCCTAAATAATTATCGACCAATTTCCTTGCTCAACGTAGACTATAAGATTTTAACGAAAGTGTTATGTAATAGACTAAAAACTGTTTTAGACCAGATTATTGATCCTGATCAGACCTGTGCCATTCCTGACCGCTCTATAATTGATAGTTGTCACTTAGTCAGAGATGTTTTAGACTATTATGAGGACAGGCATTTTGGAGGAATTTTACTTAGTTTAGATCAGGAAAAAGCCTTTGATAGAGTGTCACATAAGTATTTATTTCAAGTCCTCCGTGCCTTTGGGTTAGGAGAGAGTTTTACAAATTGGACAAAAGCCCTCTATAAAGATATTTCAAGCAGTGTTATAGTTAACCAGTATATTTCAAAACCATTTTCTATAACTAGATCCGTCCGGCAAGGTTGCAGTTTGTCTCCTCTGCTTTATGTGCTCACTTTAGAACCTATTTTAATAAAAATTCGACAAGATAAAGACGTTAAAGGGGTTAAGGTTCCAGGTCGTTCAGCAGAACAAAAAACATCAGCCTTCGCTGACGACAGCAACATTTTTCTCTCAAATCTTCGTTCCACAGAAAAAGTCATACAATGGTTTACTTACTTTGGGAATGGGTCGGGGGCTAGATTAAATAAAAGTAAATGTGAAGGGTACTTTTTTGATAAATGGAAGAATAGATCCGATCATCCCTTTGGCATTTCATGGGTAGACAAAATAAAAATATTTGGAATTTGGTATGGCAGGACATTAGAACATGAAGTGTGGACTCCAGTCTTTCAAAAAATACAAAAAAACTTAAACTTGTATAAAAACAGACTAATGTCAGTCTATGGCAGATCTGTGGTTGTTAACACCATGGTTTTATCACAGTTATGGTATTTAGCTTCAACTGTTAATGTACCTGAAGATTTCATTAAAAAGGTAGAAAAAGAAGTTTTTAGCTTTTTTTGGCATAGCAAAACTGAGTTTTTAGCAAGAAAGACAATGTGTTTACCAAAGGATAAGGGAGGAGTAAACGTTACTAATATTCGTTTAAAAATAAAAAGTATTCATATGACAAGTTTGTAACATTATTTTCGATGAGGGGTCACTGGGATGGGTGCCTTTTGGACACATGTGGTTAGGGCTTAAGTTAATTAAATTTCCAGGGTATCGTTTTTCCAATTCAATGCCCCATTCAGCTTCGAGTCTCCCTGCCTATTACAGGTCAGTGGCAGACACAGTGACGCAGATTCTTCGAGACTTCCCCACCTTCCCCGTTATCAAGGGAGCCAAATGCAAATCCTTTTATAAACTTTTAGTCTCTAAGTATGCAGAAACACCAAAGGTAATTGGACATTTCCCGACAATTGACTTCGTCTCTGTCTTCAGAACCCTACTGAACAAACATATGGACCCACTCACCCTTAATGTGTCATTTAAACTAGCTCATGATATTTTACCTGTTGCTTATCTTCTCAACAAATTTAATATGCCTATAGATCTCAAGTGCAGCCTTTGTAAACTTGAGGTCGAAACTGTCCCCCATTTGTTCTACTACTGCTCGTACAAAAAACAAAAAAGCATCTAGCAAAATGGTTTAAAGATCTTGGAGTTATTATTTCAGTTGAGTGTGTACGCTTTTCTGTTCTTAGCAATACCGATATTAGCCTGTATCAGAAATCAGCAACTTATGTATTACTGTCTGAATTCCGCCATTCCATATGGTCATGTAGAAACAAGGCGCGTTTCGACCCGAAAGCTGTTAGTCCAGATGACATATGTACTTTCCTTTCATCTCGAATTAAGTCCCGTTTGTACATTGACTTTGAGCGTCTCAGTCAGCATGAATTCATTTTGCTTTGGGAATTTCCCAGTATGTGTGAAGTCACAGAGGAGGGCTTGGTGTTTAACTTTGGTGCTACTACTTGAACCGGTTTTCTCACTAGTCTGTATATCACATTGTTACTCACTGATGATTTGATGATGAGCGCCTGCAATTGAGATTATGAAAGAGGGAGGGAGGGAGTGTACGCATGTTGTCTAGGCCCACATGTACCGAGGATGTGCAACTCCGCCGCGCGCGTGTGCGCGCGCGCGTGTGTGTGTGTGTGTGTGTGTATGTATGTGTGTGTGCGCACGCGTGTGCACGTGTGTGTGCGTGTGTGTGTTAATATTTTATAGGTTTTTTTGTTATTGCTAGGGTGTTTTTTTTTCTGTTTTTCTTTCGTTTTTTCTCTCATTATTCGCACAATATGTAGCCTACACTGTTTGTTTTTCATGATCGGGGTGGTTGAGGAGCATGAATGCGAGAGAGTGGTCATTTGGTGATGGCTTGTTCTGCTTGTATGTGCATGTGTAAATTTTGTAACATGTTGCTTTGAATAAAGATCGTTTTATAAAAATGAAAAAAGTATCTGTTCTTATCAGCTTAATATCTGATACGCTCCCTATCGGGGGCTTCGATATTAAACTGATTTTTGAACCTCGGCGAAGTGTCAGGGCTTGCTCCACCTTCGCCACGGGTTGGCCTGGTATTGCAGTACCTCCAGGATCGACCCACTCTCCCCAAGGGGAGAAAATCCAATGTAACTTTCTTTCCTCTGTTTTTGTTTGTGGCACAAGCCACAAACCTATAACTCACTTTGTCGGTAGGTCCAAAATTGGCGCACTTCAAATCGAGGCTGCACTTCAAATTGAGGCTGCTCTTTAAAATGATGTTTCGTTTTCAATTGTCGCACGCCACAAACGATTGCGAATCCGCGCTTGTTTTCTTTTTTTGTGGGGGGGTATAATATCACTTGCGGGTGAACAGACGTAAAACTAAATAACGAACACACACACACACACACACACACACACACACACACACACACACACACACACACACACACACACGAATTAAACTTAATGTAAACAAATCTAGAAATTGACGCCATACAAACACAATATTAACAAGAGGCAAAGCCTTCAAGGCTCACGTCTGATTTGTATTACTATAATACTGTTATGTAGACACTTGTGCATCTGAGAACAGAATGAATTTTTATTTTACTGTGTAAATTAAATTATTTCTGTGCATTAAATTACCCCTACCCTCAGTGTCTCAATGTAACATAGTGGAGCCCTATTTTTATTTTTGGCAAACAAATAAAATTGAAAAGCATATTGACAAAGCTTTCGGAAAAACATAGTGACCAATCCCCCCCCCCCCCCCTCCCCCCCGCCGGGGTAAGGGGGGTCTACGGACACCTGTAGGTCTAAGCCTCTTAGAAAATTAATAATTGAAGTTGCGGAATACTCCTGATCTGATACTGTTTTAAACTGATTGTTCATGCGATAGAAACTTGTTCCACATCATCAACATTTCTGTAAGATACTTTAGTCCTAATATTTTATTTTCGTTTCGTTAATCCCCCCCCCCCCCCCCCCCCCCTCTGCCACAAAGCAAAGGTGAAGGTCGCAGCCTGCACGCTCATCCATCCGGGTCACATGGCATGATACGGTGACATGGTGATCAATCGTCTAGGCCTAACTTGATCTGGATTCGTACGTCGAAGGCAGTGAAATCGACGAACACTGGATTTTCCGTATATTTTTTTCAAGACTGAAATGATTGTGGGCTAAATGTTAGGTACGTCGTCTTGATTATGAGGTAAGGCTTGATCTGTAGGCCTAGGCCTTGTTGTGTGTGCTATCGCCGGAAGTGCGATAATAAGTATTGCATGGGCAGAGATGATGCGCGAATGAACACGAACAACAGTTGTCAAAGGCGCAAATAAAACGAAACAACCGGGCCGTCAACGCCCCACACTCGGTACATCCCTTTTGTTACAGAAAATATAAGTTAACGACGTTAAAATGTACCTATTTGTACACACCTGAAGTCTTATGTTTATTTTTAAACAGCGTTTTTGTATATCTAATGGAGAGTCTTCTTTCCAGTATGAGTATCTGATCTGTACAGCACAACAGTAATCTCTGCAACAAATGATTGTATTTCTTATACTCTTTGTAGATGCATCTGACTGCTTTGATCGTTGTGAGTTGAAGGCTCATATCAAAATCAAGTATCCTGCTAACTTTAACCCTCCAACGCCTTGTATTTTTAGAGAAAATTAGAGAAAACGACAATGTTAAAGTTTGGAGATTGTAAGGTTAAAGGTTGCACAACAGTAATCTCTGCAACAAATTATAGTCTTTCTTGTGTCCTTTATTGATGCATCTGACTACTTTGATCATCGTGACTTGAAGGCTCACGTCAAATTCAAATATCCTGCTAACTTTAACCCTCCAACAACTTATATTTTTAGAGAAAACGACAACGGTAAAGTTTGGAGTGCAAGGTTAAAGGTCGGGCCACGGACGCAACACACACACACACACACACACACACATACACACAGACACACAACCGAACACGTACGATACTATAGACTCACTTTGTTTTTAAAAAAACGACGTGAGCCAAAAATGACGTTTAAAGAGAATTAGGGGAAGTTGGATCAAATGACATTTATAGAAAAATGAAGTTTAACAACAACAACAACAACGATCAAATATGAAAAGAAAAAATGATGATGAAAACTTGGAAGGTGATGAACAAAACGATGGTTATGGATGTACATAAAGAGTGACAGAGACAGAGTGTAAGATGAGGCGAAAGTGGAGAGAGAGAGAGAGAGAGAGAGAGAGAGAGAGAGCGAGAGAGCGAGAGAGATGCTGCGGTTGACTAACATGGAATGGAGCAGCACATTATTCTTTTTTGTTCATGCCAGCTAGTGTAGTGGTTCCTAAGATGTTGATGATGCTGGACTCCATTAATCTCCTGTAGACCTTGGTTGATGTATTCTGCCACACAGCTGCAACTGTAGCATGAGTGAAAGTGTGGCTGCCTTCACTGAAGTGAAGGCCTACAGGAGTGTCCTTTTTTAGTCCGCAGATGTTCTTCAAAACGGTCTGCAAGTGAGCGATATGTTTCTTCCACATATCTTTTTTCCACACAAGTGCACGTGATGACGTACAGCACATTATATTTTGTAGTAGACTGAAAAGTGAAGCTGCTTCTGATGGCAAGGTGGCGACCTGAAGTACCGCAAAGATCAGTGGCAGGGTCGATGAAGCAGCAGGTCTTGCAACGTACGATGTTTTGTGGATACTGACGTGATGCAAAGAAGGATGTTTAGGTTGAGCACAGAATATAAAAAAAACTGTGAAAGCTTATTTTTTTATGCTCAATAAAAATCATTTGACTTGACTTTCACACACACACACACACACACACACACATACACACACACGCAGACACGCACGCACACGCACACGTACACACACACACACATACACACTCACACACACACACACACACACACACACACACACACACACACACACACACACACACACACACACACACACACACACACACACACACACACGGTGAAGGTGAGATTATCGTCCAATTGGTCATCGACCCTTATGGACGTTCTTCATGAAGACTGTGAGGTCTTCTTGGGGCGAAGACGATACAATGGCAATGAGTGACTTTTTGTTTGGAGGCAAGAGGATTCAGAGCAGCGTACTACTTCTATTCGGGCTCGTGCAGATAAGAGTCTGTATCTCGTTTGGTTTCCGGTTTTCAACGTGATAGCATCCCAGCAGGCCTGGCCTCCTCCAAGGCGGTTGCGGCTTTCATGGCTCAGCTTCAAGGTTTAGCTTTCAGGACCATCCCCCGGTGTATAATATGGATCCACGTGATCCAATGGGGGCCCAGTTCGGGTAGAACACCCTTGCTGAGAGATCCCCCGGCCACACAGGCTAGAGGACAGGTGTTAAGACGCTGGATTACCTTGGCCTTTTTTCATGCACATATCTTATCCCTTATAAATTATGCATCAACTCTTTGAGACAATAGCAGCGAAACAAATCTGAAACAATTAAATCGTTTACACAAACGAGCAATACAATTAATACAGTTGAAGTCCAGTTCACTGCCATTTAAGGAAAGACTGTTATATAACAAATGTACAGCGTTGTGAATGGAATAGCCCCTAAGAAAATCACCCCAACATTATTTTTGTTAGCAACGAAAGCAGACATACACACAAACTTTCTTTTCCCAGACCCCGTAATAATCTTTATAAATCTAGTTTATTGTACTCAGGCTGTACGGCGTGGAACAATTTATCTTTTTATTTAAAATCGTGTACATCAAGACAAACATTTATGAAAGCACTTAAATTTCATATGTTAGAAACCCTATGAATTAGTCTCTAACTTTGGAAATTTAGCACCTATTCCGTCGGAACATGTCCTTTTAATTGATACTTTACAATTTGTATACTGTGATTGTTCTTTGCTTTGTTCCATTGTGTCCGGGACATTGGTTAATATGGGTGATGGGGAGAAAATGAAATGGGGAAGAGACAACCACTTTCACTTCAATCTCCCATTCATTTATTCTCTCTCTCTCTCTCTCTCTCTCTCTCTCTCTCTCTCTCTCTCTCTCTCTCTCTCTCTATAGAGTTATTTCAATGAGTTATATTATTAGGCTAATGTTCAGTAGTTTGGAATGTTTTGTTTTGCATGTTGAGTTATTTCTCGAGTTGCTTTCGTATTACTTTTCATTCTGAGGACAGGATGAAAAAAAATTGTCAAGCTTACTCCTTTATCCTCAAATAAAGATCATTTTGACTTGACTTGACTTGACTTGACTTGGCCTACGAGAGTAACCTGGGATATCCGTAATCTTTTTCGGCATAGGGCTTAGCCCTGATCGATTTATTAAGGTGGGTGGCAGCTAGAACCAGCTGTCGAGACCATTTGAAATGAGGCTATCGGTCAGGAACTTCATTGGCTCAATCCCTAGGCAGGAT
Source organism: Phymorhynchus buccinoides (assembly GCA_017654935.2). Taxonomy (NCBI): domain Eukaryota; kingdom Metazoa; phylum Mollusca; class Gastropoda; order Neogastropoda; family Raphitomidae; genus Phymorhynchus; species Phymorhynchus buccinoides. The sequence continues at coordinate 55,136,950 of CM065680.1, forward strand.
GAAGTCGAAAGCTTTGAGGCCGTGGGTGTTCCTGTACACCCAGAGGGGTGACATGGTGTCAACTAGTGCTGCACACCCTGTCATGAGGTGGTCGAGTGAGGTGTCAGCTCCACACTCACATGTTTCGCCGCGGAGGGCAGCCGATCGGCAGTTGGTTCTGATTCGCATCAGTAACCATAGGTTTTTCCGGGGTAGTCTCGGAATTCTTGGTTTGGTCATGTCTGGGCGGTGGAGATATCCACGGGACTGACAGTAATCTTTCATGCAGTCAATTCGGGCTTTGTGGACATAGGTTCGTACCTTGTTCACGACTTCTGATTTGGATAGTTTTAGTTCGAAGGGCTGTCCGATCTTGGTGGCCGACTTTGCAGCTCTGTCTGCTAGGTCATTTCCCTTTATTCCCGAATGTGAGGGGAGCCACATAAGTGTCAATTCTGTTCCTTTGCAGATAATTTGATGGGCCAGAAATAGGATTTCCATCTGCATTTCTTGTCTGTTTCGAGTTCCCGCCTTTTCAAGGGCTTGAAGAGGGGATTTTGAGTCTGACATTATGACAACTGCTCTGGGGGGTTGCGGCATATCATTCACAGTGTTGCAGGCCATAAGAATGGCCAGCAGTTCCCCTGTGTTCAGTTGGTACTTTTTGGTGATTCCCAGGTCTGGGATCACGAAGGTGCTGCCAACTTATCCATCTTGTAGGACAGAGCCGTCCGTGTATATTTGGAGAGGGTGTTGGTACTGTTCGTGTACCATGATGATAGGCAGATGATAGGCAGAGGCGGCCAGGTGCAGCGGGTCTGACTTTTTGGTGGATCCTGTACCGATGGATGTGATTATCCATGGTTTCGCAAGTTCCCAGAGAGGGTAGGGTGAGATAGGGATTGATACCGCTATCTCTGGGTCTATTTGGCAGTGCTCCCGTATGTCTTCAGTATGGGAGCGGAAAGGTATCATTCGATTATATTTTATAGGGTGAGTTTCTTTCTTGTGTCGTAGGAAGGTGGCTTGCCTTTTTCTGTTGTCCGCTTTAGGACTTCCTTGACAGTATTTGGTACTATCGAGGTGCGGACTTCACAGTTAGCACATCTTCGATGACATTCCTCGTGGAGGGGTAGCCAGAGCATTGTTCGCATGCGGGGGTAGTCCCAGGGCTTGTTTGAGGGCGGCCATATCCACCCTTTCTAGTTGTTTCCAACTTGAGTCCGAGGCGTTGAAAAATACCTCATGTCCGTATGTTAGTTTGGAGCGGACAAATGTGGTAGTTAGGTGCACTAGGTTTGTGGGCGTGGTCCAAGATTCTCTGCTGAGAAGCTTGATATAGCCAACAGCTTTCCCGGCTTTGGTTATAAGGTTACTGACGTGGGTTTTCCATTGTAGTTCTTTTGTGATGGTGACCCCCAGGAATTTGACTTGGTCGTTGGGTTTGATGGTGTGTCCATCAAGAGTTATCGATTCGTGGCTTTTTTGGTTTCCCATCTTGGGTAGGAAAACCATGAAAACTGTTTTTTCGGCGGACAGTTGGAATCCGTTTGCTTTTATATATGTCTTGGTGGTATCGACACATTTTTGTACGAGTTTTAGTTTGTCTTGTTCACGAGCGGTAGCATCCGTCCATATGGCCAAGTCATCAGCATATAGTGCTATGTTGAGCTTGTAGACTTTTCGGTTTCCTTTTCGAGTGCAGACAATGGTTTAGTCGACGCTTTTTTGGATCACTTTGTCCAAATCATGAAGCATGATGCTGAATAGTAGTGGGGCGATGACACTGCCCTGTGGTACACCCATGTCTAGGGTGTGCGTTTGGGACGTGGCGGAGCCAACTTTTACCGCCATTTGTCTGTTTGTTAGGAAGGTGAAGGTTCTGACGAATTGGTAGAGGCGGCCATTGATGCCAAGTTTTTGCATCTTGTCCAGTAGTTTGGCATGCCAAACGGAATCAAAAGCCTTTTTGATGTCAAAGAAGGCAGTGAGGGTTCTCCTCGGTTTCCGGAATCCATTTTTGATGTATTCCACAAAGCTTACAACATGCTCGATGCAGTTTCTCCCTTTGCAAAAGCCAGCTTGACATATTGGGAGTATGTCATGTTTTGCCAGATGATACTCAAGCCTTTCTTTGGCAATTCGTTATAGATATATCTTCAAGTATCATTACAAATATAAAGAAGTTTGTATTCAGAGTTTGAAGAAACAACTGAAAACCTACTCCCCCTTGACAAAGGACTGCTGCACATACACATCTCACACAAGAATTATGCAATACACAGACACACAGACAGACAGACAGACACACAGGGTGAGTGAGAGAGAGAGAGAGAGAGAGAGAGAGAGAGAGAGAGAGAGAGAGAGAGAGAGAGAGAGAGAGAGAGAGAGACTTGACACTTCACACTTGACTGTTTTAATTGCCATTGACAATACAATCTTCATGGCAAGGGGACACGTGATTTGAAGTTAACTAATAATCAAAGCAAGTGGAAAAAAGTATAATTATAAGAAAATAACAAACCAAAAGGATCATCATATTGACTGCACCCGCCAGTCATTCAATTATAATAAACAAGTCAAAGCAGCTATTTACGCAAACAAAACAACGGCATAAATTGACACTTCCACACTTCACACACATAAATGCAACCACTTGACTCATGCAGGCTCACCTCTGCATGCGCATACGCCCAATCGCACACATACACGCACGCGCACGCACACACACACGTACGCACACGCACGCGCACACGCACGCACGCACGCACACGCACGCACACACACACACACACACACACACACACACACACACACACACACACACACACACACACACACACACACACACACACTCACTCACGCATATTCAATGACATACTCGACATAACAATCATATGGCGACCATTCAAGTAACTGTAACTGATAAAAGCATCTGGTAACTGAAGCGGCAAAAGCCTATCTGTCAACAGATGCTTGTGTATTTCTGAGTTTCCAGGCAAGAGCAATAAATCTTGCAAATGAAATAATTTATTTTTCATTGTCAGTGGACAGCAGTCTGGTTATATCCCTTGTCCTGTAATATGCCTACATCTCACAAAAACTAAACATTTATCACGAATAGTATCGTAGGCCTTACATTTAAACAAAAAGTGCTCTTCATCTTCAATAGATGTACCACACATAGGGCAAGGGAGCTGAGTGGATGTATCAGCGGAGTACCATCTTTTAGATGCGTTTAACCCTATAACTCTTAATCTAAATCTAGCAAGACTGAACCTGTACCATTTGTTATCAATAAGTTTTATATATTTTTCTGTTTCAAAAATGTTCTTAAATTTTTAAAAACAATGATATTTTTCAGACTCTTCCAAGGATGCATGCCAATCTTGCTTGTATGATGCAATTATTCTATCTTTGAATTCATTTAGAAAATGTTGTTCACAACCAACTCCCTGACACATCCAAACAACTCCGAAACCATGAGAAATCAATAATGTTTTCACTGAATATGCCCAGTTTTGATTACCAAATTCAAGTTGATTTAACATCATATCATAAGCTTGCCTGCACAGTCTTTGAGGCGGGAGCTGAAGCAATCTCAGCCAGTATTTAATGCACTTTACCCATGTTCTAATGTATAAAGGGTAGCGACCGGACTCACCATAAAGCATTTTATTTGAGGAGTGTAGAGGTACTGAAAGGAATCATTTGATTGCATATGTATGAACTTTTTTAATTTCAATATTGTTATTTAATCCCCAAACCTCTGCACTGTAAGTCAGAATTGGTTCAATCTGCGAGTCGAACAGTTTCCAAAAAATAGTGAAGTCAATACAATTAAGTTTTCTTAAAGATTTTAAAATTGCTATTGTACCTTTTTTAGTGTTCCTACAAGATTCTGTGCAAGCGTTATGGAGACTCAATTTAGTAATGCACAAAAAAACCTAAATATTTATATGAATTTGATACACTTACTTCGCTGTTTCCATAGTACCACTTTTCATGTGCTGACAAATGTCCGCCTTTTCGAAATACCATAACATTGGTTTTGTCTAAATTTACAACAAGGTCAAGTTTATCAGCTTCAGTCTGTAATGTATCTAATTGGTTTTGTAAACCTACAACCGTGTCTGATAAAAGAATTACATCATCTGCAAACAAGAGTAAAAATATTTCTATTGCTCCTGAAATTAGCTGAATTCCATGTTTACCTTTTTAACTATTTCACTTGCAAGCTCATTAATGAAAAATGAAAATAAAAGTGGGCTTAGCAAACAACACTGTTTCACACCACGCGGGCATTCAAACATGTCAGAGTACCTTCCTTTATCACGGACACAAGCCAGAACAGAATCATAAACACTTCTCAGAGCTTTATATATTATTATAACTTTACCATTTACCCCCTCATTGCGTAGTATGTTCCATAGCAAATTTCTATTAACAGAATCAAACGCTTTGCGGAAATCCTACATATATTTTCTTGTTTCTGAGGAGGTATTTCTGCACTATTGAATATAGAGTGAAAATGTGGTCAGTAGTACTATAGCCTGATCTAAAACCGGCTTGTTCTTCCATAATTTTCTTTTCTTTTCTTTTTCTGCCCATTTAGTAAGTCGTTTGTCTTAAAATATTTGTATAAACTTTACCCAGTATGCTTGTAAGGGCAAT
>CM065680.1:55146602-55164102 GCA_017654935.2 Phymorhynchus buccinoides
CCGTAATCATGAGTGCGTCTTAAGCAGCTAACACGGTTAGAAACATGTAAATTAAAAGAAACTGACAAAACAATTGGCAGTTTCTTCTAATTTACATTTGTTAAAGACGGCACCAGATTACGGTACCAGATTGCTTACAGGTTTAATGCTGGTAGGTTGGATGCTGTGTGGAATTTAACAAAGGGAAGATGTTTTCAAAAGATGAGGGGTGCCATCGTCACTCAACGTTGAGCTTTGTTTTGGTTTCTTTGTTTCTTTGCTTTATTAGGATTCTACCATTAGGAAGAATACTATTTCATTTCTAGTTTTTTTCTTTTCCTTCACCTTTTTTGGTCCGAGTTGGCTGACATTTTCCGGAAAGTTGCGGGGCATATAATAGGGATTGCCAAATTTGCAATATTAAACGATTTCGCCGATTTTTCGTTAATTTAGTAATACGTCAAACGAAAGAAGAAGCTCCGGACATCTCTTCCATCAAACTTCTAAGCGGAAATTTAACCGTTCACATTCCTTTAGAAAACAGAACGTTGCATTACATAGAGTGTTCCACGCCTGACAGGCAGCATGGTCACGAGCTCTGATATTTTTTCACTGTAGTGTTGTACCTAGATTGTCTATTGTTGTGAAAAGTGTACAAGTGTAGTATGATGGAGTGGTGCGTGTATTGGTGCTTGTTTTGTGCAGTTCTTCTGCCTGATTTGCTAGTTATTTGGACTGCTTTTTTATTTCAACTGTCCAACTCCCATGCTAACCAAGAAACGCCATTCCCCTACCAGCCTGCTTGCCAACATGTGGAACCCATTTCTTCCACCCCCTATCCTCCTCACCCCTCCTCTCCCCCATTCTTGTATGGGCCTCTCCCTCCACTTGTTGAATCTACTCCATCCAGTCAAACCGCCCCTCACCACTCCCCCACCGCGCCTCTTTCTCGTATCTCCTACAGTCGAGAACAACCGCTGTCTGTTGCCCCTGGATCACTGGACCCCTCTGTAATGGAGGCCATCAAAGGAGTGGGAATTGGATATAATCTTCCTCGCGTTCGCAAGCACCGTGGTGGCCGGCGGAAACAGAGAAAGATCAGCACAGTGTGTGGTAACAGACCTGATTCGGCCACCACTAAGCTGCCAACGCCTGACATCAACCAACACTGGGTCGGTCGACACGCCTTGCCTGTCTACCCCCCTCTACCTTCCTCTCACTGCCATGCTGTGGAACAATCCCTGGACTGTACTAGGCCTAATATCATCTGTACAGCCAAGCGTTCCCCTGACAACCTGATACGCATTCCAACTACCCATGGGCCCTCCAGCACAACACAACGTAACGATTCCAACGGTCTACAACTGGCCCTCTTTAATGCAAGATCTGTCAGCGACCCACTGAAACGAGCAGAGATCCGCTCTTTCATTACGGACAACGACTGTGATGTATTCGTAGTAACTGAATCCTGGCTTCAAAAACAAGGCGATGAAGCAAAGTGTGCTGACCTGACACCGTCTGGCTACACACTCTCTTCCTTCCCCCGCCCTTCACGTGGCGGGGGGATTGCGCTTATCTTTAAGAACTCTCTGGCCAAGCATGTTTCCACCTCCACTGCCTTTCCCTTCCAACACCCAACCTTCGAAGCAGTTCGCGTTACCCTGGCAGCGTCGTCTTCTCCTGTCCACTTCATCTGCGTTTACCGACCACCACCAAGCCGCAAAAATAAACTGACTGATGCTATGTTTCTCAGTGAATTCCCTGACCTTTTAGAGTACTGTAATAACCTTTCTGGAAAGTGTATTATATTAGGAGACATAAATGTTCATTTTGATACTCAGCATAGCCCTGTAACTACTAAGACGATTAATGCTTTGGATATGTTTCATTTTAGTCAATCTGTTACCGAGCCAACTCACGAACGTGGCCACATTCTGGACTGGGTAATTTATAGACCAGATGATGATTTGCTACGCTCTACTCATGTCACTCAATCTCTTGCTTCTGACCATTTCTGTATTGTTTGTGAACTATGTTTGTCTGTCCCGTCTGACACCCCATCGTACAGACAGTCTCGTAATGTACGCGGCATGGACAGATCAGCATTTCAAGCAGAGTTGCGCGCGACTGTCTGCCCTGAATCATGCCCCACGGTCAACGAACTTAACAACGCTCTCACTCGCGTTATCGACACACACGCGCCGTTACGTCACCGCCAAGAGCGTGCCGATAGACTAGAGCCGTGGTATCCTTTAATTAGCACTGAACTGAACTCGGCGAAGTCAGAAAAGCGTGTAGCTGAAAGAGCATGGCTTAAGACCCCCCTTACCGTTACGAAACAAATCTTCAACGCTGCGAAACAAAAAATAGCGAACATAGTGTTGACAGCAAGATCCTCCTTTTACACTGACCAAATAAACAATGCAGTGACCTCTAGCCGGCTGTTTTCTATCTGCAGCAAACTACTTGGGCGTGAAAAAAGCACCCCTCTTCCTACCACCCACCCTGTCAGTGACCTTCCTGATGTCTTTAACGACTACTTTGTTCAGAAAATCCAGCTGATCAGAAACGAACTTGATCAGGCTTCTTCTACACCTACCACCCTGTTTGACCAAATAGGAACAACATCCACGTTCTTGGAATTTCAGCCAGTTACCCCCTTTGAATTGAAGAAGATCATTATAAAAGCAAAACCCACTTCCTGTCCTCTTGACCCTATACCGACGCCACTTTTCATAGAGTATCTTGATGAACTACTCCCTACTCTCACCCATATTGTCAACAATTCTCTAACATCTGGCTCCTTTCCATCTGTGTTCAAAACTGCCATTGTCAAACCACTTCTAAAGAAATCATCCCTTGACCCAAACACTCTCAAGAACTATAGGCCTATATCCAACCTCTCTTTCATATCAAAAATCATTGAGAAATTAGTTCTTCATCAACTCCTAGGCTATCTCAATGAACATCAACTCATCAGTCGTTCACAATCAGCCTACAGGCCATTTCACAGCACTGAAACTGCACTGTTGAAGGTAACTAATGACATTCTCTTAGCTCTTGACTCTGGTGACGCATCTATATTAACTCTTTTGGATCTTTCAGCTGCTTTTGATACTATTGACCACCATACACTCCTTAAGAGGCTTCAAATCACCTATGGAATATCAAGCACTGCTCTGTCATGGTTCTCGTCTTACCTTTCTGGTCGAACTCAGTCTGTCTCCATCAATGACTCATCTTCTGCAATGGTTGGCCTCACATGTGGTGTTCCTCAAGGCTCAGTACTTGGACCAGTCCTCTTCATTATGTATGCTAAGCCTCTGTCCGAGTTGATCACTTCTCATTCAGTTGATTCTCAGTCTTTTGCTGATGATACACAACTCCACAAGCCTGTATCCCCATCTACCATTCTTCCTTCTATATCTTCACTTGAAGTCTGCATTCGCAGCATCAAATCATGGATGCTACAAAACAAACTGAAGCTGAATGACGACAAAACGGAGGCCTTGTTCATCCACTCTCCTTCTAGACAACTTTCGTACCCAAAGCCTGATTCCATCTCTGTCTGTGACACTCAAATACCGTTTTCTCCTTCTGCTAGAAATCTTGGCTTCCACATCTCTCAAGATATGAGTGTTGACTCACAAGTTCAAACTATCTGTCGGTCAGCATACTGTGAGCTGCGTCGCATTGGTACGATTCGCCATCTCCTGTCTATAGATACTACTAAGATACTAGTCTGCGCTTTTGTTCTCTCTAAATTAGATTATTGTAATTCACTTTTGTATGGCTGCCCCCAACACCTCATTGACAAGCTTCAAAAAGTCCAGAACTCTGCTGCCAGACTTGTCCTCAAGGTCTCTAAGTATCATCATGTTCAACCGCTCCATCAAAGCACGTATTGACTACAACATTTCCACTCTATGTCATTCTTATTTCTCTGGAAATGCCCCTAGCTACATGCTACATGCTTTCTGTCTATACTCCATCAAGGCAACTGCGGTCATCTTCAGATTCCAAAATTCTCTGTGTTCCTAGTACACGAACAAAAATGTTTGGTGAGCGCTCCTTTTCCTTTTCGGCCCCATCAGTTTGGAACTCCTTACCACGCGAAATTCGCCATATCCAGTCCTTGCAATGTTTCAAATCAGCTCTCAAGACCCACCTATTCAAGCTACATCACAACCTTTAGGCCACATTACTTCTGGACTCTATTCTCACACACACACCCTCGCCCCCCCCCCCCCCTACCCCCCCCCCCCCCCCCACCCCACCCCTATTAATTTCACTGTGTGTTGACTGCAATGTCTACGTCAGCTTTGTTGCGAGAGAGAGAGAGAGAGAGAGAGAGAGAGAGAGAGAGAGAGAGAGAGAGAGAGAGAGAGAGAGAGAGAGAGAATTGACAATTGACAATTGACAATGATTTAATTGCATATAGGCCTGTGGCCCGTTACAATGTCATCGTAACAAAAGCAAAAAAACAACATCTGAAAAGTACAAAGAAACAATGAGCAAATAAACATATGCATGCATACATACATACATACATACATACATACATACATACATACATACATACATGCATACATACATACATACATACATACATACATACATACATACATACATACATACATACATACATACATACATACATACATACATACATACATACATACATACATACATACATACATACATACATACATACGCCCGCACACACGCACACGCACGCACACGCGCACGCGCACACGCACGCACACACACGCACACGCACGCACGCACACACACACACACACACACACACACACACACACACACATGCACGGATGTACGCACGAACGCATGCACATATATACATACATACATACATACATACCAAAAATAATATAAACATGGGAGTAATTATGCATGAGTACACAGTACGCATGCATACAAGAAACAAGCATACATACACAATTGACTAATAGACTTCTGAAATTGTCTGCACAAAGGCTTCTCAAACATTCTCTTTACGCTTTACATCAGGTTTACATCATTATCTCTACGCTTTAGGGATAGAAAAAAAAATGTGGACAATTTAAGTTGGCTATCGATGTTACCACTAAACATTCTTGCACATTGCTCGTGTTTGGACAAATGACTTCCTGAACTCCTAATCGAATATTTAATTCTAAGGTCATTGTATCGTGAACATTCAAATAAAACATGGTATTCATCTTCACAATCAGCGTGACATAAAGGACAAACAGGATGTTCGGCTGGCAAGAATCGGAGAGAGTGACTTTGTATGGTTGAAACTCTCAACCTAAAGCGTACTAAAGCAGTTTTAAACATTCTATTGTTAATAAATTCTACATATTTTTCACGTTCAAAAATATTCTTAAAAGAATAATAAAGATCAAAACGATTACTCTCCGACATATGTGAGTACCACCGCTGACAGAAGCAGCTAATGAGGCGATCCTTAAAAACCCGGAGAAAAAGTTTCTCATTTCCAACTTCACCATACATCCACACATAGCCAAAACCATTGGAACACAGAAGATTTTTTAAATGTGATACCCAATCAGCTTTGTTGCGAGAGAGAGAGAGAGAGAGAGAGAGAGAGAGAGAGAGAGAGAGAGAGAGAGAGAGAGAGAGAGAGAGAGAGAGAGAGAGAGAGAGAGAGAGAGAGAGAGTGTTGATGCTTTATTTAACTGGTTGTATTTTGTATTGTGTTTTTGGGTGGGGTGAGTGGTGGTGATGGTAACGGTGTGTGTGTGTGTGTGAGTGTGTGTGTGTGTGTGTGTGTGTGTGTGTGTGTGTGTGTGTGTGTGTGTGTGTGTGTGTGTGTGTGTGTGTGTGTGTATGTGCGTACGTGCGTGCATGTGTGGGTGGGGGTGTATGTGTATGCCTATTTGCATGTGCGTGAGTGATTATTTGGTTTTGTTATTGAATTTCTTGCTTCTTTTTTTAATTTTTGTTGTTGTTAAGCGCATAGAGCTCCACATTTGGTGGAGGAATGCGCTATATAAATGATTCACTATTATTATTATTATTATTATTATTATTATTATTATTATTATTATTCAGCAAATTTGAACACCTTCTGTTTCACTAAAAGGCTTATAAGTGAAAGAAAAAGAAAGCTGTTCAACGATATGATTGTCGTTTTGATTTAAACTATTTAGACTGGGAGCGCCATTGGTAACAGCGATATGCCGAGATCTGACTTGATTCGATCAAAGCTGTTTCTGATCCCGTGAAAAAAAGATGAGCCGCCTCCAAAAAAATCATTAAAAAAGAAGAAAAGAAAATGGAAAGAAAGGCGGGGACACTGGAGGGTTAAAAAATAAAAAATAAAAATAAAAACCAACAACAACAAAATGCAATATACAGACCCTGCGCTGCTGAGGGGAACGTTGTGACACCTCGTAATGTCCCAATCCCGTGTAATGTCCCAATCCCGTGCAATGTCCCAATCCCGTGTAATGTCCCAATCCCGTGTAATGTCCCAATCCCGTGTAATGTCCCAATCCCGTGTAATGTCCCAATCGGACATTACACGTTGCACCCCCATGGGCGCTCGCCGCATAATGTCCCAATTGGGACATTATGCGTGGGAGCCCCCCGTGTTATGTCCCAATTTAGGACATAACGCGGCGAGAGCACCCATATTGTGTTAAGAGACCCTTATTTTGTTGGTTGGATGCGTACTTGCATTGGCGATTGTGTCTCCACAGACACGCCTTTTCGCTTTTTTCACAATTCTCATTCCCATGCCTCGTTGTGTGTATGTGTGCGCGCGCGCGCGCGCGCGCGCGCGCGCGTGTGTGTGTGTGTGTGTGTGTGTGTGTGTGTGTGTGTGTGTGTGTGTGTGTGTGTGTGTGTGTGTGTGTGTGTGTGTGTGTGTGTGTGTTCTACTGAAGCTTGAGTGGGAGGCTGAACATTGTTGCTTTCTAAGTTAAGTAAAGCGATTTACTTGGTTTGGAGAGTGGCAACGTTTGGTTTCCCTCTTGGGCTTTGGTAGAACTTCATAAAATTAAGCACAGATCACTGCTGCTTATGTGGCAATGCGTGTCATAGACATCTCGATCTAAGTGGATCAGTTTATCAATGTGTCTTGTGCAAAGTAAAGAGAGAGAGATCAATTTATCAATGTGTTTTATGCAAAGTAAAGAGAGAAATCAGTTTATCAATGTGTTTTGTGCAAAGTAAAGAGAGAGAGAGAGAGATCAGTTAAAAAACAAAATGCATTTAGTTTTGTACCCACATCAATTTAGGGACTCAACAGACTCTCTGAGGTTTGATATGCTGTGTGTCGTGTGTGAGAAAGGAGATATATATAGTAGTAATAGGAGGGGGCGGGGGATGAGGAAGAGTGCGGTTGGGTGTAGAGAGCGAATTCTGTATGAAGGAGCATGTTGTGGGGAATGGGGAAGTCTCAAAATTATACTGTGTGTTACCTAATTTTGTTCATGCTTTTTACTAATGTGGGAGGGGACGGATTGGAGTGGATTGGGTAGAATGGTTGGGGATGTGAAGAGGATGGGAAAGGGGGGGGGGTACATTCGTTGAGTATGAAGAAGGTTGTTGTTTATTGGTAAGATTAACTTTGTTTCTTTTTTTCACTTTTTTGGGGTGCGTGTGTACCTTTATTTTTGTTCTCTGTTTCTTTTGTTTTGTTCAAATGCATGGATATTTTGTTTTCTGTTGCTCTTGTATCATGATACCACAATGTAATTTATCTTGTTGAGATAATAAAGTATTTTTGACTTTGACAGACAGAAAGAGAGAGAGAGAGAGAGAGAGAGAGAGAGAGAGAGAGAGAGAGAGAGAGAGAGAGAGAGAGAGAGAGAGAGAGAGAGAGAGAGAGAGGTGATGTAAGTTTACATTCCAAGGATGTACAATTACTACTTACAGGGTAACAAAATAAGCGCAACCCTGCACGTGTTGACTCAAGCACACGCATCCCCACAAACATTCAAAGTATTAAAAGCATTAAAAGCAAAATGTGAACTTAAAACAAGGATATATCTTTATGAAATAAAACCCAAACAAAACATTATTACAGCATAACGACACAAAAACCAGAATAACAACACAACACCATATCACCACTTTGTGGTGTAGCGTGGCACAGAGGTAACACTTACACCTCGTATGTAATAAATCCGAGGTTGAATCTGGGTACAGGGGATTGTTCCTCTCATTCTGCACTAGCCCTACGGTCTGAGACGATAAACGGAGGTCATGTGTGCCCAGGCACTTAGCACACGTGGGAGAGAACAACGAAAACGAAAACGTTATCATTAAATTTATTTTTGTCAAAATTTAACACACACACCCTTTCATTCCTAATCAGTCACACAAAAATCACATGCAAATTAAAACAAGTTCAAGTCATTTTCCTGTGTCAGTGGGTAATTTATCACAACAAAACTACATGTAAATTTCATTTGACTTATACATATATTTATCAGGCACACATGTACACTCATGTGGACCTACGAAACGCGAATATATATATACACATATAGCTCAAGATGTTGATCGCAAAGAACACGAACATTCGGCAATAAAAAGCAGTCATAAAAAAGAGCACTTGGACTCCTTGTTTTAATTTACTCCATTTTATATACACATATATATGTATGTGTGTGTGCGTGTGTGTGTGCGTGCGTCCGTGCGTGTGTGTGTGTGTGTGTGTGTGTGTGTGTGTGTGTGTGTGTGTGTGTGTGTGTGTGTGTGCGTGTGCGTGCGCGCACGCGCGCAGCGCTTCAGGAGATATAATAATGTATACCCCAAACAAAATGAAAAACTCAAGGTCAAAGTTCAATGTAAAGGAAAATAGATACTGTTTGGGACACAGTAGCTTTAAGTTATACAGTACTCTTCAAAACTCTTCAAAGACAAATGTATACAGCTGTTCATAAGATATAACAACATACAAGGAAAAAACAAGGTCAAAGGTCAAGGACACCCAAAGGTTGTTAATACTTTAAATAACAATGTCAGGTATGTACAACATCTTGAGCTATTTGAAATTTGGGGACTAAAAACTTGACAATCTGAAAGATATGTCCTAATCAATTAAATCATACAAATTATTATGTCCAAGGTCAAGGTCATGGTCAAGGTCATAATACATAGTTAAGCCAATATACATTTTAAAAAATGAGACTGTAGCTGCAAAGGTGCGAGAAATTTGACTACCCCCCCCCCCCCCCCCCCCCCCCCCCCCAAAAAAAGTGTTCAAGGTCTACCTTCAAGGTCAAAGTCAACAAGGTTGTAATTTGCCTATAAATGCCTTCTGTTTTAGTTAATGCACCCTTATGCACAATTAGAATAAATTCTTTACTGCAGTTTACAAGATATTTCTGGGACAAACAAAGCCAGAAACAATGAGAAAAAAATGAATAAAAACATAGTCCTCATTCTGTCTGTGGCAGAACATAGATTATCTTAAAAAGGTTAATAAGATTTGTCTAAAACGGAGATTTAAAATAATAACATTTCAAATTTCTAGCAACAGTAGACTTTGATTTGTGATGTATTGAAAAAAGTCATATTTCATGAATTTTACAAAACTGGTTGATTTCGTTACCATGGTGATCGTTTAGTTTGTTACCGGGTGATCACTACTTTGACTTGTTGTGTTGACATGTGATTAGTCATCCAAACAATCAGAACTCTAGGCTTCTTAGTTATTTAATTACAACTCTTCAAAAACCGTGCATTGTTTTCACTTTTTCGATGCTATTTTATGTCCTCAATCTCACCTTGTTTCATGCAGGCACTGTATTCAAACCACAAAGCAGACAGTCTTGTATTTCTGCTTGTGGATAGAGTTAAGGTAGTAAAAGAAGACACCCTAAATTATAAATCGTTAATGTGTGTTGTTGGAGCTTGGTAGCATTCTAAAATGACGCAAAATAACCAAAATTAACCAAACTTTAAATTGCTGCAACTCGGAAATTATTCGAGCTACAGTCTTGATATTTTGCACATTTTCTAATCTCAAAACGTTCTTTAAAACTGCATTTCAGAAATCATTTATTGCCTGGTGTCCGTTTTAAACTTTTGTATTATAGCCTAATGCTCAACACCCATGCATTAACAATATTCTTAATCTGAAGTACATCTTCACAATGGGAATTGACATCATGTTTTTTATAAAAAGGATAAGTATATTTAATTTTCAAAGTTCATTCAGAATATTAGTTATATAAAAGTTAATAAGCTTATACATAGAGTATCATAATATTCACGCAACACACAATATCAAATATGCACACAGATCGGATAGCAACACACACACACACACACACACACACACACACACACACACACACACACACACACACACACACACACACACACGCGCGCGCGCGCGCGCGCGCGCGCGCACATACAAGATTCAAGATTCAAAAAGTTTAATCCTTTGACCCCTTTTGGGGCATGGAGTATAACAGCATAAACAATATAACACAAACATAAAACTCAATCAAAACCGCAAAAAATTCAAAAGTAACAGCGAAATATCAATATTTGGTGAGCAGTGAAAGAAACACTTAAATTATCTTTCCAAATTTTAGAAATTTACTTAAATTTAAACATATACGTCGTCCTTTTTGAAACATGCTACAGAAATTGAAAACGGATTTGGGTTTCAGAAAATTTTTAGGAACATATTTTTCACGAAGTTCATTGTATTTTGGACATTCCATTATACAATGAAATTCGTCTCCTATCTCGCCCATTTCGCAATTACGACAAATACGTAATTCTCTTGGAACATTATAATGTCACACACACACACACACACACACACACACACACACACACACACACACACACACACACACACACACACACACACACACACACACACACACACACACACACACATTATTTTCATATTGCTGGTGTTTTTTTGTGTGTGTTTTTTTTATTGTTGTTTAGGAGCATTTTAATGTGCGTTTTGAACCAATGTTCTTTTTTTCGTTCTTGATAGCCAGTTTGTACGTTTGGCATTGTAAATAGCTTTGGGCTGAAGAGCAGTATTCTTATTCCCCGTAATTATTATTAAGATCATTATTGTCATGATTATGATAATGCGTTGCTGCTGCAGCTGCCGATGATCGTGTGATTATAATGATCGTCATCATCATCATCATCAATATCATCATCATCATCATCATCACTTTGCTCATGCCGTGTCATCGACAGCAAGGAGCAGCTAAGGCTGTGCGGGGATCGCCCTCCGCCAGAATTCACTTCCATCTCCAACTCTGTGCTGGTCAAGTTCCACTCGGACGAGGAGGTGGGGGGCTACGGCTTCAACCTGACCTACACCTCACACCCCAGCATGGGTAAGACCATTATTGAGCCTCAGAGCTTGTTCTGGCTTTATTATCTTCTTTGCCCTCTCCCTTTGTTTCTCTGTCTCTATCTGTCTGTCTGCCTCTGTCTGTCTCTGTATCTCTTTCTTTATCTGTGTGTGGAGGAGGGGGAATCACAAGCAATCAATCAATCAATCAATCAACCAATCAATCCATCAATCACAATCCTTTTATTGTATTTGAAAGGTAATGGAATTTATTGTCTGTGTTTAAAATTAAACAAAGCCTTTTAATGATCTGTGTGTGTGTGTGCGTGTGCGTGCGCGTGCGTGCGTGCGTGCGTGCATGCATGCGTGCGTGCGTGCGTGCGTCCGTGCGTGTGTGCGTGCGTGCGTGCTTGCGTAACCACCTCTACTCGGAGCCCCCCTACACCCGTTCAGTCAAGATAGGGCCTAATAGAGGGAATGGTATCCGTTGTCAGACACGTTAGCAAAATCTGTTGAGATTTCCCCCTATCGTTGCAGGCCAGTGCACAGCTTCCCAGTTCTCCTGCACCGACGGCCGTTGTCTGCCTTATGACCAGGTGTGTAACGGTCATCCCAACTGTCCTCAGGGCCAGGACGAGATCATCTGCCGTAAGTCTCTTTAAAACTGACCACAATGTTTATGCGTGGCTACTAGCTAAATATTAATGTTATCACACAGTCTATTATTGCACACAAGATTACAAAGAGTAAATGGAATACCGTTGCTACAATCAACTCAACAATACCATTCGTGTCACCATCGGTTTAAATGGGTTCGTTTGTAGGATGTCCACGTCTGTAACTTTGTCTTGTTTCAAAACTTATAGCCCTACCAAAAATCTAACAGCAACAAGAAACAAAATCCCGAATGCTCTTCATCTGCCTGAATACTTTCTGGATGCTGACGTGTCATAGTAAATAACAGAATGTCATTGTTATCACCTGAACTGAGTTTGCTGTTATCGTATCAGACAGTGTATCAAACCACTTAGATACTTGTTATTGAAATCGAGTCATGAGTGCTAAACCTCTTCAAATGTTCAAATTGTTTGCCAGGATCACTATCTTAAAAATCAAGACAATACAAATCGAGCTATTGACCTCCAAAGTTAGGGTTTATTGACCTCCAAAATTAGGCCACTCCCAGGGAAATCATTTTTTTTAATAACAACTTAAGTATGTCATGATTACTTGTAGGCCTACTTACAGAATATCATGTTTTGTTACACGCCCACATAATATGTTTTGTCAGATAACAACAGTAATCCGGGTTTGACGCAGTATAAGAGGAACTGTACTGGCTAGAACCCCCCAGAGAGAAAATAAATGCTTGTTCCTGATTAGGCCTGTGCGCTTTCAAGAAAATATATCTCCGTTAACAAAAATGTATCTTTGTTCTGCGCGTAAAATATCGACTTAAATTTTGACATCAATCATTGCGCAGGAAGATTATTCGATATTCTAAGGCAGTGTACACGCGGATGTTCCACGCGGAAAGCTATGCGCAATCAGTAAATAAGTAAAAGAAAGAAGATAAAAATATGCGGACATGTCCGTATTTCTCCTAATCCGTATATTTCCCCCCTTCTTTCTTTTAGTTATTGATTATTTCCGCGCTGAATATCCGGATGTACTGTGTATCAGGCCTAAGTCGATTATTCGAGCACTGGTCTCTAATCGTCAGGTGATTGCCAGAAGGTTGTATCTCAAAATGAGTGACTTTCACCTGATAGAAGGTACTATAACACATGGAGTACAGAAGGCTGATGGTACCTTACGGCTTTCACCTGATAGAAGGTACTATCACACCAGGAGTACAGAAGGCTGATGGTACCTTCTGGCTTTCACCTGATAGAAGGTACTATCACACAAGGAGTACAGAAGGCTGGTGGTACCTTCTGGCTTTCACCTGATAGAAGGTACTATCACACATGGAGTACAGAAGGCTGATGGTACCTTCTGGCTTTCACCTGATAGAAGGTACTATCACACAAGGAGTACAGAAGGCTGGTCGTACCTTCTGGCTTTCACCTGATAGAAGGTACTATCACACAAGGAGTACAGAAGGCTGATGGTACCTTACGGCTTTCACCTGATAGAAGGTACTATCACACATGGAGTACAGAAGGCTGATGGTACCTTCTGGCTTTCACCTGATAGAAGGTACTATCACACATGGAGTACAGAAGGCTGATGGTACCTTCTGGCTTTCACCTGATAGAAGGTACTATCACACATGGAGTACAGAAGGCTGATGGTACCTTCTGGCTTTCACCTGATAGAAGGTACTATCACACATGGAGTACAGAAGGCTGGTGGTACCTTCTGGCTTTCACCTGATAGAAGGTACTATCACACAAGGAGTACAGAAGGCTGATGGTACCTTCTGACTTTCACCTCATAGAAGGTACTATCACACAAGGAGTACAGAAGGCTGATGGTACCTTCTGACTTTCACCTGATAGAAGGTACTGTCACACAAGGAGTACAGAAGGTTGATGGTACCTTCTGACTTTCACCTGATAGAAGGTACTGTCACACAAGGAGTACAGAAGGCTGATGGTACCTTCTGACTTTCACCTGATAGAAGGTACTATCACACAAGGAGTACAGAAGGCTGATGGTACCTTCTGACTTTCACCTGATAGTACTATCACACAAGGAGTACAGAAGGCTGATGGTACCTTCTGACGTTCACCTGATAGAAGGTACTGTCACACAAGGAGTACAGAAGGTTGATGGTACCTTCTGACGTTCACCTGATAGAAGGTACTGTCACACAAGGAGTACAGAAGGCTGATGGTACCTTCTGACGTTCACCTGATAGAAGGTACTATCACACAAGGAGTACAGAAGGCTGATGGTACCTTCTGGTTTTCACCTGATAGAAGGTACTATCACACAAGGAGTACAGAAGGCTGATGGTACCTTCTGGCTTTCACCTGATAGAAGGTACTATCACACAAGGAGTACAGAAGGCTGATGGTACCTTCTGACTTTCACCTTATAGAAGGTACTATCACACAAGGAGTACAGAAGGCTGATGGTACCTTCTGACTTTCACCTGAGGTACTGTCACACAGGTGAAGGCTGATGGTACCTTCTGGCTTTCACCTGATAGAAGGTTGTATCTCAAAAGGAACAAAGAAGGCTGGTGATAGCTTCGGGCTTTCACCTGATAGAAGGTTGTATCTCAAAAGGAACAAAGAAGGCTGGTGATACCTTCGGGCTTTCACCTGACCTTATGTTTCATCTGCAGCCAACCGGGCGGACTGTGGCCGTGCAGTGATCGCCCCCCAACTGCAGGAGCTACGCGTGGTGGGAGGGCGGGAAGCGGTGGAGGGCAGCTGGCCTTGGCAGGCCTCACTGCGCATGTCCGGAAAGCACATGTGCGGGGGTACCTTAATAGACCCCCAGTGGGTCCTCACAGCAGCCCACTGCTTCGACAGGTAAGATAGAGGGGTGAAGGCAAGACAGAGAGAGAGAGAGAGGGAGAGAGAGAGAGAGAGAGAGAGAGAGAGAGAGAGAGAGAGAGAGAGAGAGAGAGAGAGAGAGAGAGAGAGAGAGAGAGAGAGAGAGAGAGAGAGAGAGAGAGAATTGAATTTGAATTGAATTGAAATTTTTAATGAGAATAAATGGATAAGCAACAATGCTTTTTTTCACCATGTCCTCGACAAAAACAAGTTAACAATAACAGACAAAGCAATCAAACATTACAAGAAATCAAATATACATAAAATAATTTTAAAAAATTCATATAACAAGAGCATACACACTTCAGCAAGCCTTCCACACACTTAACACAACGCATATGCAAAATAAAATAAAACAAACTGAGAGACAACAAACAACAAAAAAGGAAACGAGCAAACTTATTTCTAGTCCAACAAGCACAAGTAGCCCTATACCCGTGCCATATGTCAATGATGATTAAGGATGTAAAGCTATGAGCAGCAGTAATATGTAATTAGATGATTCCAGATATGATAAGGTCTCTTTATGTACAAACCATAATTATATAAACACAAAATGGGACATTTACAATCTTTTAAATAGATATTGGTGTAAACATCTTTTAAATGATAATAAGAGAGAGAGAGAGAGAGAGAGAGAGAGAGAGAGAGAGAGAGAGAGAGAGAGAGAGAGAGAGAGAGAGAGAGAGAGAGAGAGAGAGAGTGAGTGTGTGTGTGTGTGTGTGGGGGGGGGGGGTGTCTGGGTCTGGGTCTGTGTATTGTGCATGTATGCGAGTCTACACACAATTCGAGGAATGCCTGCAAGAACTGCTTATCTCAAAAGGAACAACGCAAGCATATTGGCAGTTCTTGCTAGCAAGTGGCAACCCTTTTTGTCTCAATCGTGTTAGCGAAGTGAGTCTATGCTCTCATGACTGTTTGGTTGTATATCCGTGTGTGTTGCGTCTGTAGTCGTAACATTAACGTTGGCTTTTTTCTTGGTATCTATAAGGTTCTCATTGATCAAACTTTACGTACATATAGGCCAAAAAATATGAATCGCATTTTAAAATGTATCAATGACCTTGACCTTGACCTTTGACATTGCACATATATGTTTTGTCTTAGACATATCTTCGCAGTTGTGTTCCCCAAATTTGGTATTAGTTTAAAGTATGTGGGGTAACGTTAGCCTTCACCTTTGACCTTGAACTGGGGGTTTTTGCCATATATCTTACATCCTGGCATTTACAGTCCCCAAATTTGGTGGGTAGTCAGAGTAGCTTAAAATCAAATGGAATGCTAAGTATTTATGACCTTCAATGCATGATGCCTAAGTACCTTTATACCTTGATTTTTTGTCTGTCGAAATATCACATGAACCACTCCACAGAATCGCTTACAATTTTGTATGGTGGTAGGCCTATATCAAATAAACTGATATGTCCAACTTAGAAACTGTACCTTTTTGACCTTGACAATCGACTTTTGAATTAAGTGTATTTGAAAGTGAACAGTCTGGCATTTAGGTCAATCGCCAAAAACAAAAAGCGAGTGAGCCTTGAAGGCTTTGCCTCTAAGTCTTGTTTTATTTTAATAAACTTTTTCCACAGTAACTGGCGGCAGGGCGACTGGACAGTGATGCTAGGCCAGCACGAGCTTCACACATCCAGCCCGCACCAGCAGCTGTTGAACGTCAGCGCCATCCTGATGCGTCATGACTACGACAGCATCAGCTCGGACAATGATGTAGCCTTGCTCAAACTAACCACTCCGGCCAAGATTACCCCTTACGTGCAGCTGGCGTGCCTGGCTGACATCGTCCTGCCTCCCCAGACGAGCTGCTACGTTACTGGGTTTGGGGAGACTCTGGGTCAGTGAAAGTGTGGTGATTGGTGGCGTGGAGTGGGTGAATCGAGTGAGTGAGTGTGTGTATGTGCGTGTGCGTGTATGTGTGTGTGTGCGTGCGTGCGTGCGTGCGTGCGCGTGCGTGCGCGTGCGTGCGCGTGCGTGCGTGCATGCGTGTGTGTGCGTGTACATAGACATACAGACTTACAAAAAGACCAATGAACAAGGCCACAGGTAAAGCGTGTTTCCTGGCAGAGGTAGGCTACATAACCAGAATAAAACGAGCTGATATAACTTGACCTAAAACAACCCATATAATGCTATACTTTCATTTACTCGAAAACTGAAAAAAATGTTTGATCACCTTTACGTAGCTCTCACACACACACACACACACACACACACACACACACACACACACACACACACACACACACACACACACACACACACACACACACACACACACACACACACACACACACACACACACACACACAGACAGACACACACACACACACACACACACACACACACACACACAGACACACACACACACACACACACACACACACACACACACACACACACACACACACACACACACACACACACACACACACACACACACACACACACACACACACACACACACACACACGCGCGCGCGCGCGCGCGCGCGCACAATGACAACGACCATGAGACTAAGCGAATTCATAGACCTTTATTTATACATGATCAACATTAAACAGCCATTGTGGCTGTTGAAATAAACAACAAGGGCGTCGCCGAGCGGCAGACATGTCCGTCACCAGCAATGCCACGCACTTGCGACACCCCGTAGCATAAGTTTTGTTGTGTAGGC
>CM065680.1:55169102-55209102 GCA_017654935.2 Phymorhynchus buccinoides
TCCGACGAAAGTTTTGGCTGGGGACATAAAGATGTGTTCCTTATAACCGACTTCCTACTATTCGAAGTAACACAAAGAACAACTTCGGTCGGGACATTCAACTTGGCTTCCTTATAAGGGGAATTCCTTGTAACCGACTACCAACTAAGCGGATTGTGCTGTAGTCCATGGACTATTATTTAATTTATTACTAAAACTGATAACTTGTATGAATTTATTTAAAAAATGAAAACAATATAAAATGCCATGTATATTTATTCAATTTTTCCGTTTTTGCCTTTCTTATCAAACATGAAGCTGTATTTTATGAACATTTTCAGCCAATTATCTTTGTTCAATAATTAATTGCAGTCATGATAAAGGCCATTATCTAATAGGACACCCCCCCCCCCCCCCACCCCACCCCTATGTACTGCAGTACACCGCGGCATTTGTCACAGTCGTGGTTCATTGCGTTTTCCCGTCTTATAGGGGGGGGGGGGGGGGGGTAGGGTTAGGGTGAGTATTCCAAAAAGATAATTAGCTGAAAAGGTTCATAAAATACAGCTTTATGTCTGGTAAGAAAGGCAAAAACGGAAAAATTGAATTAACCGAGAAATGCAGGGTGGTGGTACATCTTTACCTTTACCGACTATCTGGAGTTAGTCCGCGTTGAGTCTAAGGCACCGCACTGCTTAAGGCAAGACTGAAAAGGCCAACTTAGCCGATAAAGTAAAAGGGGTGTGCGTGGGGGGGGGGGGGGGGGGGGGGGGGTGTTGACTAGAATAGATGACAGTCTTCTTTTCTCTCCAGCCACTTGCTGCGCGGGCAAACTGAAGCAGGCAGCAGTGCCCCTGATTGACCGGGACACGTGCAACCAGGCTGACTGGTACGACAACCAGGTGCTGCCCAACATGGTGTGTGCGGGATACTCACAGGGAGGCACCGACGCTTGTGGAGTGAGTCGACTAATATAGCTGTAGTAACTGTTGTAGTGCTATACTTCCTCTTAGTGCTATAGCCAAAGGGACTGGTTGGCCTTCGGGGGCCTTCCACAACGCCATCCGTCCTCGAATCCCTTTGGCCGAGAGAGTGGGGATGCACCCTTTGGCAAGGCATGTGCACCATATCGTATCCGATGGTCACCAAGCCGGGAGTAGCTATGTATACTTAATGGAATGTCCCGTGTGTGCCTGCTCCCCAGTAACACAACACGGACTTCCAGGGCTGGAGCAAGGCTGCTCTCGTGTTGATGGGGCAGGCGTGGTTGCTGCATCTCTGGGTCAGCCAGATGTTTCTTTTTCGTTAGTGCTGCAGCCAAAGGAATTGGTTGGCCTTTGGGGACCTTCCACAACGCCATCCGCGCCGGTCCTCGAGTCCGTTTGGCCGAGAGAATGGGGATGTACCCTGGGCAAGGCATGTCCACTATTAAAGCCAATACTTAGCCTTGCCTGTCAGAATAGCGACACACTGATGCCCTCTCTGCTATCTGGTAGTCGTAGTTGGAAACAACAAGCTGGGGCTAAGTTGTAGTTTAGACAACCCCCATCAAGTTTTCGCATTGAACAATTTCACTAAGAAGCAACATTCTGTCATATTCGGGGAAAGGGTCAGGGTCATGAAACTGAAAGAACCAGACTGCGAGGTTGAGAGTTGTAAACACGAAGGGGGTGTCTAAACTACAACGTTGCCCGGACACTGGCATACAGTGCTGTACTTAAACATACAGGAGCATTGCATTGCAGCGCTAGGCATTGGCTCCGCCTGTAAGTGCTGCAGCCAATGATATTAGTTAGCCTTTTGTGGGACTTCCCCGGCGCCACCTGTCCTCAGGTCCTTTCGGCCAAGAAAGATGGGATGCACCCTACCATTTCTTATTGATTGAAAATTGTTAAGATAAGAGGGACAGTGGGTGGATGCCTCGTGCCTCCATAAAGGGAGCTGGACGACCCCTCCCCTCCCACCAGTCTCTCACCGTGAGGATACCGGGGGGTCTTTCGTAAAAATAGTTCCCCCACCTTCTGGATGTTTTGTGCTTGTAAATTCCCCTTTGACTCTACCTTTTCCCTTTGTTTTCTATCATCTACTATATTTGTGACTTTCTGGCCCATTCTCCAGCCTGCTTTCAAAAACATCTTCCAAATAATGTTTCTCCTTTGAGCTCCTCCGAAATCGGAATGTGTCGGCTGTACTCAGCGGAAAGACCAGTGAAAACTGAAAACCGGACACATACGTACCTTACCCATTATGGCCATATGACATGGGAACGCATAAGAATAATAAGAATTTAAGATAAGGGATTAAAAAAACAAAATTAACAAAAATAATCTACAGGGCCTCAGTCGTCAACACGACTGGGAACAGGCAATTGCATTGCCAACTCCTGTCACATCTCCACAGGATAAACCTGTCACACACTAGTGTGTCACTGGCATCCAGTCGAGGATTGCCCTACTTACCAAGACATTCAGTGTCAAACCTGTGCGGTTAAAGCGGAGCTCCAGGAGAAGCTGTGGGGACCAACACAGGCGCTTGAAAAGACAGCAGACTACGCCATCAGGACTGGTTTGAAGATTTGAATATGGTCACTGGGAAAGCAGAAGAAGAAGAAATTAGGATAATGATGTGTGCTCATGCCTTCTTGATACTACTGAGTCATCCTCAAAATACAGGAAAGTGTATGTGAGTGTATGTGTATATCAAAGTCAAAGTCAGTCGACATTTTATTTCCAGATGGAACATTGAATAAGCAACATAATGATATGCCTTTTTCCCCATCAAGCCATCTATGAGAAAAAGAAAGAAATAACCAAACATTGCAACAGTGTGTGTGCATGCGTGTCTGTGTACGTGGGTGCGTGCGTGCGTGCGTGCGTGCGCGTGCGCGTGCGTGCGTGCGTGCGTGCGTGTGTGTGTGTGTGTGTGTGTGTGTGTGTGTGTGTGTGTGTGTGCGCGCGCGCGCGCGCGCGCGCGCGCGTGTGTGTGTGTGTGTGTGTGTGTGTGTGTGTGTGTGTGTGTGTGTGTGTGTGTGTGTGTGTGTGTGATGAAAATACTAGTGTATGTTTCGATTTCTTAAAAGCATTTCAATTTTTTTTTAAATACTTAACCTCTGAGGGGAAAAACTTTCAGTTGGAAAACATTTGAAAGTCGGTTTTCCTTATTTTTTTTACTGGACACATGATTAGTGATAACCCAACCATGACTCTAATGTTACAGGGCGACTCGGGGGGACCTCTGTTGTGCCAGACAGGCAGACACTGGGTGGTGTATGGAATCACTTCCTGGGGTATCTCCTGCGCAGGTGGGTTTGGATTCCATTACTTTACCTGATGACTTCATCAGTTTAATGGCTCATCAAGACTCCGGCAGTGCAAGGCATATACATGGATGCTATTCATCCTTAATCTTGTCCCTGTCATATGCATGGGTGTTGGGTGCGACACTTTGTAGCTTTGTTTCGATTTGTGTCATCTTTCTTCTATTTTCTTTTTTTGTTTAGTTTATCTTTTATTATCTACATAATATCGACATTTCCTTCCTTTATAATTACACTCATCGAAAGAGTCATTTGATGAATGTGTTTGTGTGAAGATAATAAAATAGGGACGCATTGTCTGTGGGTTATCTGAATGTTTTCAAGGCTCAATGAAGGACAGGGGGAAAATGCAAGTGTTGTTTAATGAAAAATCAAGTATAGGATATCTTGCTTCATTATTCAAGAAAGTTTAGCACCACTTAGATGACAGCTAATTTAGGTACTTAATGTTTTCAGGTGCAAAAAATCCCGGGGTGTACATGCGTGTGGTCGATTACGTCAAGTGGATCCAGGAAACCATAGCGAAGCATTCTTGAAGAGGGGCGTTGGAAAGCTTTTGATTTGACATTAGATAAAGACTTTGTTCATGACTTTTCGTGCTCTACCTTTTGCGTTCTATATAAACATATATCATAGTTTCATATTTCATTTCAGAAAGTTGTTATTGTAAAACAAAACCTTGTTTTTTTAGTTTACGCTAATATTTATTTTTAATATTCAGAAATGTTACACCTGAAAGTATACCAATCTAATAAACCATCCAGCAAACAGCTGAATTGAAAAATCAACGTGATTATTGCGAGCTTAATGATTTTTGGTTGATGGTTCGTCCCACATGAGCTCTGTGTAGCTGAGCGGACGTTAAACCTAACTTTCATTCAAACTGAAATGTTCTGGACGTTATAAAAATTGACTGTAAGAGTTCCCCCCATGGGAATACCGGGTAGGGGTTCTTTTGTATAAATAGTTCCCCGTCTTCTGGAAGTTCTGTGCTTGTAACTTCCTCTAATCTGTCACTCTCTTTGACTCTGCCTTTTCCCTATGCTTACTGTCATCTACTATATTTCTGCCTTACCAGTTCATTATCCTGCCTATTTTCAAGAAACACTTTCAAAAAGATTTCCTCCTGCCGAAGTTGGACTTGCTGTGCCTATTTCTTAGGCACATAACGGCAGCATGATGCATCGGCACTCATAATTGACAGGACACTGTCTTAGCGATCGAAGAAGAAGAATACTGTAAGTGTGTCCGAAAGTGAATGTCCACAACTTAAATTATGCTGAAAATTACAAGAAAAGAGAGACATTAAGAATAATGTCTTGTTTCTGATAACCACAAGTAAAACAAGGGCGTCGCCGAGCGGCAAACATGTCCGTCACCAGCAATGCCACGCACTTGCGACACCCCGTAGAGTGTCACATCCTGACACAAAATTGGAAGGGATTCTGTCTTCTAGTTCACGAGATACAGCTTGAAGAAGAAACATATAGCGCAAAGAAGGAAATTTCGGTTTTCAAGGTCACACTTCAAGGTCAAGGTCAGCATGGTGATAATTTATGTTCGGATGTTTTCTTCTCTAGGGTATACAGTACCACACACAATCTGAAGCGCTTCTGTCAAGTACCAATGTGGAAAATATGGCTTAAAACCCAATGTGTAGACCCCTACCACTTTCAAGGCCTACGGATCGCCCGGACCGTGACCGTGACCTTGATCGGTATGCCACCATCAGAACGGGCATAAGCCAAAGTACCTTCATGCCAAATATGAAGACTCTAACACTAACGATGTGGGAGTTATGGCCCCTGAAAGATTTTCGGTTTTCAAGGTCGTACGCCACGGTCAAGGCCACGACGGCAAAATGGTTTGCGCGGATGCCTTCCTCTCATGGTGACACACCTGCACACAATATTTGACGTGATTCTGTCAACCCGTTCGAAAGATATCCTTGGGACAGACAGAAGGAGAAAAAATGACCCTCCGATTTTCAGGCTCCAGCGATCTTTTTGACCTTGACATTGACCTTGATCGGTATGCCATCATCAGAACGGGCATAAGACAAACCACCTTCATACCAAGTTTCAACATCCTATGTTGATCGGTGCCCGAGATATGGCTAAAAATAGATTTTCGGTTTTCAAGGTCGTACGTCAAGATCAAGGTCACGACGGCAAAATGGTTTGCGCCGATCTCTTCCTATTAAGGAGGCACACCTTCACACAAAATTTGACGCGATTCGGTCAAGCGGTTCGGGAGATATCCTTGGGACAGACACACAAAAAAAATACAGACAAACCAGCCCATCGCAAAGTCCGATCACCTTCGGTGACGGACAAAAAAAATTCTTGTTAGGATGGATTGTGAACGCAGGTGTTACTAATATCGTGTATAGTCGAAAATGATATAACTGCATGCTTCATGAAAACAATTTTAACATTTTTGTCTGTTGACTATTCTGACTTCCCAATGATTTCAACAAAATCCTGAATTGAATTGACTTTCAAAGTAAAACAATTATTACGTAAGTTGAGCGATGTAACTCAATAACGCAAACTTCATGTAACAATCATTTAATACAAAAATAAAACAGAATTAATATGATGTAAATACATGCTCTTAATTTATAAATTATGTATGTAATCATAGTAATTTCTGAAGTTTGTTCGTTTCCTCCCATACCCATGTAAATAATGCATTGTATGTACTAAGTTTTACATCATAATCGTATATAAATGATGAAAATAATAAAACCAATGAAGTTCACAAGGAAACTGGAAATTCGAATAAATTTCTAAACTCAATATGTTATCTTGTATTATTTTGCTGCATTTTGTGTCAATGTAGTTTTCTACTTTCTTACACATATTTTTGTTGTTGTCTTAAAAAAAATGTTATTATCTTATCATTGTTTTTGTCTGAAGTGAATGGTGGATTGACTGATGTTTGTGAATCATGGAAAGGGTGATGGGGCGTTAAATAATGTGGATGGAGAGATGTGGGATGGGTGAAGGGATGTGAAGGTAGTGTTTGGTGTGTGTCTGGTGTGGTAAGGTCCCATGGGTGCCTGGGTGACGACATTGTAGTATGTGAGTTGATGGAAATGTGCCAAGAAAATACATTGCAATTGCTAAATAACTAGATAATAACTTATCTCCTAGAGACTAGCAATGTAAGCTACTTGATGCTGACAGCACCACGCATTTTCCATGATTTATCAGTCCTGGATTATTAATATTTATGTCATAAAAAATAGATTAATGTAACAAGCAAATTGATTAATAAAGGCTTTGCACTGCTGAGTGGACAAGTTTCGTTACTTAGCTACAATTAACTCTAAGACTAGCATGATATACGCTGGGGGTGTTTAACAATCTGTTTAGACAACTAGCAACTGGACAGAAACAAAAAGTTTTGTTGGTGTTTTTTTTAAGCTGAGATCAAGAACAAAATTAATTTTCATTTAGCATTTTGAAACAAAAAGTATTGGATTAATTTCTAGGACTTAACTTCTAGAACGCAGGGGAGATAATTGCATACATCCTCAGATGTCCTTTGGAGCTGTTCATTCATACCAATACTCCATAACATTTTTGCGAACATTTTAAAAACCGTTTTTATTTCTACCACAAAGTATGTCCTATAAAAATAATGACTGGTCCATACCTTGATTACATCCCCATATAACATGGAACACAAAATAAATCAGCTAACCACGTGTATTTGCATCACAATCATCGTCATCATTCCTCAAAATCATGAACAGACCCGTATAGTAGCTGTCTGAAAAACATAACATTTCACAACTTTATTATGAAAGCAACCTTAATTGATGCAATTAACTGTCTAATGCTCCACATTTGCGGGCATGAAAAAAGGAAGAACAAAAACACGACTTGCAAAATGACCAGAAAATATATTTGAACAGGATTAAAATTTTATGATAATAGTTTACTTATACTATTTCAACAATTATCACAGAATAATGATTACCTGAATCAGCGCAATGTAATCCACAACACACAAAAATTCAAGAACACAACCAGCAATTCGACTTACAAGTTCCACAATAATTGTTTTTTCCACAAAACGGGATTGACTTCAGCAGGAATGCCAAAAGTAGACCTGTGTAGCTAGGATACACTTGCAGATAATCACATTTCAGGCCTTACCCTTACAAACGCAATCTATCAAACCAGAGTAGCACTTTGTTTTAAATTGTGACAACTCCTCTGGTGCAAATGTGAACGTTAGCAACTGAAATTTAAATCATTTTTAAAACCACACAGAGACCCTAACATGCTACTTAACTACTTATCGGGGAATAAAAACAAAGTCGAATTTGAAACCCAAAAAGAAAGGTTTAATACAACAACAACAAAACACGAGTTAATCGCTTTTTTAAAGATATAATTATGACAGTGCATGGGAAAAACAGACATAATGGAATTTTGGCATAAATTGAGATTTTAATTGTTCATGGTGGAGCAAAGATTTCTTGTTAATACACAGGAAACAGAATTGTCTAGTTTTTATTTTATAATTATTTGAAGTTTGGCATTCGAAACAGATCATTTGCAGAAATTGGGCATAGAAGATACAACTTTGCCTCTTTGTTTCTATTGACTTGATTTAGAAACAAATGAAATAAACAAAGAAATCATTAAAAAAAATTCTTGCATGTTGTGGATACTGGTAGAACACATCACAATATACCCTAAATAGAAAATTTCTATTTTGGGGGTTGTTGACTATTTTTGGCTTTTGCAATAAACATTCTGAGCGACTTATGTAGGTTTTTCCCATGCAACATTTCTTCAAACGTTATCACACACACACACACATTGTGCCATCTTTCTGCAAGACTTCTTTGAATCATTTATTTATTTACAGAAGTTATCTAGTTTCAATTAAATTCTTTGACCACACTGTGTACATGATAATCTTTTTGAGTTACTTTTCCAAAGTCAAACTCTGCGCAAATGAAAAAATATTATGTTGATTCCCTCGACCAAACGCAGCACAAAAGAAACTCTCAACAAATAGAAAATTGTATCAACAAGGAGCTATCAAGTATTTCATTTGTAGTTAAAAACTAATAAAAATGTAAACGTTGCGGATTGTGGCAATCAGAATATTAAGATTAAAGGGACATCAAAATTGTCACGAAGATAAGAAGGCAATAAACGGCTTTGCGCTTACATGAAATCTCAGGATTGCATAGTGCAAAAAGACTCCGTTAAAACTATAAAATAGAGGTTAAAAAATGGTTATGTAATTTCATTTGAAATGAAATACATGTCAGCATATCATATTTCGTTTACACAACAGGAATAATTCACAAAATAAATATGAAAACTTTATAAAATAAAGGCAAACTGACCTAGAAAAAGACAATTATTGCTTTATTGCTTTATTATTTTGTACAATAACATTCAAAATCTGAATACATAAATTATTCTAAACTCCCATTATAAACATTGTTATCTTAGATATCGAAAGAAATATAACATAACAATAAGCAATATGAATGTAATCAATTCTCCATCAAAAACAATTCTTCATTTTATTTAAGAATTATCTGGACTAGAATAATTTCCATGATTTTTTTTTATGTTATCTCCAATAATTTGTATCCTCACATCAACAGGGTATGTGTACAACAGTTATCATGGATAGGAACTTGTTAATTCGTCTGTGTAATATTATAAAATGCTATGTGAGTAAACTGTTCCAAGTATTACGTAGGTCTACCGGATATAAATACATTTTATTGGCATGTGTTCTTTCTGCTTCGAGAAATAAAATGTGCAACTATCAGTTTAAAATAATGCATTTTATATGGTGGGACCCCCCATTTTATTGTATATACGTATCAATCCACAGAAGAAGAAAAAACAAATTACCGCTGATGGGCGAAGTACTAAAAGCTGCAGTTACAAACCACACATTTCTAAAATTAGAGCAACGTTTATATTGTTCTGAACATTATCCCACATACAGAAAAATCACTGACATATACAACATAATTGGCATGTACAGCAGAATGGATGAGAGAAAAATATTTTTAGCAAGATTCACTAAACTACAAATCCTACTGGTCTGCACTAGTTTGAGTAACAAAAGCAAAAAACACGGTTTACACATAAGCTTAATATTCAAATGTAACCAAAATGTATCAGGAGCAGAGATATCAAGAAAAAGCAAAGTCTGGAGTAGCCGCCAAAACAAGCATAGAATTTGAACACGCTGTCATATTGATTAACAGGAATGACAATAGTGCTAAGGAGCTTGATTTCAACAAGCTCCAAGAAATGCAGGCACTTGTGGTGTCCATTCAAAGTCTTGAGAAATGCAATGCAATTCGCCAAACATACAGTAAGTGACTGGAGTTGATCTACTAAAGAAACTTTGATTGCAGTCATATTATTCGAGCCACTATTGCAGCCAACTCTGGGGTAAGTTTAACTAAGGTTGGAATAAGCTTACAGATGACTATGCCCAATACATGGCTGGACAACATGACCTGTCAGTCAAAAATATCGCTAAAACAGACCTCATTGATCGTGAACTATAAATAAATTGGCCTATATCTTTATAGGGAGAAAGGTGGCAGAGTGGTTAAGACGTTCGCCTGCCAAATGTAATGCGTGTCTGCAGCGTGAGTGACCCAGGTCCGAATCCCGGCCTCACCCTTTCTTTCTAGTTTGACAGGAAAATCGAACTGAACGTCCAGTTCTTCGGATAGGGACTTATAGCTAGTCTGACCCGTGCGCTTTACGCACGTAAAAATCCCACGGCAGTTGAAAGTTGGTAAGAGCAGGGAGAAATCCCGTTGCCTGGTACGGTTTTTCAAATGTGCCCACACCCCTCCTGACCCTGTGCCCCCCCACAAAAAAAAAATTTTTTTAAAATTCAAAAACATAAAATTGGGTAGGCACTGCACTTGCGGCGATGCTCTCGCCGGGGGAGAGCAGCCCGAATTTCACAGAGATAAGTCTCTGTGACTAGAATATACCAAATATCAAATAATCTAACTTTGCCTTAGTGTTGCCTAAGAACCACTGAAATGAAGACATACATGAGTTTGCACGCGACTATGACTAGTCGGGTAGTAAAGAAAGAAGATATAATGCCATAGAAATATTCAAACAGAAACGTATTAATGTTTTTTAAACATCATGCAAGAAGGATTTACATGTTAACATTTAACAGGAAGAATTAGAACATTAGCTTGTTCACTTTTTTTTGTTTAAAGCAAGTCATTGTTTTACGTATACCGTGCAACTTATATTTCCTATTTTCAGCAAGTATTTACAACCACAAAATGACACACAACGTATTCTATGGACAGGAAGACACGATTATTTTCTTTGCAGTTTATTGCTGCAGGTGAGGCCACTTTTATAACTATACAAACAATCTGTGAAGAAAGCAGAAAAGGCATGACAATAAACCACGAAGGCATATACAAAGTTGGAAGAAGGGTGAATAAATGTAGCAAGAGGCATCACAGGGTGAAGCGGGTGTTGATAACATTGTCGTTGAGGTCTTTGTGACAGGTCGGAGGTTTATAGATGAGCTATGAAGGGCTCTTCCTCCTCGTTCTTGGACGTAGCTGCAACAAAACGGGTGGACAAAAACAATGTTCAGCACTGAACAGGAACAATTTTAAATGAACACTGGATTGTGCATACCAACGATGATACCTTGCAATTCTTTAATTTTAAGGGAACTGAATATGACATCTCTGAACACACATAATGAGTGTAAAGGCATTAATAAACATTTGTTGCAAAATGTGTGCACTAACTGAACCATTTACACCCACAAGGTAACCTTTTAAAGTCATGTATAGGCATAATTATTCAATAAAATGGCAATCTGCATTCCACAGATCTCAGTTAGTCGTTAATTTACAAAATGGGGGTGATAACAGCTAACCAAACATAGACTGTCTTGAATTAAAGTTTGAATATTTCTCTGCTACGAGAGTTACACAATTCATTCAATATTCAAGCTTGCCTTATCATTAAAAGTGAATTGGTATCTTTTCTCGTAGCTTGAATATGATAGGAATAATGGTGCCATACTCACTGGAATTTGAAAAGAAATAATTCAAAGCACACACACACACACATATATAAATATAAACACAGAGAGAGAAAGAGAGAGAGAGAGAGAGAGAGAGAGAGAGAGAGAGAGAGAGAGAGAGAGAGAGAGAGAGAGAGAGAGAGAGAGAGAGAGAGAGAGAGAGAGAGAGAGAGAGAGAGACAGAGAGAGGATGTAGTAAACAAGCTGTTCAAGATTATTTTGTTCTTGCTGTGGCCAAATCATTACTGTCTCGGTCTTTTGTTATCTTTATTTCTCTGCTCCCTTAAATAAAAGAATTAAAATGCACATTTGTTAGAATCGTATCGGAATCCATGATTGTTTCAGCTACACATTCTGGCTTAATTCCATGATTCTAAACAATGCCAAAATCACAATGCTAAAAAAAGGAGTCATTTTACTCAAGTTCATAATGCTGAATGTTTATTTTTAACTCTGAAGTTCTATGGTTCTATTGGAGCTTCTATGCTGTCACGTCTATACTAGAGACCAGTTCACTGTTATTAATTAGCATGTATATTCCCAAAACCAGAATGAATGTAAACGTATAAATGACTATTTTCTGTTCATGTAGGTTTGATTTACAGTTCTAGCATAGCTGCTTTGCTTTTTGTTATGCGATTGATACAAAGTAAATACCATCGTTGAATAATGCTATTACAGGAATTTCCATTGTACCTTTCATTATTATTATTATCAATGCAATTTCTACCCAAGATTTGTTAGTCTTTTACATTTTATACTCATTAAGCTATTCACACACACATAAGTTGTATTAATCAGGCATTCAAAACAATATAATGGGTACACACATCCAGGTTAGAACTAACAGACACGGACATAACAAGCTGCATGAACTTAGAGGGGGGAGTTTCAACACCACATCACAAAATCCAGACCAAAGCCTTCACACTTTCAACCACAATAATAGAGGAATGAGAAACTTTGTTATCGCATACATCAATTAGATTAAGGTGACAAAGGGTGTCGACAATTCACACTGGCACAACATTGAGATGAGTCTGATGAGTCCATGCTGTTAATAAAACTCAAAGGCAGCAGCTGAAGTACACTTCTACAATAGTGACAACGCACATCCAAAACGGCTTACCCATCATGCAGCTGTCTCATCCACGTCCTGTTTCAGAGCACTCTAAAGTGTCCATTTGTTTACAGTGAGCAAAGAAAAAAGAATAAGAAATGGAAAAAAAAGAAAAATTAAAGGCAAAAATAATACCAATAAAAACGAACAAGACAGATGACTTGATTCTTCAAAATAAGATAACCAAATCGTTACATTAGACAAAAGAAAAACAATGGTTGATCTGTCATGAACAAATATATATTAGTACAACCAATTCTGCCTTAGAACGGCATTCTATTCAATTTTTTGTTTTGTATTGTATGTGGTTTCAATTCCATATCATGTCTGTGGTTCAATATTGCAATGGCGCGCTTTTATTGACAAACACAAAAACGTTTAATGCGAACAATACCACCAAAGCTAAACTTTGGTAATAAACAAAGAAAACAAAACTTTATCAACAGTAAAGTGTTTCAATAACGCAGAGGGGACATCATTACTAACAAAATGGTTAAAAAAAACTTCTTTAAAAATAAAACAAGAAACCACTGCTCTGTCACAATTAATGTAACAGCTGACAGCACCCCCCCCCCCCCATCCCTTCCTCCACAATCACTGATACTTTTCCAAAATAACAACACAACATTATAAGTCCAGAAAACATGATTTACCAGGAAGGTTGAGTTCTTCCATTGCTTCTGCAACTGTTGTGTACATCTTTAGTCCCGGGATGTTTTCATTGATGATTTCCTCAGCAACGTCAGACTGCAAATTCAAAACCCAACAAACGCCACTGTTAGCTATCTGCCAAATAAGTATTGGTATACTAACGGTACCATGGAGATATCCGAATTAAATAAGAGAGAGAGAGAGAGAGAGAGAGAGAGAGAGAGAGAGAGAGAGAGAGAGAGAGAGAGAGAGAGAGAGAGAGAGAGAGAGAGAGAGAGAGAGAGAGAGACAATTTAAAAAAAAAAGAAATCACAGAGAGAGAGAGAGAGAGAGAGAGAGAGAGAGAGAGAGAGAGAGAGAGAGAGAGAGAGAGAGAGAGAGCGTTAAATATTATTTGTCTCCTTTATGATGATTAAAATGTGTGGGAGAAAGCAATCAATATCATAATCTTTTTGTATGATTGAATGTTCGTGATAGGGCAATCAATATTACTAGTTTTTAGTTGATGATCAAATGAGTGGGAGAGAGCAATCAATATTATTTGTCTTCTTTATAATGATCAAAAATGTGTATGCGAGAGAGCATCAATATTGGTAGTTTTTTTATGACTGAAATGTTGTGAGAGAATTATCAATAGGCCTACTATTTGCCTTCTTTACGATGATTAAAATATGTGAGAGAGAGCAATCAATATTATTTGTCTCTTTTATGAATGAAAATTATTTTATGGTTGTCTGTTGCATCTCAACTGACAAGAGTGGAGTAACTATTTTTTTGGATTGCGCAAACGTTTCTTATATCATTGACATAAGCTTATAATCATAGACAAACACATGGTTGGGTACTTGGCAATGAATGTCTGTGCATTTGGTGGGAGTGTAGCATGATGTACTGGGCGAATACAATTCGCCCATGGTGCTAGAAGAGTTAATGATCAAAATGTGTGTGAGAAAGCAATCAATACCATTTGTCTTCTTCATGATGATTAACATGTGTGTAAGTGTGTGTAATTCCGTTTAACGTCATCCGGTCTGAAACAGACACATACAGTAGATATACATATGGTGGGAACGATCCTGGAGGCAATGCCCGGAGGCAGTGCAACTCAATGAAAGTCCCGATTTTTTAACGATACAGATGTACATAACATGTGTGTAAGAGAACAATCAATAAAAAATAATCTGAATTAAAAATCCTACCAATGTGGTTAGGTCAATATTATGTACGCGATTGTATGGTCCAAAGCAAATAATACAATATTAAACGTTTGTTCTCGTTGGAAGAAAAACATATTGAAAAACAGAAGTATAGTTGTACTTTTAAATGAACGATTATTATTTTTTTGGGGGAAAATGTGTTCTACTAATAAAATTGAACAATTAAGTTGAAATCAGGTAAACAAACTCTTCTCCCAATGTGACAAATAGCCACAGAAAATCTTGAAAGATATCATCCTCTAGTAAAGTTTCCAAAAGCGCCCAAACACAAATGTAATATCCATCTATTGAAAAGAATGCATTACAAAATAAAGTTGCTACAAGTGTTAATGCACTTACTCGGACTTGACAGAGAACCAGGCGGATTCCTTTGTGTTCCCCTTCCGTGATCATGGCCCTGATACCCTGCAACAGTTCATGTGATCGCTTCGTCATCAATTGCAACAGTTCACGTGGTTGCTTCGTCCATCATCAATTGCAACAGTTCACGTGATTGCTTCATCATCAATTGCAACAGTTCACCTACGTGATTGCTTCGACATTAATTGCAACAGTTCACGTGATTGTTTCGTCACAATTGCAGTACCTCCCAAAACGTCCCACTATCTTTATAGCAAAAGGTCGCGTGATTGCTTCGTCATCAGTTCACATGATTGCAACAGTTCAATTGCAACAGTTCACATGATTGCTTTATCATCAATTGCAACAGTTCACATGATTGCGTTGTCATCAATTGCAACAGTTCACATGATTGCTTTGTCATCAATTGCAACAGTTCACATGATTGCTTTGTCACCAAATGCAACAGTTCACATGATTGCTTTATCATCAATTGCAACAGCTCACATGATTGCTTTGTCATCAATTGCAACAGTTCACATGCTTGCTCTATCATCAATTGCAGCAGTTCACATGATTGCAACAGTTCACATGATTGCTTTGTCATCAATTGCAACAATTCACATGATTGCTTTGTCACCAATTGCAACAGTTCACCTGATTGCTTTGTCATCAATTGCAACAGTTCACATGATTGCTTTGTCACCAATTGCAACAGTTCACATGATTGCTATGTCACCAATTGCAACAGTTCACATGATTGCTTTGTCATCAATTGCAACAGTTCACACATGATTGCTTTGTCACCAATTGCAACAGTTCACATGATTGCTTTGTCACCAATTGCAACAGTTCACACATGATTGCTTTGTCATCAATTGCAACAGTTCATATGATTGCTTTCTCATCAATTGCAACAGTTCACATGATTGCTTTGTCACCAATTGCAACAGTTCACACATGATTGCTTTCTCATCAATTGCAACAGTTCACATGATTGCTTTGTCACCAATTGCAACAGTTCACACATGATTGCTTTGTCACCAATTGCAACACTTCGCACATGATTGCATTGTCACCAATTGCAACAGTTCACATGATTGCTTTGTCACCAATTGCAACAGTTCACACATGATTGCTTTGTCATCAATTGCAACAGTTCACATGATTGCTTTCTCATCAATTGCAACAGTTCACATGATTGCTTTGTCACCAATTGCAACAGTTCACATGATTGCTTTGTCACCAATTGCAACAGTTCACACATGATTGCTTTGTCATCAATTGCAACAGTTCACATGATTGCTTTCTCATCAATTGCAACAGTTCACATGATTGCTTTGTCACCAATTGCAACAGTTCACACATGATTGCTTTGTCACCAATTGCAACACTTCGCACATGATTGCTTTGTCACCAATTGCAACAGTTCACATGATTGCTTTGTCACCAATTGCAACAGTTCACACATGATTGCTTTGTCATCAATTGCAACAGTTCACATGATTGCTTTCTCATCAATTGCAACAGTTCACATGATTGCTTTGTCACCAATTGCAACAGTTCACATGATTGCTTTGTCACCAATTGCAACAGTTCACACATGATTGCTTTGTCACCAATTGCAACACTTCGCACATGATTGCTTTGTCACCAATTGCAACAGTTCACATGATTGCTTTGTCACCAATTGCAACAGTTCACACATGATTGTTTTGTCACCAATTGCAACAGTTCACATGATTGCTTTGTCACCAATTGCAACAGTTCACACATGATTGCTTTGTCATCAATTGCAACAGTTCACACATGATTGCTTTGTCATCAATTGCAACAGTTCACATGCTTGCTCTATCATCAATTGCAGCAGTTCACATGATTGCAACAGTTCACACATGATTGCTTTGTCATCAATTGCAACAGTTCACATGATTGCTTTGTCACCAATTGCAACAGTTCACACATGATTGCTTTGTCATCAATTGCAACAGTTCACACATGATTGCTTTGTCACCAATTGCAACAGTTCACACATGATTGCTTTGTCACCAATTGCAACAGTTCACATGATTGCTTTGTCACCAATTGCAACAGTTCACCTGATTGCTTTGTCACCAATTGCAACAGTTCACCTGATTGCTTTTTCATCAATTGCAACAGTTCACATTATTGCTTTGTCACCAATTGCAACAGTTCACATGATTGCTTTGTCACCAATTGCAACAGTTCACATGATTGCTTTATCATCAATTCAACAGTTCACATGATTGCTTCGTCATCAATTGCAACAGTTCACATGATTGCTTTATCATCAATTGCAACAGCTCTCGTGATTGCTTCGTCATCAGTTACAACAGTTCACGTGATTGCTTCGTCACCAATTGCAACAGTTCACACATGATTGCTTTGTCATCAATTGCAACAGTTCACATGATTGCTTTGTCACCAATTGCAACAGTTCACACATGATTGCTTTGTCATCAATTGCAACAGTTCACATGATTGCTTTGTCACCAGTTGCAACAGTTCACATGATTGCTTTGTCACCAATTGCAACAGTTCACCTGATTGCTTTGTCATCAATTGCAACAGTTCACACATGATTGCTTTGTCTCCAATTGCAACAGTTCACATGATTGCTTTGTCACCAATTGCAACAGTTCACATGATTGCTTTGTCATCAATTGCAACAGTTAACACATGATTGCTTTGTCACCAATTGCAACAGTTCACATGATTGCTTTGTCACCAATTGCAACAGTTCACACATGATTGCTTTGTCACCAATTGCAACAGTTCACATGATTGCTTTGTCATCAATTGCAACAGTTCACACAAGATTGCTTTGTCACCAATTGCAACAGTTCACATGATTGCTTTGTCATCAATTGCAACAGTTCACATGATTGCTTTGTCATCAATTGCAACAGTTCACATGATTGCTTTATCATCAATTGCAACAGTTCACACATGATTGCTTTGTCACCAATTGCAACAGTTCACATATGATTGCTTTGTCACCAATTGCAACAGTTCACACATGATTGCTTTGTGATCAATTGCAACAGTTCACATGATTGCTTTGTCACCAATTGCAACAGTTCACATGATTGCTTTGTCACCAGTTGCAACAGTTCACATGATTGCTTTGTCATCAATTGCAACAGTTCACATGATTGCTTTGTCACCAATTGCAACAGTTCACACATGATTTCTTTGTCACCAATTGCAACAGTTCACATGATTGCTTTGTCACCAATTGCAACAGTTCACATGATTGCTTTGTCACCAATTGCAACAGTTCACATGATTGCTTTGTCATCAATTGCAACAGTTCACATGATTGCTTTGTCACCAATTGCAACAGTTCACACATGATTGCTTTGTCACCAATTGCAACAGTTCACACATGATTGCTTTGTCATCAATTGCAACAGTTCACCTAATTGCTTTGTCATCAATTGCAACAGTTCACGTGATTGTTTTGTCATCAAATAAAAATGTTCAAATGAGTGTTTCGTCATCAATTGCAAACATTCACATGAGTGTTGCGTCATTAAATACAAACGTTCACGTGTATTGCAACAGTTCACATAATTAGTTCGTCATCAATTGCAACAGTGCACGTGATTGCTTTCATCAATTGCAACAGTTCACGTGATTGCTTCGTCATCAATTGCAAGAGTTCACGTGATTGTTTCCTCATCAATAGGGCGTTTGCCACGAGTGTTCGTTCACAATAATTGACTACTAATTTGCCAGAGCTCGTTCTGCCCGAGTTGCACTGACCTCTCAAATTCAACTCTCTAAATTCAACTCAGTGAAATTCAAGGTCACCGGCGCATGGCAAAACAGCTTTTGTGATTGCTTCATCATCAATTGCAACAGCTCTCGTGATTGCTTCGTCATCAATTGCAACAGTTCACGTGATTGCTTCGTCATCAATTGCAACAATTCACGTGATTGTTTCATCGTCAATTGCAACCGTTCACGTGATTGCTTCGTCATCAAATTGCAGCAGTTCATGTGATTGTTTCATCATCAATTGTAACAGTTCACGTGATTGTTTTGTCAGCAATTGCGACAGTTCACGTGAGTGGTTCGTCATCAGTTGTTCAGAGCTTTACAGCTACATCTATTATCTTATAATCGGGACTTTCCTGGTATTGCAGTACTTCCAAAATCGTCCCACTATCTTTATAGCTATTAATGTCCCACATGTGCCTGTTCAAGGCCGGAGGACGTTAAACGGACTTTCACACATCTTCAGAGAAGCAACTTGGCTCTGAACCTTTTACGCCAAAAGAAGAGAAGGGAGAGGGACGATTTACATCCAAGTAAAGATTTATGGACTACACAGGCCCTTCTCTGAATCAATTTTTGTCATGGGCTGACTTTAGCGTCAAGTTTGGGATACTGTAAATTGAGAAGAAAAGCAGGATATAGTTAATTTTCTACAGCACGATGACATCATTTTTCAGTTAGTCTTTTGTGACTAGCTAGATGACTCTCAAACATGGAGACATCTGCGCTGGGTATTAATTCAGAGCATTGGGGATACCGTCCCCAACGTCAACTTTCTATGAGTCCTCATAACGGCGAGAGAGAGGGTATAAACATACTTAGCAAGACATCCGCACTTTCAAACAAATTACAACCCAGCTTTTTAGAGTACCAATGACATCCTCTGCTATCTAAAAACCGTTGCTGAATACGAGAGATTAACACACACAAATAGTTCTGGAAAACCCTCCTGTTTTCGTCTATCCACCCGTGTTACTACTCACATGCAAACTGGAGAAGTCCAGTCCCGATATGTGCTCCATGTCCAGGATGGCGGCTTTGGGTTTCTCCTCGGCCAGGGCCAGACTGAACACCTTGGCCTCGATGTACTCGATTGCCGGGAAGAACAGGCCCTGGTCCGGCTGAACGGTCACCACGTTGCGTTCATTGGTCACCTGACGGAAAAAAAAGTAGCATTCAAATAGCTATCACGTTTTTCTTTGTTTTAAATCAGAATTTTTACTCAATTTAATGGCTTCTATCACTGTAGTGTGGGACATTAGTAAATGAGAGGTGGACAATAAAATGATTTTCATCGGTATCAGGATATCATAGTACAACTTAGTCTGTTGTGGAAGACTATGACTCTCAAACTAGAGGGCTGCATCCAAAGGGATTGGTTGGCCTTTGAAGACCTTCTCCAACGTCATATGTCCTCAAATCTCGTTGGCCTAGAGAGTGGGG
Source organism: Phymorhynchus buccinoides (assembly GCA_017654935.2). Lineage (NCBI taxonomy): Eukaryota > Metazoa > Mollusca > Gastropoda > Neogastropoda > Raphitomidae > Phymorhynchus > Phymorhynchus buccinoides. Next base: position 55,189,063 of record CM065680.1, read on the forward strand.
GATGTACCTTGGGCAAGGTGTCTCCACTATAAACAAATTTTAGCCCAGCCTACCGGAATAGCATCTGTTCCCTCTGCTATCCTACTGCCATAGCCGGAAACAACAGAGAGGTATGCATGTCTAAAACGAATGTTTTAATGCTATCATTCGGCCAAAAAAACTGCGGATCTGTTTACATTCCTCTTAATAATGTGTGTAGCGTAGCACTTTCGTTTTACAAAAACATTGGAGTGGACTATTTCTCTATGTCTTCATGTGTAAGGACAACAAACATTGGCTGACTGACTGACTGACTGATTGATTTCATTGACTGATTGATTGATTGATTGATTGATCGATTCATTCATTCATTCATTCATTCATTTATTCCTTTACTGGTAGACTTCAGCATTATTTGATTTATATTTTCTGCATGAGTTTTTAAAATATGTAAAAGCGACATTGTGAATTACAACAATGCAATCTCTAGATAGAATCACTTGTCAATATAAACAATTATGGAAATTGTAAGCTCTTCCATGCAACCAGATAAATGTACTATAAAATCATAAACAATATAAATTGAGAACTTTTTATTAGCTTACAGATCCCGTCGATTATAAATTTGTAACTATTTCTATTCTTCATCGTCCTCAACTGGAGCTGGCAAAAATGTTGTTTAGATAGTTTTGTAATTGTATAATTACAAAACTATATACAGTTTCTTAAATAAATAAATAGTGTTCATTTTTCCATCCCTTATAACTATTTACAATTGTCTGAAGAAAAACACACCATAACAACACAAAAGCATGCAGCGATCAATCCATGAAATATTGTTTACCAAGCGAGACACTTGAGAAAGAACAAGCAACACAGTGATTAATTACTCTTACACGATGTAAAAGACAATAAAACAACGAGAAAGACACTAGAAAAGCTTTTGGAACCCTCGAAAACTTTCGGTCGCCTTTAAGTTTCGAACATGTAATATATGCATTTATATGAACGTTAACGGGCTTGTGAGAAGAAGACTCGGGAAACAAAAGGAGTAAGGTGCATTCATAGACTGGACTTCCCCCGTGGGGATACCGGGGGATCTTTTGTATATAAATAGTTTCCCATTTTCTGGAAGTTCTATGCTTGCAATACGTAACTTCCTCTAATCCTCGAACTTCCTTTAGTCACAGTCTTTGACTGCATTTTCCTGTTGCTTATCTAGGCCTACTATCTTTCTGCCTCACTGGTCCATTCTCCTGCCTTTTTTGTAGAAACTCTTACAACTCTAACGGCAGCATGGCACATATACGCTCATATTACAAGAAACTGTCTGAGCGATGGAAAAAGAAGAAGAAGATTGATTGATTGATTGATTGATTGATTGAACGTTTTAATGGGTAAAGCTTTAGGCACCTGAAAGGCCATTTTGCAAATCTGCCCATAAAAACAAGAAAAATAAAACGTAACAAGGGGGAAAAAACAATAAAAAGAAAATTAATAATGATGATAATAACAATACATGCAACACAAACACAATAAATTAATGATAAGAAGACTGAACTTACCCTAAGCTTGGGTCTGGCCATGGGGTATAGAAGCAGCAGCAGTGAAATGCCGATACCAATCAGGATCCCATACTGCGCAACACACATATTTCACATTCTACAGTTTTGAAATGAAATGATCTTCATTTAAAACAATGTGCTCGTAACGTAACCAAAAACAAACGCATCATTATAATCATGATCACAACAATGCATTAACCGAAAAAAGATCATACTTATGTCTCTCTCTCTCTCTCTCTCTCTCTCTCTCTCTCTCTCTCTCTCTCTCTCTCTCTCACACACACACACACACATACGCATGCACACGCACACATTCACACACACACACACACACGCACACACACATACATATACATAGACACACACACACGTAGACAACACACACACACACGCACGCACGCACGCGCACGCACGCGCACGCACGCGCACGCACACGCACGCACGCACGCACGCACACGCGCACACACACGCACGCACGCACGCACACACACACACACACACACACACACACACACACACACACACACACACGCGCGCGCGCGCGCGCGCGCCCGCGCGCGTCCATTACTGAGTACAGTGGGAGCTGACCTCTATTCCAATGACCAGCGAGCAGACGAAGGTGACCACATGGACAAACAGGTCCCACTCTGGAAAAAAAGAAAGAATTAAAACATATGGCAAAGCCATACAAACATACTACAAGTTCATCATAAAAATAATAAAACCAAAACAGAGAGAGAGAGAGAGAGAGAGAGAGGTGGGGTGGGGTTGTGTGTGTGTATGTATGTATGAATGTGAGCGTGCGTGTGTGTGTGTGTTAAGTCAAGTCAAAGTCTTATTTCCAGATGGAACATTGAATAAGCAAATAATATACTTTTTATTGATGTCCACCATATATATATATGTGTGTGTGTGTGTGTGTGTGGGGGGGGTGTTTTTGTGTGTGTGTGTGTGTGTGTGTGTGTGTGTGTGTGTGTGTGTGTGTGTGTGTGTGTGTGTGTGTGTGTGTGTGTGTGTGTGTGACAGAGACAGTACCCAGTACAGACAGACAAACAAACGGAGACAGTGACAGACAAAAACAAGGAGAGAGAGAGAGAAACGAAGAAAGAGACACATAGAGAGAACACGCCCTATCAGCAAGCATGGCAAACAAAACGTTTTACCGTGTCTGCTGGTTGAGCGCATGGCTGAATTTAGAAAGAAGATAATAAATATTGTATAAAAGTGTCATTATTACTTTACAAGTGACTGAGTGACAAATGGTGGGTAAGCCAAAATCTGTCTGAAGCTCTGTCCGCGCATTTCTGCGAAAACGGTTAATCGTAGACTCTCCAAACCAACATATTGTTGATCAGCATCACCCTGGGAAAGCAGTGAAACACATTTGGACTGCTTTTCGCGTTCTTCTGGAAAGCTGGGTTAAAATGTGTTTTTAATGCAGTAAATTCTGTGAAAACCGTTGATCGTAGACACCCCCTACCTCCAAACTATATATCATATTCTTGGTCAGTGTCAAACAAAGAACGCAGTGAAGTACATTTACACAGCTATTCTAGCTATTCTGGAAAGCTGGGCTGGAATATGTTTTTAGCCCAGCCAATCCTGTGAAAACCATTGGTAATGGACCTGGTACCCCACAACCCAAACATTATTCTTGATCAGTGTCATACCGGGAATGCGTTGAAGTACATTTTGACTGGAGTAAAATTGTGTTCATTTGCGAGCAGTATCGGTAGTTGGAACTCAGTAAAGAAATCAATGCACGGGGAGAGGGGGGAGGGGGAGGGATATTTTGGGAGCCAGTGAAGCGGCGGGTAACTGCTAGTAAAAATAATGAAAGTGTTGTTGTTTTTCATCTCACTGTTGGTGCGCCACAAGGTGCGGAGGATCCTGATGTCCACCATCTGAATGACAGCCATGATGATGACCGCCGCCAGGGCCGACTTGGGAATGTAGTAACAGTAGGGCACCAGGAACAGCAGTGACAGCAGGATCAGAGCCCCTGTGAATGTGCAGAGAGAGAGAGACTCAGACTCAGACTCATAAACTTTACTGAGTTCCAGAGAGAGAGAGAGAGAGAGAGAGAGAGAGAGAGAGAGAGAGAGAGAGAGAGAGAGAGAGAGAGAGAGAGAGAGAGAGAGAGAGAGAGAGAGAGAGAGAGAGAGAGAGAGAGAGAGAGAGTGAGAGAGAGAGAGAGAGAGAGAGAGAGAGAGAGAGAGAGACAGAGAGACAGAGAGACAGAGAGAGAGAGAGAGAGAGAGAGAGAGAGAGAGAGAGAGAGACACAGAGAGAGAGAGAGAGAGAGAGAGAGAGAGAGAGAGAGAGAGAGAGAGAGAGAGAGAGAGAGAGAGAGAGAGAGAGAGAGAGAGAGAGAGAGAGAGAGAGGGAGAAAATTAAATATAGCAAAGACTGATCCTTCATTTTATTAAGAAATAGTTATGTCGTAAATATTATAATGATTTCGGGTTTAAACGTATGATCTACCTAAACACGCACGCATGAACGCGCGCACGCACGCACGCAGGCAAGCAGGCAGACACGCACGCCAGCACGCACGCACGCACACACACATATATATGACTATATCCTGATTCAAGAGCAAGAGAGTGTATTAAGAAATCTGGCATTGACTGTTTGCCTAATGAATCGACTCCATTATCCTGTATACTAAATAACTATTGTATTCTTGATTCAGTTTGTAGGTGTTTATTCATTTGTTCAATTGGTATTTATCTTTAACATTGTTCATTGTTCGGTTTGTTTGGAGTTTCTAATTAAGAGTAGGTTTATCTCTTTTTTTGAGGTGGAGTTGGAGTTGGATGTATGTGTATATTATTACTTATTTAATTACTTTTACACAGGCACGCATAGACACACCACTCACACGTACCCACACCAAAATCACACAGCTGTATAATTTTGTCTGAATCACTTTTTGCAGGACGTTAAGCTGAAGAACACACAGACACACACACACACACACACACACACACACACACACACACACACACACACACGCGCGCGCGCGCGCGCGCGCGCGCGCGCACGCACGCGCACGCGCACGCACACGCACACACATACACAGTGGTACACACAAACATAGATGCGTGCGCGCAATACACATGCGGTAGGACTTTAGGAGGCTGCTGGGCTCCTCTCCGTAAGCCCCACCCCACCATTATAGGTGGAAGCCTCGTCGTAGGAGGCGGGCTTAAGCTGGCTTACGCGGAGAGGGCCCTCCCGTGGGGATACCGGGAGGACTTTCAGTAGAAATGGTTCTCCCATCTTCTGGAAGTTCTATGCTAGTGACTTTCCCTGCTCTATCACTCTCTTTGACTCTGCCTTTTCTCTTCCTTTTGCTTTCTGGTGTCTACTTCTTTCTGCCTTATTGGTTCATTCTCCTGCATTTTTTGTATAAAACCCTTCCACAGTTTTCGTTTCTACAATTTATGTCATGCCAGTGGGTTTTTGCATTGTTCATTGGCTTCCAGACGTGATACCTTACACACTTGAGTGGGCACCTGTTGTCCATTCTGAAGTGCATATTAATTATGACATTAAAAAAAAATATTTTTTAGCTTACTAGTATCCTCTTTTTACTGGGTTTTTTAAAACCTGGACTAGATCAATAGAGCAGAATGGCTTACGTTTCCAGCACAGTCTGGAATTATGTACTATAAGTGTCATGTTATGAATTGTACTATATATTTTATGTTTTCAGGTTTTTGTACGTGGTTTGTGTTTTGTTATACGTGGTCGAACTTTACGCGGTGACAGTCCTGAGATAACCATAGCTGTTGAGGGGACTATAATAGACTAACTAACTAACTAACACACATGCAAGCACACACAAACACTCAACCGCATCGCTCACGCTCATACCTGACGTCATGTCAACAAAACTAAACTTACCATCAAACATAACCACTTACTAAGAAAGCATGCGCGCACACAAATTCACACATAGACCAAGTACAGATTCCCTCCACAGCAAAAGCTAAAGGATGGCTAAAAGCAAGCCCAGTGGATCATACATCGATTCTATCAGCGCATGTTTCAGTCTAGAGGCTCTTGCAGCTTGCAGCACCAACCTGTGAACAGACCACCGGCAGGTGTCTTCACGCCACACTGGGAATTGACAGCAGTTCTGAAACATGTATACTATACAATGCAATACAATACAAAACCAATACAATACAGTACAGTACAATACAATGCAACTCAATACAATGCAATACAATACAATACAATACAATGCAATACAATAGAATGCAATACAATACAATGCAATACAATACAATGCATTACAATACAGTGCAATAAATACAATGCAATGCAACACAATACAACACAATACAATGCAATACAGTACAATGCAATGCAATACAGTACAATACAATACAATACAATACAATACAATGCAATTCAATATAATACAACAATACAATACAAGATACGCCAAATACAATACAACACAAAAAACAATACAATGCATTGCAAAACGAGAAACAGGTTCCATTAAAACAAAATCATATGATATGCCAATTCACACAGGAGAAAAACACATAAAACAATGAGTCCATAGACACATTTTCTTGATCTTTCTTTGCACATTGGGTTGATTTGGAATAAGTGAGATTTTTATGTGACCGTTTTCAATGCCCCAAAGGCATTTTAAAGGCCATAATGTTGATGCGACGTCTATGTTGGGGTCTCATGGCGGCACAGTGGTGTGCAAGTTATATAATAATTATTGACTGGCCTGTCGCTGTGTTGCCATGGTGGGGGGTGGGAGGTGTACACGTACGCGCACGGACACCTTAAGATGTCTAGCTATATTTAAGTAGTGCATGTTGTATTCATTGTATTGAATTGATCGACTGCAAGATATATTTCCATGTTTTAAAATGGCGACAATAAATGCTGATTGATTGATTGATTGATTTGAGAGAGCCCTTTTTCGTGTACATCCATATTATCAATACGCTATGGTCTTTTTGTACAACAAAGCTGAATAAGATAACTAGAATGTAAGATATTATACACGTGTTTGGAGAGGCAAAAGGCTAAAGCGCTGTTACAAATCCCTGAATGGTCTGGCTCCTTCTTATCTAGCTGATCTTCTGAAACTTTACACACCTCTTAGACAATTATGCTCTTCCTCTGACACTTCTCTCCTCCAGATCCCTCTTTGCCGCACCAGAACCCTTGGCGAACGATCTTTCTCTTTTCAGGCTCCTTCCACTTGGAATAAACTCCCTTTACCTCTCCGTTCTGACAACTCCCTTTCTTCATTTAAGTCTACTCTCAAAACTACCCTCTTCAAATCATAGTCTGCTTCATTTCCTTTCAAAGTAGTTTGTCCCTTCCATGCACGTGTGTTTCTTTTCGTGTGTGTGTGTGAGTGTGTGCGTTCGTGGATGCACGCGCGCGTTTGTGTGTGTGTGCATGCATTGTGTGTGTGCGTGCATGTGTGTGCGCGCGCGCACGTGTGTGTATATGTGTGTGTGTGCTTGTGTTTAACATATTTGTGACGTTCATTTGTTTCTATTGATGATTTATTAATTTATTAAGAACTTATTTATTATTGTAAGCGCTTAGGGCTTATTTAAGATTACGCACTAGAAATGCCCATTATTATTATTATTATTATTGTGATTGTTACACTTATCTTGATTTGACATCATGACTTGACTAGTTAGATCACTATTGCTTGAAACCATTTACAGACAGTATGTTGAGACTCATCCTTTAAAACCCCTTGATTGCAGGAGGAAATTCTATTTTTCTCCCCCCCCCCCCCCCCCCCCCAAATTTCACCTTCCCAAGCAACACAAGCAATCTATAATACCTTGAGAAGCTGCCGGTCACAGGATAGGAATGGACAAAGGAGCTAAGAATGTTGGCAGCACCTGAAATTAAGAAAAGAACCCACAATATTAAGAAGTCGTGTGCTTATCTGATAAGTTATCAAGAACAGACTTGGTTGTCGAATTAAGATTAATTTAACCGTTTATTTAAACTTCCATTGTTAATAATTATACTTTGTTAAACCACTCTTAGCACACGTTAAACCCAGTGGCAACCAAAACGTTGTCATTGGTCAAACTTTACACACACACACCCTTTCCTTCCTCGTCAGTCACACAAAGATCGCATGCAAATAAAACAAATGGGTGGCGCGCCTCTGGCTGCGACGCTTTCTCCAGGTGGCATAACCAGAATTTCGCAGAGACGCTTCTGTGACTATAATTATAAAGTACCAAATACCAATACGTTTCCCCCTTGAAGTCATATATGCCAAGGCTATGAATTTACCAATGACTGAATTGACTCCTTATTTTGCAAAAATGACTGCACTTTGAGCAGAGAGAAACGGTCGTTCATTTGCACAAAAGAGGAAAGAGATAAGATTGATTTAACGACCAACAAAAAAAAGACTGCCCAGCGTACAAATATGTACACTTTTTTTTTCTAAAACAAACACTCGCACATACGCACACGCGCACTTTAGAGAACATCATAAAAAGTCAATTTTGAGTCTAACTAAAACTACTGTACCAATACCTACTGTACCAATACACGCGCGTACAAAAGACAGGCGGTCGCCGTGATTCGACAAAAAATGGAAAAGCTATAAAGTTAGGCATATATTGTTATGAGTAGCTTAGGTCATTCTTGTTAGTAGAATGGACTTGGCAAACCGTTAATATACTTTAAACCCTTCTGTCATATCCAAGCTCTCCTCAGACAGCATCGTCATCATCATCATCATCATCATCATCATCATCATCATCATCGTCGTCGTCGTCGTCGTCGTCATCATCCTCAGCATCAGCATCATCGTCGTCGTCGTCATCATCATCATCTTCATCATCATCATTATCATCACCATCATCATCATCATCATCATCATCGTCGTCGTCGTCGTCGTCGTCCTCATCCTCATTACAGATTCAACTGTGCACTCCCCATAGACTTAAGCACGCACGCACACACATGTGCACATTTACATGTATGCACGCGCGCAAGCATAACCCTGTTACATACCAATAGCCAGCAGCTCTTGCGTGGCATCTATTTTGTAGTTGTTTACACGTGCTGCAAAATCAATACACGTTTATTAATGGCCCTTTTACATGCAAAATGTTAGCGCAACTGTTCTTTTCTGACACAATATTTCTGTATAAATACACTTGTTTTATCATCCTAGACATTCTCCGTTGTAGATTCCTCGTGTTAGCCATTGTTTCAATTGTTACTGTTAAAAGAACCTTTTTCAAATCATTATTTTTGTTTTAAAGGAGAGAGAGGTAAGAGAGAAATAGACACAGACAGACAGATACAGAAAGAAAGGGAGAAAGAGGGGAGAGGTCCAAAAACAAACAGAGACAGAGAAACAAAGAGACAAAAGGACAGACATACATAGAGAGAGACAGAAGGAGAGACATGCATAGAGAGAGGCAGAAAGAGAGGAGAGAGAGAGAGAGAGAGAGAGAGAGAGAGAGAGAGAGAGAGAGAGAGAGAGAGAGAGAGAGAGAGAGAGAGAGAGAGGGGAGAGGGGGAGAGAGGAAAGAGAGAAACAGACAAACAGACAGGGAGAAAGAAAGAGATGAAGAGACAGAGACAGAGAAACAAAAAACATAAGGACAGAAAGGCAAAAAGAGAGAGGGGAGGAAGGGAGGGGGAGGAATGGAGAGAGAAAGAGAGGGAGAGAGGAAGAAGATAAACAGACAGACACAGAGAGAAAGAAAGAGGGGAGAAATAGACAGACAGACAGAGAACCAAAGAGACAGAAGGACAGAGAGGCAGAGAGAGAGAGAGAGAGAGAGAGAGAGAGAGAGAGAGAGAGAGAGAGAGAGAGAGAGAGAGAGAGAGAGAGAGAGAGAGAGAGAGAGAGAGGGCTGCAGAAAAAGGAGTAGTGGCTAGCTCACCAAAGGCTTTTCCAATAGCAATGGACTCCACCAGACCCAGCAAAGGCACGATGATAAACCCTGCCCCAATTTGCTGAACAGGAAAATGTGAACATAATGAACGGTTTGTCAAGCATAATGCACAGGTCATCAAACATAATGAACGGTTTGTCAAACATAATGCACAGGTCATCAAACATAATGAACGGTTTGTCAAACATAATGCACAGGTTATCAAACATAATGAACGGTTTGTCAAACATAATGCACAGGTTATCAAACATAATGAACGGTTTGTCAAGCATAATGCACAGGTCATCAAACATAATGAACGGTTTGTCAAACATAATGCACAGGTCATCAAACATAATGAACGGTTTGTCAAGCATAATGCACAGGTCATCAAACATAATGAACGGTTTGTCAAACATAATGCACAGGTTATCAAACATAATGAACGGTTTGTCAAGCATAATGCACAGGTCATCAAACATAATGAACGGTTTGTCAAACATAATGCACAGGTTATCAAACATAATGAACGGTTTGTCAAGCATAATGCACAGGTCATCAAACATAATGAACGGTTTGTCAAGCATAATGCACAGGTTATCAAACATAATGAACGGTTTGTCAAGCATAATGCACAGGTTATCAAACATAATGAACGGTTTGTCAAACATAATGCACAGGTCATCAAACATAATGAACGGTTTGTCAAACATAATGCACAGGTTATCAAACATAATGAACGGTTTGTCAAGCATAATGCACAGGTTATCAAACATAATGAACGGTTTGTCAAGCATAATGCACAGGTCATCAAACATAATGAACGGTTTGTCAAGCATAATGCACAGGTTATCAAACATAATGAACGGTTTGTCAAGCATAATGCACAGGTTATCAAACATAATGAACGGTTTGTCAAGCATAATGCACAGGTTATCAAACATAATGAACGGTTTGTCAAGCATAATGCACAGGTCATCAAACATAATGAACGGTTTGTCAAGCATAATGCACAGGTCATCAAACATAATGAACGGTTTGTCAAGCATAATGCACAGGTTATCAAACATAATGAACGGTTTGTCAAGCATAATGCACAGGTTATCAAACATAATGAACGGTTTGTCAAGCATAATGCACAGGTTATCAAACATAATGAACGGTTTGTCAAACATAATGCACAGGTCATCAAACATAATGAACGGTTTGTCAAACATAATGCACAGGTTATCAAACATAATGAACGGTTTGTCAAACATAATGCACAGGTCATCAAACATAATGAACGGTTTGTCAAGCATAATGCACAGGTTATCAAACATAATGAACGGTTTGTCAAGCATAATGCACAGGTTATCAAACATAATGAACGGTTTGTCAAGCATAATGCATGGTTTCTCAAACATGATGCACGGTTTGTCAACCATAATGCACAGGTTATCAAACATAATGAACGGTTTGTTAAGCATAATGCACAGTTTCTCAAACATGATGCACGACTTGTCAACCATAATGCACGGTTTTGTTAAACATGACGCACGGTTTTGCTAACCATAATGCACGATTTATCAAACATAATGCACGGTTTTGTCAAACATAATGCACCATCGGTCAAACATAATGCACGGTTGGTCAAACATAATGCACCATCGGTCAAACATAACACACGGTCGGTCAAACGTAATGGACAGTTGGTCAAACATAATGCACGGTTTATCAAACATAATGAACGGTTTGTCAAACAAAATGCAAAGCTTTGTTAAACATGATGCATGGTTGGTCAAATATAATGCACCATCGATCAAACATAATGCACGGTTTGTCAAACATAATGAACGGTTTGTCAAACAAAATGCACAGTTTTGCTAAACATGATGCATGGTTGGTCAAACATAATGCACCATCGGTCAAACATAATGCACGGTTGGTCAAACATAATGCACAGTTTCTGAAACATAATGCACAGTTTGTCAACCATAATGCAAGGTTTTGTTAAACATGACGCACTGTTGGTCAAACATAATGCACCATCGGTCAAACATAATGCACGGTTAACGGTTGGTCAAACATAATGCACAGTTTCTGAAACATAATGCACAGTTTGTCAACCATAATGCAAGGTTTTGTTAAACATGACGTACGGTTGGTCAAACATAATGCACCATCGGTCAAACATAATGCACGGTTAATGGTTGGTCAAACGTAATGGACGGTTGGTCAAACATAATGCACAGTTTGTCAAATGTAATGCACGGTTTGTCAAGCATAATGCACCGATGGCCAAACATAATATGCGTTGGTCAAACATTATGCCATTAGATGCGGTTGGTCAAACATAATTCAAAGTTTGTCAACATAATGCAAGGTTTTCTTAAACATAATGCACGGTTGGTAAAACATAATACATGATTTGTCAAATAAAAATGTCAACGCCTTAGAGTCAAAACAGACTATCTCCAGATGGTTCATTGACTTATTATGTAACTTATTGCGAAATTGCAATAACTTGTATTAAATGAGACTGAAAACAAAATAAATTGGGGATTATGATCTTTATATTTTTTCAGTATTTTTTTAAGACAACACTTTTCGCAATACGTTCCATGTATTAGGACCATCTGAAGATAGTCCGTTTTGACTATAAGGCACGGTTGGTCAAACATAATTCACCATTGGTCAAATATAATGCACGGTTGGTCAAACATAATGCACAGTTGGTCAAACATAATACGCGACTTGTCAAAAATAATGCATGGTTTGTCAAACATAATGCATGGTTTATTAAATATATAAATATGTACAAAGCACGGTGGCTCAAACATAATGCACAGTTGGTCAAACATAAAGCACGGTTGATCAAACATAATGCTCGGTTTGTCAAACATAACACGCGGTTTGTTGCAGCACTGCATTTAATGCACACTGTTTCCATACTACACTTCTGACAGCAATAACAACGATAGTTCTATGCACACATAAATTAAGTTGCTTGTGACTTTACCGACGTCAGAAAAGCCATTTTCGTCTAAGTTACATACCATGGACTGTTTCAAGCATTAACACGCGAGGCAACTATTATCTTGGAACAATATTTTTGCACACGATAGTCAAAGAGTATGAGTAGCCTACTTTAGAATCCGAATAAGTAAAGAGCGAACTACATCTTCCTGTCTCTGTCTCTCTGTCTGTCTTTCGGTATGTCTGTCTGTCTAGTATATTTCTATACTATTCAGTGACATGAACCGTCAAATATACACAAATACACAGAGAAATACACAGAAACAAACAAACAATATACACAGAGATACACACACGCGCGCCCAAACCCCCACCCCCAAACACAAACAAGCAGAGAGAGAGAGAGAGAGAGAGAGAGAGAGAGAGAGAGAGAGAGAGAGAGAGAGAGAGAGAGAGAGAGAGAGAGAGAGAGAGAGAGAGAGAGAGAGAGAGAGAGAGAGAGAGAAGCAAGAATGTGCACGGAATAAACATTTTTCTTGTCAAATAGATTGTATCTATACTGAAAGAATCCCAATTATCAGACTGGAAACATGCGACAAAACAAAAATATTCCCCATCTTATGCTATTTATACTCGTAATAAGCCAAACATTAGTCAGTCCCCCACCCCTCAAATGTTTACACAGACAATTGTCACTGAGAAGCAACATTCTGCCAGCCTATTGATTATTTTCTTAAAACTAATACGAGCGCATACACAGACTTTGACATGAGGCGGATGACTAAAGTACATTATTTATAATAATCTATTTTCAAACAAACCCTACGCGCCCACGGGTCTTACAGTGAAGGCCTGGGACGATGTCATGTTGGCGGCGGGGTTGGAGAACTTGGGAGGGCCGAAGGGCGGCAGACCGGAAGTGATGTTGCCGGTGATGCTGATGACGTCAATGTCGTGGGCCAGCAGGCCCGCTGTGATGCCGGCGGCCACGATCACAATGACGGCATTCGCCGCTGGGAGAGCACACAATGACAGTAAACTTTTGATAACCATAACCCCAGTGAGGATACCGGGGGTGGGCGTGGGGGAGGGCGTGTCTTTCGTAGAAATACTTCCCTCACCTTCTGGAAGTTCTATGCTTGTAACTGTCTCAAGTCTGTCGCTCTTTCTCTCTGCCTTTTCCCTTAGCTTACTGCCATCTATTTTATTTCTACCTTACTGGTCCATTCTCCTGCCGTTGTTATAGAAATTCTTACTATATGCCTAATATTTTCTCCAGCTGAAGACGGACAATCTAGCTGGGCCTATTTCTTAGTTGGGCTCATAACATCAGCATGACGCATCTGCGCTCATAAAACAGAAAACTGAGCGAACCAGCCGCCGTGGCGTAGTGGTTAGCGTCGCGGACTACTGATTGGGAGGTCACAGGTTCGAATCCCATTGGAGGCGAGGGTTTCGGTCCTGGACCGACTCCTGCCCAGAATGAGTGGCTATGGGCTCAATGGGAAGACTGAAACCACACAGTCGAGCTTCATCAGCTTAACGGATGCGATTTTGAGAGTGTTGCTCTAATTTCAAGACCAACACTGCAGGTGTCTGTAGTTCCCGGGCCTGGTTGACGCCGGGGTGTCATTATAAAAGGAAGCATAGAATACAGCCCTGTTATGTAGTCGCAAGCCGATACGGAACTCCATAGCAGCAGCAGCAGCATCATAGTCATCCGTCTCGTTTCCATCAATCATTAAAGAGACAAATGTCTCAAATTCTGTGGCTTTGCATGCCCTGCTCTCATGGTGACCTCAGTCTCGGTTTCCAATCCAGTCTATGCCTTGGTGCGTTCAGGTCAAAGTCATGGGGATCAGTGTGTTCTGGGGAGCTGTCGGTGGACGGTCGTGGTGGCGCCCTCAGAAGAGGACCTCACTCACGCTGTCTCCGCGACTAAGAGAATAGTGTCATCAGTAGGGGGTTTAGTAGGTGGTGTCCTAAACAGGCTCTACTGAACTCCATCGAAGTGACTCAGCAGCAGTGCAGTGTCTCCTTGGTTGGTTGCCTCCTGACGGCTTAATATAGATTCGTTCCCCTTGGACTGCTGGTCTCGGATTCTGCGACCTGAACATGCGGAGGTGTGGCAGCGAGTTGGGACTCGGAACGAGCGGCGTGGGAGCAACGCCACTGTACGGCCCAGAGGATGGGACAGCAACAACAAAAACAGAAAAAAGGGGGGAAAAACAGCGATCGACAAAGAAAGAAGAATAGCCATGAAAAGGTCATTCTTTTCTTTCTTTTATTATTACTACTTTTTTGTGTGTCCCACTTTCTGGATCACACAGTGGCGTTGCTGCAACGCCGCTCATTTTGGATTCCCAACTCAGAGCGCCACACACCTGTTTTTTAAGTCGCAGACCCCAAAACCAGCGGTCCCTCGGGCGGACAAGCTATGTTAGGCCCTCAAGAAGCAACAACACTGCACTGGTTCAAAAAGGGCATTTTATCGGTATACTCGCTCGCGTGTACATACACGCGTATAAAACGTACACAGACCCTGTTGCACACATATCCACATATGCGCATACACGCATACAGATACTCATTCACGCACGCACATACAGGCAGACAAAATAATAGACAGAGGCAGAAACGAAGAATGAGAGAAGCGCAAAAGGAGTAAAAAGACAGAAAGGAACAGCCTCACGCACAATATGATTCCCATGTAAAGCATCTTACGTATTTGAAACAAAAACAAACAAACAAACAAAAAGATCTTTTGTCTAGTTTTGTTCAATCACAACTTCTAGTCTTAAGACCTGGGTACACGTTAACACTATTCACAAGATATTTCTATTTCCCCATGGCAACACAGTGAGCTGTATGTCATATTAAGGTCTCGGTACACGTTAACATTATTTACGGGATATTTCTATTTCCCCATGGCAACACAGTGTTAGGCCACTCATAATGTGACCTACAACTCACTGTGTTGCCATGGGGAAATAGAAATATCCCGTGAATAATGTTAACGTGTACCAAGACCTTTAAGAGTGGGCTATCACTGTGTTGCCGCATGCCATGGGGAAATATAAATATCTCGTAAATAATGTTAACGTGTACGCAGACCTTTAACAAATCGTTTCTTCACGAGAACAAAATAAATGATTGATATGAATGCGAATTATGACCTGTTCCAGCCAGCCAGATGAACTTGCGGAACACCCTCTTTGGAATGGAAATCTGGGCACCCGGCTCGTTCTCATCCTTCCACTTGATGGTACGCAGTTTCTGGAAAACAAACATAATTTTCATGAATTTTAACAACGAACTGTAAAAGTCTCAATATATAAGCCAGAAATTAGTTTAATAACTTCAATGCAATATTGAATAGAGGTTGGAACAAAACTTATGCCAAATACACGAAAAACGCACTTTATTTAACATATTGTAATTCTCATAACCAGCATTCCGGTGTAGAGTGAAATATATTCGGACGTGAAAAATATCCCGTTTCCTCTTTCGAATTGTTTGTTGTTTGGACAGGATTCGCCCCTAAATACATTCAGAGGCATCTTGTGGCATGCAGGAAGAGCAGAGGATTCATCACTAAATAAAGCCAGTGATATCTTTTCTTAAATTAATTATTCATTATTTTCTCTACATTTGGTGTCTGCTTTCAAGATCCGCCATTTTCGAAATAAAATGCGAAACTAAGTGGCATGGGTTTGTACATCGAATTCTCAGTAAAGGTGTAGATTAACACCCTCCCGCTCTATTTCTTGGTTCTCTCCGTGTATATTGTGCAATTAAATGTCTATATTTTATAATAATAATAAAACAGTTATGGTTGGTTGTGGCACACACGCTTATTACGGTGACGGATATATTTCACGCCAGGATATATTTGTCATGACACCGGTTTGACACTCCTTTTCTAAAAGTAAACCACTTAGCTTCACCAAGAGCAACGTGTTTGATTGGTGCATAATTCCTATAAATCCCCCCTCATCATCAGTCCCTTTGAGGTAATGACAATAAAGTGCTCAGTGTTCTCTCTCTCTCTCTCTCTCTCTCTCTCTCTCTCTCTCTCTCTCTCTCTCTCTCTCTCTCTCTCTCTCTCCAAGTTGTTGCTTTTGTATGTGTATCTGTTCAAAAAAACCAACGACGTACGTCGCTATGTCTCTATGTTCATCTTTGTGAACGTTGCAAATGTTGCATGTATTTGTAGTAACCTCACCCCCCTCCTTCTCTCCCACCCAACCCCAACTTATCTTCCTATGTCTCTTTGTGCTTTGCAATCACCACATAATTTTTTGTGTCGTTATCTTTACCACCACCACCCTCCTTTTCCCTACTTGATATGGGCAGAAAGGCCTAATCGGTAAACGTTTTTGGATTGGATCTCTCTCTCTCTCTCTCTCTCTCTCTCTCTCTCTCTCTCTCTCCATCTCTCTCTCTCTCTCTCTCTCCATCTCTCTCTCTCTGTCTTTCTCTCTCTCTCTCTCCCTCTCCATCTCTCTCTCTCTCTCTCTCTCTCTCTCTCTCTCTCTCTCTCTCTCTCTCTCCCATCGCTCTCTCTCTCTCCATCTCTCTCTCTCTCTGTGTCTCTCTCTCTCTCTCTCTCTCTCTCTCTCTCTCTCTCTTTTCTCTCTCTCTCTCTCTCTCCATCTCTCTCTCTCTCCATCTCTCTCTCTCCATCTCTCTCTCTCTCTCTCTCTCTCTCTCTCTCTCTCTCTCTCTCTCTCTCTCTCTCTCTCTCTCTCTCTCTCTCTGTCTTTCTCTCTCTCCATCTCTCTCTCTCTCCATCCATCTCTCTCTCTCTCTCTCTCTCTCTCTCTCTCTCTCTCTCTCTCTCCATCGCTCTCTCTCTCTATCTCTCTCTCTGTCTCTCTCTCTCTCTCTCTCTCTCTCCATATCTCTCTCTCTCTCTCTCTCTCTCTCTCTCTCTCTCTCTCTCTCTCTCCATTTCTCTCTCTCCCCAGAGGCACAAGCTGGACAACTGACCTTGAGCAGGTAAAGTAGCACCATGGAGATTAGGCCCATCACCAGATCCCACACCCTGCCACCAGTCAGTTAGAAATGCACCATTCATTTATAACATAATTACACACACATTGCATTCTTTCTCTACTTATTTACATCATACATAATAAAGCGTGAGTTAAGGCCAGTAGCAAAAGGAATGCTTAAGACCATGCACATTAACCCTTTCACCGCCAATGTCGTATTTTAGCACCACAATGGTTTAATACCCATGTCACTAAAAGGCATCAGATCAGGACCCTATTTTCTTAATTTTGGGAGGTAAAGGATAGACCTAATGTTATGTATGTCACAGAGGAAATCGCAATATTGCAGATATTTTATTTTCTCTACCCAGTTAAGTTTAATGGGATTTGTTGGCTGAAAAATGGCTGGCGGCGAAAGGGTTAATTGCGTTACAACAGTTGGTGAACAGCTACGAAACAGAACTTAGATCCCTATCACTTTTGTTGTCACTCGTTTCCTCTCACAACAGTCTGATCAAGTGTTTTTAGAATGGCGTCGGTGTTCTTAACACTGGGGCGTGTAAAAAGCAAACACTATAGACTGGTTTAAACATGTAATTGTCCAAAAGCAAAAGATCATGCAAAACAAAATAACTGAAGCAGCAACAAGCAGAGCTTATGGTGTGCTCAGTTGGAAGAAATATTACAGTGGACCAAGTTGACGGACATACATTGCAATTGAATGAATGAAAATTGAAATAAAATAGAATTAAAAAAATCGTACTACATAAATTATATATCTTTGTATGATGAAAAACGACAAGCTGAAAACAGAAGCAGACTAACGCATAATATAAAAAGGAAAATTGCGTTGAAATAGTGTACACATGTTCCACAAAATGCAGATATATATACACACACACGGACGCAGGCACATATATATCAACAAATACACTTATACACACACAAATACAAAACAAAGAAAAAAACAGAAGAGGGGGGGGGGGGAAGAAGAAAAAATGAGAGAGAGAGAGAGAGAGAGAGAGAGAGAGAGAGAGAGAGAGAGAGAGAGAGAGAGAGAGAGAGAGAGAGAGAGAGAGAGAGAGAGAGAGAGAGAGAGAGAGAGAGAGAGAGAGAGAGAGAGAGAGAGAGAGAGAGAGAGAGAGAGAGAGAGAGAGAGAGAGAGAGAGAGAGAGAGAGAGAGAGAGAGAGAGAGAGAGAGAGAGAGAGAGAGAGAGAGAGAGAGAGAGAGAGAGAGAGAGAGAGAGATGCGAAATGAGAAATTTTAATTCTGTTACGCCATAGCCCCTCAGAATGGGATGTACAGAATATAATACAATTTAAGAAATTCATATCAACTTCAAACAAAATATAAACATATATGATAATCATATGATAATCATTTAATCGCACATAATAAATGCTAAATCGAAGTAACTTTGTGTTACATAGTAACATTAGCATTATAATACCGTCATATATATTATTATATTAGTAATACAGGTCGTTATATTAAGTCACATAATCTCGAATTTTAAAAGCTTCACACAAGTATAAAGCTAACTGTCTAATGTGTTTCTTGTTCCCAGTGGTCAACAACAAATTTGATCTGAAAAGACAAGGCTGTCTATAATATTTAACTGTAATCAATGTTTCTCTAATAGGAACAAGGTCTGGACAACATAAAACAAAATGGACCTCATCTTCACGGATCTCATGACACAAGGGACAGATAGAGTTATCAAAAGTAGCATTCTTATAATGGTCACAGTGAACAAAAATATCAGATATCCCAAATCTAAATGTTGTTATGAGGCGTTTTAAATGTCTTTTCAACTGCAAAGAAATATAATTTGGGACAGAATGAGAGAGAGAGAGAGAGACACACACACACAGAGAGAGAGAGAGAGAGGAGAGAGAGAGAGAGAGAGAGAGAGAGAGAGAGAGAGAGAGAGAGAGAGAGAGAGAGAGAGAGAGAGAGAGAGAGAGAGAGAGAGAGAGAGAGAGAGAGAGAGAGAGAGAGAGAGAGAGAGAGAGAGAGAGAGAGAGAGAGAGAGAGACAGAGACAGAGACAGAGACAGACATAGACACAGAGAGAGATAGACTATTTCCACCCAGTAAAAGACCATCAGGAGTCATACTCAAGACTATAGAATGTGTTGCTTTTTTCCATTGCAAAACACGTTTAGCATGTTGGTAAACTTTGGCTATTTGAAAATATTTCAGAACATGTAACTTGAACATATAGGCTATATTATTACGTATCATTGTTTTAATCACGTTTATACGTTTTTTAAAAACCAAGTCACGGGATAAACAACTAAAAAAAAGCGCAATGCTTCATGATAATTATGCTTTAGATTACACAAATTCCAAAAAAGTAAACAGTAAAAAAAGAAGCAACAAAAAACATTACAATATTCAAACTGAGTCTCAGAATGTGTATGATCACCCATTAATCATCCCCCGAAGACGGAGTGTGGCTGCCCACGTGGCGGGGTAATCAAAAACGGTCACACACGTAATGTTCTCATCCATAGCTGATGCGCTTGTACCATAGTGTTCAAGTGCTTCGGCTGTTGTGATGATCCCTGGAGTCTTGTATCCAGGGTACGTCAACAACAACAACAAAACGCC
>CM065680.1:55214102-55224102 GCA_017654935.2 Phymorhynchus buccinoides
TTTCTCTGTTCTTGCACACATTCCTGGGAAATACTTGTGCGTGTTAAATAGTTAACACGGGTATAGCATTTAAATTAGACTAAAATACCCAAATGCAGCTTACTTTAATGTACATTTAACTACCCGCGGGCCCAGGTGTTTTTAATAGTACCTTGCTGGAAGAGGGGAACAGAGAGGGGAGAGAGGGAACAGATGTGGATGTAAAACTCTGTATCAACCTGGCATGCTACGAATATCAGTATATTTTACAGAGTATTTTATGCCTATCATATGGGGAATGTGATATGGTGGCATGTCCAGATTCATGTGTATAGGATTCCAAAAGTAAAGTATGTTAACCCTCAAGTGGGCAACATAACAGTTTGCTCTTTTTAGTAGGGAAATTAGTGTTGTTCATAGTTTCCGTCCTTGTTGTTTCTCTTTCGCCGCAAGGATAGGCGTATTAGTATTTTGTTGCCTTCTTATTTTGGTCATGTCATATGTGTTTTATGTATCTAGAGTACTGAAGGGGGTTGGTAACCCTTAAGGCATTATCGTAATATGACGTCAATTTGTGGATCTCCAGTTCTGGAAAAGATTTAGATCACCAGCGTCTGTTAAATATTTCTGCTTCCACTGTATCAACGTTCTGGTTTGTAACTGAAACGTTTTCTAGAAGCAAACGGATTTCTGAATACTGTGACAAACTGATAATTGCGTACCAGAACGGGTCAGTGCGCACCGTACATAGGGGGGTTGCATTTTTTTATCTATATACACTTATATGTAACCCAATTTTCACCCCACACCAAGTGGGAAAACCTTAACGTAAAATGTGTAGATTCAAATCTTACCATCTAACTCCATGAAAGTTGTTATGTTCTCTTTCGGTTGAAAAATGGAAGACGGAAGAAATAAATTGGAATAAATGACGCAAGCATGGCGCAAAACCAAAAAAGAAAAGAGAAGATACATAAAGAAAAGAAAACAGAATAAAAAATGTCAAGGGGGGGGGGGGGGGGGGGGGGCTACGCACGGACCCAACCAACGCAAAGACTCATCAGTACTCTCTATATATTTTCATTCATATGCACACGCTGACACACACACTCACATGCATAATAAGCACATCAAACCGAATTAATGCGTCAGTACACCACATACTAGGTCAGACAGAAACCCAGACATTTTTGTATTAAAGAGAGAGAGAGAGAGAGAGAGAGAGAGAGAGAGAGAGAGACCGCCTTTACAAAAACAGAGGGGGGGGGGGGGGGGGGGGAAAACCAAAAAAGAAGAAAAGATAAGGAAAAAGAGAAGATACATAAAGAAAAGAAAACAATAAAAAAAAAAAAAAAAAAAAAATAGTAAAGGTGGAGGGGAGAAAAGATATTTTAAAAAACTTAGGAAAATTAGTATCTATGGGGACGTATTTTGAACATACAAAGAACAATGGTAATTGTCATCGGTTAAAATAGCGTAAGTGTGAATAACAGTTGCTACACTAGCTTAAATAATAAATCACTTATTTTCCTTTAGCAAAAATAGAGAACATGGTAGGCATCTTAGGAATAAAAACAAAATAAGTACGAAAACAAGTGTTATAGTAATTCAACGACTTCGTTCTCAGTTATTTACGTTTATCTGAAAAATAACATACAATCTTTCAGTAATAAAACAAAATACACAATCACCCTGTTTTATGGGTAGTATGCATTGCCCGGTTTCCTTTTTTCCCCCTACCAGATTCCAGACAATTCATAGACAGACTGACAGATAAAGAGACAAAAAGAAGGATAGACAGACAACATAATGCGGACCTGAGGAGGCAGGCCAGCGATTACGGCGTAGGCCAGACCCTGGGGGATGACAGTCAGCCCCACAGTCAGCCCTGCTATCAGGTCACACTGGAACTCCCGGCATCTGTACACAGACATAATGCAGGAATGATGTACAAATTGATACAAATTAACAATCAGCCCCACAGTCAGCCCTGCTATCCGATCACACTGGAACTCCCGGCATCTGTACACAGACATAATGCAGGAATGATGTACAAATTGATACAAATTAACAATCAGCCACACAGTCAGCCCTGCTATCCGATCACACTGGAACTCCCGGCAAATTGATACAAATTAACAGTCAGCCCCACATTCAGCCCTGTTGTCAGTTCACACTGGAATTCAGGGCATATGCATGTCGTGCCTAACTCGCAGAATTGCCTAGTCTGTAGCTACGTAGATTAGGCAGCCATTTTGCCTAGTTTGTGAACTAGGCACTCGGACTAACTTTTTAGACGTGCCTACTCTATATACTTATAGGCAGCCTAGTCTGTTGACTAGGCAGAGTGCCTAATCTACAGATTAGGCAGTCCTTGGTTTAATCTCCTACATAAGTCATCTATATTTTAACAGCAAGAAAGCAATAGTAATGTCATGAACATAAGTTTATTGACTTTTTTTTACTCCATTGTATGTCTGCTGTGAAAAAAATAACATATTACAACAATAAAGCTACCACCCAGAATCGAATGAAAGCAAGGGTCAAAATGCAGTGATTCAGAGTAAAAATGCAAGAAAAAATATATGACAGTGGTCAAAATCCACAGCCAATTAAAAAACAAACAAATAAAACAATTTTAAAAAAACCCACTGATGTAGCAAAGCAAAGAGAAAAATAAAATATGATGCGAAATGGAATGCATAAAAACATACTTGCGCTTAATAATCACATTTCATAATAATAATCATCATAATAATAATAATAATAATAATAATAATAATAATAATCTATTAATAATGATAATAATAATAAAGACATTTATAGAGCGCACATTCTAGACGAACTACTCATGGCGCTTAATTCACTCAACATGCAAGATTACATCATACATATCAAACATACTCAGACATGCTCGCATTCCCCACGCAAAACATACTCATAGATATACAAACATGCACACGCATACATACACATTGGCATAGGCCTTCCTTCCCACCCTACACACAAACACACTCACATCAACGCACACAAACACACATGCACGCACACACACATATGCGCGCGTGCACAAACACACACACACACGCGCGCGCGCGCGCGCGCGCGCGCGCGCACGCACACACACAAACAAACAAACAAACTCAGTTACTACATGCCCCATTCCTCTCCTCCCATCTAATCCGCACACATTTCATTCATGCCGACCAATCACAAGCATTAGCGTTGAGAGAAGAAGTGCGTTTTGAGATTAGCCTTAAAGACTGACAGAGAGTTGGAATGTCTGAGAGATGGTGGCAAGCTTTCTACAATGATTGTATGTCTTTACTCTCTGCTGTCTGATACACAACTCATGCAGTTACAATTACACCGAATAGTGTTCACTTCAGAATGGACAATCACATTGGGCTATCCTTATTATCGTGCTGCATGCTATTAGCAGGTTGAGCACTATTAACTACATACGTCACACTCACTCTCTCTCTCTTTCTCTCTCCCTCCCTTCCTCTCTCCCTCAGCCTGTATGTTCACCTTGAGACTCATTTTTAATGCATATGATGGTGCTGGTCTATATGATCTAATTATGACTCTTTTTTTATAGAATGTATTTTATTGACTTGTAATGTTTAATAGTTTGATGTGCAATTATTAATATCTTAACCTCCCTTAGTAATGTAGTTTTATTTCTATTACCTTATAATCATTTTTAAATTGAATTGCTTTGTGTTTTTCATGGTTGAATTTGATTCTTGTGATGTATTGCTGTTAAAGAATATAATCAATATACCAGTGACTGAATGAGAGAGAAAGATAGCGTGTCTGTGTGTGTGTGTGTGTGTGTGTGTGTGTGTGGGGGGGGGGTGATCGTGTTTATATTGTTCTATTTTGCTGCTTTTGTTTGTATTAGGTATGTGATCTGTTTACAGCACTCACTGTCAGTCTGCTTTTCTGTCTGTCTAGCGTCTGACTATCTATCTGACTCTCTCTCTCTCACTCTCTCTCTCTCACATACACACACACACTCTCTCTCTCTCTCTCTCTCTCTCTCTCTCTCTCTCACTGGCTCTCCCAGTCTCTCTTCACTCTGTCTCTCTTCCTTCATCTACCTTCATGACTTCTCCTTGCATGTCAACATCCGTGCCCTTGCTTCCATATTTATTGAACTTCTGTGGTTTTCAATTATCATATCTTGGTTATCAGTTATTAGCATTTAATTTATGTCAGCTAACTTTAACATTCTGTTGTGTGCATGTGTGTGTGTGTATGTGTGTATGTGTGTGTGCGCGTGTGCGCGTGCGTGTATGTGTGAGTGTAGATGTAGATGTTTTGAAGAGGGTGTGGCCTGTCTAAGAGTATCTGTTCATTTTATATACTGTCAATGCGTGTGTTTATATATAATATGTTTTTATCCCCACACACAACATGAATTCTTCTTGTTATGAAGCCAATAAACAGATTGATTGATTGATCACAATTTTCACATATTTATTAATCAACACTATGAAAAACTTCTACTCTCTGTCACTATGCCACCCAAAACTCTCAACTGAGTTAAGCACGACATGTACATATATATTATGCAGGAATTATATACAAATGAATACAAACTAACAATCAGCCCCACGGTAGATTCTGTTATCAGGTCACACTGGAACTCACGGCATATGTACACAGACATAATGCATGAATTATGTACAAATTGATACAAATTAACTGTCAGCCCCACAGTCAGCCCTGCTATCAGGTCACATTGGAACTCTCGGCATCTGTGTATACAGACATAATGCAGGAATTATGTACAAATTAACAGTCAGCCCCATTGTCAACACTGTATATTCAAATTGATACAAATTAACAGCCCCACAGTCAGCCATGTTGTCAGGTCACACTGGAACTCCCGGCATATGTACGCATGCATACATACGCTCATTATCAGATCAACCATGCACACGCGCAAGTACACACACACACACACACACACACACACACACACACATATATATATATATATATATATATATATATATATATATATATATATATATATATATATACACACGCACACGCACACGCACACGTACACGCAAACACACACACGCGCGCGCGCGCGCGCGCGCGCGCGAGAGAGAGAGAGAGAGAGAGAGAGAGAGAGAGAGAGAGAGAGAGAGAGAGAGAGAGAGAGAGAGAGAGAGAGAGAGAGAGATTCGGAAGATTTATTCATGAAAGGCCAAGGCCCCTTATGAAGGGGGTAATACACAATAAACAAATGACATTATGATATATCCAAATAAAGAAAATTACAATCAAGAACACAATGTAGAACGAAGCTTAAAGGCTTTACTTTGCATAAGAACAAAGCAAACCTTTTCACAACGTTTTCCTGAGCAGAAGACATAAGCAATGCAAGTCTAAACACAGATGGGTGGTTATAATATTTAGAAGCAATAAATGCCTGTCTCAGATCACTTAAAGCAGTACACCTTAGAACAAAATGAACTTCACTTTCAGAAGTTTTCTTGCATAATGGACAAATGAGATCAATCTCAGTGTGTTGCCTGTAACGAAGATGAAGAACTGAAATATCCGAAACACCAAATCTAAATCTGGTAAAAATATACTTTAAGTGCATATCCATTTTCAAAGACAAATAAGTCGGAATACAATGTGAAGAATCAATCTGTCTATATAAATCAAATCTGTTACTATCACGTATATGAAAATTCAATTCTTGCCATCTACGAGTCTGGAACGAACAAGTTTCATAAAAGTTTGTACATCTTCAACACCCTGATTTAGCCACACAAAACCTAGACCTAATTCAAATAATTTGTTCTTTAATTTTGTTACCCAATTTGCTTTACCTCTGGCATCCAATGTGTACAGCATGTAATGCGCTTTTTTAGGGAATCTGTCATTACTCATACTTACCAGTTTCAACCAATAACGGATACATCTAAGCGCAGAGTTAAGGAAAATGGGGTAGCGATTAGTCACACCATATATTAAATCGTTGGGTGTGTTCATTGAAACACCAAGAAATGCTTTATGAAGATGTTTATGTGTTGTTGTCAGGAGAGAGAGAGAGAGAGAGAGAGAGAGAGAGAGAGAGAGAGAGAGAGAGAGAGAGAGAGAGAGAGAGAGAGAGAGAGAGAGAGAGAGAGAGAGAGAGAGAGAGAGAGTAGGAAGGAAGGAGGGACGGCGACGTGAGAGAGTATGAGAGACAGACAAAAAAATACGGAAAATAAGAGGCGGATTAAAAACGTAAATAGTAGAGAAGATAATAAAACAAACAAGGGTGGATAACTCCATTTCAGCAAGAAACGGAGAATGACAGAAAGAGACAAGACAGTAACAGACTAGACAGGCGACGGAGACGGCGACAGACATAAAACAGATAAAACAAGATAGTTTTTATTCACCTATAGCTGGGCAGCCACTGCAGAATGGGCAGCTTTCTCTTCAAGGTGCGCACGGTGCAGCACTGGCGGGCAGACTCCTTCACCCTTCGCCGGAGACGAACCCCCACCGGCTCCACGGGCTGGGCCTCGGGAATCCCTCCTTCCTCTAGGGACCCTCCTCCTGCCTTCTCCCCTCCCTTACCCGGGCCTCCGGTGAGGCTGAGGGCGGGGTCCTCGGCATTGATGCTACCGTTGGTGGCTGGCTGGATAAAACAAAAAGAACGTGCAGAGATCTGAAAATGAACGTGTACAAACCTATTGTAGGTCTATGACATTCATGTGCAGTCAACATTCGTTTGAGAGGGAAAACAGTCTCGATCTGGGTGTATAAACTTTAAAATACCTTGTTTTTCTTCTTCACGGCTCGCGTGAAAGCAGTTTGGTCAAAGTGTGAACTACTTTATAACTCGCCGGCGATTGTCGCCTGACGTCACGTGGCGCCGCGCGATTGTCGCGCCTATGACTGAGTGTACAGACTGACTTCATCGTTGGTGGCGATAAACATTTTAATTGCGGTCGATTATCGTCGTCAATTTTTGCCTTAAAAATCGCGCATGTATCGAATTTCAGATTAAAATAAAAGACAGGGGAAATAAAAATTAGAATACTGTAAACTATAGTCTAGCATGCTTAGCTTATATAGGCCTATGCCATTCTGTCGTTTCCGACTGCGACTGCCACATGGGAGAGAAGGCAGCTGTATTGTAAGGACTGATTTGTGCATAATGGCCTCGCCAAGGACACATCCCCACTCGGCTAAAAGGATTTGAGGATAGCTTGTGGGGTTGGGGCTAAAGGTCCACCAAAAGTCTTCACAAGGGCGTCGCCGAGCGGCAGACATGTCCGTCACCAGCAATGCCACGCACTTGCGACACCCCGTAGAGTGTCACATCCTGACACAAAATTGGAAGGGATTCTGTCTTCTAGTTCACGAGATACAGCTTGAAGAAGAAACATATAGCGCAAAGAAGGAAATTTTGGTTTTGAAGGTCACACTTCAAGGTCAAGGTCAGCATGGTGATAATTTATGCTCGGATGTTTTCTTCTCTAGGGTATACAGTACCACACACAATCTGAAGCGCTTCTGTCAAGTACCAATGTGGAAAATATGGCTTAAAACCCAATGTGTAGACCCCTACGTCAAGGCCTACGGATCGCCGGACCGTGACCTTGACCTTGATCTGTATGCCACCATCAGAACGGGCATAAGCCAAAGTACCTTCATGCCATATTTGAAGACTCTAACACTAACGGTGTGGGAGTTATGGCCCCTGAAAGATTTTCGGGTTTCAAGGTCGTACGCCAAGGTCAAGGTCACGACGGCAATATGGTTTGCGCGGATGCCTTCCTCTCATGGTGACACACCAGCACACACAATGTGACGTGATTCTGTCAACCCGTTCGAAAGATATCCTTGGGACAGACAGAAGGAGAAAAAAATGACCCTCCGATTTTCAGGCTCCAGCGATCTTTTTGACCTTGACCTTGACCTTGATCGGTATGCCATCATCAGAACGGGCATAAGCCAAACCACCTTCATACCAAGTTTCAACATCCTATGTTGATCGGTGCCCGAGATATGGCTAAAAATAGATTTTCGGTTTTCAAGGTCGTACGTCAAGGTCAAGGTCACGACGGCAAAATGGTTTGCGCCGATCTCTTCCTATTAAGGAGGCACACCTTCACACAAAATTTGACGCGATTCGGTCAAGCGGTGCGGGAGATATCCTTGGGACAGACAGAAAAAAAATGGGGGAAAAAAGAAAAAAAAAAAAAAATACAAACCAGCCCATCGCAATAGTCCGTCTTGGTGACGGACTAATGACGTTTAGTCAGTAGGCCTACGGTTCTTCACAAACACACAAACTTTCCTTAGCTTTATTTGGTGATTACGTCATGATCTCTACCGCAGGTCTAGTTCTCCTTTCTAGAGCAGGGTGAGTTCAAAATAAGTGGCGGTGGAAAATGTGACAGATCGTTGGTGGTGGTGGTGGGGTGTTATTTGAAGAGATAGAGTGTGTTTTTATGTGTTTGGTCTGAATGTGACACTTATCTGTATTAAGTGGATAAATATTGTCAGAGCACTTGTGCATTAAATATTGTCAGAGCATGTGTGTATTAAATCAAGAATTCAGTAGAAAATGGGGTTACTTTGAAAACAATGTTGGTTTTAATCCAGTTGTATATTTAAAACAAATGGCGGGGATTAACAAGGAAGAAACAATGGGTAGAGGTAGGTGAAAAGAACAGAAGGCTGGGAGAGCGAGCGAAAGAAAGACAGAGAGGGGGGAGAGACAAAGAGACAGACAAAGAAAGAGACGGAGGCATAGAAACAATGAAATAGAAAACAATCAAGTCAGAGAGACAGAAATAGAGACAGAGAAACACAAGAGCGGATCAGGTGGTCAAGAAAGAATGGGGGAGGGGGCTGTTGTGAGGTCTGGAGGGCGTGTGGGGTTGAATATATTGTGTGCTTCTTCTTCTTCCTCTTTGATCGCTCAGTCTCCTGTCATATGAGCGCAGATGCGTCATGCTGCAGTTATGCGCCTAAGTAGGACATACTTAGGTCCAGCATGTCCGCCTTCGGCTGGATAACATCGTTGTAAGTCTTTCTAGAACAAAGGCAGGAGAATGGACCAGCAAAGCAGAAAGATAGTAGATGACAGCAAGCAAAGGGAAAAGGCAGAGTCAAAGAGAGTGACATATTAAAGGAACTTACAAGCACAGAACTTCCAGAAGGTGGGGGCACTATTTGTACGAAAGACTGCCCGTATCCCCACGGGGGAGTACAAAGTTGTTTAAAGAAAGTCTGTGGAAGAGCGCTCAAACAAATCATTGTAGCGTTGGCAAGATCTGGCTAGTGATTCAATGGGAAAGCAAACTGAAAAGAAAATATTTACAGGCGCAAATCAGGGACATATTAACGAGAGAGAGAGAGAGAGAGAGAGAGAGAGAGAGAGAGAGAGAGAGAGAGAGAGAGAGAGAGAGAGAGAGAGAGAGAGAGAGAGAGAGAGAGAGAGAGAGAGAGAGAGAGAGAGAGAGAGAGAGAGAGAGAGAGAGAGGAGTGAGTGAGAGAGAGAGAGAGAGAGAATCTCATGAATCTAATATAAGGTGACATGAACATGACTTATGCTTCATCTTTACAATGAATCTCTTTGGACAACTGTGAAAGCATAGTCAGAAAGAAAGAGAGACAGAGGCGGAGGAGAGACATATAGAGAGGAGAGAGAGCGAGAGAGAGAGAGAGAGAGAGAGACAGAGACAGAGACAGAGAATGAATTATGATGACTAGCAATCGCCCCGTGGCAGTTAACTCCCGTGGCAATTTTAACCCCATGGCAGTTTTAACCCCGTGGCAGCTATCTCCTCCCTACACCTACCCCCTCCCCACATTTACTTGCTCGGGTACTTATCTGCCACTCAGCGACACACTTGTTTGCTATTGTGGCTTTCAACAGACAGCCAGTTTCAAACACACGAAAGTGAAACTTTCGGTTTTACATTTCCAAGAAGAAGGCAGCATTTCACCTTCCAAGAAAATGGATCACAAATGTGTAAGGTCT
>CM065680.1:55229102-55234102 GCA_017654935.2 Phymorhynchus buccinoides
GGTGAACTTGTAGGTGGTTCTTTCCTCATCTTCCTAATGTAAATGACATTTCATAATCTCTTTTTTCTTTTTCTCTTCCTTTTTGGGGGTGGTGGTGGTGGGGGGGGGGGGGGCGCCCATAAAAGGTTGTGAACTGTAAACTCTCAAGTACAAGATTTCATTCAAATGTAATACCGTGTCATTAAACTTTTTTTTTATCGAAGGCCCAAAACGGGACGTTTTGAAATGTAACGCAATGTACATATTGACTCTGCAAGCTATCCTTTTAGAGTCGATTAAGGACTTCTTGCCTTTTATTAGGGTCACCTTGCCAACAGATAGTCATAGTGAAAAACATATAGACAGACGCAGATAGACATTCAGACAAACAGACAGAATGACAGATAGGGCTAAAAGTAGCCTAGAGATTTTCTTTGCTGGGTACGCGCGTAGCCTACTTATGCAAAACATTAGAAAAAATCAAATACAAAAAAGTAAATATTAGAAAAAATACATACTTCTGCATTCTTGTTTTAAAAGATCGGGAAAACCAAAGGACATAATTACATTACATTATTTCATTAAAAAATATTTGTATTCATCGGTCTATCTTTTAAACAGGAGAAGAATGAGCACGAGAAGGAGAGAAAAAAGGAGAAGAAGATTAGGAGGAGGAGGAGGAGGAGGAGGAAGAAGAAGAAGAAGAAGAAGAAGAAGAAGAAGAAGAAGAAGAAGGGTAAGTGTCATTTACACAGTTATATAATAATGGACTGTTCTGGATCCCTTGGCTTTTTTGTTATCAACATTTTCTACAGAGCATCATTTAAATTATTTAGATGAAAACTTTAAAACCCATTGTTATAAAAAGTATATATTTTATTGAACATTTAGTTGCCTCCGTCGGTCTATAGCAAAACTTCATCCAAGGAAAAAAAAGAGCACCATTAGTAATAATAATAATAATAATAATAAACGGACACGTACATAGCGCTTTTTATCGAGCACAAAGCGCTTTACAATCAGCATTTAAACACTCACACACGCACACACACACACACACACACACACACACAACAGACACACACGCACGTACGTGCACGCGCGCGAGTGAACGCGTTCTTGCACACAGACATGCACACACAGACCCACACACATTTCATCAAACACACAGAAAACACATTATCACTTAAACGCACACAAACTTACTCAAACATAACTTGTACAAACACGCGCGCATGCGCGCGCACACGCACACGCACACGCACACGCACACACACACACACACACACACACACACACACACACACACACACACACACACACAAGCACACACGCGCACTCACATACACAAAACACGCACGTGTACTCACACTCACAGACACATACTCGCACACACTCACCCACCCCCACCCCTCTCTAGTCGAACACAATCTCCCCTGCGCACGCATACACGCATACACATGCAAGCACATATACTCACACAGAACACACACAACACACTCACACACACAACACACACACACACACACACACACACACACACACACACACACACACACACACACACACACACACACACACACACACACACACCTGCTCGGAAATCAGTAAATAAAATATAAGAAGAGGCCAAGCCTTCAAGGCTAAATCACTTTGTGGTTTTGGAGATAGATCGATTTGCCAGATCTAAATGCGATAGACAAAAAAGTCAAAGGTCAAGGTCAAAATTGTTATGAAGGTCATCAATGCATCAATACATCAAACATTCCTTATTATCTTAAGCTACTCTACCTACTTGCCAAATGTGGGGATTGTATTTGCCAGGATGCAAAAAATATGGCAAAAGCAAGTAATCGACAATGTACAATTCCAATGTCAAGGTTAAGGTCAAGATAGTAAAAGTCACCCAACATACTATATTACCTTAAAAGGTACCTTAAAGAACAGTGAGAGAACAGTGA
The DNA here is from genome assembly GCA_017654935.2 of Phymorhynchus buccinoides. Taxonomy (NCBI): domain Eukaryota; kingdom Metazoa; phylum Mollusca; class Gastropoda; order Neogastropoda; family Raphitomidae; genus Phymorhynchus; species Phymorhynchus buccinoides. The sequence continues at coordinate 55,231,043 of CM065680.1, forward strand.
AAAGGTAATACACCATCATGCCAAATTTTGGGGCCGTAACTGAAAATGCGCAAAAAATGGCCAATATAAAAATTACAAGTTAAAGGTCAAAGGTCAAGGTTATTGATTAATTTTAATATGCAAATGATGTTTCTTGAAAGCTTGCATGATTATCTATATTATGTGTGCAAAGTTTGATCGACGAACGCCTTTTTGAGAAAAAGCCAAGGTACCACAGACAAAGACACACAGACACCCGGAAAACCAAAGAAGCATGAGAACATAGACTCACTTCGTTGACACGAGTGAGCCAAAAAGCGTACGTATTACTATTAGTAATAGCCATCAGATTCATTGAGGTTTGGCGTATTAAGAATCGCCGTAGCTTGTTGTAATGTCTTGCAGCATAAGCGTAATTAACGAAAGGATTACGACATACCTTGGCGTCACACACAATCATGGTATAGGCGTTGCGACATTACCGACTATGTACATTTTGAGCTCTAACCCCATTTTCGAACTCCTGGGAAGAAAAACCCGTTATGTTTTGCTTTGGTCTTTCTTAGTGTCTGTCATTTTGTCTGTTTGCTGGACAAGAGTAAAATGTGGCGTCGGTTTGGAGTATTGCACTGGAATCTCGTTAGGATAATGGGTGTGAGTAATTCAGAGGCGTGCAATTATTGTCATATTACTGTGGATGTCATTGAACATTTTTTTACGACTGCCCTACTGTAAGAAAGTTTTGGATATACATTGAAAACTTAATTTGCTCTAAGATCGGCTTGAAAGTAGCCTTACTAGTAATTGACATACTGTTTGGGTTTGAAAGGAAAAATACATTAAATAACTACTGTTGGATTAACGATGTCATTCTTGTAGGCAAAATGTGTATTAGCAAAATAAAAAAAGACAAAGTCTGTATTACCCTACGAATTTGTATTTAATCAAGAGGCACAGATACGAAAGTTACTATAAAAAGAGTGCAGACAGTCCAGGGTCAGCTGTTCATGCTTAATGTTTTAAAAAAAAGAAGAGTGAGAGAACAGTGAAAAACAACATCTCGTTAGGATACACACATTTTAATTCAAGTCATTTTTTTTTTCAAAAGCCCTTTTTTCTTAGTTCCCGAGGGAAGCTTCCGGAAGTAATGGTTTTGTTTCATCCGGCCGGCCGTGCGTGCGTGTGTGTGAGTACAAATCACAGGGTTCGAACACCAAGGCTGTATCTCAATAACAGCAGCATGGAAATGCTTCAAATGAAGTGTGGTGGTGCATCATGGTACAAAAAAGGTTCCATACAAAAATAAGAACCATGCTAACCTTGACCTTGAAGTTAGACCTTGAAAAGGTCAAGGTCATGACCTTGACGTATGACCTTGAAAACTGCAAATCTATTTTTAGCCATATCTCGGGCACCAGTCGACATATGATGTTGAAACTTGGTATGAAGGTGGTTTGGCTAATGCTCCTTCCGCATATTGTTGACCAATCAAGGTCAACGTCAAAGTCAAGGAGATTGCTGGAAAAATGGAGTTCCCAAGATAACAGCATATTACCATGAAGGAATAAGGATATGAAACTTGATGTGCATGTAGGCTAGGTACTGTAGATGTGCCTTTTGGTGTCAAGGTCAAGGTCAAGGTCATGACCTTGACGTATGGCCTTGAAAACTTGACCTTGAAAACTCAAAGAAAAAAATAGCCATATCTCAGGCACCAGTTCACATAGGATATTGAAACTTGGTATGAAGGTGGTTTGGCTTATGCTCCTTTCGAATATTGTTGACCAGTCAAGGTCAAGGAGATCGCTGGACCCTGAAAATCTGGGGGTCGGAAAAATGGAGTTCCCAAGACGAAATCAGGTGGGAATGTTGGCTGGGTATTGTAAATGTGCGTTTTGGGGTCAAGGTCAAGGTCATGACCTTGACGTGTGACCTTGAAAACTAGCAACGCGGGTGATTCTCAGATGCTTTTATGGGAAATCTACTCAGCAAGATAGGGACAGTCAGCAGCAAAAACAGTAAGATAGTGACAGTATGCAGCAGCAGCAAGATAGTCACAGTCATCCTCCGAAGTCGCGGTGTGGCTGCGTAACTCCGCGGGTGATTCTCGAATGCTACATTCGATAACTTTTCAATCTAGTTGTTGTTGTTTTTGTTGCGGGTTTTTTGTGTGACTGACTCGGCGATGGTGAGTTTAACATCCAATCAGTCGTAGACTCTTATGGATAAAGTTCCTGAAGACTGGATCTTCCCGGGGATGAAGGGTGATGAGATGATGATGATGACTAACCAAAAACAAATGAAGCTTTATCGTACTACGTAGTAACGCACAAGGGCGATAATTCCATGGCTGATTCGACCGCGCCACCTAGTTACGAGCCAGGGGCATAGAATGTTCAGCGGCTATGCATGTGTTACTACTTCGTGACACGCAAGGGCGATAATTCAATGTAGGTGGCACACATGTTTCAGTGCTCGAGACAGGAACAGAGCATTTTCAGTAGGTCTACAGAAACCAATCCGCAATCCGCAAAAAAAAATGGAAGTAAGAAATATGAATGTATGTGGACACACACGGAAACCCATCCCATCCGCTTTCTTCTTTCTTTCTTTGTGGATTGATCGTTCCAAGTGGAGATTGGCACTGTCTTTAGTGTTTTCCGATTCGATTTGGGCCTACTATTATCCCTGATATGAGCAGGCAGACTATAACCTTCAAGCTCTTTGCTGCCGTTATTTTTGTTTATTTGAATTGGTTATATGTGTTGATGGCAGTAAAGATTGTTTAAACCAAACAATAAATATCGAAAAAAGCATCACAACAAATAATAATCCATCTCTCTCTCTCTCTCTCTCTCTCTCTCTCTCTCTCTCTCTCTCTCTCTCTCTCTCTCTCTCTCTCTCTCTCTCAATGAATTAGTTCTGGTATTTTTTCACGCTTAGTTGTTTGTTGACATTATTTCTTTTGAAACTGAATACTTGAGTTATCATTTTATTCAAGGGCTCCCAATAATAGTTTCACCATTATGGACCAGGATTGATTATTTGTACGAATGTGCGATTTGTGCATGGCATTTGTTT
>CM065680.1:55236602-55261602 GCA_017654935.2 Phymorhynchus buccinoides
CATTTCGCAACGTTTTATATCTTTTGGAAAACATTTAAAACTATTTATCCTGCTTATACTCATCGAAAGAAGCACTCGTCGTGTCTGTTGCAGTGTCTGTATTATGTATGTTTATTATTTTGTACGCTTTAAAATGAAGATTCATGTGCTCTGTTCAGTATACAATTCTCTGTTCAGTATACAGTATACAATTCTTTCCATACCTAATGACACAAACGCACACACAGATTGTTGTAACATGGTTGTAAAAATACTTGGGCATAAAGTAACATTTCAGTTGTCATATCCGAATATGACAACTGAAATGTTAGTTTATGCCCAAGTATTTTTTTTCTTTTACAATATTTATGTGCGACAATTTTGGACCGACCAACAGACAGACCGACCGACCGACAGACAGACCGACCGACCGACAAAGTGAGTTATAGGTTTGTGGCTTGTGCCACAAACAAAAAAGCAACAACAAAAGCATGAATGAGAATGGGAGATTCAGACAAGCAAACAAGTGTGTGTGTGTGTGTGTGTGTGTGTGTGTGTGTGTGACACTTTTGTCTCTTAATTCCTCAATATGAGTAAGTGTTTGTGTACTTGTGAGTGGATGTGTGCGTACACGCGCGTGTGTGCGTGCATGAGAGCGAGCGGGGGTGTTGTTGTGTTTTTTCTACCCCGACTCTTAGCCTCCCCTATTCTTCAAAATACTCAACGCCACTGCAATCCCCTCCCTCCACCCCTAGCCCCCACCCCCACCCCCTTACAGACACACACACACACACACACACACACACACACACACACACACACACACACACACACACACACACACACACACACACACACACACATAGAGACTTCTCATCAGTTTCACTGCAAAAACTCATAATCTGTAGGCCTATTGTCCGGATTTATCTGCTGGTCTTTTGGTTACACGTTAACTATTCGGAGGTTTGTTATTTCTGAGATGTTTGTGCGAACAAAACTTAGCGTTGATAATCCCACAAAATGAATACACTGTACTCTGAACTTATACTAACCGTACTTGCTAAACTTTTACCTCGCTGGGGGACAAAAGGTGCATGGTTTGCAAGGGGTCATCAATGGCCAAGGCGAAGGCTGACCACAGATGCTGATGATGCATCTTAGTTGTCCTTCTCTTGGCTAGCCCAAAGTTTAACAGAAGCCTTTTGGCATTTAGAAAGGAGTTGCAACCTTTGCTGTGAACATCACATTTCTGTGTTCTAAACAAACAAAAAGTTTGATGTAATAAGCATGGTTGTAACAATTGTCTTTAGATAAGGATATTGTTTTCGTACACTGGTCTTACTTATTGACTCCCCGCCTCCCTTCCTCCCCAAAACACACAGGGAACAACTTCATAGATACCTTTCAGTTTGAGTTAAAGATTAAAACAAGATGCAACGGTAGATCATAAGAAACCTAATACAGGGTTTACACGAATTAATGATTACACAAACAATGGATCGACAAGGACATTACGTATTGGACTACGGCTGTCACTCTTATGTAGGAGCACAATCATGTCAGTGCCCACCATTGTGGGTATGAGTATGTTTATGTGTGCGTGCGTATGTTTTATTTATTTTATTTACTTTTTTGGTATGCTTGCTCTTACCGACTTTCAACTGTCGTGGGATTTTTACGTGCGTAAAGCGCACGGGTCAGACTAGCTTTACGTCCACGTCCGAAGGACTGGACGTTCGAACCCGGGTCACTCACGTTGCAGTCACGCATTACATTTGGCAGGCGAACGTCTTAACCACTCTGCTACCTTTCTCCCTCGAATGTCTCGAATTCCACTAACCTTACATATTATTTCCAACATGTCTTGCCTTGCGTTCACTTTTCAGCCATGGTTTTGGCTTTAGATTCTCGACGAGTTCAAAGCACAAAGCTGTCTGCAATCTGGCAAATGGTAGTGCTATATCTAATACAGAAAGCGATTTACGACAGTTCTCTACTTAACGCTTTGAAGGTTAATAAAATAACGGACTCTCCCGCAAGGATTTACAAGAAGTGTTCACATATTTCATTGGTGTCATGGTCTTTATCTTTAAATCACTGCATGAATTCGGTGTTGATATTGACTGTTCTCAATGGCACTACACATTTTGGCCATCTTGTTCTTGGGTCCCCCCCCCTACACACACACACATCGCTCCCCTCCTCAAAATTTCGCTTTGAAAACTTTCAATGAGAAGCAACATTCTGCCATTTTGGGAAAGGGATACGGTTAGGATATATCAGCCTACGATTATTTTTATAAAACTGAAAGAAGACTTTGAGATTCAGGATCGTAAACATGAGAGTGTGACTAAAGTACAAGATTGACCACTGTTTTTGGTACCTCCGCCCAAAAGGTTATTTTTTGCATGTCTTTTTGTCTATTTGTCCATCCTTCTGCCCACCAGTTATTAGAATGGCTTCATTTTGTAGTTAACGTGGATAGTCATTCGAATGCAGGAATATTTAACCAGCCGCGCAGCAAAAACTGTTTCAGTGCAATTTGTCTGTTCCTGGCTGGCTGGCTTACTATGCATATATGTATGCATGTATGTATGTAATTGATATGTATGTGTGTGTCTATTTTAACACGATAGCGTTTAAACGAAGGGACCAAGGGCCCTCACATTTTGCATACGGACAGGAAGTTAGGATATCTAGGCCAAGCTTGACAATAAAGGTCATTGTCAAAGGTCACGGTAACTGCAGTCAAAAATGCTCCTACGCGGCTGGTGATCCAGCGTTTTCAAGCTCTAGTTTATTTGAATGTATCGCTCTTCTGTTTGTTAGTGAGAACATCATAATAGACGATTTTCGGGGGTGTGGGGGATAGGGGAGAGCACTTCGGGAAAATTATAATTGATTACCTCAACTTACTCGGTCAAAACAATAGCAACCATGGCGGCATGGCGTTGAAGCTTGAACCCGCAGGATGCCAGTCAGCGCCTTGCAAACATTTTTATTTTTAGAAAAATAAGGGGTGGCCAGTTGCTACAAAGTGATAGAACTTGCAAACTGTGCCGTAAAAATATAAAGTACATTAATTTTAGAATGACGCACTATGTTCTACATGCTGTGTGTCTCCTCAAACACACGAAGCGAGGGCTGGGGATTTACCTGATGGTACAGTAACTTCCCCTGTTTGACCGATTGAATTAGGCGAGATCACTCCCACACACCATGAAATTACTCCCCTTAATTATTTCCGAACAATTCCTATTATGCGGATTTGGTTGCATGTTTCTTTCGACATGAGGATACTATGTACGGGGGAAATATCCCCTTTAATCCTAAGAGTCAAATATTCAATACAGCAATAAATTGTATATAATGTGTGTATGCGCGCGTACACATTGATGTTTCTATACGTATGAACGTCAAAAAAGCGAAAGCACAAAATATGAGAGACAAAAGGCAAACAGAGAGAGAGAGAGAGAGAGAGAGAGAGAGAGAGAGAGAGAGAGAGAGAGAGAGAGAGAGAGAGAGAGAGAGAGAGAGAGAGAGAAGGGGGGAGAGTATATGATAATGACAATGATAATGACGATGAACCTTTATTTTACAACGCTAAAATTAGTGGCCTAGAGTAGCCATTGTTCATGCATGCCATTAGAGAGAGAGAGAGAGAGAGAGAGAGAGAGAGAGAGAGAGAGAGAGAGAGAGAGAGAGAGAGAGAGAGAATTATAATGATAATGATAATTATGATAATGAACCTTCATTTTACAACGGTAAAAGTACTGACATAGATAGAGTAACCATTTTTCATACTTGCCGAGAGAGAGAGAGAGAGAAGAGAGAGAGAGAGAGAGAGAGAGAGAGAGAGAGAGAGAGAGAGAGAGAGAGAGAGAGAGAGAGAGAGACAGAGACAGAGACAGAGAGAGAGAGGCAGACAGACAGAGACAGCGACAGAGAGAGAGAGAGAGAGAAAGAGAGAGAGAGAGAGAGAAAGAGGGGGGGGGGAGAAGAGAGAAAGAGAGAGGTGGGTGGGTTGGCGGATAGACATACAAATAAGATGGGGGAAAAGCAGACCACTGACCAAGTTGGTCGTAAAGTATTGGCCCTATCAGTTCAGTGTCCGTGTTGTCCATTACCTACAAAGCTGTCTTGGAGTGGTCACTTTCTTCAGACTCGCCAGGTTACCTATTGATCTTTCAATAACTCTGGACCTCCACTGTATTGAAAACCGACTTCACAAACCCGACAAATCATCATCAAAACGAATCGTGTCATAATGTACGAGGAAGCGCACCCCACCCACCCTAATCCTGTATTGACCTTGGTTCTTTAGGATAAAAACATTACTTTTATCTAAAACTGTTTCTATGCCTGTTTAAAAGTACTAGTGCATAAATAAAGGACTATCTTTATTAGTTTTAACTTACTGTGTGTGTGTGTGTGTGTGTGTGTGTGTGTGTGTGTGTGTGTGTGTGTGTGTGTGTGTGTGTGTGTGTGTGTGTGTGTGTGTGCGTGCGCGTGTGCGCGTGTTCAAATGAATATGAAAACCAGATTACCCTGTCAGTGAACGGTGAATACGTCTCTCTCTCTCTCTCTCTCTCTCTCTCTCTCTCTCTCTCTCTCTCTCTCTCTCTCTCTCTCTCTCTCTCTCTCTGTGTGCCATCACCCTACACTATTTTGTGTTCATTTCATTCAACCACCACTCCAAACCTAACTCCACCCTCGATATTCATAACCCATAAGTCCCATTTATTGTCCCCAACAACTGTTCATTAAGCATGCATATATAGACATTTGCTTAACTCGATTGTTCTACCCATTTTCATCCCTCCTCTCTCTCTCTCTCTCTCTCTCTCTCTCTCTCTCTCTCTCTCTCTCTCTCTCTCTCTCTCTCTCTCTCTCTCTCTCTCTCTCTCTCACTCTCTCTCTCTCTGTCGTTCGTTCGTTCTCTTTCGTGGATTTGTGATGTTTTTATTACATTCTTTTTTTCTTCTGAAAGCAGATATGCCGTGTTTGAATAAACAAATGGTCAGCCAAATGCTCAACGAATTCAATCATGTATGTTCTCTCCCCCCCCCCCCCCCCCCCCACCCCGTCTCTCCATCTTTCTCTCCCCCCCCCCCCCTTCCCTCTTCAATCATCCCTCTCCCACTTTCCTTTCCTCTCTTCATACTTGCGCAAATAACGCAAAGAGGAACTTTCATGTCGTCATTTTTAAGGATAAAACCTATGCTAGTTGTAGTTTGCAAGTTATGAGAATTACTTAAGCTACTTAAAAAGAACCATCACCACACAAAATTTGAAACGATTCTGTCAAGCAGTTCGGGAGATATCCTTGGGACAAACAAAAAGAAGAAGAAAAAGTTACAGACGCCGCTCACCGCAAAGTCCGACTCCTGGCGGTGACGGACAATAAGCGAGATCGTCACAAAGAAGGGAGAGATTGAAAACGAAATAGGAGAAGGGGTCAGAAACTAGTTGAGGGAGGGGAGGGGAGGGGAGAGAACGCGAAAAATGTGCTTGTTCGGACTTTGCGGAATGTTGAAAACATTTTAACGAAGAAGCAACTTTTTTTCCCACGTGACAGCGTGTCGGAAGATTAGTGTGGATCCGCGGAGCTGTGTTAATTCCTACGTCCCCCCCACCAGTGTCCACTTTTGGTGTGATGGAGAGAATTATGGGAGGGGGTGTAGAGTGGGGATGAGAGTGGGGTTTTAGAATATTTCAGTAATTTGCGGAATGTTTCGGCGCGTCTCTTTGTTTTGTGCGGGAAGTGTTTGAATACAAAGCAGGCAACAATTCATTGGAATTCCATTAATTTGATACATCGCTGTCAACTGAGAGGGTCAGGGGAGGGGAAGGGGGATAGGGGAGGGTGATGATAGTAAGCGAAATAAAGAGAGAGAGAGAGAGAGAGAGAGAGAGAGAGAGAGAGAGAGAGAGAGAGAGAGAGAGAGAGAGAGAGAGAGAGAGAGAGAGAGAGAGAGAGAGAGAGAGAGAGAGAGAGAGAGAGAGAGAGAGAGGGAGTATGGGCTACAGACACAAAAACAGAAGGACAGTGACAGAACATAAAGATGAGTAATATGCATATAATGTGTTGGAAATCAACAAGGAGACCGAAGTTCTTTCTTTTTGGTAACGGGGTGGAAAGGATGTTGTGGCGGTGGATGTTGTGGATGGGGGGCGGCAATTTAACTATAGAGGGACTGTCCCTTTTTTCACACAATCAAGTTTGGTTTTAATCTGTCAATTATAAAGACTAAAGGGTAGACAAAGTGAAGCGTTGCATTAAAGAGCAAAGCGTAGAAAAAACGATGTGTTGCATTGTCCAGGGCCGGACCTAGGTTTTTAAGGGGTGGGTGCTAATTGATCGAAGGTGCGAAGCATCAAGACCCCTAGGGGTCCGGAGGCATGCTCCCTCGGACAATTTTAAATCCGAGAAGCAAAATAGTGCAATCTGGGCATAAAATAAAGGACTAATGAGGAAACAAAGGAAAAATGGTGGGGACTGCAGCCCCCTAACCCCCACCCACCCATCCCCCCCCCCCCCACCCCCCCGTAGGTCCGGCCCTGTTGTTTGTTCATAAAGAGTAAAGAGTAGAGAAAGTGATGTGTTCCATTGTCTGTTGATAAAGAGTAAAAAGTAGAGAAAGTGATGTGTTGCATTGTCTGTTGATAAAAAGTAAAGAGTAGAGAAAGTGATGTGTTGCATTGTCTGTTGATAAAGAGTAAAGAGTAGAGAAAGTGATGTGTTGCATTGTCTGTTGATAAAGAGTAAAGAGTAGAGAAAGTGATGTGTTTCATTGTCTGTTGATAAAAAGTAAAGAGTAGAGAAAGTGATGTGTTTCATTGTCTGTTGATAAAAAGTAAAGAGTAGAGAAAGTGATGTGTTGCATTGTCTGTTGATAAAGAGTAAAGAGTAGAGAGAGAAAAGCGATGTGTTGCATTGTCTGTTGATAAAGAGTAAAGAGTAGAGAAAGTGATGTGTTGCATTGTCTGTTGATAAAGAGTAAAGAGTAGAGAAAGAAATGTGTTTGCATTGTCTGTTGATAAAGAGTAAAGAGTAGAGAAAGTGATGTGTTGCATTGTCTGTTGATAAAGAGTAAAGAGTAGAGAAAGCGATGTGTTGCATTGTCTGTTGATAAAGAGTAAAGAGTAGAGAAAGCGATGTGTTGCATTGTCTGTTGATAAAGAGTAAAGAGTAGAGAAAGCGATGTGTTGCATTGTCTGTTGATAAAGAGTAAAGAAAGCGATGTGTTGCATTGTCTGTTGATAAAGAATAGAGAAAGCGATGTGTTGCATTGTCTGTTGATAAAGAGTAAAGAGTAGAGAAAGTGATGTGTTGCATTGTCTGTTGATAAAGAGTAAAGAGTAGAGAAAGTGATGTGTTGCATTGTCTGTTGATAAAGAGTAAAGAGTAGAGAAAGCGATGTGTTGCATTGTCTGTTGATAAAGAGTAAAGAGTAGAGAAAGTGATGTGTTGCATTGTCTGTTGATAAAGAGTAAAGAGTAAAGAAAGCGATGTGTTGCATTGTCTGTTGATAAAAAGTAAAGAGTAGAGAAAGCGATGTGTTGCATTGTCTGTTGATAAAAAGTAAAGAGTAGAGAAAGTGATGTGTTGCATTGTCTGTTGATAAAGAGTAAAGAGTAGAGAAAGCGATGTGTTGCATTGTCTGTTGATAAAGAGTAAAGAGTAGAGAAAGTGATGTGTTGCATTGTCTGTTGATAAAGAGTAAAGAGTAGAGAAAGCGATGTGTTGCATTGTCTGTTGATAAAGAGTAAAGAGTAGAGAAAGTGATGTGTTGCATTGTCTGTTGATAAAGAGTAAAGAGTAAGAAAGTGATGTGTTGCATTGTCTGTTGATAAAGAGTAAAGAGTAGAGAAAGCGATGTGTTGCATTGTCTGTTGATAAAGAGTAAAGAGTAGAGAAAGTGATGTGTTGCATTGTCTGTTGATAAAGAGTAGAGAAAGTGATGTGTTGCATTGTCTGTTGATAAAGAGTAAAGAGTAGAGAAAGCGATGTGTTGCATTGTCTGTTGATAAAGAGTAAAGAGTAGAGAAAGCGATGTGTTGCATTGTCTGTTGATAAAGAGTAAAGAGTAGAGAAAGCGATGTGTTGCATTGTCTGTTGATAAAGAGTAAAGAGTAGAGAAAGTGATGTGTTGCATTGTCTGTTGATAAAAAGTAAAGAGTAGAGAAAGCGATGTGTTGCATTGTCTGTTGATAAAGAGTAAAGAGTAGAGAAAGCGATGTGTTGCATTGTCTGTTGATAAAGAGTAAAGAGTAGAGAAAGTGATGTGTTGCATTGTCTGTTTATAAAGAGTAAAGAAAGAAAGTGATGTGTTGCATTGTCTGTTGATAAAGAGTAAAGAGTAAAGAAAGCGATGTGTTGCATTGTCTGTTGATAAAGAGTAAAGAGTAGAGAAAGTGATGTGTTGCATTGTCTGTTGATAAAGAGTAAAGAAAGCGATGTGTTGCATTGTCTGTTGATAAAGAGTAAAGAGTAGAGAAAGCGATGTGTTGCATTGTCTGTTGATAAAGAGTAAAGAAAGCGATGTGTTGCATTGTCTGTTGATAAAGAGTAAAGAGTAGAGAAAGTGATGTGTTGCATTGTCTGTTGATAAAGAGTAAAGAGTAGAGAAAGCGATGTGTTGCATTGTCTGTTGATAAATAGTAAAGAGTAGAGAAAGTGATGTGTTGCATTGTCTGTTTGTAAAGAGTAAAGAGTAGAGAAAGTGATGTGTTGCATTGTCTGTTTATAAAGAGTAAAGAGTAGAGAAAGTGATGTGTTGCATTGTCTGTTGATAAAGAGTAAAGAGTAGAGAAAGCGATGTGTTGCATTGTCTGTTTATAAAGAGTAAAGAAAGCGATGTGTTGCATTGTCTGTTGATAAAGAGTAGAGAAAGCGATGTGTTGCATTGTCTGTTTATAAAGAGTAAAGAAAGCGATGTGTTGCATTGTCTGTTTATAAAGAGTAAAGAAAGCGATGTGTTGCATTGTCTGTTGATAAAGAGTAAAGAGTAGAGAAAGCGATGTGTTGCATTGTCTGTTGATAAAGAGTAAAGAGTAGAGAAAGTGATGTGTTGCATTGTCTGTTGATAAAGAGTAAAGAGTAGAGAAAGCGATGTGTTGCATTGTCTGTTGATAAAGAGTAAAGAGTAGAGAAAGCGATGTGTTGCATTGTCTGTTGATAAAGAGTAAAGAGTAGAGAAAGTGATGTGTTGCATTGTCTGTTTATAAAGAGTAAAGAGTAGAGAAAGCGATGTGTTGCATTGTCTGTTGAAAGAGTAAGAAAGTGATGTGTTGCATTGTATAAAGAGTAAAGAGAAAGAAAGCGATGTGTTGCATTGTCTGTTGATAAAGAGTAAAGAGTAGAGAAAGCGATGTGTTGCATTGTCTGTTGATAAAGAGTAAAGAGTAAAGAAAGCGATGTGTTGCATTGTCTGTTGATAAAGAGTAAAGAGTAGAGAAAGTGATGTGTTGCATTGTCTGTTTATAAAGAGTAAAGAGTAGAGAAAGTGATGTGTTGCATTGTCTGTTTATAAAGAGTAAAGAGTAGAGAAAGTGATGTGTTGCATTGTCTGTTTATAAAGAGTAGAGAGTAGAGAAAGCGATGTGTTGCATTGTCTGTTGATAAAGAGTAAAGAGTAGAGAAAGCGATGTGTTGCATTGTCTGTTTATAAATAGTAAAGAGTAGAGAAAGTGATGTGTTGCATTGTCTGTTGATAAAGAGTAAAGAGTAGAGAAAGCGATGTGTTGCATTGTCTGTTGATAAAGAGTAAAGAGTAGAGAAAGCGATGTGTTGCATTGTCTGTTGATAAAGAGTAAAGAGTAGAGAAAGTGATGTGTTGCATTGTCTGTTGATAAAGAGTAAAGAGTAGAGAAAGTGATGTGTTACATTGTCTGTTTATAAAGAGTAGAGAGTAGAGAAAGCGATGTGTTGCATTGTCTGTTGATAAAGAGTAAAGAGTAGAGAAAGCGATGTGTTCCATTGTCTGTTGATAAAGAGTAGAGAGTAAAGAGTAAAGAAAGCGATGTGTTGCATTGTCTGTTGATAAAGAGTAAAGAGTAGAGAAAGTGATGTGTTGCATTGTCTGTTGATAAAGAGTAAAGAGTAGAGAAAGCGATGTGTTGCATTGTCTGTTTATAAAGAGTAAAGAGTAGAGAAAGCGATGTGTTGCATTGTCTGTTGATAAAGAGTAAAGAGTAGAGAAAGTGATGTGTTGCATTGTCTGTTGATAAAGAGTAGAGAGTAAAGAGTAAAGAAAGCGATGTGTTGCATTGTCTGTTGATAAAGAGTAAAGAGTAGAGAAAGTGATGTGTTGCATTGTCTGTTGACAAAGAGTAAAGAGTAAGGAAAGTGATGTGTTGCATTGTCTGTTTATAAAGAGTAAAGAGTAGAGAAAGCGATGTGTTGCATTGTCTGTTGATAAAGAGTAAAGAGTAGAGAAAGCGATGTGTTGCATTGTCTGTTGATAAAGAGTAAAGAGTAGAGAAAGCGATGTGTTGCATTGTCTGTTGATAAGAGTAAAGAGTAGAGAAAGCGATGTGTTGCATTGTCTGTTGACAAAGAGTAAAGAGTAAGGAAAGTGATGTGTTACATTGTCTGTTTATAAAGAGTAAAGAGTAGAGAAAGCGATGTGTTGCATTGTCTGTTTATAAAGAGTAAAGAGTAGAGAAAGTGATGTGTTGCATTGTCTGTTTATAAAGAGTAGAGAGTAGAGAAAGCGATGTGTTGCATTGTCTGTTCATAAAGAGTAAAGAGTAAAGAAAGCGATGTGTTGCATTGTCTGTTGATAAAGAGTAGAGAGTAAAGAGTAAAGAAAGCGATGTGTTGCATTGTCTGTTGACAAAGAGTAAAGAGTAAGGAAAGTGATGTGTTGCATTGTCTGTTTATAAAGAGTAGAGAGTAGAGAAAGCGATGTGTTGCATTGTCTGTTGATAAAGAGTAAAGAGTAAGGAAAGTGATGTGTTGCATTGTCTGTTTATAAAGAGTAGAGAGTAGAGAAAGCGATGTGTTGCATTGTCTGTTGATAAAGGAGTAAAGAGTAGAGAAAGCGATGTGTTGCATTGTCTGTTGATAAAGAGTAAAGAGTAGAGAAAGTGATGTGTTGCATTGTCTGTTGATAAAGAGTAAAGAGTAGAGAAAGCGATGTGTTGCATTGTCTGTTTATAAAGAGTAAAGAGTAGAGAAAGTGATGTGTTGCATTGTCTGTTGATAAGGAGTAAAGAGTAGAGAAAGCGATGTGTTGCATTGTCTGTTGGTAAAGAGTAGAGAGTAGAGAAAGCGATGTGTTGCATTGTCTGTTGATAAAGAGTAAAGAGTAAAGAAAGTGATGTGTTGCATTGTCTGTTGATAAAGAGTAAAGAGTAGAGAAAGCGATGTGTTGCATTGTCTGTTTGTAAAGAGTAAAGAGTAGAGAAAGCGATGTGTTGCATTGTCTGTTGATAAAGAGTAAAGAGTAGAAAAAGCGATGTGTTGCATTGTCTGTTGATAAAGAGCAAAGAGTAAGGAAAGTGAAAAAAACGTTTGCTTTTGTATTGCTTCAACAATCACCACAGCAACAACACCCACGGCAACATGAGCAACAACGCTTAGCTGTCCCCTTCCACGCACGCGCGCGCGCGCACGCACGCACGCACACACACACATTCTCTCTCTCTCTCTCTGTCTCTCTCTCTCTCTCTCTCTCTCTCTCTCTCTCTCTCTCTCTCTCCTCTCTCTCTCTCTCTCTCTCTCTCTCTCTCTCTCTCTCTCTCTCTCTCTCAATCCTTAACCATCACACACATTCTACATCTCAAAAAGTTATGGGCACAGTCACACCCGGTGTATTTGTATAGTGTGTCTAAGTTGTAGTTTAGACAACGTTACATTTTCGCATTGAGATTTTTCACTGAGAAGTAACATACTGCCGTTGTTGGGAAAGGGCTATGGTAAGGATCAGCCTTGAGGTTATTGTCATGAAACTGATAGAAGCAGACATTGAGATTGAGAGTCATAAACATGAGGGGGTGCCTAAACTACAACATTGCTTTCATTTAATTGATAAGTAAACACCACACTTACTGGCTCTGCCCCAATGTGGAGGGTGATCTCCCCCAGTTCTAGACCCAGGTTATCCATGGACCAAGCTGGGAGTGGAACGGGCACCTCTTTATTTCAAAGTCCACCACCAAAATCCACTTAAAACACTACGTTTTTAACACGGTATTAAAACAAAATCTATTATATTTATTGGTGCTACTGGTTAAATGTCATGCTTTGGAATGTTATGCATTACAACTGTATGCGCAATCTTCTCGTCCTCGTATTCGTTTTTAAAATATGCTTTTGTTTGTCATGGTAAGATTGGTTACCTTTGAATGCGTAAATAAAAACATTTTGCTCATCTTTGCCAAAAAATAAATAAGTTCATATATTTCTGAAATGATTTTCTTATTGCTATCATTTACACAGCATTTTCAATAGTAGCTTCTTTTAAGGAATAAAACTTTCCAATTTTTTTTTCTCCAAAACATATGATAATGATTAACACACTTCACTGGGAATTTCAAAAAAGAACATTCAATATTGCCAAATATAATAAGTTAAAAAGTTCATCCCGATCACCAACGATCGAAACAAAAACAGCACACGTTTCCCCTGACTTAATGAAGACCTTAAAACAACGACAACAACGGGTCTCTAATGACGTTGACTATCCATCAGGCAAGTTTATGAAACCTTCTACTACACACGGTGAAATGGAGAAAGACGGGGGGGGGGGGGGGGGGGGGGGGGGGGGGGGGGGGGGGGGGGGTGGGGGGGGGGGGGACAAGAATGAGAAGAGGAGGAGGGGGAAGAGGAGGAAGATGAACACTCATCAACGTCACTGGTTGTTGTCGAAGTGACCGGACGTCTTTGACCAGTGGTCAGCGGTTTCCTAGGCAGCCGTAGGAATAGAAGGATGTTGAATGAGTGAGTGACCAGTCCCTTCAGTTCAGTGTTCAGTTCTCACCGTCACTGTCAAGCAAGCGTTGTCTCCATCGCTTGTAAGGAAATGGCACTCAATTTATAAAATCCACCGAGTATTATCTGCACTGCTTGGAAGAAAATGTCACTTCATTTATAAAATCCACTGAGTATTATCTGCACTGCTTGTAAGAAAATGTCACTTCATTTATAAAATCCACAGAGTATCTTCTTCTTCATCGATCGCTCAGACAGTTTCCAGTCTATTGTGAGTGCAGCTGCATTATGCTGCCGTTATGCGCCTAAGAAATAGCATTGAGTATTATCTACATCGCTTGTAAGAAAATGTCACTTCATTTATAAAATCCACAGAGTATCTTCTTCTTCATCGATCGCTCAGACAGTTTCCTGTCTATTGTGAGTGCAGCTGCATTATGCTGCCGTCATGCGCCTAAGAAATAGCACTGAGTATTATCTACATCGCTTGCAAGAAAATGTCACTTCATTTATAAAATCCACAGAGTATCTCTTCTTCTTCATCGATCGCTCAGACAGTTTCCTGTCTATTGTGAGTGCAGCTGCATTATGCTGCCGTCATGCGCCTAAGAAATAGCACTGAGTATTATCTACATCGCTTGCAAGAAAATGTCACTTCATTTATAAAATCCACTGAGTCCAGCAGAAAAGTGACAGAGAGAAAGAGAGAGAGAGAGAGAGAGAGAGAGAGAGAGAGAGAGAGAGAGAGAGAGAGAGAGAGAGAGAGAGAGAGAAGGAGGAGGGGGGAAATAATAATAAGAAGAAGACAACCACAGTTAGAGACAGCGACAGACCAAACTGTCAGTCAAGCCATGCACTGTCTTTGTCCCAAGAGTGAAGAAGACAGCGTGAAATGTCTTCACTCCATCAAAAGAGGCTGGGTGGTGGGCACGATCTTTAGCTTGTGGTTAGAGAGTGGGGAAGGGGACGGAAGAGGTCCGAGGGGTGAGAGGGAAGGGTAGAGTGAAGGGGGGGGGGGGGCAGTAACAATACTTTCACAGTCACGGTGACTTCTTCTTCTTCTGTGTCCCCAGGCCATATGGCCATAATGGGCAAGGTACGTATGTATCAGGTTTTCAGTTTTCGCTAGTCACCCCGCTGCGCATAGCCGACGCATTCCGATTTCGGAGGAGCTCAAAGAAGAAGAATTATCGGGAAGAATTTTTTTTTAAAGCAGGAGAATGATAAGTCAAAGATGGTAGATGACAGAAAGCAAGGGAAAAGGCAGAGTCAAAGAGAGTGGCAGCTTAGATAACGTTACAAGCACAGAACTTCCAGAAGGTGTGTGAATTATTTTTAGTTTTTTATAGTTAAAAATATCTTTTAGCATAAATATTATTAAACTGGGACCAGAAAATTATTGTGTGTTATCCATTGTTTTGAGTTATCCGTTTTTGAGTTATCAGCAATCCACTGAATTTAGTACAAGAAAGGTCAATGTTAAGGTCACAACGGTTATAGTCTGCCGATAGGACCATCTGTAACTGGTCATTTACAACCACACATTTTTTAAACATTTATGATTTAATAATTGTTTTGGCAATTACTCAGTTTCTTGTCATTGGAGTGCAGATGCGTCATGCTGCTGTTAAGTCCCCAAATTCAGCCGCTCGGGAACTTATCTGCGGCTCGGCAATACACTTGATAAAGGGACACCCTGACAGAATGCTTTTTTGTAAGAAACACGTCGAGATCACCAGGAAAACACCCTTTACACAGATTGCAACACTCACTTTGCTCTGGTTTCCTAGAAATCAAACTGTCAAATCGGCGATTCCTCCTTGGCGTAGGTGCTGGAAGTCAAATTCTTTCACCCAAAGAGAAGGCGTGTGCCGTCTCTTTTCTAATGGCCGCCAAATGGTTTGCCCGAAATTTTCGCAATACAAGTCTTTAAATAAAATTATATATATATACAGTTTATCAAAAGGAGTTTCGCTCACAACAAAGGAAATAGCTCCAATTTGTTTTTACTGCACTACAAAAAAAGAAAAGCTTCAACCAAAATGAGTGACCTCCACCCACCCCATCCAAAATGGCTACTCACTCCGGTAACTCCTCCAAGGAGGAATCGCCGTTTTGACGGTTTAATTTATAGGAAACCAGAGCAAGTGAGTGTTCAGATCCTTGAAAAGGTTGTCTTTCTGGTGATCTCGACGACAGGCTGGAAAGAGAGTCTCCGAGGAGAGAAATGAGAGATCCAACCGATGTTTCATCAATTTCCTGGAACAAACGAAAGTCTTCCAGAAAACCCGTGGGAGATTTTCCCAACAAACGGGTGAGAGAATGAAGGAACGAGGAGGAGACGCTACATGCTCTCAGAGAGTCTGAAAGAGAGCATTCCAGCCAGCAGGTAACTCAAAGTCAGAGAAGTTAGACCCTGACGCGAGAGATGAAGCTTCGACATCTCTGACTTCGAAAGATTGGAAAAATCTTCAAATGGAAGAAACGGTTCATCTAAAGTGACGGGAGAAACAAATTTGAAATAACCCACACTAGAGGAGCAATCCACGTCAGAGTCTTGATTGACCATGCTCCGACTGGAGTTCTTGAGGAGATTTCCCCGAACGGAGAATTGACACGGCTTGAGCGAGTGATTCTAGCAAGAGATCAGGGCACTTAAGCCGCAGTGAATTCTCTTTGGCCTTCTTGAACGAGCCGGCTATGTTAGCCATAGCCGAATGAGAGGGCTGTGTCTGCCGCTCGACAACATCTTCACACACCGGGTGAAGAAGTCTGCGTGCGTCTTGCTTGGAGAACGATGAAGAAGACGGTGGAGGAAGTTGTTCCCGATGAACATAAGCCTGGTTATCCGGAGAACCGGAAGAACCAACCGAAGAATCAGAACCGGAAAGTCTTCTAGGGTGTGTGCGTTCAGCTTGACCACGTGGGGCAGAGCCTTCGAACGTGCTAGCTGGCGGTGGAAGATCATCATCCGAAGAAGGAGCTTCTAAAGCAACACGGTGAACATACCGGTTGGGAACAACCGGTGAGTAGTCGAACCGGGAGATGGAACTGGGTGATACCAGTTCAGAGGACCAGCAACTGGGAGAAGATCCTCCGGTTCATAAGTCACCCGGTGCCGGGACCGGGACTGGTGAACCGGGAAAGATTCTTGCCGGTTAGTGGGCCGAGAATGGTCACGTCTCGCACCCACGGCGGTCACCGCATAGCCATAATCGCGTGGATACTGGGTTGAGGAGGCTATTGGTACGGTGTCGCTTTGAATTGCCGGCTTAACCGGGATTTCTACCATGAGAAAATCCCCTGCCGGGTGGTCTGGTGAGTCAGGAAATCCCTTCGTCTTCCCACTGACTTCACCAGAGGTGTTAGAGAAAGCTGGAATTACATGCTCCGGACCGATTCCACAGGTGTGGAACCGGTCGAGTTTGTTCGGAGCATGACCGGGTGATGCGCCCATTCCTGGGCCCACTTCTCCCCTCCAGGACGAGTAGGTCTCCGACCTGACCACATAGACGGTCCGTCTATCTTCCCTCTGGCTTCGTACCACTGGTATAGGTCGGAACTGTCCGTGGAGGGCTGGAACGCTGTGAGTAGATGGGTTGACCCAGAAACCCGATGAACATCCTGGGGATGAAGGGTTGAACCAGACGGGAACAGAGAAGCCACAGCTGAAAAAGAAACAGAGCAAGACTTCTCTCCAACCGGAGGAGGAGAAAGAACAACAGCCGGAACCGAAATAGAAAGACCGGTAGCAGAAAGATGTAAAAATGCTTAAAACAAGGCTGAAGAATCCGCCTGAGAAAACTGGGGAGGACTCAGAAACTAACGGAGCTGAAGACACAGGAATGGCTTTAGCAATGATGTCAGAAGGAGCCGAAACCTTCTGAGAAGAAACGGTCGAAGAAGCAATGCTAACCGGTTTATTCTTAGACGACGACGGCTTAGAAGAAACCTTCTTGGTAGAATGCTTAGAAGATTTGGAAGAAGATGACTGAGCCGAAGGAGAGACAGAACGACCGGACTTGTCTCGACTAACTTCGACTGAAGACGACTTAGAAACAACAATGGGAGTAGAAGTGTCACCTGAAGGGGCGGCACTGGAATTAACGGACATGATAAAAATAAATGTCCAAAAAGTAACGCGAAAGACAAAAAATCTGTTTAATCAAAACAAACTTTGAAAAGCAAAAAGCTAAAATGACTAGCAAGCGCAAAAAGAAGTTACAAAATTCAACACAAGAAAAAACGGTCAAACCGGTAAGCCAAAAAATAGTAACTCCAACAAGAAAGCTATTCATGCAAGGTAAGCGAAAAACCAATGAAGCTAGATAGGCTTAGAAAGTAATGGAACAAACCCACCAAGAAACACAGTCAGTGTTCAAAAAATGGAAGTGGCAAAATGGTCTCCGATGTGAACGGTTAGGTGGAAAAATTGAAAGTGACTAGGAAGGTCAAGGGAACCACGTGGCAGGTGCTAAGGGACATAATCCCTAGCTAGTCACAGGAGTGGTCCCCTACTCTTACTTTCGTTTTCAGTGCTATGGCATTATGGTTTCCAACTGACAGGTGTTTATGCAATTGTTTTGAGTGTTGGTCAGTATGGTTAGAATAGATTAATCTATTTAACGGCACAGTTCCTCAGCCTGACATGAAACATGACATGTTGGTTTTCATGCATTCATGTTGTTGTTCTCGTACCCTGGCTAAAAGACTCCAGGGATCATCCCAACAGCGGAAGTACTTGAACACTATCGTACAAGTGCATCACCTACGGATGAGAACATTACGTGTGTGCCCGTTTTTTTATTACCCCGCACGTGGGCAGCCACACTCCGACTTCGGGCGATCATGCATTCATAATTAAATGGTTTTCGCAGGTTTGTTAAGGTTGTTCGTTTATGATGACCTCAATTTGATTTTCAAACACTTTTAAAGGGATACGCGGGATACAGGTGGCGCTAATTTTCACCTAGTGGCTGACTGTGTCGTAAGAAACACAACTCTTTCTCCGTAGCTCCTGTACTAAAGGGTTTCAGTGAATGAATGACGTATGGATAAGATGACGTAAGAATGAAATGACGAAATTGTGAATGAGAATGAAAAATGGTGTTTAACGTCCTCTCGGTCTGGAACAGGCACATATGGGACATTTGTAGATACAAAGATGGTGGGAACAATACTGGAAGTAATGCCCGGAGGCAGTGCAACACCAATAAAGTCCCGAATTTTTAACAATACAGATAAGTGTAGCAGTAACCACGCCTCGGTTAAACCTCATCGGCTATGGTAACGCCACGAGTGCACGAAATTGTGAATGAAATGGCCTACTCTCTCTGTGGTTGATCGTGCTAGCATAATCTGGCGGAGTCCCAGTGGTGCAAGACATTTATTGAAAAATATACAAGTTTATTTATATTTGTGAAACGTATATCGGTAAAATGTTTGTATTTTTAGAATAATTTAAAAGGATTATTTTAAACATATTAATCTCTTAGTAACTACTAAAACCGCGTTACTAAAAGAACAAATATCATAAAACTGTCAACAAAAAAGTATTAAGGGATATAACTCTTGACGTGAGTCCCGTGGAAAAATAGGGGTGGGGTTGAAAATGTGTATGGTGTTCAGTAAAAAGCACGGTAACATACTGGTTTTTTATGTTTAGTATGGAGAATATACATTATTTAATCTATTATCAAAAAACTAGAACTATTTCATCGTTGAGTTTCTTTTTACAGGCATTTGAACAATACAATGTAGGGAAATATGTGTCAATACGGCAACAATTTACCTAAATTTCCTATTGACTAAATTATATTTCCTTATCATTTGACATAGATTCTTATACTAAATAGGTTGCAGTATCAGGCAAGATTAATTAAAAGTTTTTAATAACTTAAGTGTATGGAAGGTGTCCAGTTTTCAGTAGACCTGATTTTACCCGACAATTTCACAAATTACAAGAAAAGTAGCACGGTGACCCTGTGTTTCCCTTTTCAGTTTTGACCTTAGAATTATGTGTATATGCTATGACAAAAGTCTTGATCATTTGTCATCGTGGTAAGTAAAAGGCGCGTATCCCCTTAAGACGTCAAGTCCTCAAAAACGTCACGTAGGCCTACATTGCGTTTACATAATTTTGAGCAGGTACTCTTATTTCTTTCAAATCCCTTGTGAGATATAATAACTTTAAAAGAACAAAAACAACGCACAGCCCTCGTTCTCATCCCAATGTACTCCCCCGTTCTGTTAGAACTGGGAGTACAGAAAGAGCTATCACTGTCACAATCTCCTCCTTTTTTGTCCTCAAATTGTGACCTTTTAGAAATTCATATTTCAATTAAAAAAAGAAGAAGAAGAAGAAGAAAACGGCGTGCAGCATACACCATTTCTATATTCCAGCCAGTATGACCATGCAATATTCACAACAGAAACAGGTACATAAAATGCTTCTACAAACACTTAAAAACTGACGCAGGATGATCGATTGAATGGGCATTGTTTTCTCAAATCCTGAAAGAAAGCAAATAATGTGCGTTTCGAGGCCTTGTAATACATATTGTGAAAGCTGTTCCTAGTTGGCACGAAAACGTTAGGGAGGCCTCACTTTTTATCCATCAACCTATTACTCTTCTCCGTCCCCTGTTTATCCATTTTCCTATTATGGAAAAAAAAGTGTTGTTGTTACTGTGTGACCCCCCCCCCCCTCCCCCCCCCCACCCCCCCCCCCCCCCCCCCCCCCCCCCCCCCCCCCCCCCCCCCCCCCCCCCCCCCCACCCCCCACCCACCCCCCCCCCCCCACCCCCCCCCCCCCCCCGCCCCCCCCCCCCCCCCCCCCCCCCCCCCCCCCCCCCCCCCCCCCCCCCCCCCCCCCCCCCCCCCCCCCCCCCCCCCCCCCCCCCCCCCTTCTTTTTCTTTTTTCTTTTCTGTGGGGACAGTTCCAATATTTTGTTTGCATGCACAACGCTCGCTCTGTGTGTGTGTGTGTGTGTGTGTGTGTGTGTGTGTGTGTGCGCGCGGGTGCGCGCGTGCGTGCGGGTGCGCGCGCGCGCGTTTGTGTGTGTGAGCAACAGAGCGAAAAAGCGAGAATAATGTAAACATTATGCGCATGTTTCTATGGACTTGTACGCTCGGATTTATGTGCGTGTGAACGTGTCTGTGTGTGCGCGACCGCATGCATACACGTTAACATGACAGCGCGTGTCCACAAGCGTTAATGGAATAATTTGGGCACATACCTGTGTATCTAAGCATTAGTGGGCTTTGGATTTAGTGCTTGTTTAGATATACAATACCTACGATCTGTCCCTCCTCTCTCTCTCTCCTTGTAACCATCGCTCTTTCAAGTGACAATGGCAGGTCAAGGGGGCGGGGCGTGTGAGATCCGATAAATCAGCAAGAATTGGCTTTTTTTAATTAAAAAAGAAAAAAAGTAGGATAAGTTGTGCACATCTTATTTGCTCTCCGATTAAATACCACAACTTCTTGGATAAAGAACAATGAGAATGTTAGAACATCAAAAGGACATAATATCACAATATAATAATAATAATAATAAACGGATATTTATAGAGCGCTTTTTATCGAGCACAAAGCGCTTTACAATCAGTATTGAAACACTCACACACGCACACACACGCACAACAGACACACACGCAAAACAGACACACACGCACGTACGTGCACGCACGAGAGTGAACGCGTTCTTGCACACAGACATACACACACATACCCACACACATTTCATCAAACACACAGAAAACACATTCTCACTGAAACGCACACAAACTTACTCAAGCATACACTTGTACAAACACGCGCACACGCACGCACACACATACACAAAGCACTCACATACACAAAGCACTCACGTGTACTCACACTCACAGACACATACTCACACACACTCCCCCCCCCCCCCCCCTAGCAAACACAATCTCTCCTGCGCACGCATACACTCATACACATGCAAGCAGATATACCCACACAGAACACACACAACACACTCACACACACACACACCTGCTTGGAAGCGCGGCCGTGGGCGCACGCACACTCACATTCGCGTACACGCTCACAAATTACATACATACAAACATACGGACATACATCGCACAATCACACACACACACACACACACACACACACACACACACACACACACACACACACACACACAACACACACATCGCACAATCACACACACACACACACACACACACACACACACACACACACACACACACACACACACACACACACACGCGCGCGCGCGCGCGCGCGCGCGCACACGTGCACATGGAGATGGGGGTGTTATTGGAAAGACTGCCGGAACAGATGGGTTTTCAGGTTTGTTTTGAACGATGCTAAAGATTGGCTATGTCTGACAGCAGAAGGCAAGGAATTCCAGAGTTTGACTGCTGATGATGTAAAAGCTCTACCGCCGTGCCTACCACGTTTAAATTTTTGTATTCGAAAGATCCTATTGTCATTAGTATTTTAGTTTATAATTTTGAAATTATGTTTCTTCCTGTCTTCTTCTCACGCATTAGACCATAGGCATAGAACACTGTCACAGTCAATTTTGAGTCCCCATTATTTCGTTCCTTCACATTTTGGGTAGATAAGAAATAAAATGTTGGTTCTAGATGCATTTTTCGCGCTGAACTCAAATCTTAAAAGTCATCAAACATAAGTGTGGGCACTATGGCGGTACAAAGGGGGACAACATACAACCTACAATCAATGTCGATAGTGATATTTTCACTTTATTAAAGGGAAATTATGTAACTGGATATTAAAGAGATGAATACCACCAAAAGAGCAACAGCAGGATTTGAAGAAAGAGAGAAAGTTTTGTTTTCAAAGACACTAATAATAATAATAATAATAATAATAATAATAATAATGACAATTTATATAGCGCTTATTCTCCTTACGGGGCTTTAAGCGCTTCACAAAGAAGTTAAAAATCTGAGCAAAAACAACGCACTTATAAGGAAAAACCCGAAACGAAATCACGATAACTACATTTACGTCACCCCCCCCCCCCCCCCCCCCCCCCCCCACACCCTTTCACACTCCCCTAGAATCCAAACCATTACAAATAGCGTTTTCTACGAAAAAGGCATTTTCTCACACTACCTCCGCCCGCCCGCGCATTCACCATCGCCCTTCATATACCTCATGCTGACCTACTTTTCATAGATCTCCCAGCACGCACGCACGCATGCACACACACACGCGCGCGCGTGCGCGCATGTGCAGAGGGACAAATACCCCTAACACGGACGCACGCACGCGCACACACACGCGCGCGCGCGCGCATGCACGCACGCACGCAGCTCGTCCTGAAGAAATACACAAAATGTAGTGTTTCCAGCATAATTATATAACGACAGGATACAAGACAGGGTGTTTATCTGAGTTGAAAGAGATAGGTTTTTGTGGAGGATTTGAAAGAGCTGACAGACTGGGAATGGCGGACATTGAGAGGTAAGTTGTCCCAGAGAGAAGGGCCTTGTAAGGCAAAAGCTCGCTGACCAAAGGATTTGGTTCTGACTGTCGGAATGCGCAAGAGACGGGTGTCTGCAGAAGACTGGAGCTGACGGGATGGGAGGTAGGTATAAAGAATGTCTCTGAGATACTGAGGTCCTGCACCAGTGACAGAGGCAAAGCAAATGGACCCTAGTTTGTAGTCAATCCTGGATTGAATAGATAACCAATGAAGAGACCTTAGAAGTGGGTAGACATGTTCCCGTCTAGACGACTTCAACACAAGTCTGGCAGCACTGTTTTGAACCCTCTGTAACTTATCAATAATATATTTTGGAGAGCCAGCCAAGAGACTATTACAATAATCCAACCTGGACAGGACTAGCGCACAGACCACTGTCTTTGTGGCTTCAACTGTAAGAGCCACAGCACAGAAACTGCCTTGCTGCGGGTGGTCAACGACCTCCTACAAGAGTGTGACGCAGGGAAAGTATCGATACTTTCTTTGCTTGACCTATCAGCTGCATTTGATACGATAGACCACGATATTCTTTGGAACAGATTGTGCGCCACTTTTGGGTGTGATGGTATCGTTCTTGACTGATTCATGTCATATTTATCTGGTCGCACACAGTCCGTCTGTATCAAAGGAAACCAGTCTTCCCCCTCATTACTAAAATACGGCGTCCCACAAGGGTCTGTCATATGCCCCTTCTTGTTCACAATATACACACAGCAACTCAGCCTAGTCATCAAGCAGTCAATATCCCACTATCATTTAATATTTGTTTGCTGATGATTCACAAATGCATGATTCTTCCCCATCCTCTGAAGTTTCTCGTCTATCATCAGACATCACATCTTGTATAAAGAATGTGGTAACATGGATAAAATATAAAAAACCCACTAAAAACGAACGATGATAAAACTGAACTTGCCTTGCCAAGAACAAAGTTGAGCAAACTGGTGTTCGTTCCCTCGTTGTGTCTGATTTGGAAATTCCATTCTCTGATTCTGTTCGTAATTTGGGTATATATTTTGATTCATCTCTTACAATCGATACACATGTAAAGCATCTCTGCAAGAATCTTTTTCAGCTTGAACAATACAATTGAGAATGTATGAATTAAATGTACACGAAAATAAATATATCAAATGCATTCATACGTTATTGAATGACATTGGTTTAAGTAGTTTTGGTTGAATCAAAGTTTGCTTGATGTACATCCTTTATGGTTCAAAGAGAAAGTGAAGAGATGTCTTAAAGATAGCTTCTTACAAACCTGGTATATGCATGTTGATAATGATGAATTATATATGAACTATAGAATGTTTAAGCCATCATTTGGTGTTGATCCCTACTACTTAGTACTTCCTCAGAATTATGTGTTTACCATTCTAAAATTTAGAACAACTAATAATAACTTGCCAGTAAATAAACTGCGCTACGATAATATACCCAGAAGTGAAAGAAATTGCGAAAAGTGTAGCGTACATGATGTGGCAGATGAGTTCCATTATTTGTTTGTCTGTCCCTTCTTTAATGCTGAAAGAAATAGATATCTTCCACGGTACTTTTTTGTGCGACCAAATGCGTATAAATTTAATGCTTTGTTTTCCTCAAAAAATAAGAAACTTTTGATTAAGCTTAAGCACTTTGTTACAGTTATAAACAGTTCTTTTCGATGATTTGTATGGACAAAATGTAACATGTTTGTTTGTTTTTTGTAATAATGATATAGGTATATTTGTCCTAGTTATTTCCTTGTCGTTCATAATATAGACATCACTCTGTTTTGATGTTCGATTGTTTATCTATGTGTGTACTTTGTTTTATATTTATGTGCCCCAAGTGGGTATGAAATAAAACATTTGCCTTGCCTTGCCTTGCCTTGCTTCGTAAACTAAGTAAAATCCGTCCTTTCCTGTCAGCTGATGCTGCCAACAAACTTGCTGTTGCCTTCATTCTCTCTCGCTTGGATTACTGTAACTCTATGCTGTGGGTCTTTCTGATGAAAAACTGTCCAAACTTCAAAAAATACAAAATGTTGCTGCCAGACTAGTTTGTCAAAAATCGAGGTGTGAAAGTGCAACAGCTCTTCTGCGCACCCTCCACTGGCTGCCTGTCAAGGCTAGGATAGAGTACAAGATTGGTTCTCTTTGCTTTCAATGCCTCAATTCCGAATCTGCGCCCTCTTATCTTTCGGAGCTTCTCCACCCTTACATGCCTCCTAGAGCACTTAGGTCTCAAGACTCTTATCTGTTAATTGTTCCGAGGTATTCTCTGAATTATCTGTGTGTGTGTGTGTGTGTGTGTGTGTGTGTGTGTGTGTGTGTGTGTGTGTGTGTGTGTGTGTGTGTGTGTGTGTCTGTGTGTGTGTGTGTGTGTGTGTGTGTGTGTGTGTGTGTGTGTGTGTGTGTGTGTTCTTTCCTCCACCGGCTTTCTCTCCCTCTCCACACCCACCACTCTCTCTCCCTCCCTACACCCTTCTCTCTCTTCTGTTTGGTTCTTTGTTGTTTGTTTTTCTTTCATTAAACTGATCATAATGTTTTCTTTTTTGTGTGTTCCTGTAAATATGTTATTCT
>CM065680.1:55266602-55294102 GCA_017654935.2 Phymorhynchus buccinoides
ATGGTAGCAACAACAATGATAACGATGACAATAACAACAATTATGAATTCTGATGATAAAGATAATAATACAAATAGTGACAACACTAACAATTGTTGTAGAATTGACAACCGCATCAACAAGTTTGTTACTCGGTACCTTAAATTGTTTTTATTCTATTTTATTTTACCTTTTTAAAAACAAAACGGAGTCTGAACACACCTGTGGCAGTATTTCTAAGAGAGAGAGAGGGGAGAGAGAGAGAGAGAGAGAGAGAGAGAGAGAGAGAGAGAGAGAGAGAGAGAGAGAGAGAGAGAGAGAGAGAGAGCAATACACACACATGTACACAAAGAAGAAAAGAGATATGTGCATAATATGGTTATACAGAAAAAGAGACAGAGAGATAGAGACAGACAGGAATTATCTTCATAGTTTAGCCTACATGTGTCATCAAAATGACTGAATATTACTTGAGACAGTTCAAATCCCTATGGCCGAAAGAGTGGGGATGTACCCTGGGCAAGGCATCCCCACCATAAACAAATTCTGCCCCCTCTGCTATCTGGCAGTCATGCTTGGATACGACGAAATGGCATACAAACAAGACAGTGGTCAAGAGTGTTGAACTGACCACACCTATGTGGGTCATTTTACGGACACTAAACTACCTGACCTAAGAACTCAACTGGTGGGGGATGGGAAACAAAACGGGTGGTGGAGGAAAACTAGGTATGCATGCAAATCTTTTCAATCAATCTTGACTTTCAGATACCACCATTTATCTCCGGAAGTGAACTTGAACTTAACACGTCATGGTCAAGGTTCTAGGAGGACTTGGGGGGGGGGGGGGGGTGTTAACATATAGTTCTATATTCAAGTGAGAGAGAAAGGACGGATGGGCTGAGGATGTGGATAAGAACAGGAGAAAGGAAAGAGTGGGATAAATAAATGAAGATTTGGAGAGGGACGGAGGACTCTCTCTCTCTCTCTCTCTCTCTCTCTCTCTCTCTCTCTCTCTCTCTCTCTCTCTCTCTCTCTCTCTCTCTCTCTCTCTCTCTCTCTCTCTCTCTCTCTCTCTCTCTCTCTCTCTCTCTCTCTCTCTCTCTCTCTCTCTCTCTCTCTCTCTCTCTCTCTCTCTCTCTCTCTCTCTCTCTCTCTCTCTCTCTCTCTCTCTCTCTCTCTCTCTCTCTCTCTCTCTCTCTCTCTCTCTCATTGAGAAATGCTGTTATCCCCAATTATTTAAAGATGCCAAAGTACTACTACTATATAAATCGGGCGACCCCCAAGATCCGTCAAACTACCGACCTATCTCGACCTATCTCCATCTTGTCTAACCTCTCCAAACCTGTAGAAAAAACACTTAAAAACGCAATCTTCAGATATACTTTACCACATATGATCTTTTCCATTGTAACCAAAGTGGCTTCAGAGAAAACCATTCCTGCCAGACAGTTCTTATTAATCTAATCGAACAGTGGCACTCATATATTAATAATGACCTTCTCATGGGTGCTATTTTCCTTGATTTTGCAAGGCATTTAATGTTATTGACCATAACCTTCTGTTGAAAAAACTCTCCTTGTATGGTTTGACCCAAGATTCTATCGCCCTCGTTTCGTCCTTTCTGTCTGATAGAAAACAAAGCCCTCCAAATATACTATTTCATCTTCTCTCCAACCAGTCAAATATGGCGTTCCCCGAGGCTCTGTCTTAGGGCCAATACTTTTCACCATTTATATAAATGATGTCCCCCTTCATCTTACTTCTTCATGCGAGCTTTTTGCAGACAATACAACAATGCATAAAAATGGTTTTAATGCCGATTCTGTCTGTGCTGATCTGCAGTGACATTAATGATCTAGTAGACTGGACAGAGCAAAATCATATGGCATTGCTAATCACAAGACAAAAGAGGCAAAACGCATCAACATGTTGGGATTAGCTAGTGAAAACACACTAAAACATGTTGAAAGATTGTATAAACGTTCTCTTAAACTCATACTCCTTAAATCGTCCTCTCTTGAAACCAATGATTATAAAGAACTCAACATGCAGCAAAGTATCTTAGTACTAAATTCAAAGTTCATACAATTCGAAGCAAATCCAAATTAAGAGTGCCCTGCCCCATAACAGATCTATATAAATCTTCCCTTGGTGACCTGTGGAATGACATCTCTGATAATCTAAAGATCTAATCTTGGGATCTCTCTCTCTCTCTCTCTCTCTCTCTCTCTCTCTCTCTCTCTCTCTCTCTCTCTCTCTCTCTCTCTCTCTCTCACACACACACACACACACACACACACACATCGCTTTCGCAGCCTATTAGGCTTATTATGGCCCCATCCAATTTTATGCATGTACCACCCTGTAATTTAATTCCCTCTTACCTCTCTGGATACCATTTACATATCAAGTGAATGCAATTATTTAGCTCTTGGACGTTCCATAAGACTAAATACTTAATTGTGTTCATCGTGTATTACCACTTTACCACTCAAACAAAGAAACGGGTGGTTAAGAAAGCTTGTCAAGACTCGGCATGCATGTGTATCGTATCATTTTGCGTGCGAAAAGGGTTTCTTATCTACATTCAGGTTTTGCCTTGACGCTGACAAATTATATTCGATTGACAAGATCAACAATGTGTGTGGGTTGTGTGTGTGTGTGTGTGTGTGTGTGTGTGTGTGTGTGTGTGTGTGTGTGTGTGTGTGTGTGTGTGTGTGTGTGTGTGTGTGTGTGTGTGTGTGTGTGTGTGTGTGTGTGTGTGTGTGTGTGTGTGTGTGTGTGTGTGTGTGCGTGCGTGCGTGCGCGCGTGCGTGTGCGCGTGTATGCGCGCGCGCTTGTGTGTGTATGCGCTTGTGTGTGCGTGTGTGCGTGCGTGCGTGCGTGAGCGTGTGGCAAATGTGATATGGGTGTTGAATATAATTTTGTAATTGAATGTCCATATTTTGAAGATATAACGAATTGAAAATTGCAAAATTTATAAGATCAGGAAAAGTTGTTTGACAATAGACTGCAGCTTAGTCTGTTTGATGAATGTTAACTTTGTTGTGTTTTTTTTGCTTGTGGCCACTTGTTTTATATTCTGTTTATTACCCATGCCCCCAAGAGGGGTCAAAGGATTATTATTAAATTGAAATTGAATTGTGTGTGCGTGTGTGCGTGCACGCGTGCGTGCGTGCGTGCGTGTCTCTGTGTGTGTGTCTGTCTGTCTGTGTGTGTGTTTGTATCTGTGTGTCTGTGTCTGTGTGTTTAAGAGTTACACAACTCATAGCGGGGCATAACATGAATCTTGGGTTGACTGAATAAATATTAGCATGGCAAACAAAAATAAAGTATATTTCCTACAGAGAAGATGCATACATATTGAGCATCAGGTGCATTTTCTACCATCAGAAAATAACAACACAATCAAATCTTTAATATTTCAAGGTAATTAAAGTGGAACAATTACTGATATAATTATCTGATCGAATCCAAATTGGTGTTTTTTTTAAAATAACAACAAGAGGCAATGTGTGTGGGTTCACGTCTGATTTTTATTACTATAGCAGGCATGGGAATTCCCATGACAATTCCCATGCCTGTATAGAGAGAATACTGTTATGTAGACACTTGCGCATCTGAAAGCAGAATTAATTTTTATTTTACTGTGTAAATTAAATTATTTCTGTACATTAAATTACCCCTACCCCTTTCTTTAAAATGTAATTATATGTATGTTTATATATGCGCATGTAACATAGTGGAGCCCTATTTTTATTTTTGGCAAACAAGTAAAATTGAAAAGCATACTGACCAAGCTTTCCGAAAAACTACCGCAAAGGTCAAGGTCACAGCCAGCAAGCTCATCTATGTTTATTTTCCCCTGTACAGTCTTTGCACATGGTGATCAATCGTCTAGGCCTAACAAAGGATTCGTACGTCGAAGGCAGTGAAATCGACGAACACTGGATTTTCCGTATATTTTTTTTCAGACTGAAATGAATGTGGGCTAAATGTTAAGTACGTCGTCTTGATTATGAGGTAAGGCGTGATCTCTTATTCTCTAGGCCTAGGCCTTGTTGCCGGAAGTGCGATAGGCTAAGTATTGCATGCGCAGAGATGATGTGCGAATGAACACGAACAACCGTTGTCAAACTCAAATAAAACGAAACAACCGGGCCGTCAACGCACACACTCGGTATATCCATTTGTTACAGAAAATGTAAGTTAACGACGTTAAAATGTACCTATTTGTAAACACCTGAAGTCTTGTGTTTCTTTTTAAAGAGCGTTTTTGTATATCTAATGGAGAGTCTTCTTTCCAGTATCTACTCGGTACAACACAACAGTAATCTCTGCAACAAATGATTTTCTTTCTTTTGTTCCTTATCGATGTATCTGACTGCTTTGATCGTCATGACTTGAAGGCTCACGTCAAAATCAAGTATCCTGCTAACTTTAACCCTCTAATATCTTGTGGGTTTTTTAGAAAACGAGAACGTTAAAGTTTCAGTGGAGAGTGAGAGTCTTCTTTAGTTTGAAGAGTGTGACTGAGTCAAGGTTAAAGGTTGCACAACAGTAATCTCTGCAACAAATGATTATCTTTATTTTGTTCTTTATCAATGTATCTGACTGCTTTGATCGTCGTGACTTGAAGGCTCACGTCAAAATCAAGTATCCTGCTAACTTTAACCCTCTAACGCCTTATATGTTTAGAGAAAATGACAACGTTAAGGTTTGAGTCAAGGTTAAAGGTCGGGGCCACGGACGCAACACACACACACACACACATACACACAGACACACAACCGAACATGTACGATACAATAGACTCACTTTGTTTTAAAAAACGACGTGAGCCAAAAAGGGGAGGTGGGGTTCAAATGTTTCCTAACAGAGATGGTAGTATAACTCCGAGAATCGTATTTATTGAAATTGGATATTTGCATTTATAAGGAACTTAATTATGTCTGTCTTTCCCTCTCTGTCTCTCTCTGTCTCTGTCTCTGTCTGTCTCTGTCTGTCTGTCTGTCTGTCTGTCTGTCTGTCTCTCTCTCTCTCTCTCTCTCTCTCTCTCTCTCTCTCTCTCTCTCTCTCTCTCTCTCTCTCTCTCTTCCCGAGTCGAACGTTGACTCGAAATAAAAGCCTTGCGTAGCACTATCCAAAACACACACACACATCGCTTTTTAAGGTCATACGCCAATGTCAAGGTTACGACGGCGATGATTTATGCGCCGATGCCTTCCTCTTATGGTGACATACCACCACACAAAATGTGAAGCGATTCGGGAAATACCCTTGGGACAAACAAAAAAACAACAACAACAAAACGTCACATCACATCACAGATGAAGGCATAAAAGAAACAGCCGGAGGTGCAGAGAGACGTAGGTCCAGACCTACCAGCACAAGAGCAGTGAAATGAAAAGTTAGGCCTAACGTCCTCTCGCTCCATCTGGACGCATATGGGACACTACTAATCTGTAAAGTTAAGAAGAATAAAACCAGCAGTATCTTTGTCTTTTTTTTGTAAATGCCTCCTGCACACCTAATCCCGACCCTCCCCCTTCCCTAATCATTTTCTGTATGGCCTAGGGTCAACAATCTCTCGGTGTTTGTCAAACACTCCACACACAAAATAGACAAAAAGCAACAATAAACAATGTTTAAAAGAGGTGCAAGGAGGGGGCGTGGTTATAGAAGACAAAGGTAAAGGGCTTTGAAGAAAAGTTGGGCGAACTTTGTTTCTACTCGAACGAACGAATTCACTTTACATAATTTGACAGGACGTAAACACTTTAAAGAATGGTAGCACATATAATTAGTCTAAACAAAGTCACAAATATGGACTCTAATCGGGAGGTCGACGTTTGTTTGTTCGTTTGTTTTGTTTGTTTGTTTTTAGTTGGTTTTCTTCGTTTTTTCTTTGTTTTCTTTGTTTGGTTGGGGCTTTTTTGTTTGTTTTTGGGGGGAGTGGGGGATGGTGGTGTTACGCTCGAGCAAACAACAAACGATCTTTGCACAATTGTAAAGTTATGAAATAAAGTAGATAGTATCAGTAATAATAATATCACAACCACAAAAATACACCCGACATTATGATGCATAAGATCAAAAGCAGGGACTCGAATCGGGAGGGGCGACATTATATCTCGTATGCTGATTGGTCAGAGGTATACACACTCCGACCAAGTGAAAACGTGAGATGTGCGCCCGCCAGATTAGTCAGTTCGCACCAGGATTCCAGAGGTGCCAGACACAGCCAGGAGTGCTCCGTAGAATATAAGTTTTGTGTTTTAGTCATTGTCCCATCCTAAGTTGTTTAAACTTGTGAACTTGTAAAAATGTAAAAATGGTATAAATTCTATGTGTGTGTGTGTGTTTGTGACGTTCTACTCATCGGAAATCAGGTAAGTGTTTTCATTTCACATTTCAAGAGAGTGCTTTATTCATTATATTACCATCATTCGACTCGCGCAGGGAATCTAAATTGGCCGGTCGGGCTCTTCTCAGAAGCCTACTGAAATAATAACCGGTCGACCCTATTCAGCGGTCAATTTCGTGGCTCTACCAGAAGCCATGGCTTTTTCGAGTTCGAGGGAGGGCATTTCCGAACCCATAGCCCCGAAACCCGAGGATATTATGAAAATGGTGCAAGAATTGGATGCAAACTGACAAAGAAATTCGAGGCTCTCGGTAACCTTGTTCAGCGCGCCATCTTGGATGCGCATGCGGGCCCAAGTGACCAAAAAAAGCGCGGTCGTCTCGCTCATCCAAACCGGACAACACCATTGTTGTCAATTATGAAGAATCGAATTTTGACGATTTAGAAGAGAACCTGGTGAAAACATACAGCACTCAAGAACCGGACCATCAAGAAGTCGATCACGACATTGAATTACTAGAAAGGATCGCGGCAGAGATCGATTCGGAAGAAGAGAAACTTGGCGAAAAAGTGCTACCAGGACTGGCAAAAATAATTGATGGTCGCTTCAAGGAGAAACTCAAAGCTGCAGACCAAAAGAAGACATTTGAAATCTACAACAGACCAGAAAACTGCGCACGCCTCGTTGTGCCAATTGTCAACCCTGGAATTCGGAACAAACTTCCAGACGCGGCTGTGAAAACAGATTTGAAGTATCAGCGCATTCAGCGCGCGATCATCAAAGCTGCCACTGCCACTGCGCGAGCGTGTGACGTCATTCTCTCTACAGAATCGAAACTGAGTGAATAAATGGCGGGTGCGGTACAGAACTGCACAGATTCTATTGCTCTCTGCGCACATGCGTCTCTCGAGATATCCTTCCGCCGTCGCCATGCTCTTCGACCGTATCTCAGCAAACCAAAACTTTGTGACGAATCGGTCCCCATCACGTCACAGCTCTTTGGGGATGATCTAGGCAATTCGCTCAAAGAGATAAAAGAAGCTGAACAGATAGCAGCGAGCTGTACCCAGCCAGAGAAGCCATTCCGACCCCAAGGCGTAAATCAAGCCCACGGCTCTGCGCAAATCGAAAGTGGTTCCAGCCGGCGTGGCGTTTTTTTAGGGAAAAGTCGGGGGTTTCCCCACTACAAACGGCAGCAGTGGTGGCATCACAAACGGCGAGGCCACTACAAGGGCCACAACTCCCGCTGGACTCCCTATCACTAGCTGAAAAGGTGAGAAGCTTGATACGATCGTTTGAGGCTGATGTGGATAGTTTTGTGGCAGGAAGGCTGATGTTTTTTTTTATCATGAATGGGCACAGATTTCGTCTGATTCTGAGATTTTGCAAATGATTCAAGGAGCAAAGATAGAGATAAATTGTCCTGTAGGAACTCTTAGTAACTTGTCTTCTAACAAAACGCCAGCTGTCAGTTCTAGTGAATGCCAGATCATTGACTCAGAAGTCCAAAAACTCATTTCAAAGCGTGTCATCTCCCAATGTAGTCACACTGAAGGTGAAGTACTCTCCCCTGTGTTTACTAGAAGTAAGAAAGATGGAACACATCGTATGATTCTGAATCTAAGTAGACTCAAATCTAAGTAGACTCAACTCAGAAGTTTGTTACCACCATTTTAAAATGGAAACACTCAATACAGCTCTGACTCTTATCCATAAGAACTGTTTCATGGCATCAATAGATCTTAAAGATGCATACTATTCAGTGCCCATTCATGAGGAACACAAAAAATTCCTGAGATTTGTGTGGAAAGACCAACGTTTTGAATACAATGTACTACCAAACGGACTAGCTCCAGGACCTCGGTGGTTCACCAAACTGTTGAAACCAGAGTTCGCTTTGCTCAGAAAAGAGAGCCACATATCAACATCTTTTTTAGATGATTCATAGCTGGTAGGGGCTACAAGAGAAGCCTGCATGCAGAATGTCATTGACACCGCTACTCTTTTTCAAAAGCTGGGGTTCATTGTGCATCCAACAAAATCACTATTTGAACCAAGTACAAAAATTCAGTATCTAGGTGTCATAATTGACTCAGTGGATATGAAGGTGAGACTCACTGAGGAAAGGAAGACAAGCTTGCAGAATGATTGCGAGAAGCTTCTAAGGAGAAATAAATGCAGGATCAGAGAACTGGCCCGAGTCATTGGGAAAATGGTGGCCAACTTTCCGGCAGTCAAATTTGGACCACTTCGCCAGCTAGAAAAAGAAAAAAATGCAGCTTTGAAAAAGAGTAGAGGAGATTTTGATCAGTTCATGCTCTTATCACCAGATAGCCTTTCAGAGCTACAATGGTGGACTGGGAACATTGGAACGGCAGAAAATGACATTTGCAAAGGTGAACCCAACATTGTGGTCACAACAGATGCTAGTCTTACAGGATGGGGCTGTCACTGTGAAGGTGTATCTTCGGGCGGAGAGTGGTTGGTCGGTGAAACAGACTTTCACATAAATTACTTAGAACTGAAAGCTGTGTTGTTTGCCTTGAAATGTTTTCAGAGCACTGTGAGCAATAAGCATGTCAGACTCATGATCGACAACACCACCGCAGTGAGCTGTATAAACAAAATGGGTACAAGCCACTCTGATGCTTGCAATGACATTACAGGAGCCATTTGGGCATGGTGTGTGAGGCATAATGTGTGGTTGAGTGCTGCTCATATTCCGGATGTGTTGAACACTGATGCTGACAAAGAATCCAGACGCACCAACCTGGACGCAGAATGGAAATTGGATGAGGCAGCCTTACAGGATGCTTGCCAACGCTTGCAGGTCTCACCAGAAATTGATCAATTTGCATCCAGGACTAACCATCAGATGAAGAGATTTGTTTCTTACAGACCAGATCCCGAAGCAGAAGCCATTGATGCATTTTCACTCTCTTGGAAAGACTTAAATTTCTATGCTTTCCCACCTTTCAGCATCATCAGTCGGGTGGCGCAGAAAATTCAACGGGAAAAAGCCACGGGGATCCTGGTAGTTCCAGACTGGCCAACACAACCCTGGTACCCCGTGATACAACGCCTCATGTGCAACCGTCCTGTGAAACTCGCAGGTCGTCACAGGCTTCTTCATCTTCCAAGCCACCCCACAATGATCCACCCACTTCTTCAGAAACGCCGACTGGATCTGCTGGTCTGCAAAGTCTCAGGCCAGTGCTCATGAAAGCAGGATTGACCACAGAATGCACCAATCTAGTCTTAAACTCATGGAGGCCTAATACTCAAAAGTCGTACAACACATACATTAATAAATGGCTAGAATTTGCAAAAGAAAATGAAATCACAAACCCTAACTATGTGCATGTCTCTAATTTCCTCACAAAACTGTACTCAGACGGTGCTAGCTATAGTACGGTTAATCTTGCTAGAAGTGCTATCGCTGCGTTTCTAAACCCCAAAGACTCTGACTCTATTGGCAACCATCCTGTTGTTGGTAGAGTAGTAAAAGGTGTGTTTCAAAATAGACCAGCACTACCAAAATACAGTGAAACATGGGATGTAGATATTGTTCTAAACAAGCTTGAGCAGTGGCCATATGCAGAACAATTGACTTTGCAAAGACTCACTTACAGAACAGTCATGCTCCTTGCGTTGTTGTCAGTTCAGAGAGGGCAGACAATCCACCAACTGATCATAGACGATGTACAAATGTACAATACTAAATGTGTGGTTGTATATAGTTCACTACTTAAACAATCCAGACCAGGTGTCCATGTCAGGCCACTGGAAATAGAAGCTTTTGAGAACAAAAAAACTATGCATTGTTCATCATCTGAAACTGTACATAGACAAGACCGCAGAGTTAAGGGTTGGAAAACAACTTTTTATCACTTGTGTGAGGCCATACAGGGCTGTGTCCAGGGACACCATTTCTAGATGGATTAAAACCGTCTTATGCGTTGACACAGTGGACACAGCAGAATTCACTCCTCATTCAACTAGAAGCGCAAGCACCACAGCAATGATAAGCAGAGGCGTATCAATGGACTGTGTTCTCAAGGCCGCTGGCTGGTCCAACGCATGCACTTTCAATAGATTATACCACAAAACTGTGCAAAGCAGCAGAGAGGAGAGTGCAAAAGAACAAAGGAGGTCCTTGAGTGAATTAGTCTTGGACAGCTTTGTTGGCAAAACCACTTCAAAATAAGTTAGCAAGGTGAGCTATGACAAAAAGTGTGAGCACGTATATGTTTGTATAATACATGTGGTCCCCGACTCTGAAGTCTCACGTTTTCACTTGGTCAGAGTGTGCATACCTCTTACCAATCAGCATACGAGATATAATTATAAAGTTAAACGAGGCTTACCTGAAGTCGAAGTTTAACTGGAATTATATTGAGTGTGCTGATGGGAAGAGGTATACACATACCCACCCTTCAGATATTTAAATCCCCACCCTTAGATATTTATCAAGGACCACATGTGGCTAAAGTCTGGCTAATCTGGCGGGCGCGCATCTCACGTTTTCACTTGGTCAGAGTGTGCATACCTCTTCCCATCAGCACACTCAATATAATTCCAGTTAAACTTCGACTTCAGGTAAGCCTCGTTTAACTTTATAATAAAATTTTATTTACGCTCGTGTCTATTGTATATAGACAAGGAATGATCTATGCAAAGCGTAAATTTATCAAATAAATGTAGGCAGGATTATAGTCATCACTAACGATGATATCAGCAAAACTGATATGATGCAAGAGAAAACAGGACATGTTTGGCCTATTTCTCAGTTAGGCGCATAACGGCAGCATGGCGCACCTGCGCTCATATGACAGGAGACTGTCTGAGCTATCGACGACGAAGAAGAAGAAGAAGAGAAAACAAAGACTCAAATCGGAAATAATTAATAAAGTGATGTACGACCAGCCGCCGTGGCGTAGTGGTTAGCGTCGCGGACTACTGGCTGGGAGGTCTCGGGTTCGAATCCCATCAGAGGCGAGGGTTTTTTCGGTCCTGGACCGACTCCTTCCCAGAGTGAGTGGCTATGGACTCAATGGGTAGACTGAAACGACACAGTCGAGCTTCATCCGCTTAACGGATGCGATTCTGAGAGTGTTGCTCTAATTTCAAGACCAACACTGCAGGTGTCTGTAGTTATCGGGTCTGGTTAACGCCGGGATATCATTATGAAAGGAAGCGTAGAATACAGCCCTGTCATGCAGTCTCAGACCGATACGGAACTCCACAGCATCATCATCATCATAATCATCCACCTCATTTCCATCATATCAATCAATAAAAATAAGAAAAATGACTCAAATTCTGTGACT
The DNA here is from genome assembly GCA_017654935.2 of Phymorhynchus buccinoides. Lineage (NCBI taxonomy): Eukaryota > Metazoa > Mollusca > Gastropoda > Neogastropoda > Raphitomidae > Phymorhynchus > Phymorhynchus buccinoides. Next base: position 55,278,283 of record CM065680.1, read on the forward strand.
TTGCAAGCCCTGCTCTCATGGTGACCTCAGTTTCGGTTTCTGATCCAGTGCGTTAGGGTCAAAGTCATGGGGAGCAGTGTGTTCTAGGGAGCTGTCGGTGGACGGTCGTGGTGGCGCCCTCGAAGGAGGACCTCACTCAGGCTGGCTCCGCGACTAAAAGAATAATGTCGTCAGTAGGGAGCTTAGTTGGTGGTGTCCTGAACAGACTCTACTGAACTCCACCGAAGTGACTCAGCAGCAGTGCAATGCCTCCTCGGTTGTTTGCCTCCTGACGGCCTAACATGTGTTAGCTCCCATTGGACTGCTGGTCTCGGATTCTGCGACCTGAACGTGCGGAGGTGTGGCTGCGAGTTGGGACTCAGAATGGGCGGCGTGGGTGCAACGCCACTGTACGGCCCAAAAGATGGGACAGCAACAACAACAACAACAAAATTTTAAATAAAGTGATGTACGACATTTATTTACGCTCGTGTAGACAAGCTTAAAGCTATCACAAAAATAATAATAATAATAATAATAATAATAATAATAATAATAATAAAATAATAAAATAATAAAAATTACAAATAATGATATCAGCAAAATCATTATATAATAGAGATAATCTAATGCAGGGACTCTAATCGGGAGGTGCAACATTTTTTAACCACATGAAAACAAGAAACAGCACCAGATACAAAAGTGCCTCCCGCATTTAAATGGGTTTTTTTCTTATTAAGCTGAAGACTCGTTATAAAATTGAGGAATACAGTGCGCATGTTCAGCTGAAAAGTGTAGATTTCTGTCCTAAGTGGCTACTTCACAAACCTTTGCATGATCTCATGTGAACATTTCAAAATAAATTCATGAATATTTCAAGATATTTTAAACTTTATTTTTGCTTGAATCCATGTGTCTGCATTCAACAAAGAATGGAAACAGCGATTAGCCCACATATTTACATTATCGTTTCTCTTTTCAGGGTCCGATATGGGTGTGTGTTTTCTATTTATGCATTCAAAGCTTGTGTATGGTTTGTGCTATGCAGACATAACTTTGTATTGCAGTCTCAATGACTGAATAGACGATTTTCGGGGGGGGGGGGGATTAGGAGAGAGCACTTCGTGAAAATTAGAGTTGTTTACCTCCATTACTCGGTCACATACCATAGCAACAATGCAACAATGGCATCGAAGCTTGAAACCGCAGGATGCGAGTCAGCGACTTGTAAACATTTTTTTTGAAAAATGGGGGGTGGCCAGTGGCCACAAACTGATAAAACTTGCAAAATGTGACGTACAAATATAAATGACATCAATTGTAGAATAAGGCACGGTGTTCTAAGTGCTGTATGTCTGCTCAAACACACGAGTCCAGAGCTGGGGATCTACCTGATGGTAGATCACTCCCACACACCATGAAATTACTCCCTTTAATTATTTCCGAACAATTCCTATTACAGATAACCACCTCTCTCTCTCTCTCTCTCTCTCTCTCTCTCTCTCTCTCTCTCTCTCTCTCTCTCTCTCTCTCTCTCTCTTCCATCCACGTCACTTCTTCAAATTTGTCTCTTCTCATTGTCGGTTATTGATATTATAATTATTATTATTATATTATTATTCATTCACATGTTTAGTTTCTTTTGAGTATATAGGCCTACGCTGTATGCTTTATTATTATCTTGATCATTGTTCTATCTTGCGTATTTAAGTATGATGTGTTTTCCTTATGTACTTTCTTTGTGATATTTGTAGTGTGTTTTAAAACTCACTGCAACGTCAGCAGCTATGTATATGTCAATGAAGATTCTTTTCGTCTGAAAAAAAGACGCTACAAGTCTGTGACATACACAAATGTAGATAAACAAATGGATTAATCAATTAATTAATTAATCAATCAATAAAGCATAAAAACAACGCAACCCAGGTATACGCGAATACAAATAAATAAATACATGAATAAATTAATATATCAACCAATAAATTAATAAAACACAAAAAATAAAATTCAAGAATAAACAAGTACTCTGAGCACAGAGAGAGAGAGAGAGAGAGAGAGAGAGAGAGAGAGAGAGAGAGAGAGAGAGAGAGAGAGAGAGAGAGAGAGAGAGAGAGAACATGAACTTTGAACTTGAAATACTTTAATGTCTTTAGGCCATGGGCACATAAACATTGGGGAGAATGGGGGAACATAAACAGTAATACAGAAAAAGGGGAAAAAAGCCGGCCGCCGTGGTGTAGTGGTTAGCGTCGCGGACTACTGGCTGGGAGGTCTTGGGTTCGAATCCCATCAGAGGCGAGGGTTTTTTGGTCCTGGACCGACTCCTACCCAGAGTGAGTGGCTATGGGCTCAATGGGAAGACTGAAGCCACACAGTCAAGTTTCATCCGCTTAACGGATGCGATTCTGAGAGTGTTGCTCTAATTGCAAGACCAACACTGCAGGTGTCTGTAGTTCTCGGGCCTGGTTAACGCCGGGATATCATTATGAAAGGAAGCGTAGAATACAGCCCTGCCATGCAGTCTCAGACCGATACGGAACTCCATAGCATCATCATCATCGTTATCATCGGCCTCAATCATAAAATTTAAAAAATGTCTCAAATTCTGTGGCTTTGCATGCCCTGCTCTCATGGTGACCTCAGTTTCGGTTTCCAATCCAGTCTATGCCTTGGTGCGTTCGGGTCAAAGTCATGGGGATCAGTGTGTTCTGGGGAGCTGTCGGTGGACGGTCGTGGTGGCGCCCTCGGAGGAGGACCTCACTCACGCTGGCTCCGCGACTAAGAGAATAGTGTCGTCAGTAGGGGCCTTAGTAGGTGGTGTCCTGAACAGGCTCCACTGAACTCCACCGAAGTGACTCAGCAGAAGTGCAGTGTCTCCTCGGTTGGTTGCCTCCTGACGGCCTAACATTGATTCGCTCCCCTTGGACTGCTGGTCTCGGTTTCTGCCACTTGAACAAACCCGGGTGTAGCTGCGAATTGGGATTCGGAACGAGCGGCGTGGGAGTAACGCCACTGTACAGCCCAGAAGATGGGAGAGCAAAAAAAAAAAAAGGAAAACAAAAGTATAAATTGCACGTTCTTGGCAATTACTTTCGATATCTACATAGAATAGACAATTAACTGGTTCAACACAAACACAAATAATACTTAACAATCAAAATCATTTCTTAATATAGAGTTGAACATTAATGTTTAGCCTTCCAAAAATCGCTGTCTTTGAGAGAGAGAGAGAGAGAGAGAGAGAGAGAGAGAGAGAGAGAGAGAGAGAGAGAGAGAGAGAGAGAGAGAGAGAGAGAGAGAGAGAGAGAGAGAGAGAGAGAGAGAGAGACCGAACGAATATTTTTTATTGATAGCTTCTTTACTTCTTGCCATCAGAAAAGAGAAAATGCCAAAAACAATTCATGAATAAACAGCATTAGCTAGTAGATCATAATGTAGACCAAAAACGCAAGAAAAAGTATATGAACATACTAAGCAAATACACACACACATATGCGCACGCACCACACACACACACACACACACACACACACACACACACACATTTATCAACACCGACTCATTCATCTTTCATTCAGTAAGCCATAGCAATTGAGTTGCACGACGTACTTTTCGACTGACGCTATAACAGAGAGAATAGTTGTTTGTTTTTGCGAGAATTGTGTTCCACAAAGCACCAACCTGAATAGATTAGGCTTGACTTGAAAAGGTCAACGCGCGGCAATGGTAACATGAGAGAGAGAGAGAGAGAGAGAGAGAGAGAGAGAGAGAGAGAGAGAGAGAGAGAGAGAGAGAGAGAGAGAGAGAGAGAGAGAGAGAATACGAATACGAATGCGAATGCGAAAGTTTATTCAGTTCAGGCCTAGGCCCCTCACTGAAGGGGTGTCAAGTAATACAAAGCATGTTGATATAATTACATAAACAACCATAATCACGAAGCATTGAATTAATTAATTAATTGTACAAACATAAACCGAAGACAATTCAAGCCTATTAAGAAATCATTAACTGTAGCCTTTTCTGGGCTTTGTAAACATACATAGCCAAGTTCACAATAGTTTTCTCATTTTGACATGCCATTAAGAGATTCAAACGAAAAAGACAAGGGTTATTATAATACTTTGCTTGAATTAGTTTCATTCTTAGATCATGCAGCACAGGACAAATAAAAATCATCTTCTCTACCTATATTACAAAGTCGGCATTTCATTCCATAATCATTTGATATTCTGTATAATGACAAAGTAAATCAGAAACACCAAAACGGAACTTAGTTAATGCACTTTTGACATATCTATTCATGTGTAATTCCACATATGGTTCTAAATAACATGAAGTTTTAAACAACCTGTTACATCTATCACTATTGAACGTATGATCATGCCAGTCCTGAAATCTACAATCAACAAGTCTTTGCTAGTTAGTTAGTTAGTTAGTCTGTTATAGTCCCGTCAACAGCTATGGTTATCTCAGGACTGACATCACATACAAAAAATCTACCACGTATAGCAAAACACAAATCCAAGAATCTTAACAACGTACAAAACCTGAAAACAAAAAATGTAGTACAATTCATAACATAACACTTCCATTATTATACCCTATAGCACATATTTTAGTCCACACAGTGCTGGAAACGTGGAGCCACGCTACTCTCATTTATCGGATCCAGGTTTTTTTTTAAACAGTAAAAAAGGATAACAAATACATAATAGTAAGCTAAAATACATTAAAAAAAGGCTATATAAGCAAATATGCACTGCAGAATGGACAACAGGTGCCCACTCAAGTGCGCAAGTATCACGTGTGGATGCCAGTGTACAATAATAAAATTAAAAACACTGGCATGTAATAAATTGTAAAAAGGAAAAACGTGGAAGGGGGTTTCATAAAAAAAATGCAGGTGAATGGACCAATAAGGCAGAAAAGATTAGACGCCAGAAAGCAAAAAGAAGAGAAAAGGCAGAGTCAAAGAGAGTGATAGAGTAGGGGAAGTTACTAGCATAGAACTTCCAGAAGAAAGGGGAACTATTTCTGCTGAAAGACCCCCCGGTATCCCCACGGGAGGGCCCTAACCACATAAGCCGTTGCCCGCCTCCTACGATGAGGACGTGTGGTTGGACTTTAGGAGGCTGTTGGGCTACTCTCCAAAAGCCTGCAATGCACTGAACACCCTGATTGTATCAAACAAAACCAAAACCATGTGTATTCAAAAACTGACGAACACTGGTAACCCAAGTCTTTTTACCATTATTATCCAGATTATATAACGTTTTATATGCTTTTTCAATGGCAACCTATTTTCATTCATCCGTGTTAACTTTAACCAATATTTAATACATTTTATATAAGAATTTATATATATCGGAAACCTTCCTAGCTCTGCATAAACAAGATCATTAGGTGTACGAGCATGAACATTTAAGAATCGTTTCATTGCAAACAGATATATCTTTTCAATTTCCTTGCCCTTTTCTAACGCCCAAATTTCCGAACCATATAACGCAATGGATTGTACTTACAATGTGGCGGTACCATAGCCGATGAGGTTTATCCTAGGCGTGGTTACCGCTACACCTATCTATAATATTAAAAACTCGGGACTTTATTGGTGTCACACTGCCTACGGGCATTGCAGCCAGTATTGTTCCCACCATCTTTGTATTTACAAATGTCCCATATGTGTCTATGACCGAGAGGACGTCAAACACCACTTTCACCTCACGCAATGGATTGTACCTGTGAGTCGAATAACTTCGTAAATATTTTGAAAGAACTACAATCCAATTTGTACAAGAAACAAAGAATAGTAAAAACTGCTCTCTTTGCCCTATTTGCTATATCATTACATGCATAACTAAAACTAAGTCGTGTTGAAAAATAAATTCCAAGGTATGCGTTAAGTACTTCAATGCGTTCAGTGCCATAAAACCACGTCTCCCTACAAGCTAGATACCCCTCTTTACGAAACACAATTATGTTTGTTTTTGTCATATTTACTCTAAGATCTAATCTTGTTGCATGAGAGAGAGAGAGAGAGAGAGAGAGAGAGAGAGAGAGAGAGAGAGAGAGAGAGAGAGAGAGAGAGAGAGAGAGAGAGAGAGAGAGAGAGAGAGAGAGAGAGAGAGAGAGAGAGAGAGAGAGAGAGGAAAACATAGGTGAAGACGGGGTAAAAAAGCTTAGACTAGGCCCTATGATTTGAAACATTTGCTTATTTTGCGTACATAATTGACACTTAGAGCCTCCAAAACAGCCCTGAATAATATACAAAAATAGTTAATCTAGCTATCCTAAAACTTTCAAGCGGAAAATATGAGAATTTTAGGAGAAACAGGTTTTTTTGAAAACGTATCAGATATGGGCGTTTTACCCTTCCTGTCGGAAATAGCCCAGCCTACGGCGAGAATATGCCCACCCCCTTCCCCGTGACTCTAAAGCCCTATTAGCTCTCATCTGCTAACTTTTCACTTTGTATTTTCTGGTAGAGTTTCCCTCCAGATTGATTCTGAAAGAAAAAAACATGTGCTGAATCGTAATCCGTTGAATTGACAAAAATAGCTTATCTTTATATTCTGCTCCTCATGTTCGCTTGAATGAGACTGGAAACACCAAGATTTTGTCCATTTATTCACGTAAATCAATGTTTGTGTTTTAATTGGGTTTTTGTTTTGAAAATATTGAAATGAATAGAATCATCTTTTTTTCAGACATGCTCTTTCCCACAGTGGCGTAAAGAGTTGCGTCCCTGATGAATGTGATTCAGACTATGAAATCAGGCTCTTTTAAACTATTGTTGTAGGTATTACGCAAACTTTAATTTTGAAATTAAAGAAGCCTGAAAACTTGTAGTTAACAATAGCATTTTTAAAAAGATCCATTCATAAACATATTATTAATAATGTTTTGATATGCACCTTTTTTAGACCGGTTAAACATATGAAAAAATAATCATGTCAATTTTTTTAGAAATAAAGTTGGTAGCTCTCCGCTTATACTCAAAACATTCTATGTGGCGGTACCATAGCCGATGAGGTTTACCGGAGGCGTGGTTACTGCTACACCTATCTGCATTGTTAAAATATCGGAACTTTACTGGTGTTGCACTGCCTCGGGGCATTGCCTCCAGTATTGTTCCCACCATCTTTGTATCTACAAATGTCCCATATGTGTCTGTTCCAGACCGAGAGGACGTAAAACACCATTTTTCATTCATTCGGTAGATCTCCGCAACTGGCAACAGTAAAAGTGACCATAGCCAAAACTTGAAAACAGGAAGCATACTTTTGTTACCACATACCACTGGTCCCACAGCAGTTAGTACCACATACCATTAGACCCACAAGCCAGATTATTGCTGTTTAGTCCCACATACCGATATTTCCACAGTATCAGGGATTAAGGTGTGTGGTACCAAATAATATAGTATGTGGGAATATAAGTTTTCTTTTTTCTTCTTTATTCTTACTGTCAGTCCCACAATTGTTATTTTAGACCTACACCCAGTTTGCGTCATCAGGAGAATGATTAGAATTTAGAACAAGGACATTGTTTGTCTTTATGTATGTCTGTTAATGAAAAAACCCACTTGAGCAGTATTAGTGGGGATATACCCTGGGCACAGTATGACCAGTATAAGTGGGGATGCGGTCTGGGCTGTATCCATGTGTTGTGCCCGTAATTACGTGTCTATGTGTCCGAGTGTCTATGTGTCCACGTGTCTATGTGTTCATGTGTCTATATGTCCGAGTGGCTTTGTGTCCATGTAGCAATGTGTCCGAGTGATCACTGGTTAAGTAACCACTAGTCATTGTCTCTGACCAGTGGTCATCTACATTGTGCAAGGTACAGTAGTACTCATGACACACAAATAAGCTGTTAAACCGTGAAAATGCAGAATATATGTTCAAAGTGACCACTGGTCAGTGGCACTGACCACTGATCATTTGCATTATTCAAGTGCTTAAATTATCTGGTGACAGGAAATAAGCTATTAAGAATCAGATTTTGATTTAAAGTCAAAGTGACCATTGTTCATTGTCACTGACCACTGGTCATCTAATGTACAAGGCGCAGTTCTACTCATGACACACTAAAAAAGCTGTTAAATAGTGAAATGTGTAACTTACGTCAAAATCATCACTGGTCAGTGGCAGTGACCACTGTTCATCTGTATTAGACAAGTGCATAAATTATCTGGTGACAGGAAATAAGCTGTAAGAATCAGCATTTGGTTTTTAAATCAAAGTGACCACTGGTCGATACGTGGACACGTTAGCATTAACACATCGTCACATGGACACAAAGACACTCGGGCGCTTAAACATGTGGACACATAGACACTTGGACACAGACACGTGGGCACATAGACATGTGGACACATAGACACTTGGACACATAGACATGGACCCTATTCAGTATAATTCAGCACTGTTTGGCACTATTCGGCCTTATTTAGTAAAATTGTGCAACATTCGGCACTATTCGGTACAGCAAAAAAAATAAAAATAAAAACATTGGACTTTAAATCTTCAAACTTGCTATGTAAATCTATGCAATGGCTTATGATTATTCAAAATATTGGGTTCTGACCAAGGTCAAGGTCAAAGACAAACTTTTATTGGGCTGTATCTCCAAAATCGCTGGTCTGAAGTTCTTCAAATTTTGTGTGGTGGTGCATCATGGTACACAAATGGTCACATGTAAATATTGTGACCCAGTTGACCTTGACCATGAAGTTTGACCCTGAAAACCAAACTTTCTTCTTGTGGCCATATATTTAACATCTTTACGGCTATGATGTTCAAACTTAGTGCCAGATGACACTTTACACACGGGGGAAAAACCAGGTGCATTGGCTTATGGTAATTTCAAACATTGGTTTCCGATTAAGGTCAAGTTCAAGGTCAAGGTCACAGACGTACACTAACGACATTTCTTCTTGTGGCCATATCTTTGGCATCGTCGAACTTACATTGTTCAAACTTGGTATGTATGTCCATTGTCATATGGTAATTTTAAAAATTTGGTACCAATCAAGGTCTGTGTCTTGGGAACTGAGGTGACCATAATATGTTTGATGTTGTTGGACTTACAATAATAAAACCTGGTATGTAGGTGCATTGGCTTATGGTGATTCAAAATATTGTGTACTGCATGATCAAGGTCAAGGTCAAAAACGTACAAATTGTCTGTGTTACCTCTCCAATACCTCTGCACATAATTGCTTCAAATTGTGTGTGCAGTGTGGGGTGTATCATGGTAGGAGATGGTGGAACGGGTGGAGCACATGTCTGCCGCTTGGCGACACTCTTGTTTACTTCTTCTTCTGCGTTCCCAGGCCATAAGGCCACAGTGGGTATGTATCTATCCGTTTTCCAGTTTTCACTGGTCTCCTCGCTACATTCAGCCGACACATTCCGATTTCGGAGGAACTTAAAGGAGAAAACTGTATGTAAGATTTTTTGGAACAAAGGCAGGAGAATGGGCCAAAAAGTCAGAAAGATAGTAGATGACACAAAGCAAGGAAAAAGGCAGAGTCAAAGAGAGAGACAGATTTAAGGAAGTTACAAGCACAGAACTTCCAGAAGATGGGGGAGCTATTTGCAATACCGGTAGTTAAAAACCAAAACCACACACAAACGAACAACAGAAAACAGTGTTACTCAAATCAAGGTACACTATTGAATTGTGCACAAAATTGAACAGTACTAGGAATGTTATTTTCAAAAATATTTCCAGCATGTCCATAACATAATTATTTTACCTGGATATTTTCTGTGTATTGAAATTGTTCAAAAGTGTTCTTCTTCAAAGCCTGGTATTTGCTCTAGAAACCATCATTAAGGTGTTACATTGCGCATAAGGCAGGTAACATATTTTTTGACAGTCGATGACAGAAACATTTGATAACTCAAACTTATTTACTTAAGTGCATCAATTTCCATTGAGATTTTGTTTTCTCATTATAAATAACAGAGCAAAAATTACATCAAATTCAGAAACGCAGCCTCTTTGCTTACAAACACTAAAGCCAGTCCCATTTGTATGTCATTATATGGCAATTTGCTTTGCAGTTTTGCGGATTAAAAAAAAAAAAAAATTCATCGTACCAGCCATGATTGACTTACATTCGTGGTCGTTTATCTTTCATGTTCAGAAATAAACACTTCACTTCTTCTTGTCAATCCAGTTATTAGTCCGTCACCAAAGGTGATCGGACTATTGCATGTTTGTATGTTGTTGTTTTTTTGGGGGTTGTGTGTGTGTTTTCTGTCTGTCCCAAGGATATCTCCCGAACCGCTTGACCGAATTGCGTCACATTTTGTGAGGAGGTGTGCCACCTTAATAGGAAGAGATCCGCGCAAACCATTTTGCCGTCGTGACCTTGACCTTGACGTACGACCTTGAAAACCGAACATCTATTTTTAGCCATATATCGGGCATCGATCGACATAGGATGTTGAAACTTGGTATGAAGATGGTTTGGCTTATGCCCGTTCTGATGATGGCATACCGATCAAGATCAAGATCAAGGTAAAAAAGATCACTGGAGCCTGAAAATCGGAGGGTCATTTTTTCTCCTTCTGTCTGTCCCAAGGATATCTCCCGAACTGCTTGACCGAATCGCGTCACATTTTGTGTCCTGGTGTGTCACTATGAGAGGAAGGCATCCGCGCAAACCATTTTGCCGTCGTGACCTTGACCTTGGCGTACGACCTTGAAAATCGAAAATCTTTAAGGGGCCATAACTTCCACACAGTTGGTCTTAGAGTCTTCAAATTTGGCATGGAGGTACTTTGACTTATGCCCTTTCTGATGATGGCATACCGATCAAGGTCAAGGTCACAGTCCGGGTGATCAGTAGGCCTTGTTTGTATGTTTTTCTGTCTGTCCCAGGGATATCTTCCGAACGGGTTGGCAGAATCGCGTCAAATTTTGTGTGTAGGTGTGTCACCTTCATAGGAAGAGATCCGAACATGAATGCTCAAGGTCAAGGTCATGACCTTGGCGTACGACCTTGAAACCGAATCGCGTAAAATTTTGTGTGCTGGTGTGTCACCATGAGAGGAAGGCATCCGCGCACAAAATGTTGCAGTCGTGACCTTGACCTTGGCGTACGACCTTGAAAACGGAACATCTTTAAGGGGCCATAACTCCCACACCGTTGGTGTTAGAGTCTTCAAATTTGGCATGTAGGTACTTTGGCTTATGCCCGTTCTGATGGTGGTATATCGATCAAGGTCAAGGTCACGGTCCGGGAGATCGGTAGGCCTTGAAAGTGGTAGGGGTCTACAAATTGGGTTTTAAGCTATATTTTCCACATTTGTACTTGACAGAAGCGCTTCAGATTGTGTGTGGTACTGTATACCCTAGAGAAGAAAACATCCGAGCATAAATTATCACCATGCTGACCTTGACCTTGAAGTGTGACCATGAAAACCGAAATTTCCTTCTTTGCGCTATATGTTTCTTCTTCAAGCTGTATCTCGTGAACTAGAAGACAGAATCCCTTCCAATTTTGTGTCAGGATGTGACACTCTACGGGGTGTCGCAAGTGCGTGGCATTGCTGGTGACGGACATGTCTGCCGCTCGGCGACGCCCTTGTTAATTATGTGTTGGAAGAGGGTAAACCTCAATTGTCACCAATTTAGAAGAATGACTCCAATTCAAATGTTGTCTGATAGATCAGGCACGGCTGACAACTAGAACCCTGGCTTGTTTGCTTGTTTGTTTCATTGTTGTGCTAGGGTCTAGTCTATCTTCATTCTCATAGTTTAAAGCTATATCCCCAGATTTCCCCTTTTAACGCTTATATCCATTATTAGATCGTACTGAAGTAAGTTTAGGTCTGCTTCAAAAGATCATAGGAATGCAAAATAGAATGGGGGTCGAATTTGCTGCCAGATGACACATTACACACGGGGGGAAAAAACACAAACAAACATAAACGCACGCGTTCATAAAGGAAATAATGTCACACACACACATACGCACACGCACGCACGCACACACACACACACACACACACACACACACACACACACACATATATATATATATATATACACACACACACACACACACACACACACATATATATATATATATATATATAGAATAGTTTGCTTTGATAAAGCTTTTCTGTGTCCAATGTCTTTATTTGTGAACCTCAGAAACAAAACCAGTTAATGTTAACTTTGAGTAATGTTCGTGTTCAAAAAATAAAATTAAAAATTAAAAAAAATTAAATTAATTAAAAAATTATATAAATTGTGCTGTTCTACTTTTTCTCCCAATGGGGGAGGGACAGTGCCTTATGCAAAGACAGCTGTTTCGATCTTGAAAAGATCTCATCAGTTTGCATGATTGGCCTGCAAATTGACTGTCCAGTGGATGGCCAACCTGAGCAAAAAAGACATTCTACAAGAGAATGGTGTCCTCTCTGCATCAAATCGAAAATCCACAATAAAAGCAAACCAGCACAAAGTTAAACCAGAAATAGTAAAAATCTTATGAAAAATGAACAAAATAATAATGTTCTGAAATTTTAATTTCAAAACCTAATAGACATGACTAGGGAGGGCTAACTACTGAGATGGTATCCAAATTAAGGATAAAAATAGCATGAAAGAAAAATCTCAGTGAATAGCCAGCTCCGTACCCCTACTCTGAAGGACTGAAAAGTTAGAACATTACTCAAAGTTAACATTAACTGGTTTTGTTTCTGAGGTTCACAAATAAAGACATTGGACACAGAAAAGCTTTATCAAAGCAAACTATTCTGCATTTCAAATGCACTAACTTTTCAGTCCTTCAGAGTAGGGGTACGGAGCTGGCTATTCACTGAGATTTTTCTTTCATGCTATATATATATATATATATATATATATATATATATATATATATATATATATATATATAAACGTACAAGAATTGAAGAAGAAAAAAAAACCACACCATTAAACTTTCCTCTTATATATATAGTTTGCTTGAAAAAAAACTTGTTTTGTGTCCAATATTTAAGTTTGTGAGCCTACGAAAGAAACTGAATAACTTTAATTTTAACTTTACAATTTATTCTGTGTTCTGAAAAGAATAAAAGAAAATAATGTGCTGATTTACTTTTTCTCCCAATGGGGGAGATAGACAATGCCTATGCAAAGACAGCTGTTTCGTCTTTGAGAAAGACTCTTCAGTCTGCATATCGGCCTGCAAAGTATGTCCACAGTGAACATTCAAACTGAGCTAGAAGACTTTCTACAAGAGAAAGGTTGTCCTCTTTGCACCAGATTGAAAGTCCACAATAAAAGCAAACCAGCACTTAATTCAAAAGAAATGGTAACAATCTTGTGTAAAATAACAAAAATAATAATGTTCTAAAGTTACAATCCCTCGAAGAGAGTAGAAGAGATGGGATGCCATGTTGGTGGATATATATATATATACATACACACACACACACACACACACACACACACACACACACACACACACACACACACACAAAGTCCGAACTCTTATGCAATGCAAAAATATCCTGCACAACATTACAAATGCGCCGATGGGAAACCGTTTAAGACAGTACTGTAAATGATCCAATGGGATCCATTTGCACACCGTGTCGATGAAATTTAAATCACACGACCAATGAATAAAACTGTAACTTAGTTTGTCTTCTCACCCTTGTAATTTGCGTGTAAAAGAAATCCAAAGACTTAGCCCAAAACGCACAATTTGCCCTTTGGCCTCTCAGAGGCCAATGATGACGTCACAGAGATTAGAAATGTAGTGAAAAACATTACTGTCATTATACTCAACTACTAAAAAGGTTTCAGGTAAATTAGTGGGGCAGTTCCTTAGGCAGAAGCAGTTACGTCTTGCATCATTAAAGTGGGGCTAAACCGCTATATTGAAAAGTCACGTGACTTTGGGCTATAACATTACAACATGTAAGCGTTTTGATGCTTTATAGTTCAGCATCAGAAAGTGTATCAATGTCACTTAAAGCACTCAAAATGGAGTCTGAAAATGAGAAACCAAGTGGTCCTTAACTTGCTTTGAATAGTATATGTTAGGCCTATTGTATCTCTGCCTCTCGCTCTCTCTCTCTCTCAGTGTCTCTGTCAGTCTGTGTCTGTCTGTCTGTCTCTTAATCTTTTTTTTTCTTCCCTTGTCTGCATTCATTATTTCTCATTATCATCTCTCTCTTTCTCCCTACCAGTTGATATCTACAATGACTTCCTGGTATGCTTGGGGAAAATCAGAATTTTCCAGATAATAATAATAATAATAATTGTACATTTATATAGCGCTTTACCTCAGATGAGCCCAAAGCGCTTTACAATCAATGATTCATCAACAAACAACAAAAACAGCATTCAAGAGTGACACCAACCAGCAACAGCGCATATACAAAGCAACTCTCTCTCTCTCTCTAACACACACACACACACACACACACACACACACACACACACACACACACACACACACACACACACACACACACACACACACATACACGCACACGCACACGCACACGCACACGCACACACACACACACACATAAACACACACATTTATCGAAGCCAACTCGTTCATACCCCATTCGGTAAGCCACAGCAACCGAGCCGCATGGACTGACCACATACACCAACACACATACACAAACACCCTCACACAAAAACGTACGCACGCAGACAGACACACAAACACGCACACAGACACACACACACACACACACACACACACACACACACACACACACACACACACACACACACACATGCGTGCACACACAACCCACAAAACCAAAACACACACAAGCACACATGTATGCACACATTCATGCTCACACACACACACGCACCACAAAACACAGCACAAACCTCTTATTCAATCTTCCCTCATGTGCACACAACGATAGACAACTGATCAAATATTTAGGGCGCAGCAGGAAAAAGATGGGTTTTAAGAGAGGTTTTGAATGAGGAGACTGAGTTGGAGTGTCGGAGAGGAGAAGGCAGAGAATTCCACAGAGATGGTGCTTGACAAGAAAAAGAACGTTGGCCAGCAGATTTGAGACGGATGGAGGGAATGGAAAGGAGACGAGAATCAGAAGACGAACGTAGTTGGCGAGCTGGGACATAGAGATGAAGAAGATCAGAGAGATACACGGGAGCTTGATCATTCAGTGACTTGAAGGCAAGGAGGAGAAGTTTGTAGTCAATACGTGATTGAACTGGGAGCCAATGTAGGGAACGAAGAACCGGAGTGATGTGATCGTACCTAGGGGAGCGAGAAATGAGACGAGCAGCATTATTCTGGACCCGTTGGAGCTTAGAGATGAGAATTGATGGACAGCCAGCAAGAAGTGAGTTACAGTAGTCAAGGCGAGACAGGACAAAAGCACATACTAGAGTCTTCAGGGCATCTTGAGAGAGGAAACGGCGGATGGAACTAATTCTTCGAAGTTCTAGATAGCAAGCCTTGCAAACATTGGAAACATGCTGTTTGAAAGAAAGGGTTTGGTTCAAAGTAACACCTAGATTGCGGACGGATGCCGATAGCTTGATCTCAGTGCCATCAATGTCGACAGAACCTGGGAGAACCTGAGTTCTAATTGTGTGGTTAGAGGCTACAAGAATCATCTCTGTCTTTTCAGCATTTAGTTGCAGTTTGTTGTAAAACATCCATGTTTTAACAGCAGAGATGCACAACTTAGAAGAAGAAACCATTTGATCTAATTGACTCAGGTGGGCAGAAATGTACAGTTGATTGTCATCAGAAAAGCTATGATGTAGAATAGAATGCTGGTTGATGATGGCGGAGAGAGGTTGG
>CM065680.1:55299102-55311602 GCA_017654935.2 Phymorhynchus buccinoides
TCTCTCTCTCTCTCTCTCTCTCTCTCTCTCTCTCTCTCTCTGTGTTTATCTGTCTGTCTGTCTATGTCTGTGTGCCTGTTTGTCTCTATGTGCTTCTCTGTTTGTGCGTGTGGGTATATATGTGTCTCTATGTGCTTCTCTGTTTGTGCTTGTGGGTATGTAGGCCTATGTGTCTCTATGTGCTTTTCTGTTTGTGCTTGAGGGTATGTAGGCCTATGTGTCTCCATGTGCTTCTCTGTTTGTGCTTGAGGGTATGTAGGCCTATGTGTCTCTATGTGCTTCTCTGTTTGTGCTTGTGGGTATGTAGGCCTATGTGTCTCTATGTGCTTCTCTGTTTGTGCTTGTGGGTATGTAGGCCTATGTGTCTCTATGTGCTTCTCTGTTTGTGCTTGAGGGTATGTAGGCCTATGTGTTTCTATGTGCTTCTCTGTTTGTGCTTGTGGGTATTTATGTGCTTCTATGTGCTTCTCTGTTTGTGCTTGTGGGTATGTATGTGTCTCTATGTGCTTCTCTGTTTGTGCTTGTGGGTATGTATGTGTCTCTATGTGCTTCTCTGTTTGTGCTTGTGGGTATGTAGGCCTATGTGTCTCTATGTGCTTCTCTGTTTGTGCGTGTGGGTATGTATGTGCTTCTATGTGCTTCTCTGTTTGTGCTTGTGGGTATATATGTGTCTCTATGTGCTTCTCTGTTTGTGCTTGTGGGTATGTATGTGTCTCTATGTGCTTCTCTGTTTGTGCTTGTGGGTAACTATGTGTCTCTATGTGCTTCTCTGTTTGTGCTTGTGGGTATGTATGTCTCTATGTGTTTGTGGATGTGGATATGTACGAGTGTGTGTGGATGTGAGTGTCTCCAAGTCTGTGTTTGCTATATTAACTATAGAGAGCCATCCGCCATAGCTCAGTGGTTAGTGTTGCGGCTGGGAGGTCATAGGGTCAAATCCCATCAGGGTCCTGTAGAGTTTTCGGCAGGACCCCCCCCCCACCCCCCCCCCCCCCCCGACACACCCCTCCTTCCGGACAACCCCCTCCCACCCCCCACCCCTGACAATTCCCCCTTGCGAAAAATCCCCCCCCCCCCCCCCCCCCCCCCCCCCCCCCCCCCCCCCCCCCCCCCCCCCCCCCCCCCCCCCCCCCCCCCCCCCCCCCCCCCCCCCCTAGGACAATACCACCCTAGGACAATCCATCTTCAACCTCAAACACACACACGCGCAGAGAGAGAGAGAGAGAGAGAGAGAGAGAGAGAGAGAGAGAGAGAGAGAGAGAGAGAGAGAGAGAGAGAGAGAGAGAGAGAGAGAGAGAGAGAGAGAGAGAGAGAGAGAGAGAGAGAGAGAGAGAGAAAGAGAGATAGAGAGAACAATTGAACAACGGTTTATTTTCTTTAGGCCACTAGCCCCTAGAAGGAACGAAAAATATCATACAATATTTACTACACATCTCAATTAGATAACAACATCATTATGGAAACATATTATCATGTTGGTGAGCGAAAAATAGTAACACCAAACGTATACTAGGCAAGCCAACATCTGTTAGCAACACTATATAGACATATTTTATTTTCTTCTTGACATAAGAACATTCTCACAACTTATTATTTGTCTAAATTCTCAATCACTTTTCTCTGTCGAATTGCATAGAAAATAAACATGGCTAATTTACGAGTTAGTGTCATGTACCAATTCAGAAGAATATTAGTATAATGCTTTTCAATTCCACTTGAATATGTGTTTCTAATACCGTTATGTATGGGACAAACATGTATAAAGTGATTTTTGTCTTCAACTACCTTACATGTGGGACAAAGAAAGTTTAAATTGTCACTGAAAGTAGTTCTGAAGGACGAACCATTTATTGGAAGCACGCCAGTTCTCAATTTGACCAACCCATCACGGAAGCACCTAATATCTAGAAAATGATTGTTTGAAAAGCCTATAGGGACTATATATGTCTTTGTTCATTACTGAGCTATTCCATTCTTATAGGTAGTTATCTTTCAATCGTTGTTTGAGTAAAGATAAGAAAGCTATTTCACCCTGGTTTAGCCATGCATAACCAAATCACATAGAGAGAGAGAGAGAGAGAGAGAGAGAGAGAGAGAGAGAGAGAGAGAGAGAGAGAGAGAGAGAGAGAGAGAGAGAGAGAGAGAGAGAGAGAGAGAGAGACAGAGAGAGAATGAATGAATGAATGAATTTTATTTATAGAGGGTAATAGAGTAAGCAATAACATGCTTTTTTACATCCAGCCCTCTGGACATGTAGAGTAGAAAATGGAAAACGAAAATAAACACATACAAAGTAATATAAAGCATGCAAAATACATCCCTATATTGTAACACATCAATAACAAAACAAAATCTATCTATGCTCATTATTAACATTCAAAATACACACGGAAAAATAAAAACCTAATCTTACTTTTCACACTCATCTTTTAACATTCAAAAATTTAAAAAAAGTGCACCAACATGAAAAAAATACCTCAATCATACTTTATGAATTCATCATTAAAGTGTGCTTATCTAAAAAGAAACCCATGCGCATAATAAGTCAAACATAGTATTACTTTACCTACTCATCTTAGCATGCACAATTTAAAATATAAATACGTGTACCCATGGCGGCAACATGAAACCTATTCCTACATTACGTTATTCATTTTTAACATGAACAAATTAAAAAGTAAACACGCACTCATAACAAAAGCAGACCTAGATATTGTTTGCATGCGGATACACATATTAAAAAGTAAATACTACTCATGACAAAATCAAGCCTAAACCTACTTTCTAGTTCTCATCTTTGACATGCACATAGGGGAAGACGGGGTAAAAAGCGCATGGGCGGGTAAGAAGCCCACCCCAATTATCTCATGAAATGAAGCAACTTTCAGTTTCATTTTGCCCATGAGACGAGCGTTAATGTCTAGCATTCGTCTCATGGGCAAATTTGACTGAAATTTTCTTTATTTCATGAGATAATTGGGGTGGGCTTCTTACCCGCCTATGCGCTTTTTACCCCGTCTTCCCCTATATAAGTAAAACTTAACTCACCACAAAATCAAGACTAATCCTATACTCGTAACATGTACACATTTTAAATTTGAAGCCAATACACATAATAAAATCAAGCCTAAGCCCACTTTACATACTAATCTTAAAAATACATCAATCGTAAATGTAAGCACATACACATGACAAAATAAAATAAAATCCAATTCTACATACTCATCTTTAACATGCACACATTTTGGAGTAAACACATATACATAACAAGATGAAACCCAATCCTATGATAATAATAATAATAATAATAATAATAATAATAATAATAAGAAGAAGAAGAAGAAGAAGAAGAAGAAGAAGAAGAATGACAATAATAATAATAATAATAATAATAATAATAATAATAATAATAATAATAATAACAATACTTCATATAGCGCTAAAACTCCATATAGTAGTATGCTCGTTGCGCGTTACAAAAGCAACAATGAAAGATGGAAAACATTAATAAAAAATCAACAAGAAAATCATACCACCAACATTCGAATACAAAAAAATAAAGTAACAAATTTGACATGATTTTCACTCACAAAGACACCCACCCTCGTTCACCAACACTGTCACTCTCTGATAACACGTCACACTCACACAAACTTATAAAAGTGTAAACAAATAACAATAACCAATTTATACGTGCGTACACACGGCCCATGCTATCTCCCTCTCTCTCTCTCTCTTCCACTCTCTCTCTCTTTCTCTCTCCCTCCCTCCCCCTCTCCCTCCCCTCCATCCCTCCCTCTCTCTCCCCTCCTCCCTCTCTCCCTCCCCCTTTCCCCCTCTCCCTCTCCCCCTTCTCTCTCCCCCCTCTCCCCCTCTCCCCCCCTCTCTCCCTCTCTCTCTCATCATACAGGATCCCCAATACAATAATATCGACTAGACACTTTTCGTTACATAAATATAAACATTCTAGCTACATCAAAATAAACTAAGTGTAACAATGTAAGCCTTAAAAAGAAAATACTAAATTTGTATGCTAAAAACATATGTTACGACACTAAGCACACACAGAGAATGAGAGAGAGAGAGAGAGAGAGAGAGAGAGAGAGAGAGAGAGAGAGAGAGAGAGAGAGAGAGAGAGAGAGAGAGAGAGAGAGAGAGAGAGAGAGAGAGAGAGAGATCGAGAGAGAGAGAGAGAGAGAGAGAGAGAGAGAGAGAGAGAGAGAGAGAGAGAGAGAGAGAGAGAGAGAGAGAGAGAGAGAGAGAGAGAGAGAGAAGCATATATAACACACTCATCTTTAACAATCATAACATTATAAACACAGTAAACATTGACACATGACAAAGTCGAGCCTAATTACTTGTAGACCTACTTCGCATATTCAACTGAAAAATGAGCTTAAAAGTAAACATACACACGTTATAAAATCATAGTAAATACATATCCATGACGAAATGGTACTTAATCTTACTTTATATAAGTATTTATTTTAAGCATGCACACATTTACAAATTAACATAATATACTCTCAACAAAAATCAAACCTAATCCTACCTTATACACTCAAGAGAGAGAGAGAGAGAGAGAGAGAGAGAGAGAGAGAGAGAGAAGAGAGAGAGAGAGAGAGAGAGAGAGAGAGAGAAGAGAGAGAGAGAGAGAGAGGAGAGAGAGAGAGAGAGAGAGAGAGAGAGAGAGAGAGAGAGAGAGAGAGAGAGAGAGAGAGAGAGAGAACTCGAAATCGAAATTTTTAATGAGGATAAACTGAGTAAGCAGAAATAACAGCTTATTTTCATCAGGTCCTCTAAAATAATGACATATGAAGTGAATAAATAAATACATAAATAAATAAATTACAAAACAAACTCAAATGGTTCAAAAGTAAACAAACTCAAATGTAACAAATCCAAAGAACAAGGACAACATAAAATATAAATCAACATTCTCACAATTCCTTTCACACACATAAATCATAGTTAGAGAAGTAATCAATTGACAATGTTACAATATCAGATAATAGGAGCATAAGCTACAGACATGTGCATTTACTAGAATTATAACATGCACAATAGGTAAGTTTAGAAAAGGGGAGAATGAACTGTTATAACCTTTCGAATAAATATTTATTAAAGCATCTTTTAAATGACAGCAATGTGCTTTTAGTTTGTATGCACTCAGGGATTTCATTCCACAACCTGCCACCTGAGTATGTCAACGATGATATAAATAAGTCTGTTCTAGGTCGGGGGAGGAGTATGGTTTCTTTATTCCGCACCTGAGTTACAGGAAACCTTTTACATAAATAAGGAGGTGCGAGTCCATTTAAAATTTTATGCATAAATAAACCCTTATTAAATTGGCATTTGGAGTGGAAGGGAAGTATGTTAACAGTTTTATAATGAGAGAGAGAGAGAGAGAGAGAGAGAGAGAGAGAGAGAGAGAGAGAGAGAGAGAGAGAGAGAGAGAGAGAGAGAGAGAGAGAGAGAGAGAGAGAGAGAGAGAGAGAGAGAGAGAGAGAGAGAGAGAGAGAGAGAGGAAATACGAATGTTTTATTGAGGGTAAAAAGGATGAGCTACAATAGCTTCTTTACACCTTGCACTCTCACTCACACATTCATACCATGCATCAAGTAAAGAAAATTTGACATAAAGCAATCAAGTCAAGAAAATTGAACAAAAATTGGCACATGAAATAATTGAAAAATATATCAAAAATGGGAATTAAAGCAAACATGGATAATACTTAAAAGTGGTGAACTTGAATTGGTAGTTTAAATTGAGTACGAAAAAAGGGAAACAATTTTGAGACAATGACAATTTTTCAGAATAAAACCACTTTTAAGGAAGAACAAAAAAAAACATTATAGATAAGATGGGAATATGAGAGAGAGAGAGAGAGAGAGAGAGAGAGAGAGAGAGAGAGAGAGAGAGAGAGAGAGAGAGAGAGAGAGAGAGAGAGAGAGAGAGAGAGAGAGAGAGAGAGAGAGAGAGAGAGAGAGAGAGAGAGAGAGAGAGAGATTTATAAGAATTTAGGCATAAGCTGATGGCATTGGTAACGTTTGAAGTAAAACTCATTAATTAGCATTACTGATAAACAAGATTGTCCATTAGGAACTTGTGATAAGATTTCCGAAAGAAAGATACGCTAGTTTTATTTTTTAGATAATCAGGGAGGTCGTTCCACAGTTTACCACCTGAGAATGTAAGGGATGATTTATATAGATCTGTTCTGGGGCGGGGCATTGTTAATTTGGTTTTGCTTCTAATTGTATGGACTTTAAATTTAGTAATAAGATATTTTTGTGCTAACTTATTTATGATATTGTACATAAGGGTACCTTTGTTTAGTAGGCATTTCAAATCAGAGAGAGAGAGAGAGAGAGAGAGAGAGAGAGAGAGAGAGAGAGAGAGAGAGAGAGAGAGAGAGAGAGAGAGAGAGAGAGAGAGAGAGAGAGAGAGAGAGAGAGAGAGAGAGAGAGAGAGAGAGAGGAGAGAGAGAGAGAGAGAGAGAGAGAGAGAGAGAGCGAACGAACGAATTCATTTTTTATTTATAGAGGGTAAAAGAATAAGCAATAACATGCTTTTTTACATCCATCCCTCTGGAAAAAAATACATACATAAAAGTAAAAATGAGAAAGGAAAATGAACACAGACAAAGCAAGCATGCAAAATACAATCCTATATAGCAACACAACAATAACAAAAAAATCACAAAATCAAACCTAATGTTTGAGAGAGAGAGAGAGAGAGAGAGAGAGAGAGAGAGAGAGAGAGAGAGAGAGAGAGAGAGAGAGAGAGAGAGAGAGAGAGAGAGAGAGAGAGAGAGAGAGAGAGAATCTGCATTTATGAAATATTTATTATTCAAAAATATGAAAGCATGCGTGTACGCATTACACAGATACACAGACAGAGAGAGAGAGAGAGAGAGAGAGAGAGAGAGAGAGAGAGAGAGAGAGAGAGAGAGAGAGAGAGAGAGAGAGAGAGAGAGAGAGAGAGAGAGAGAGAGAGAGAGAGAGAGAGAGAGAATCTGTATTTATGAAATATTTATTATTAAAAAATATGAAAGCAAGCGAGTACGCATGTGTGTGCGTGTGTATGTATGTGAATATGAGTGCGTGTGTATGAGTAAGTGTAACTATGCATATGATTTTATGTCTGTGGATGTGGAAGAAAAAACAACACACACAAAAACACCTAATAAATTAATAGCAACAAAAAGTGACAAAGAAAACAAAGTTAAAGTTAATTAACTCATGAACTCGGAACTCGGAAGTTTATTTGCACATTGGCCTTAGGCCACAATACAACATTGGGAGGAAGGGGAGAAGGGGCATGCCAAAATAATTAGAAAATTAAGGACAATAACTAACAACATTATTATTTTTTACAAAATCGAGCATATATCAGCCGATCAGTGAGCTCATGAATGAAATATTTATGCTACTGCTATCTCTCTGGGAGAATGATACATACATTTTAGAACAGTCACATAATACATTTAATCAGATTTATTTCAAAAATATTCTCTTACGTCTGTTGATCGCATGGAAAATATACCTGGATAAGTTATACATATCGGTTGGACATCTAGCTTTAAGGAAACTTTGGATATAAATTATAGCTGATTGTTGGAGAAACTTCTGTCTGAGGTCATTGTAGGCTGGACAGTCAAATAAAAAGTGTGCTTCATTCTCAGTCTTGCTTATGCAGAATGGACAAGCTTTAGCATGTGCTGATGTACTAAAATGATGGACATTGTTATTTAAAGGAAGAACATTAAATCTCACCTGCGAAATGGCTACGCGGAAAGAATACAAATCCATTTCAAAACCATATTTTTCTTTTTCAAATACAGTCTTGAATGATCGATATGATATATATTTATCTCTATCCCTAATTGTTCCACTCCATTCCTGAATGTACATATCAATCAATCTCTGTTTGAAAATGTTTAAAAACATCTTAACGTCACCAACATTCTGCTGAAGCCAGACAATATTAAAACCACTACAACACAGAATTTCTCTAATTGTTGTAATCCAACATAGTTTACCTAAAGAGTCCATGCTTAACAACATCTGATAAGCCTTTTGAGGTAGCATTTTGCTATCCATTTGCATTAGTTTAAGCCAATATCTTACAGATGCAACATACGAATTTATATATAAAGGTTATCTGGCAAGATCCCCGTACACCATTTTGTTGGGAGTCCTGCCACGAACGCCCAAAAAACGTTTACATGTCATCATATGTATTCGTTCTAGATGTTCTAATCTGTTCAATCCCCACATGTCTGACGAGTATAATAATATTGGCTGAATTTTGGTGTCAAAGATTTTGAAAAAAGTAGATACTGTTAGTTCTTTACACTTTTGAAAAACTCTACAAAGTTGGAATAACTGCTTTCTTCCCTTTACTTGCCAAGTGCAGTGTGCATTTTTTAACACTGTTCATAGTAGTAAAATTGTATCCTAAATAACAATAACTGTTTACAACTTCTAGCATAATTCCATTGAAAATCCATGTTTTATTCTTACCCCCTTTCTTAAACACCATAACTTTGGTTTTGTCTATATTGACACTAAGCTTCATTTTATCACAACACACATTTAAGATATTAAGCTGATTCTGAAGGCCATTTGGAGTGGTAGAAATCAAAGCTACATCACCTGCAAAAAGTAAAATAAACAATTCAACGATATCGGGGAATAGCTGAACTCCATGTTTAGATGTTGGGCTAACTGATTTATGAAAGTTGAAAATAAAGTGGGACTTAAGACACAACCTTGTCTAACTCCCACAGGAGTTTCAAACTTATCCGTAAGGTCATTATTTGCCCTGACGTATGCTAACAAGGATGAGTACATAGCTCTAAGTGAAACAAGAAATTTGCCTTTCACACCATTGCCTTTAATGCATTGCAAGAGTTTATCATGTCAGACAGAATCAAAAGCTTTTTCAAAGTCTACAAAAGCAAAATGTAATTTTCTTTCTTTCCTACTTAAGCACTTTTGAATTATTGCGTTCAAAGTAAAGATATAACTGTTGAATGTTTTCTACGAAAACCTGCTTGGCATTCAGAAATCAAATTATTATTTTCTAACCAGTTACATAGTAGATAATATAGCCTATGTATATAATAATAGAGGGATTTCGCTCTTAAGCATTATATCTAAATGTTATACTTCAATATATTGAAGTAGAATCCGATATAATGCTTAAGAGCGAAATCCCTCTATAATTATCTACATTTTCTACATCGCCTTTTTTATGTATAGGAATTATAATAGCTTTTGCCCATTCTTGTGGGTAGGCCCCTTTATCAAAAATCTTGTTAAATAATTTGGTTACAAAACATAGAATAGTGTTGCCCCCAGTTTTTAGCATTTCAGCAGAAATGTCATCTAAACCTGCAGCTTTACTATTTTTAAGTTTTCCTATAGCCTTACTAACTTCTGTTTCTGATATATTTTCATTAAGAATATGATCTGGCTCTTCTAATACATTAGCTTCAATATTGATTTCATCATCGTTTTCTTCAGAAATACCTTGATACAATTTTTGAAAGTGATTAAACCACTCCTCTGTGGTGATGCTATTATTGTTCATTCTTTCTTTCGTTCCACAACCTAATCTTCTCAGTTCTTTCCAGAACTTAGATCCGTTACTTACGTCTTTAGCTAATTAGTTTATTGAAAGCTTGTTTTTTTAATCTTTAATAGATGTCTATATTTTTTCCTTGCTTCTTCATATATCAAACGATCCTCTTCTTTACTAGTTTTTCTGAAATAATTTTGTTTTCCGCTAGTTTCCTTTTTTGTTAATTCACATTCCATATGAAACCATTCTGATTTCTTCTTATAACTTTTGTTGCTATGGACTGTTTTAAGCATGCACTGGCTGGAATCATTCAAACATTGAACAAATGTCAGAAGTGCACCGTCTACATCGTCATCAAGAGTGTTTGCTGCTATACTTTGTATATCATTACTCTCAAGAGACTTGACAAATTCGTTTTCAAAGTCTTGGTTCCAAACAAATTTATCAGACGTTTTACTTTTACTAGCGCAACGCCTCGTACCGGTAACGCCAAGTACCGGTAACGCTGAGTACCGGTTTCGCCGGGTCCGCGAAATATTATATTATTACTTTTGTCTCTCTCCCTCCTTCCACCTTCTTCTCTCATCCCATTCCACCCCATCCCTCGCTAAAGTAATCTCCGCTCTCACTCGGTGAATAGCGGGATATTGTACCTCGCTAAAGTAATCTCCGCTCTCCGACCCTTTTCTTGCCCGCGCGCAATCTATCCAGAAATACTGGAGATACGCGTTTCACGCATTTGCCAAACCGCGCAAATGACACGGCCGCCTTGGTTGCCGTTGCCATCGCCACGTTAGGGCTGATAGCAAATTTGAAGCGATTCGGTCGAAAAACGGCGGAGTTATAAGGCCCGTTCTGTGTTTCACACGGACGGACGGACGGACGGACGGACGGACGGACGGACGGACGGACGGACGGACGGACAGTTGCCTTTTAATATAATGATTTTGGTTTGTTACTGGGTGATCATTTATTTCTTTAGTAATTATTAGGCTCATAACTAATGGTAGGTGATCTGAATCTATTGCATTCTCAACAACAAGAGAAGTAACGTCAATAGAAGAAATAGACATAACAAAATAATCCACAACACTTACACCAGAAACTCCGATATATATACAAGAATAGAATTCCAGTAATTGTTCTCCAAACGTATTAATACATATATCCTGTGATTTCCGTGGAAATCGACTATTGGACAAACAATTAGTAGGTTCAAAATCTCCATCATCACCATAAAAAGTATTATTTTCTGCCCCATTCAAGTCCCCATTCAACAAGATATCAAACTCACCATATGACTCATACAGATCTGCCAAACATTGATCAATCAGTTCAATGCCAAATCCATCTACTTCAGCATTCCTAAAAGGTGAGTCACAAGGAGGTACATAAGAACATATCTACATCACATTTGTTTTCAGTGTTGAAAAGTTGTTTATTGATCTTTAGAACTATAATTTTATCTTGATTGACATTGACACGTTCAACAAAAAGGCTTAAATGATTTTCTAACCATAATGAGAAAATCACCCGAATATCTTCCCTGATGTGACATTTTTTTCGCATTGGAAGAGAATAAAACGAACTCATTAAATAAAAGTGATTCAAAATCAGAAGCAACAAATGTTTCTGTAAGGCAAATGAAGTCATATGAAGAAATAAGATTAACAAAATCAGCATTGTCTAATTTTGGTAACAACCCATTCACATTATAATTTAACAAGCTAATGTTATTTCCCTTTTCTTTTGCTGTACTGTTTGCATAAGTATTTGTGTTAAGTATAGACCCCTTTCTTCCATGAACACGTTCTTCATTTCTTGGTTCTGTGGCCCGGCCAAAATCCTATTTATTGGTGCCTACAGCACCACTACTTTTAGACTTAGAGCTGTGAGGCTGGGAACTGGAGTTTGAGGTGGGATGGGACTTGGGGTTTTGTGGGGATTTGGCCTTTGGAGACTCCAGACCCTTTCGCTTTTTGGCTTGTCTCTGTCTTTCGAAAAGATTCAATGATGTTGCTTTGGCTAGTAGATCTAACAGCTGGCTTGTTCACCTGTCTTTCAGTGCGAGGAGCGGATGCTACCGGCCTTGACCTTAGATTGCGGGCAGCTGCTGGGGTCTGCAGTATGGCGTTTCCCTCTGAAAACATTATGTCCTCAGTCTGGGTCTGTTCTGTCACGTTCATTTGTTTGAGTGTCTTCAGTACCGTCTGCTTTGTCTGCAGTGTCACAAGTGTCTCTATTGGGGTTCTCATCTGTTGTATGATGAACTGCAGCCTGTGTCTTGTCACTATTGTCTCTGTCTTCTTTTTGACAGTCATCAATAATGCTTTCAACTGAAATGTCAACAGTTTCATAACTATGTTGATGTCTGTCATGCGTATCTTCTATCACGTCAGAGTTATTCACTTCATTGCAGGCTCTGTCTTCAGTCTTGTCTTGGTCTCCATGGGAAAGATCACCTCAGTCTTGTCTTGGTCTCCATGGGAAAGATCACCCTTGTCTGTAATGTCTTTGTCAACGTCAAAAACTGTCTTTTGTATCTGGTTGTCAGAATGGTCAAAAGCATTGAGACTGACTTCATTAAAGGAGACTTCAACAGGTTGTGAAATTGCTTGGGAAGAGTATGTTAGCGAGTGAGCTTCTTTAGATGGTTTCAACGCATCTGTCTTTTCGTTGTCCTTCACCCTCACAATTATTTTGTGTTTTCCGTCACCCTGCACATCTAAGAGGCTTTGCTTTGTCAATTCACTGTCTGCACTGCTAGGAGCTACAGGAAAGATGTCAAAGGAGTCGCGATAACGTGATGAGGGGTTGTTATGTCTCCTTGAACCATTTTCATGGGTTGGGCTCGAGTGATGAGCCGAACCCTGTCTTGCTGGCACTGGACCCTGTTGATGGCGCTG
>CM065680.1:55316602-55334156 GCA_017654935.2 Phymorhynchus buccinoides
CATACATATACATACATACACACACACACACATATATATACACGCACGCACGCACGCACGCACGCACGCACGCACGCACGCACGCACGCACGCACACGCACACGCACACGCACACGCACACGCACACACACACACACACACGTTTTACTTCGCTTTTGTTCAGCACACAGATAGATCGATATTCCAATTCCAGAATCAGCTGCGGATTCTGGAGACGGTGCCAGAATAATCAATGCTATTCTGATGGTCATGTTGTTGTTGTTGGCTTACCTTGGCTAAAAGACTCCGGGGATCATCCCAACATCAGAAGCACTTGACCACTATGGTACAAGTGGATCAGCTACAGATGAGAACATTACGTGTGTGACCGTTTTTTATTACCCCGCCACGTGGGCACCCACACGCCGTCTTCGGGGGATTTTGGAGATTAATGATGTTACGCTAGGAGCCTGTCATAGACCATTATTGGAGGATATGCGCATAGTAATGAGTGAACGAATACGAGGCTCCTGAGTACTGAGGTTCTGTCCCTTTCTGATTAGGTTTGACACTAGGCTTGTGTGTCAAGTCAAGTCAAGTCAAAATTATCTTTATTACAAGTTGGCTTTGTTGAGGACATGGTGAAAAACAGCACTGTTGCTTATCCATTTATCTTCATTAAAATGTCCAGTTTCAAGTTCAAGTCTCCCTGTCCGCTTGTGTCACTGTTTGTTTCTGTCTCCCTTTCTATCTCTTCCAATGTGTCTGTCTCTCATTCTCTCCCATCCTCCATCATCTGTCTGCTGTCTCTTTTGTCTGACACCCCCTCCCTCCCTCCCTCCCTCCCTCCCTCCCTCCCTCCCTCCCTCCCTCCCTCCCTCTGTGTGTTCTGTCTGTGTAGAAGAGTGTGTATGTCGTGTACATTTTGTTGTGTGTTACTCTGCATGGGTGCTACTCTTTCGTTTCTACACCGGTTTGAGTATTTTAAATTTTACCAGAAACTGAACTTCAGTGTGTTTTTAATTCATCAAAAAAACAATTTTTGACCACAAGCGATTTGGGGCGTTTTGAACTTATGTCTAGTTGTTCAATCTCGGAAGTTTACAAAGGCAATGTAGTAATTTTACAAGGCTTTTCAGACTCAAACTGTCTCTGTCTATCATTTTAATTGTCTGTCTGTCTGTCTCGTTATATCTCTCTCTTAAGTTGTCCCCCTGAATCGTCCGACGGGGCCCTGTCCCTGTACCCTGCCGGGGCCATGGGTTCCTGGACCCCCGCTTTTCATTTGTTTTTCATTTGGGGGAGTTGCACCCATGACTCTGTGCGCATCTGTCTGTCTTAGTCTTTGTGTGTTTACATGTATGTCTGTATCCATCTGTCTGTCTCTCTCTCTTTCATTGTGTCTGTCTGTCGCTTTCTCTAGCTCAGTGTCTCACTCTCTGTATATATCAGTCTTTCTGTCTCAATGTCTCCTTGTTTATTTTGGGGGGTGGGGGTGTATGTGTGTACTTGTGGGACTGCGCAAGTGTGCTGGTATCTGTTTGAGAGCATGTGTGTGTTCTTATGTGTGCATGTGTGTGTACATACATGCACGTGCGCCTCAGTGTGAGTGTACTGTAATCTGTTTGTATGCATGTGTGTGTTCAGGTGTCTGTGTGTATGCACGCACATGCGCCTTTGTGTGTGCACGTGTGCGCGTCGTTGTGTTTGTGTATGCGAGTGTGCTTGTTTATGTGTGTGTGTGTGTGTGTGTGTGTGTGTGTGTGTGTGTGTGTGTGTGTGTGTGTGTGTGTGTGTGTGTGTGTGTGTGTGTGTGTGTGTGTGTGTGTGTGTGTGTGTGTGCATGTGTGTTAGAAAGAGCCACCCAGAAAGAGACAAGGACACAGTGAGTCAGAGTTAGAACGAGAGACTGACAGACACCATGGACACAGTGTGAGAGAACAAAGGAACGGATGAATGAATGACATTTTATATATGCAGGACGGTATAACTAAGCATAAACACATTTTTACATTCAACCTTGCTCCGAGAATCAGAAGGTGAACGAACATAGACATCAATGCAAACACGCAGAGACAGAGACCCCTGAGACAAACAGATGCACACACACAAACGTGCACCAATGCAGAGTGACATACACAAGATTTTTGTGTGTGGACGTAGACATTCTTCAGTTTTCTACACAGACGGAGAGACAGAGAAGGAAAATGAGACAGAACAAGAGAGAGAGTGAGAGAGAAAGAGAGAGAGAGTGGTTGGGAGGGGAAGAGAAACAGACAGTGTCATAAGCACATGTGTGTAAGCAGATGGGTCCATACCCCTAAGCCAAGGGCCTGCTATGCCCCAGACCCACTATGCCACAAGCCCGCTAGATGTAGGCTTGATGTAGTCTGGCTTAGCAGGCCTTCCACATTGCGGGCTTCACACCCTATGCCACAAGCCCGCTATGCTACAGTTTTGCCTCTTTTGTGTAAAAACCGTTGGTCCATTATCTGTGTGTGTATGTGTGTGTGTGTGTGTGTGTGTGTGCGTGTGTGTGTGTGCGTGCGTGCGTGCGTGCGTGCGTGCGTGCGTGCGTGCGTGCGTGCGTGCGTGCGTGCGTGTGCGCGCGCGCGCGCGCGCGCGCGCGCGTGTGTGTGTGTGTGTGTGTGTGTGTGTGTGTGTGACAAAAGTGTATGCACTCTTATTGATTCATGAACAAGCAGAAAGGGAGAGAAGACAAAAGATCGACAGACACAGACAGACTTTGACACAGATTGAGAGATAAACACACACACACACACACACACACACACACACACACACACACACACACACACACACACACACACACACACACACACACACACACACACACACACTTGATCTATGTTCTAAAAGACATGGAGTGCTAGTTTGGCTTTTCCTCCTTTTTTAAGGGAGGCAGACAGAGCCCAGTCCACGACAGCTGTTTCGATCCTGTGAGGATCTCGTCAGGTGAACACAGCATTGGGATCTTACCCAAGTCATGTGGAAATAATTACCTCAACACCAAGGTCCTTCCACAGTGGGAAGGGTTTCCCCTGTTGTATATTAGCAAAAATTACAAAAAGCCAAACCAGCACTCAGATAAAAAAAGAAAAAAGAAATAAGAATCTTATGTAAAAAAGTTAACATAACAATGTTCCAAAGGGACATTTTTACATGGGACATTTTAAGGTGACATCATGCTTTTGAGGATTGACTAGCAACATGTGCCCCCCCCCCCCCCCCCGCCTCTCCCCCCCCCCTCTCTCCCCCCCCCCCCCATCCCACCACCACACACCCTCCTCCCCCTCCCCCCACCCCTTTCACTTTTTTCGTGTAGCATATTTGAGATGCATTTCCCATTTTTTTGACACCAACACTAAACTCTTACTCCTTGAAGACTGCCAGATGCCATCCAGATTACTCTACCTCTCTCTCTCTCTCTCTCTCTCTCTCTCTCTCTCTCTATATATATATATATATATATATATATATATATATATATATATATATATATATATATATATATATATATATATATATATATATATATGTGTGTGTGTGTGTGTGTGTGTGTGTGTGTGTGTGTGTGTGTGTGTGTGCATATATATAGATAGATAGTTAAGAAATAAATCCTATAGACCATCATCACCATCAGATGGTGAGCTGTGCAGGACAGATGAATCAAATAATACAGAAAAAGATAACAGCCGCACAAGCCAAGCTTCCCACTCCACACAACTCTGTAGGACTAAAAAGTTGTTGCATTTGAAATGTCGAATTGACCGAACTATATATATGCCGAACTATATATATATACAAAGACATAGGGACAACAAAGTTTTCTAAAATTCTATTATTATTGCATTTCAAATGCTCTAACTTCTGAGTCCCGTAGGCTGGGGGAACGGTGCCAGCAGTGTACTGAAATTTTTCATACCTATTTATTTCCCTTTGCATACTATGTGTCCATTTGGATACTATTTCAGTTGCCGGCCCTCCCTGGTCGTGTCGCTTATTTTATCATATTTTAAATTTTGGAACATTCATATGTTCACACTTTTACTTAAGAGTTTTATTATTTCTAATTTACTTGAGTGCTGGTTTGGTTTTTTGGAGCCTTTTACCAATATACAGGAAGCGACATTCCATTTGTGGAACAATCTTCTTGTTGAGGGGAGAGTAGTTCCACCTTGGTAGGTTAAGACCCCATCCAGTGCCGAGCTGATGAAGAATCTCTAGAGTGGAAACAGCTGTCCTCGGCTGGGTTCTGCCATTGCCTCCCTAATAAGGAGGAAAAACTAATCTAGCACTCTTTATTTCATTTTTACTTTTTCTTTAAAGAACATAATCAAACACCAAGTTATTTTAACTGGTTTTGATTTTAAATGTTCACATCAAAGACATAGGGACAACAAAGTTTTCTGAAATTCTAAGGAAAGTTTAATGGCGTTTGTTTTTTCTTCCTCAATTTTCGATCCTTTATATATATACCTATACCTATATATATAGTATGAAAGGAAAATCTCAGTGAATAGCCAGCTCCGTACCCTACTCTGAAGGACTGAAAAGTTAGTGCATTTGAAATGCAGAATAGTTTGCTTTAATAAAACTTTTCTGTGTCCAATGTCTTTATTTGTGAACCTCAGAAACAAAACCAGTTAACTTTGAGTAATGTTCGTGTTAAAAAAAAAAAAAGTTAAGGCCCAGAAAGACAATCATCTCCGAAAACTCACGAACTCAATAAAAACGCACCCAGCTCATAACAAAACTGAATTTATTCTTTTAACATTAAGTTCATTCAAAACAATCATTAATCAGAACGAGTTCAGTCAACAAAATGCCCCTTTCAACAACTTACCCCTCCTCTTGAAAAGTCACACTCAGAATCAATGCACTTTGAAACAGTCAGTAATGTGTATGGCCCCCGTTAGGGGCGAGACACTCGATGCATCTTTGCCTCATGGACTGAACAAGTGTCACCAGAGTCTGCTGTGGGATGGCAAGCCATTCCTGCTGCAGGGAGTGGAACAACTGATTGACATCAGCTGGAGGAGGATGGTTCTCCCGAACTCGGCGGCCAAGGATGTCCCAGAGATGCTCGATGGGCGCCAGATCAGGGGAACGGGAGGGCCAGTCCAGGCGATGCACCTGATGACGTTGCAGATAGTCGGTCACCACATGAGCCCGATGAGGAGTGGCATTGTCATCCTGAAGGACAGACCCCGGTCCCATGGCTTGTAAAGTTGGGATGATGAGGGGCCGCACAATCTCATCTCTGTATCTGATACTAGTCAAGTTGCCTCGAATGAGATAGAGAGGGGTTCTTCCGTGCAGATGGAACCCTCCCCACACCATCACCGATCCACCTCCATGCCGATCATGCTCCCGAACGCAGGCGTCAATGAATCGCGCTCTCCAGGGCGTCGCCACACACGCACCCGTGCATCACTGTGAGACAAGGTGTATCGGGATTCGTCAGTAAACAGCACCCTGCCCCATTGCTGCCGTGCCCAGCACTGATGACGGCCGCAGAACGCCATTCGAGCTCGACGACGTCGTTGAGTCAGTGGCAAGCAGAGGGCTGCTGCCCGTGAACGAAGGCCAAACTCACGCAAACGTCTGCGGATGGTGTTTTCACTGACGTTGACATTAGCCGACTGTCTCAGGTTGCCTCTCAGTGTCCTGGCAGTGATGGTTCTCTCACGCAGCGTTGACAGCAGAGGCAAACGATCATCACGCTGTGTTCTTATTCTGGGACGTCCAGAGCGTGGGCGTTCTTCGGCACTTCCTGTGGCTCGGAAACGTTCTTCTAAGTGTCGAATGACTGAGTGGCTCACTACCAGACGTCTAGAGACTTCTCGTCCGGAGATTCCATCCTGGAGCCATCCCAGAGCCCGCCCGCGATCCAGTGCAGACAATCTGTGTCTTGGAGGCATGGTTATTGTAGCCCCTATGATCGCCATTTAAATACCCGCTAGTCTTCCACTTTTGCTGAGTAGTGTTCACGGGGGTCATTGTTTGCACATGCACCATGCTGAAACTCCCCATCATTCCTGCTCAGTAAGCTAAACACGGTCAAAATGTAGTGCAATTTTGATTAATTTACGCACTATCTAAACGCCTATTCAGCACGTTCACTGAACAGTATAATCTGCAAAACAGGTTTAGGCACGTGCAACAGTATTGAAAGTGACAGCCCAACTCATTTGATGCCTGCTTGCACTTTCCTTTCTTCGTGTAAAAATATATTAACGAACACTACTGAAAACAAAGCCTGGGCCTTAACTTTTGGTCGCTAGTGTAGAATGGAAGATATTCACTCCTCCAGGTTAATCGCACACCTAAAGTGCTTTTGACGTCGAGTTCAAGAGAATATTAAGTACGAATAAAACTCGAACAGTCAGGGTGGTTTTGACTTTTACTTCTTTATTTTGGCCAAATTTTCGCTTTAAAAAAAACTTTTTCTGGGCACTGAAACAAACTCAGCGGACCATTTTCAAAAACCAGCACGAAAGTCACATCCACACACACCCACACCCCACACCCACACACATCAATAGCCACATCTACAGAGCAATAAAGCAGGGGAGAGAGGGAGAAAGAAAGAGAGGAGAAGGAAAGGTAAGGTAGCAAAGGAAAACAGGCGATAAGCAGAGAGAGAGAGAGAGAGGGAGGGAGAGAGTAAACAAGAACCAGGGTTCTTCCCGTGTCAGAAGTGTGACACCTGTCGCCACTCTGAGCCAACTACCAAGTTTACTTCCCCATGGGACGGAAGACGCTGGTACATCAAACAGCATATCACATGTACCTCCCCCAACGTTATCTATCTCCTGAGATGCAAACTCCACCCGGACCTATGGTATATAGGTTCCACAAAGAATCTTCGCCTGAGGTGGGCAAACCACAAAAGTGATGTTAAGCTGATGAAAAACACAAAGTGTAGGATGGCATATCATGTCCACCCGTCGACCCATCCTGCAGACCCAACCTTTTCCTTTTTGAGCATTGTGCCAATTGAACTGGTTTACAAGGAAGCTAACTTGCTCTCAATGGAAGTCTTTTGGCAGGCAAACCTCGGCACACTGATGACTGGCCTTAGCCAAAGGCAAGATCTGAACTCTGCGTTGTACAGAAGGATCCAGTATTGACATAAATACTGACACAAACTGAAACTTACTGCATAGAAACATTCTGGTTACTATGGTTCAAGGCTACACCATTGTTCTTATCAGTTCTTCAGAACCACCCACCCCTCCCCTCTTTAGGTTTGATGACGTCTAGTTATCCCCTCCCCCCCCCCCCTTTAACTTTATGTAAACGCACCCCCCACCCCCAACCATCCCCCCCCCTCAATCCACCCTCCCTTCCCCTTCTGATCTCCCACTCTTCCCCACCTTCCATTCAAACACACCCCTTCCCGGCCCCCACCCTCTCCTTCCTTCTGACACCCACGCTGTTGTTCGTGAACGAACACAAATAATGAACACAACTCAGTGTAGGGAAACATGTTTTCAGTAGTTCACACTAGCTTGCAACTGTCGAAGAGGAAATGTGCTTTCTCTTCCCTGTAAGTTTTGAATTAGCCATGTTTGTTTGCATATCAGTTACTTAGGAATTGTGTCCTCTCTCTCTCTCTCTCTCTCTCTCTCTCTCTCTCTCTCTCTCTCTCTCTCTGCTTTTCACCTGTTTTCCTTTGATACCTTACCTTTCCTTCTCCTCTCTTTCCCTCTCCCTCTCTCCCCTGCTTTATTGCTCTGTAGATGTGGCTATTGATGTGGGGTGGGGTGGGGTGGATGTGTGTGTGACTTTCGTGCTGGTTTTTGAAAATGGTCCGCTGACTTTGTTTCAGTGCCCAGAAGAAGCTTTTTTTTAAAGCGAAAATTTGGCCAAAATAAAGAAGTAAAAGTCAAAACCACCCTGACTGTTCGAGTTTTATTCATACTTAATATATATAAACGATCAAAAATTGAAGAAGAAAAAACAAACACACCATTAAATTTCTTCTTATGTATTATATAATTTGCTTTGATAAAACTTTGTTGGTATCCAATGTATGTTTTGTGAACCTAAAAAACAAACTCAATTACTTTAACTTTAACTTTATGATTTGTGTTCTGAAAAGAAGTGAGTGAGTGAGAGAGAAAGAGAGAGAGAGAGAGAGAGAGAGAGAGAGAGAGAGAGAGAGAGAGAGAGAGAGAGAGAGAGAGAGAGAGAGAGAGAGACAGAAAGACAAAGAGACAGACAAAGTATAGACACATATCATTTCACACAAAATAAACGCTCAGTTTGAAGATTTCTTAGAATTAAAGAATCCTTTAGATCATTGTTCAGGCAAGAGCAATACTATTACGGCAACATTTTGAAATATCAAAAATCATCACGGATGTGGAAGAGTGCATGAAGGAATCCTTAGTGTCAGTTATAATCTATAATATAATACGCTAATGCCCGAAGTGTAACATAACGTAAAATCTCGAATACCGCGTAAATGTCGGAGTTTTGCTTGTCATACAGTTCCAGAAAAATATGACGGGGCTGAAAAGACAGATGAATAGAGGCAGAGGATCGGAAACAAAAGACAA
Organism: Phymorhynchus buccinoides; assembly: GCA_017654935.2. NCBI lineage: Eukaryota > Metazoa > Mollusca > Gastropoda > Neogastropoda > Raphitomidae > Phymorhynchus > Phymorhynchus buccinoides. The sequence continues at coordinate 55,325,173 of CM065680.1, forward strand.
GAGCCAGTATATCAGTACTGTGCTGTTCGTGATCAGCAAACGGCCCCCAGATTCCTTAGCTTAGTAGGAGAGGCCCTAGGGGCAAGCACCATACATATGCATGAAGGTGCCCGGCTTCCAGAACAACTTTAGGGGCCAGACGAGTAGCAAAGAGAGCAGAGTAGTGGTAGGAGTCAAGCGGAGTAGCCGCAGAAGACAAGTCGAGTAGTCGTAGTAGAAAAGTAATGGACTAGTCAAAGAATACAAATAGCCTAGGGTTAGGGTAGAATTAGTTAGGAAGAAAATGATAATGGGTTAGGGTTAATAACAAAATACTAGGAGAAATATTTTGGAATAGTTAGTTTAAAAGTGAGACAGAGTATTAGTAATTAGAGATTATAAATTGGTTATAGTGTTACAGTGCTAGATTTATAGAATAAGAAGTGTGAAAGTGTAATTGATGTGGTGTAGCAAAAGGAAAGACTTAGTTAAATGGTTAATGAAATGAATAATATGTAAGTAGTTAAATAATTAGTTATTAAGTTAAGGATAATACACTTTAGGCAAGTGTGTTGGGTGTTAATTGGAAGATCTTCCTCATTACAAGGTATGTTTTATGTTATCCTTATGTGTTGTTCCTTGTAATACAAAATATTATCATTGTAATACGTCTGTTGTTCCGTATCCATGGAAACCCTTGTTTGCAGTGTTTATATATCCTCATTTTCTGGGATTTGTCAGTCCGTGTCTTACCTTTATTCCTTGTCTTTCCTTCTCTTGCATGCGTTGTTCTCAAACTGTTTTGTGAAGTCTAGTCTCTCATATACACGCACGCACACTCTCTCTCTGTCTTTCCCTCTCTGTCTCTCTCTTACTCAAGTTTCTAATCTAATTAAAGCTATGCTTACAAACACAAGCCAATCAGTGCTCTACCTAGCTACATTCCCCCCAATGTCATGTGGGCCGCCACCATTATAAAGCGGCCCCGTGATAAAAACGCGCTGGGACGCGATTCCGCTATGTCGGGTTCAAAATTTTGCTTTTGAAAGTTGATTTTAAAGGCAAAATGTATTACATTTCGAAGACATTTTGTGTCGTCTGCGTCGCCCGAGCTGTGTTGGAAATTGCCGAATCTACCTCGGAAAACACGAAGAATGCCAAACCTCTGTTTCGTAACTTCCGCCCATTTCTTTCCAGCCCATTACTTTTCTCTGTATCTCCTCTCTCTCTCTCTCTCTCTGTCTGTTTGTCTGTCTCCCCTTCTCGCTCTCGCACAACAACAGTGCTAATAACGTTTGTCACTAAGTCACGCAAAATTTGCTCAAATCAATACATTGCTTCCAGTATTGCATCTTTATTCTTTAGTATGTGGTACGGGGAACTGTCTTACATTCACAGACATCATAATATATATTCTATGAATGTAACATTTAATAAATTATCTTTGCATTTCAAAACAATTATTGTAAAAACTAATCATTAGTGGAAAAAACCTTCTGACTGATTATTTTAATTGACATCAATATAAAAAATATTTCAGAACACATTATCGATTAAAATGTTAAAACAAAATTGGCCCTGTTAACCGCCGTTTTGTCCAAATTCCGCCGTTTTGTCTATAGACAAAACGGCGGGGTTGTTATTCTTTTTTTTTTTAAATGATAACTTGTCAAGAATGAGTTTTTATAACTCCAACTTTCATTTGGACAAAACGGCGGTTCAAAATCGGGCGCCGTTTTGTCCAACCCGCCGTTTTGTCTATAGACAAAACGGCGGATTGTTGAACCGCCGTTTTGTCCAAATCATAATAGAAAATTTGGACAAAACGGCGGATCTAACCCCGCCGTTTTGTCTATAGACAAAACGGCGGAATTTGGACAAAACGGCGGTTAACAGCCCTCAAAGACAAAAAGACAACTTATTTTATTTTTTAAGTTGATTTTATTTTTTCTCATAATAATGCCTTATGTACAGCGTTGTATACCTTTCTCTCTACGTATAATAGACTGGACTGGAACCGATTTATTGTCACACTAACTATAAAAGTTGTATCCTACTGACATTGAAAAGAAAGGTATAACAAAAAATGAAATTCAATTAATAACAAAGAAATTGAACAAGAATGAAATTGCAAACAAAAACTCTATTAACCAATCTCTCTCTCTCTCTCTCTCTCTCTCTCTCTCTCTCTCTCTCTCTCTCTCTCTCTCTCTCTCTCTCTCTCTCTCTCTCCCTGTATTTTCGCTTATAATGCAGTTCTTTGCTGATGATTTGTTGTCATTGTTGTTTTTCCTTTTGTAACCCCCTTCCCTGGATCAGTAAACTTTGTGAATTGTGTGAATCTCTCTCTCCCTCCCTCTCTCTCTTTCTCTCTAACTCACTGTCTTCACGCCCCCCCCCCCCCCCCCCCCCCCCCCCCCCCCCCCCTATATCTTAATCCATAGCACATTTACTCCATTGCTTTAGTTCTCAATCACACAAACACAATAACCCTCTCACACTGACAATTTATCGCAATCATTTTGTACAATCCCTTATTCTACCGCCAACTCACTAACACACACACACACACACACACACATACACACACACACACACACACGCACACGCACACGCACACACACACACGCACGCACGCACGCACGCACGCACTCTACGTATACATCTACATTAGGGTACTAGCAATCTGTATCCTAAGTTTGAAGCACATCGGTCACACAGTTAGTCTAAAACCATTGATTAATCACCCATACTCACAAAAACAGATATTTTACTATACTATGTAAATAACGGTCAAACAGACACAATAAGCTACTCGATCCAAACTGTTGTAATGACTTTTTAAAAACTAGGGATATGTACCATTTAAGAAATCCACATTATAAATTGCCACTCGTTTGATACTACAGATTTCTTTAAACTGTGGTCAATTAGCAATACAGAAGGAAACTTTTACCGTTATCTGGCCGTTATCAACCGTCATTTAAACCAATTCCGTAGCTACATTTATTTAATTTTACTGTAAATCCTATTTGACATCTTTTGATGCAAACAAATGTAAAATTGGCCCAATACATATTTTACATAATCAACAATACAAACATTCCATCGCATTGGATTTTGTGGTCGTTAAAAACCGTTATTTATACATATTCTTTGCAAGTGGCACTATAACATTCAAAGAGGCCGAGATTCAGCATATATCCATCCAAACAGGTTAAAAATCGACCATGTACTTTCCGAGATATTACACCACAAAGATTTTCCGTTTTTGACGGTTAAATCCGTTACTGTTTAATTTGAGGCAAAATGGCATAACCGATATAATCTTTGATACGTGGGGAATTATTCTGCCAATTTTCATGTTGATAGGTTAGATGGTCTGCAATTTACATTCATTTAGGATTGTAGCATAACGTATAGAGGCATCTATAGTGCCAATGTCACATATAATAATTAAATAATTATAACATAAAATGAACGGTGCAAAAGCGTCTGATTGATCATTTCACTTAAGGACATCGTGTAGATTATCTGAGTACAAATTCAGCCGTTTGAATTGAAATGTGGCTTGTTCAGTGTAAACAACAACCATTACTTTTATTTTGTGTGCTAATTTTTCATATTTTGAAAAGGGAGATAATTATCGCCTTGTAATACATAGAGTTATCCACCTTTATTTTTTGATCTGCGTTTTCATACGTGTATTGGCAATCTGTATGCAAAGTTTGAAGCAAATTGATCAGCTAGGTACACTAGAACAACTGATTTATATCATAAACCCGATTAATTTACTGTTTTGCACCACTATTTAAATAACGGTCAAACACGTATAATAAGCTACTCGACCCAGATCGCTTGCATGACTTTTTATTATCTAGAGACATGTGCCATTTCAAAATTCCACATTAGAAATTCCCACTCGGTTGGTACCGGGAACGCCCCTTTTGGCTCCGGGATCATGAGCTAAATGGGGGAGGGACAGTGCCTTATGCAAAGACAGCTGTTTCGATCATGAGAAGATCTCATCAGTTTGAATGATTGGCCTGCAAACTGACTGTCCAGTGGATGCCAACCTGAGCAAAAAAGACATTCTACAAGAGAATGATGTCCTCCTTGCATCAAATCGAAAATCCACAATAAAAGCAAACCAGCACAAAGTTAAACCAGAAATAGTAAAAATCTTATGAAAATCTTATGTAAAATGAACAAAATAATAATAATAATAATAATAACAGTACATTTATATAGCGCTTTTCCTCAGATGAGCCCAAAGCGCTTTACAATCAATTATTCATCAACAGATAACAAAACAAAAAAAACAAAAACAAAAACAAAAAAAACAAAAAACATTCAAGAGTGACACCAACCACCAACAGTGCATATACAAAGCAACTATCTCTCTCTCTCTCTAACACACACACACACACACACACACACACACACACACACACACACACACACACGCACACACACACACACACACACACACACATAAACACACAATTATTGACGCCAACTCGTTCATACCCCATTCGGTAAGCCACAGCAACTGAGCCGCATGGACTGACCACATACACCAACACGCATACACAAACACCCTCACACACAACGTACGCACGCAGACAGACACACAGACACGCACACAAACACACACATGCGTGCACACACAACCCACAAAACCAAAATACACACAAGCACACATTCATGCTCACACACACACACACACACACACACACACACACACACACACACACACACACACACACACACACACACACACACACACACACACACACACGCACCACAAAACACAGCACAAACCTCTTAAATCAATCTTCCCTCACGTGCACACAACGATAGACAACTGATCAAATATTTAGGGCGCAGCAGGAAAAAGATGGGTTTTAAGAGAGGTTTTGAATGAGGAGACTGAGTTGGAGTGTCGGAGAGGAGAAGGCAGAGAATTCCACAGAGATGGTGCTTGACAAGAAAAAGAACGTTGGCCAGCAGATTTGAGACGGATGGAGGGAATGGAAAGGAGACGAGAATCAGAAGACGAACGTAGTTGGCGAGCTGGGACATAGAGATGAAGAAGATCAGAGAGATACTGGGGAGCTTGATCATTCAGTGACTTGAAGGCAAGGAGGAGAATTTTGTAGTCAATACGTGATTGAACTGGGAGCCAATGTAGGGAACGAAGAACCGGAGTGATGTGATCGTACCTAGGGGAGCGAGAAATGAGACGAGCAGCATTATTCTGGACCCGTTGGAGCTTAGAGATGAGAATTGATGGACAGCCAGCAAGAAGTGAGTTACAGTAGTCAAGGCGAGACAGACAAAAGCACATACTAGAGTCTTCAGGGCATCCTGAGAGAGGAAACGACGGATGGAACTAATTCTTCGAAGTTCTAGATAGCAAGCCTTGCAAACATTGGAAACATGCTGTTTGAAAGAAAGGGTTTGGTCCAAAGTAACACCTAGATTGCGGACGGATGCCGATAGCTTGATCTCAGTGCCATCAATGTCGACAGAACCTGGGAGAACCTGAGTTTTAATTGTGTGGTTAGAGGCTACAAGAATCATCTCTGTCTTATCAGCATTCAGTTGCAGTTTGTTGTAAAACATCCATGTTTTAACAGCAGAGATGCACAACTTAGAAGAAGAAATCATTTGATCTAATTGACTCAGGTGGGCAGAAATGTACAGTTGATTGTCATCAGAAAAGCTATGATGTAGAATAGAATGCTGGTTGATGATGGCGGAGAGAGGTTGGGTATAAAGAACAAAAAGGATAGGGCCTAAGACTGAACCTTGGGGCACACCGAACTGAAGACCTTTTGGAAGAGATGGAGAACCATTGACAACAACTTTCTGTGTGCGATCAGAGAGGTAGGAAGAAAACCAGGAAAGAACAGCCCCAGATAGACCAAAGGAGGTGTGAAGTCTAGAAATGAGGATGGAGTGGTCGATAGTGTCAAACGCTGCAGAAAGATCAAGGAGAGAGAGAAGAGAAACCTTGTTTTCATCCAAGGCAGTGAGCAGGTCGTTCGTTATCTTTAAGAGCGCTGTCTCAGTACTGTGACCTGCTCGATAAGCAGACTGGTTTGGATAGTAGAGATCATTTACCTGAAGATGGTCAGACAGCTGTTTAAGAACCACCTTTTCCGTAAGCTTAGAAAGGAATGAAAGATTAGAGACAGGCCGATAGTTCTTTAGATTTTCAGGATCAAGACTAGGCTTCTTTAAGAGAGGTTTGACAACTGCAGATTTTAAATGAGTTGGAAAGCGGCCTGAACATAGAGATTCATTGATGATGGATGTAAAGTAAGGAAGGAGATCATCAAGACACTGGGAGAAGAGAGATGAAGGTAGAGGGTCTAGTTCACAGGTTTTAGTCTGAGTTCGGGTCAAAATCTTCTTAACCTCATCAGTGGAAACAGAACGGAACTCAGACCACATACTGCCAGAAAAGGAGGGATCAGGGACAGAGTCAGTTGATGGTGGAGCAGATTGAGAATCAAGATTGTGGCGGATGGTGGCTATCTTGCTGTGAAAGAAATCAGAGAAACGTTGAGGGAGTTCAGACACAGGGATAGAAGAAGGTAGAGGTGTGGACTTTGGTTGGCTAAACTAAACAATTGACGTGAAGTGGTACAAGCGAGAATTTGGGCATTCAAACAAGAGCATTTGGCCTTATCTATAATGTCAGACACAATTTTGTTCATGGCTCGAAAAATCTGTTTGTGAATTTCAAGTCCAGTCTTAACCCACTGGCGCTCTGCACGGCGGCGTTCTTGTTTACCCTGAGTCACCTCAGGTGCCACAGAAGCATACCACGGTGATGGAGGCCTACTGGAGATCTTGCGACGGATGACAGGGGCGTGGAGGTCGAGTAGACTGGTCAGGAGGTGGTGGAGCTGGTCGGCAGAAGGCTGTAGAGTTGAGTCAAGTCTGGCCCTGAGGTCAGACATGAAGGCAGTGATGTCGATGGAGGAGATCTTCCTGGTCTCAGCATACACAGGAGGGCATGAAGGGCGAGATAAACGGAGGCAGGAAAGAACACAGAGATGGTCAGAAAAGTCCAGGAAGGAGTCAGGAGCAGTAGACCACAGGACGTCTTCGTCGTCACGTCTGACGATAACCAGGTCAAGGGTGTGACCTTTCTGGTGGGTGGGGAAGGTCACAGCCTGGTGCAGGTCGAAGTCATCCAGCAGTGCGGTGAAGCGGAGGGTGAGGGGGTCAGTGGGAACATCAACATGAATGTTGAAGTCTCCCATGATGATTGGAACACCGCTGATAGTGTTGCAGTGCTCCAGCAAAGAGGGAAACTCGTCGAGGAAGAGGGAGTCCGAAAGTTTGTTTTTCTTGTTGGGAGGGGGGCGGTAGAGGCAGAAAAGCTGTAGGCAGTGCTGACGGAGAGTAACGGAGAGCTGGGCCAGTTCAAAGGAGGAGTGTGGAATGGGGAAGAGGGAGGTAGAGGTGAGATGGAGGCACAGTTTTTCACGCACGACAAAGGCAATGCCTCCGCCACGTGAAGAGCGAGGATAGGAGATGGTTTTGTAGCCAGGGGGAGAGAGATCAGCGCATTTAGCTTCATCACCCGAAGGCAGAAGCCAGGATTCAGTGATGCAGAAAATATCAACATCGTTCTCTACAATGAAATAATTAATAGAAGAACGTTTCTGTGAGACGCCAACGGAACGGGGGTTAAACTGGGCAACAATAAAATTAGCATCTTTTGTAGGCGAAGCAACGGGAACAGTAAGTAAGTTAGAAATACTCATCCGTTTGGTAGGTGAAGGGGGAGGGCGAGGAATTGAGCAGACGACAGAAATCTTCCGTTGCTTCCTTTTTCCTCCTCTGCAGCCTCGCATGCGTGGAAGATTAATCCCTATACGCAGATGACGTAGCGTGGCAACAAGGGCAGAGACAGGGGTCGAAGGTTGTACAGCCAGTAAAAATTTGGAAGGTTCGGTTCGGTAGTTTAATTTAATGTCTTTTCACCAATAATAATAATAATAATAATGTTCTGAAATTTTAATTTCAAAACCTAATAGACATGACTACGGAGGGCTAACTACTGAGATGATATTCAAATTAAGGATAACAAGAGGCAAAGCCTTCAAGGCTCACGTCTGATTTTTATTACTATAGCAGGCATGGGAATTCCCATGACAATTCCCATGCCTGTATACTGTTATGTAGACACTTGTGCATCTGAAAACAGAATTAATTTTTATTTTACTGTGTAAATTAAATTATTTCTATGCATTAAATTACCCCTACCCCTTTCTTTAAAATGTAATTATATGTATGTTTATATATGCGCATGTAACATAGTGGAGACCTATTTTTATTTTTGGCAAACAAGTAAAATTGAAAAGCATATTGACCAAGCTTTCAGAAAAACATAGTGACCAATCCCCCCCATCCCCCCCGCCGGGGTAAGGGGGATCTACGGACACCTGTAGTAGGCCTACAGTCTTTGCCTGTAGGTCTAAGCCTCTTACTCTTAGAAAATTAATAATTGAAGTTGTGTAATTCGTAAGGCCATACTCCTGATCTGTTACTGTTTTAAACTGATTGTTCATGCGATGTTTCAAGATATTTTATATTAGTATTTTATTTTCGTTTCGTTAATTCCCCCCCCCCCCTCTGCCACAAAGCAAAGGTCAAGGTCACAGCCAGCAAGCTCATCCATGTTTATCTTCCCCTGTACAGTCTTTGCACATGGTGATCAATCGTCTAGGCCTAACAAAGGATTCGTACGTCGAAGGCAGTGAAATCGACGAACCCTGGATTTTCCGTATATTTTTTTTCAAGACTGAAATGAATGTGGGCTAAATGTTAAGTACGTCGTCTTGATTATGAGGTAAGGCGTGATATCTTATTCTCTAGGCCTAGGCCTTGTTGCCGGAAGTGCGGTAGGCTAAGTATTGCATGCGCAGAGATGATGTGCGAATGAACACGAACAACCGTTGTCAAACTCAAATAAAACGAAA
>CM065680.1:55334656-55387156 GCA_017654935.2 Phymorhynchus buccinoides
TTCTGATCAACCAATCAGAAAACCAGGAATTCTGGCTTGAATTTTAATTTTATTATTAATTAACTTATTTGCAGCAATAATAATTGATATAAACGTTGGAATTTTCTCTTTATGTTGTTGATCAGGAACTCGACGAAAATGGTATTTTATTTTGCCTATGAGGGGTTAAAGTTTACATGTGTTGGTGAATTGACCCAATAGATAATCAGGTCATATTAACAGTCTTTGTTGGGTATGCTATATAAGTGTAGCCCTAGGCCAAATCAGTCCTCTCTGACCTGCTATCTCGATCACTCACTGTACATCCTCCTATGGGGAGCATCAGCCTGGTTGGGCGGTGAGTATCAGTATTTTTTGACTTTGATTTATTTCTATGGTGGTGTAGAACAAATTAATTCGGACTTAGGATTGCAACTATTTCACTGAGATGCTAATCATTTAGAGCTTAGAGAGCTTGGGATGGCTTCTTATATATGCATTATAAAACTAACGAAGTAAGTCTCAAGAAATGCATGAAATTGATCTGAGGTGCATGATTGATGAATCCTTGTGAAAACAGTCCTAGTAAAAGATGCGAGAATAGTGTGTTGATTTTACAAATCTGTGTAAGTACGCGGTTTTAAGATTGGAAACGTCAGTAAGAAAATCTGATCTTTCGAATCTGTAATAACATGTCGTAGATGAAGCTGCGACTAAACGGTACAAACGTCCCCCCCAAAAATATGATGACTCGTTTGAAACACGTGGCGACCGAGATTCTAGATTTGAATAGTAGGTCTCAGTCTAACGCTATCGTCATCATTCTTGGGTTAGTCAAGACTATTGATTGTAAGACCGTGTAGCCAGTTCGCTCTTCTCTCTCTCTCTCTCTCTCCTCTCTCTCGCTTGGTGTAACGGTTTTTCCTTTAAGACTCAAACTAATGGTTCGTTTTGTGGATCAAAGTACATTTGGTTGTTGTTGTAGACAAGTATTTTATTATCGTTTTTTGGGTTGGATATTTTGTTTTTGCATGTTTGAGTTTTTTCTGGCATGTGTCCTTTGTAATGCGTGACATTTAAGTGACTTCATTGCTATGAATCCATGAGGGCTTTCTCTTCTTTGTCACATAGAAGTGATAAAGCTTAGAAGGCTCTAAGCATTTTGTGTTGTGTATCATGTCTGGTTTCCATGTTAAATCTGATTTTCATTCCTTTTTTGTATTTCTGATTTTCAATCAGAATTTCAATCATTTTTATTTTCATCTTTGTTATGTGTTGGTATAAACACAAGTTTTCGATTTACAAAAAAGGTTTTATTTTGGGTTAATTGAGCGGTGACTAGGATTGTACGAAACCTTAGGCTGCTATGTCAAAGTCGGTTCATCAGATTGGATTAAAGCAACAATTGCAGTTGGACAGTTAGGTGGGGAAACTGCTTTGTTTAATTGGAAACAGAATTAACAGGTTTTGCTTACGCATCAGTGTACCCTTTAAAGTCGCGTTTTCTGTCCATTATAAGGAAGGGCATTTCTTATAATAAAGGTTCTTGGGTAGAATATTATCACGTCTCGTTCTTCACAATTACCAGTTCATGTCTAGTTGTATACTTATTTTGACACAACAACATCTTTTCATTGTCCATAAAATGACATTGACCACAGACAGAGTGGGGTTGGTAACTCTCCAATTGTGTCCAGGTGTGGCTTGTCATTGTTTGGTTGTGTTGCTTTGTTTAGCCAGTAAAGATTCCCTGAGGTTAAATGGAAGAATGTGCATTGGAAGTGTTTAGTGTCAACTGTAAGACATGTAGTAGAAAGGCAAACTGATAATTGGTTCTATCCATACTTTCATTTGTACCTGGGAACTGGTATTACAGTTTGTATGGATTAATAGTCCAGGAAAGGTTATTTGACCGTGGCAATATTTTTATGTTTTGCAAGTTAGTTATTTGTTTTTCTTTTTATGTCTTACAGGTGTGTTCTGCTGAGCTTGAATAAACACCAATAACCACTCCATGTGGCCCTGTGTTAATTGGAGAGAAAGAGACCTCGAAGTCTTCCCTCCTCTACCACGCCTGCAAAACACCCTTAACCCCCCTTTCCTACCCTTCAACATAAAAAACGAAAACCAGAAGTGTTGACAACCTAGCCATTACAACATGCACCTATTCTTAACTGTCCCCATGACTCCTGTGCGAGGAGAAGACAGGATGAGAGGTTTGCGGCCATGCAGGGGTCAAAGAGGTTGTCCGCCCAACCAACCCACTGGAAATGGGGAAAGGGATGCCGTTGTCCGAAGTGTAGATCACCAAGGTGTCATCCATGTGGCCTGACAGCTTCAGCTCTTCCAGAATCACACCAATGCCTGGTGGGTTTAGACCAGAAAATTAAATAAAAGTTGTAAGGGGTTCATTTAAAGGCAAATATCGAAAGAAGTATTGCTTTATTAACAGTCTCACAGCATCCCCATTTTCATTTTCATTTTTGGTGCATGTGTGCTTTTTCTATGTTCTCAAGTTTCCATCCCCCTCGCACCCATTCTTACAAACAAACAAAAAGCGCACATGATCTAGAGTGTTGACGAGTCTATGCGTTGGCTTGGTCAGTGTGTAACCACCCATTGAAATTGTAGAGATTGTAAAGAAAATCATGTCATGATTGCGTCATTTATTCCAATTACATTTATTTCTTCCAGATTCCATTTTTCAAACGAAAAAGACCAACTTTCATGGAGTTAGAAGGCAATTACAAATCTTGAAATCTGCTCATTTTACGAATGGTATTTGGTGGGGGGTCGAAAGGTTGCTATGGTTGGCACAAAAAAGTGCTCAGTGCTTTATGGTAAAAAGATTAAAGCCCGATATGAGTGTATGTAGATAAAAATGCAACACCCGTATGTATGCACGGTGCGCACTGACCCGTACCGGTACGCAATGACCAAATTGTCACAGTCTTCAGAAGAAATCGTTTGGCCTCTAGGTAAAAGAAAGAAAAAGGAAAAACGGTTTTCAGTTAAAATTACAATTAGCGTTGATACAGTGGAAGCAGAAATATTTTAACAGACGCTTGGTGATCTAAATCTTTTCCAATATCGAAATATTATAATTCCTTACCCCCCCCCCCCCCCCCCTCCCCCCCCCCCCCCCCCCCCACCCCCCCCCCCCCCCCCCCCCACCCCCCCACCCCCCCCCCCCCCCCCCCCCCCCCCCCCCCCCCCCCCCCCCCCCACCCCACTCCCCCCCCCCCCCCCCCCCCCCCCCCCCCCCCCCCCCCCCCCCCCCCCCCCCCCACTCCCCCCCCCCCCACCCCCCCCCCCCCCCCCCCCACCCCCCCACCCCCCCCCCCCCTGCATGTCCCCTGCCCCACCCCCCCCCCCCCCCCACCCCCCCCCCCCCCCCCCCCCCCCCCCCCCCCCCCCCCCCCACCCCCCCCACCTCAGTACTCTTAAAACCTTTTCACTATCTTTATAAAACTCAAATTATAAAGCCTCAAATTATAAAGCCTCAATGCAAAGGATGAACACAAACACACTTGTGTGCACAGGCACACACACATGTGCGCGCACACATACACCACACACACATGTGCGTGCACACATACACCACACACACATGCACTTTCTTTCACACACTTTCTCTTGCGCTTTCTCTCTCTTTAAACACACACACAAATAACGCACTCTATTTCACTAACCCCCACCCTCAACACACACACACACATTATTTCACTACCCACCCCTCAAAATACACACACACACACACTATTTCACTAACCCCCACCCTCAACACACACTATTTCACTAAACCCCACACACACACACACACAGTATTTCACTAACCCCCACCCTCAACACACACACTATTTCACTAACCCCCACCCTCAACACACACTATTTCACTAACCCCCACCCTCAAACACACACACACTATTTCACTAACTCCCACCCTCAACACACAGTATTTCACTAACCCCCACCCTCAACACACACTATTTCACTAACCCCCACCCTCAACACACACTATTTCACTAACCCCCACCCTCAACACACATATACCTTGGTCCAGGCGACTGATAGTAGTATACTGCGCAGCAATATCTTCTCTGGCGGCCAGCGTGTCTTGCACAAAGTAAGGCACAATGACCTTGGAGGGATCATAACGCACTGGCTTCCAGTCAGGAATCAGCCCCATCCCAGGCTCCCCATTACCAAACTTTTCACAGAATGACCCGTACTGCGGGTGAACGCTGCCACAACGATGGGGGTCGTGGAAACCAATGTACAGGAAAAAGGGTCTGCAGAAGGAAGATATGTTAATATTATTGTAATTAATCAGAGTAAAAAACATTTATGAAGTATTTTTCTAAAAAATTGTTGGAGCATTGTACCTGACAAACTAATGTGTGTTTGCTTGCACACGCACACACACACATGCATGCACACACACACACTGTAACACACACACATACACACAACCATTGGAATATACTACTGACATATATTTACATGTCTAAACTTGAACTAAGGATCCATCTAAAATTAGGACTGATAAGGTGCTCACCTCGGGCAGTGGTCAATTTTACAACCCCAGTTCATGCTATTATATCTCCACTCACTAAAATGGAAAGGTCATGGGTCACAACAGACGTTCATCCCCATCAACTTCTAGGTCAATAACGTTATCAGTTAACATCCATCTTTTTCATCCTTTTTTCCCCTTTGAAAGCCAGGAAAGCTTTCCCTTGGGGGTAAAACTATTTTTGGAAGGAATGTTGGTAGGCATGAGTTCAACAAAATAAAATAAAAGGAGAAGGAAACTTCAAGAAAAAGAAAAATGAGCTCACTAAGCACAGACAGAATGACATACAATAGTCAAAACCCTGCCGTGTTTTTTAAATAACTGTTTTCATTAATGAACCCGTTTCATTGTTTTTCACTTAAAATGTCTCAATATGGTTTGTTGATAGTTAATTAAAACAAAAGACCTGTTGTCTGACTAAACACATCTTCAGACTCTGAATTTGTTTATCCTTCAGACTTAGTTTTGTAATTTGTTATTAAACGTTAGACAAATGGCAAGTGCAACTGTTTAATTTGCTTGCAAGTGTAACTGTTAAATTCAATGGCTGATAATTTATTGATGATGTGTGCATGCATATGTGTGTTTGAGCAAGCGAGTGTGTGTGTATAAGAATGTGTGTGTGTGTACTGTATGTCTGTGTACTTCATGGCAGTCTGTGTGTACTGTATGTCTGTGTGCATATGAGTGTGTATGTGTCTTCTAAGAGTGTCTGTGTTTCAGGGCTGAAACACTTAATTGAAGAGCCTCTGTTGTCCAATTCTACCAAGACTTTCTACGCATTGGATGAAAAACATGCGTCTGAACAATATGATGAATATAAAATTTTATCAATATAATTATACATTTATTTTCTCCCCGTGGGGATACTGGGGGGTCTTTTGTATACATAGTTCTCCCACCTTCTGGAAGTTCTGTGCTTGTAACTTCCTCTAATCTGTCACTCTCTTTGATTCTGCCTTTTCCCTTTGCTTACTGTCATCTACTATCTTTCTGCCTTACCAGTCCATTCTCCTGCCTTTTTTCAAGAAACACTTTCAAAAAGATTTTCTCCAGCCGAAGTCGGACATGCTGGGCCTAATTATTTCTTACTTAGGCGCATAACAGCAGCATGACGCATCTGCGCTCATAATTGACAGGAAACTGTCTGAGCGATCGAAGAAGAATATCACATTTATGTGGGTATCATACTTGAGCCAAAAAAGTGCTCAGTGCTTTATGGTAAAAAGATAAAGCCTATAAACATTCACAAAACAATTCAGTTATATTCATGCACACACACACGCACGTACGCACGCACACACACGCACACGCGCGATGTGTTTGTCTACACAACATACACACACAGAAAGGAGAGAGATATAGTAGTAAGAGGAGAGGGCGGTGGCTGAGGAAGAGTGTGGTTGGGTGTAAAGAGTGAATGGCGTATGAAGGAGCATGTTATGGGGAAGACTCAAAAGTATACTCAATAATACTGGCTCTGTGTGTTACCTAATTTTGTTCATACTTTGTACCAATGTGGGAGGGGGCGGATTGAAGTGGATTGGGTAGAATGGTTGGGGATGTGAAGAGGATGGGAAAGGGGGGGGGGGGTTATATTCGTTGAGTATAAAGAAGGTTGTTGCTTATCTATAATGAGGCTACTCCTTGCCGAGACGAAAGGGCGATAATTTTAGGGCCGAACTGCCGATGCCCCCTGGTGACAAGTCAGGAGCAGATAATTTTCTGTGGCTACATACCACTAGTTCCTGACAGGCAAGGGCGATAATCTTAAGTACGTGGCGTTCGCATTTGAGGTCGCGAGACAGGGGCAGATAACTTTCGGTATAAAGCCTCATTGGTAAGATGAACTTTGCTTTTATTATTTTTTCGTGTACCTTGATTTTTGTTCTCTGTTCCTTTTATTTTGTTCAAATGCATGGATATTTTGTTTTCTGTTGCCCTTGTATCATGAGACCACAATGTAATTTCTCTTGTTCAGATAATAAAGTAATTTTGACTTTGGCACACACACACACACACACACACAGTGACACCACTCACTCAAGAATGCATAGACAAACCAGTCAATAATTCTTATCAGGAATCCTATCTCCATAATTCCTATGTTACTGCTATTGCCACACTAGTGTTTTTCACATTCTCAAACCAATAATCCTTCCCTTCATCTTGTCTTCCATACCTTTTTGCCTTTATCTTTCTCTACCACGTAAGTCAAGCCTTCCATGTACAGTGATATTAAAAATACCCTGAAAATCACAACCATTCAATCAGTCACTCTCTACTCAAGTAAGAGTCTGTTATAACAACGATGGGCTCATCGCCATCAAGCACTTCTTGCCGAAGAGCAGCATTGATGTTGACCCCGTGGTTGTGCTTCGCCTAGCCGAACTTGTTCTTAACATGAACTCATTTAGTTTTGGGGACAGGCTCTACAAGCAAACAAAAGGTGTGGCAATGGGCACAAAAATGGGACCATCATATGATATACGCGTGCCTCTTTGTAGGTCACATTGAAGAGCAGATATTCCAGGCCTTTTCAGGCACAGTGCCAGAGCTCTTCAAAAGATTCATCGATGACTGCTTTGGTGTTGCCACCTGCTCTCTGCCAGAGTTGATGGAGTTCATTGACTTTGCCTCATCTTTCCACCCATCCATCAAATTCACCCATGAAATTTCAACTTTGTCTATCCCTTTCCTTGACATCAAGGTCTCCATTCACCCTGACTCAAACAAGCTCCACACATCAGTCCACTATAAACCAACTGACTCTCACTCCTATCTCAACTTCTCCTCCAGCCACCCCCATTCCACGAAAACCAGCATCCCCTACTCCCAGTTTCTCAGGCTTCGTCGTCTCTGCAGTTCAGACGAGAACTTCAAGTCTGAGGCCACAGAGATGAAGGGGTTCTTTCAGAAACAAGGGTACCCTGACAACACCGTTGGAGCAGCACTACAGAGAGCTAGCGACACCTCCAGAGCAGCCACCCTTCGTCCCACTGACAGGCAGTCAGCTGCGGAGAGCCGACCCATGCTGTGTATTACATATCATCCTCACAACATCAAAGTGAAGAACATTCTACTAAAAAACTTCTCCATCATTCAACATGACCCGCTTCTTCAAGAAGCATTTCCTGAGCCACCTCTTGAGAGCCACAAGAGAGATACAAATCTCAGGGACCACCTTGTACGTTCACGTCTCCCTCCAGATGTCCCACATCCGACCCCTGGGACGCACCCTTGCCAACAAAGAAAGTGCAAGATTTGCCGGCACGTCAACGCTACCAACATCATCAAGGGCCCAAAAGGTACAGTGGAGGTGCGGCGGCATTTCAATTGCCGGTCCAGCGACGTCATCTATGTGGTCATTTGCTCACTAGGCAGCAGCACCGCGCCCATGATGTTGTATGTGGGGGAGACGTACCGGACTCTTGCAGATCGTGGTGAGGAACACCTCCGTGCTGCCAGTCTTGGATACAGTACTCAGGTCGGGGAACACTTTCAGAGGCCAGGGCACTGTATCGACCACCTCACCATGTGTGTCATCTGGCAGAATGGCACAGGGCGAGCCAAAAGAAAATTTACAGAAATGTACTTTGCGCACAAGCTGGGCACATTCTGCCCCAGCGGGATGAATATCCGCTCTTAAAACAGTTTTGGAGCTGACCCTGGCTTGGTTGTTGTGCTTAGTTCCTTTCTACTGGCCAACCTTCACAGCCTTCAGCACGCAAAAATGTGTGCGCGGACCTATATTACACGGACTTTATATACATGTTCATTTAGGTTGTACATTATACTGTTATACAAGTGTGTGTGTGAACATGTGCGTGTGTGTGGGTGTGGGTGTATGACGTGTGTGTGGGGGTGGGTGGGTGGGTGGGTGGGTTATGTGCATGTTTGTGTGTGTATGTGCTCATACATGCATGCGTACGTGTGAATGTGTATGTATGTGTGTGTACGTGCTTGATTTTAGATGTGTCTGTGGGTGATTGTATATGGCTATGCATGTGTTTATACGTTTGTGTGTATTTGTAAAGAATTATTGTGTATATGCTTATTTTATTTTTTGTTTTATGTATGTCCGTATGTGTGTTTATATTAAAAAAAAAATTCTTTTATGTTTGTTAATACATGTGTATGTGTGCTTGTGTGTGTGTGTGTGCATGTGTGTGTGTGTGTGTGTGTGTGTATTTGTGGTGGAAGTGCAGATGGGGATGCGGGTGTATTGTATATCGTGTAGTGTCAAGTGCATTGAAGTTGATTCTAGATATCCATAATATAGTTGTTTTCCCTTTGTACTTTTATATTTCGATAATACGTCATACTCACTGATGAATGTGCACATACGGTTATGCATAGAGTGAGAGGGTGTAAAAGAAATAGGGAATGGGAGAGATAGTGGGAAATGAAAGAATCGGAGAGAGAGAGAGAGAGAGAGAGAGAGAGAGAGAGAGAGAGAGAGAGAGAAATGAACTTTTCTACAATATTTTTTGTTTTGGATAATCCAATCTGGTAGATCTTTATTTCATATTAATCGTAGTAAGTTTATTTGTCATCATTTTTACTTAAGTGATGTCACTGTCCATCATCAATTTTAGCATTGCATCACAAGTTGTTTACGTCTTTACATCATGTATGTCACTATGTCATATCTATTTTTAGCACTGGACAACGGGTTGAACCCGAAACATCGTGATTTGTTTTGCTCTGTTTTTTGTTGTTATTAAACCTTTTATTTTGGGTTTCAATTTCGACTCTTTTTTAATTTGTTGTGAATTTTATTGAACCCAGCAGTCATCTTCGTTTCTTCAAATTCTACTAATAGTATAAAAAATAGCAAACCCACTCGCTACACTTCACGCACACACTCTCTATCTCTCTCCCTCTCACTCCCTCTTTCATTCAGTCGGGTTTATACTATAGTCCAAGAGAAGCCAGCCAGTCCAGCTCGTGAGTTACTACCCTTTACTACAACAGCATATCGTCGGTGAAAATTAAAAAAAATATCTCGATTTTTTTAGATACATTTTCCCGCCACATTCCACCAAAAGCTCATATCTCTAACGACTTTCTATCTGGGGTAAATGAGGTTGTGAAAATAGAAGAAGAACTCGTAAGTCACAAATTCAGAAAAACATCGAATCTTTGTTCTTTTCAAGTGTAAAAAATTTTTTTTACAGCAATTTTTTTTAAATGCAGGACTAAACTCGCAATGCCTTGAACATATTCATCATTGTGGTAAACGCATTTAATTTTTAAAACAGTTTTGTTCATTTTTCTCTAAACTACCAAAATTAAGATACCGGTACAAGGTTTTTGAATTTCACCGACGATATACAATCTTACAGAAAAGCGAGTCTCCTTCCCTTGGTGGAGATTTGCACTGGAGATTCAGAATTTCTATGGGACCATCAATCAATCAATCAATATAAATCAATATGTTTATTGTCCATTTTACAGGAAATTCTTTTTGCAGCAATAAAACAATCAACAAAACAACACAATAAAGACAGAGACATAGTATATATAACAAAAAGAAGAAGAAATATGCGACTGTGCGCACATAAAATTCTTGGTGACACACACCACAACCACACACACATCATGCGCACGTATACAACCATTTATCTACCCATCCATCTAACTTATACATATATACACATATGTTTACACATACATACAAACATACAACTTGCATTCACAAATTATATATCATACAAATATCTTAGTCTATATGCATACATTCATAATACAACATTACATATCTACATGTATACATACACAAACATACATAGATAGGCCTACATAGTTACATAGATAGAAAGACAGATAGATAGATAGATAGATAAACAGACAGATACATACATACATGCATACATACATTCAGACATGTGTTAGGAAAAATTATAAAGCAAACACATACCACCCTTGCATCAACGTTAGTCCAACACTGCCCCCCACCCCCTCCCTTCCCCGCCCCCTATCCCATATATTCATCAGTAATACTTTTTATTCATCACACACACACACACAAATACCTAGAATCAGAGACATTCTGCAGAAACTGTCGAGCCAGGTGTCGCATAAAGGTGATATTTCGCCCCACCTGAAGTATGGAATGATTCTCCTCCGTTTCCGCAAAGTCAAAGGGGTACACATACTTTGGCCCCACATGCTTTTTTCCAATGATTCCTGATTTTAGATTTAAAACAAATTCAAGAAATTGACACAAATATGTACTAGTGTTGCCAAGAGCAAAAACACAAACAATTTCAATTTAAAGACAAGTACAAAAGATGTTGAAAATGTCTGAATAAGAAAAACAAGAAGACAGAAAGAAACACAGAAACAAAACAAACTAACGAATAAAAGACAGACAGACAAAAATTGCAACGATTTTGAATTATTTAAAAAAATCACAAATCACTCCAGCCATGCACAAAAGGAGAAATGAAAGAAGATTACAGGTTTTTACTTCATGCTTAGATATAGGGAAGCGGTAGACCAGATTTTTTTAATATATACACTTTATATAGAAAAACTCTACACCGATTGGTTCCCCCACAACGAACCACTACAAAAGCAAAGTCAGGGGCAAAATTGTGGTCTAAGGGAGTGAAGCGAGTTTAGAAGTGACCAAGGTATGGTGTGCACACATTTTTACTTCCCTTGAAGCAAATGCGTAAAATTGACAGCTATCTATTAATTCCGGACATATATGGCCGGAACGACTTGAATTAGTTAAGACGGTATATTTTCCTTTAGTTTCCAATCTTCGTTTTCCCTTCTGGATTGTTCACCAAGTGGTAAAGAGGCCAACAAAGCAATTTAAAAACACACATTGTGCTCTCTCTATCATATTTTCAAGAGTACATCCAACCATGTCTTGCAAGCACAAAAAAATGTGTGCACATTACTACATGAACATATCACAACGTTAACAGTTAGGATACGAACTTCGATTCACCAGCCATCATAACACTATGTTTTTACAAACAAAAACCATAGCTATTAAAAAGTATTATTCATTTTCTTGTGTTTACCAGTAATTAATATAAAATGTTTCCCCCTCAAAGTCACATGTTGTTAAATTAAAAGAATTGATTAAGAGAAAGAATTAGAAAGAATATACAATAAAC
Source organism: Phymorhynchus buccinoides (assembly GCA_017654935.2). Classification (NCBI taxonomy): domain Eukaryota; kingdom Metazoa; phylum Mollusca; class Gastropoda; order Neogastropoda; family Raphitomidae; genus Phymorhynchus; species Phymorhynchus buccinoides. The sequence continues at coordinate 55,346,351 of CM065680.1, forward strand.
TTTCAGCCTATCTTAATGTACACACACACTCTCTCTCTCTCTCTCTCTAAATTACTACTTGACATTGCTTGCTACAAAAACAAAAACAAAACAAAAGATCGACATGTGGATCTTTTTCAATCGCAGAATTGAAAGAAATTTAAGAGAGTAATACTTTTTCGTTCAGATGTGCAAACTTACACATATTGCACACAGTATTTTTATTTTTATTTTTTTCACTAGTTGCAAATACTGCATGATCTTTTTAAAAGCTATACGCCTACCATGTCTCTCCTATGTACTTTAAACTTATTTTTTGGTGCTTGGGTCCTGTCTACAATACAACTTGTTATGCATAGTGCCATACTCATGTTATTATAGTCCTTATTTTCTATAGTCTGTTGTTGCGCTTACTACATATTCTTGTCGTGTGAAAAAGGGTGATACATGTGTGCCGTGAAAAAGGGCGATGTATGATGTAGCGTGCTTGCTTTCTTATATTGTGTTTATGGTGCATGGTTTCAGACTACATGTTAGTACTGTTAATTTTTCATTGTCTATTACCTTATGTTTTATGTTGATGTGTTTATGTTAACGGCAAGTATGAAAAATGGCAATCGTCTGTCAATACTTCTACCGTTGTAAAATAAAGTGTCATTTCATTTCATTTCATTTCCCTCTCTCTCTCTCTCTTCTCTTTTTCTCATAATAGTGTTTGCTATGCATGCAATGATTTTAATATTGTTGTCATACATGTATGCTCTATTGCTGAATTATTTTCTTATTTTTTACTATGGATGATTATGGTTCATTTTTGTGTGTTTATCTGTTTATTAACGTACCTTCATATGATTATGTGTTTTAAGACTTTTTTAATTTTTAATTTTTTAATTTTTTATTAGTATCAGTTCGCTTTAACGTTTCATCTATTTGTTTGTGTATGTTAACGGCAAGTATGAAAAATGGCTACTGTATGCCAATACTTTTACCGTTGTAAAATAAAGGTTCAATTCAATTCAATTCTCTCTCTCCCTCTCTAATGCAAAGCACACACAAAAAATCGCAAAATCTACCCCCACCCCCACACTATCATCCATCAATTCAATTTCTCCTTCAATTTTTCTTCCGCCTTTGGCAGGATCATCTGACCTGTTCTGACACTGTGTCGTGACAAGATAAGCGGCAGACTGCGCACACCATCAAAGGTGTTAAAGTGGTGCACGCCCTGATGCAGGCCGTACATCCCATTCTGGTGCTGGGGCAGGCCTGAAAGGATGGCAGACCTGGCATCGAACAGAAACAAGTACATAGGTGCTCCTGGGAAATTTCAAAAATCCTGCACGGCAGGGGTCCAGGGGCCGCCCTGCTCAACAACTTGACTTAAACAATCCTAAAAATATAAAGTTCCTGGTAAAGGCATGTAAATATTTATCTGTATGCAAGAAACCGACAAAACGTTTATAAATAGGAAATTCGTTGCTTCACAAATACTCATAATCCGGCAATGCTGGTGTGACGAGGTAATGGGTTAAAAGGCTAAGTCTCTAGGGAAGACTTTTAGTGTGTTAAATTTTCAAATAGAAAATTTGCCTTTAGCCCACTTCTCTAGGGTATGGGAGATGAGCAACTTTCCCGGCCCCTTTTCATCTAATAAATTTATATTTGTGCCCGGGTTCTGGCTCGTATGATTGTAAGAAATACAAGTGGTTGATTTGCTCTAAATGGCAGACAGAGAGAAGTAGGGTTTTACATGAAATTACAAGACTTCCACTCTCATCAGTCTGACCAAAGGGTTCAGAATTATTTGACACTTGTATTTTATTTACTCACAAAATCTGCATAAGATTATGCAACAATAATAATAAAGCAGCTCAATGGAGCCAAAACAAAATATGAATGAAAAAACAATGAAATCCGAAAGGATTTACAAGACTTGTCTTTCTAGAAGGTTAGCCCCAAGCGGGAAGGGTCACTAATTATCTTAATTGTCCGGAGGAAAGTTCACATGATTGGCGCGGTCCTGCGGACTTAGCTGTTGTCAAGTTCCTCCGTAGGGATCGGCGAGTGCTGGGTTGACTCGGCTTGCTCGTCAGGTGAGAGTAGCTCCCAGTCGTTCCGGTTACGGCATCGCACGGTTCAGGCGTGGTCTCCTCGTGGATTCGGGGTGCGGGGCGTCTTCGCGGCGTTCCCGTCTTGGTGCTTGTGAGTCAGGGATGATCGTCCTGACCACGATGCCCTGCTGATAATCACAGGAGAAGGTGGATGTAGATCTCTATGGCTTAGAGACAAGGGGCTTCAGTCGGTAGGGAATTAGTGGTTCCCAACCGGCTAGAAGGCTGCCCTTGTACAATAGCACTAAGAACACATAATCTGAATTTCAGTTAACAAACTGAGATCAATTAAAACATAAAAAGGTGTACTGGAATCAACTGATATGATTCAGTACCCGGATAGATTAAAGTCTATGATCAAGCCAACATCACTCTCCATCCAACACCTGGAAAGGAATGTTATCATAGTTAGCAAGGTTGCAACCCACAGGCTTCCTACTAAAAATATACAAAAGGGTTAGTAGGCATAAAATCCAGTTCTGGTACCAAAAGAGTTAAAGTCAAAAACACACACACAAATAATCAGTGCACATAATTAGAACAGAATGTTTACCACTTCTTTTCAATAACATATTCATCATTGAACATAGGATCTAGATCAAAAATAGGATCTAACAAAAAACAAATCTCAATCACCAGCTATCAATAATACTCACTAGTTGGGCTATTAGGACTGGCTGGGAGAGAGGTTGAGTCTGCAATGTTGCTTCGCCAGGGTTTGGAGGTATTGTGAGAGAGAATGTGTAGGCTAACTTTCCTCACTACTCAAATTTTCCCCTCCAATTTCAAACACCCGAGAGCCTGCCATTGGTTTATAGCAGTCGACAAGTCACAAGATGATGTTATATTATGCATAGTAGTACAGAACGATCACGAGCCGGTTACATCACTGGCACGTGTCACGGCCCTCCGAAGAAAAGATTCTGGTACCGGAATCTTCCTGTGGAACACCGACTCCACTTTCGACTTGGGCGACAGGGACAAATTAGTGGTGAGACTGGGTCGGCTGGAATGGTGGAACGTCTGGTCGCAGCACAGAGTTCAAAGGAGCAGGTGGGTTGGAGATCAGTGGAATGGATTCCGACTGAGATCAGTAGAATGGATTCCGACTGAGGTTGGTGCGGCAATCCTGTGTTGAGCTGTCCCAAGGTTGATTGCAGGATAGCAAACACCTCTTGCCTGAGTTTCCCCTTTAGCCTGGACTCATCGTTGCTGATGATGTGGTTTGGTAGGCCGATTCGGGCGAAAATGGCTTTGAGTGCCGCGGCTACCTGGCTAGCATCAAGTGAGGAGATTGGGGCGGCATCGCACTTCATGGTACATATGTCGACCACGGTGACTATGTACCGGAATTTCTTCTTCCGTTGAGGTAGAGGCCCGACCAAGTCGACTGCCACTCGCTGAAAGGGAGGGGTAGGTGACGGCTGGATGTGCGGCGGCCTGTCCCGATGGTAACGTCGGTGGTTGTTTGCGGGTCCAGGGTTGCCTTTAGGTGCAGTCACCTGAGGTACCGGCGGCGAGTGGTCTTGGGTCGTTAGGCGGACATTCCTTGGGAAGGATTTTCCAAGTTGTGGCGGACTTGGGGACTTGGGACGCTCTGGGTTGGCTTGCGCGGCAATTTGGTTTGCCGCGTTGAGAGGTTTCTTTCCCGCTGAGGGTGATTTGCTCTTTGGGAAGGAGGGAGGGAGTTGGTTTGTGGCTTGAGGAGAAGGGAAGGCTGCTGAATCTATGGCAGGTTGAGAGGGGTGCCCTAAAAACACATACTGTGATCCCAGTATGAGGTCATAGACAGGACTGTCCATGATCACTGCCTTGATGGGTCCCTTTACAAATCTGGTGTCGACATTGATTATGGCGACTGGCAAAGTGGATGGGGGGATTGAAGCATCAGGGCCTTGCAGAGCGATGAAGTCGCCGGTGTATGCTGACGCGGGGACTAGGGATCCGCAGACGATGGCGTCGCATGACTGTCCAGTGTCAAATAGACATTGAACCGGGATGTTGTTGACAGTCGCCTGTCCGACGACTGACGGTGTGCCCGGACACTGGATCGGGGAGGGGTTGGTGCAGTTCTGCGAAGTGGAGACGACTTGCATAGTTGCAACATTTTGTCGCTTGTAGGCAAGTTTCCTGCAGTCATCCCGGTTGTGGGTGTTCGACTTGCAGTATGAGCAGTATAGCTGTTGTCCCAGTGGTTGTCGTTCATGGGTAGAACCATTGGACCCACTGTTAGTCCATCTCCCGGGCAGATTCTGGTTGGAGTTGGGGTTTGAAGCATTTGACCCAACAACTTGCTGCAGTTTGGTAGATTTTTTATTAATCTTACTATCTATATAATTAAATACTTACCAACACTCAAAACAATAGCATATCATACCAATTGGCTGGAAAAACCTTAAGCGTAAACGCTTAGTTACCAAATAACAAAGAGTAAGTCACGCTAGTGACCGTGGGGTTATCCCCCCTTTCCCACTTCCGGTCACGTATATCCACTTCCGTCCCCAACTCATTCCTATTTACCCTAGCATCAGGAGGGAGGATGGGTGGGAACCTTTGATTGTTTTGAGTGTTGGTAAGTATTTAATTATATAGATAGTAAGATTAATAAAAAATCTACCAATCTAATATAATCATACTGTACCAACACTCAAAACAATAGCAGACTATCATCGAGGAGGGTGATGCGCCCAAGCGAACAAGGGAAGAATGAAAACCAACACACAGTATATACATTCAAATTCCCTAAACATCATATCTTAAATTCCATAATACTCCAATCTCTTTTCCCCCATAGGTCATACATGACTTACCCCAGAAGGGAACGGTTGAGAAACAATACTGACGAGAGTTAACAGGAGATGGGAGTACGAGCCACGACAGTCCGCCTGATGGCAAATGAGTCGTCTGACCTCTTGATGGATACGTCCCTCAGGTAGAAACTAAGGAACGTATTGACGGAACGCCATGTGGCCGCCTCCATGACCTTGGTGAGGGGGACTCCTCTGGAGAGCGCCAGGGAAGCACTGATTGCCCTAACTTCATGCGCTCTGATGGGGTTGCCCGGCAAAGAAGAACTAGAGCTGGCGTAAGACAGCTTAACAGTTTCTACCAGCCACCTAGAGATAGTAGACTTGGATAGGTCCTTGCCATACTTTTTGTTCAAAGAAATGAACAGCCGCCTCTTAGAACCCCTGAAGGAGCTAGTGCCTTAGACAGCGAACTGGACAAATGTGAATCTCTGAGTCATCACTGCAAAGGATGGGATCCAAACTAGAGATCGTAACGGTCGCAGAATCGACATCCCCTGGCTGGGTCTTAGCCCTGAACTCAGGGAGAAGAGAAAGAGTAACCGACATACCGGAGGGGTCGAACTCAACATCCTGAGGGAGACCACTAAGAGAATGGATACCACTGACCCTACGAGTAGAGGCAAGAGCGATCAAGAACAGAGTTTTGTAGGACAACATCTTGAGGGAGAGACTGCCCAGGGGCTCACATTTATCTCTTAGAAAATTCAAGACTAAGAACACATCCCACTGAGGGAAACGAACGCAGCGTGAGGGAGTCCTAAGCCTGACTGCATCGATGAAGTGCGCAACGTAAGGGGAAGCTAGAGCAGACACTGAACATGAACCAAGGGTCATAGAGATCGTGTTCGCCACCGAAGACTTGTAGCCCGAAAGGGTCTTAGCCGAGAGACCCTTCTCCGAATACAGGTGTGACAAAAAATGAACAAACTCAACTGCCGACGGGCGCAGAGGATCGATCTTATGAGCTTTACAGTACAAAAACCATGAACGCCAACGAAGGTTGTACAGGGTGTTCGTACTCCGTCTTCTGGAAGCAAGCAGATCAACTGACCTCCTGGCGAAGCCTTGACGAAGAAGGCCTAACCTCATAGTTTCCAGGCGGTCAATTGAGCACGCCTGGGTTTGAATGACCAATTCCTGTTCGAGGTTGAACCAGAGTTTTTGGGGTCAGATGGAGGTGGAGAGGAGGAGCCTTTGCCAGGGCCAGAACTTCCGGGAACCAGGGTCTGGTTGGCCAGAAGGGAGTGATCAGGATGAGCTGCGGGGAGTCCCTTGCCACTTTCTCCAACACCTTCGGGATCAGGGGTGTCGGAGGAAAAGCGTACGCGTAGAGGTTGGTCCAGCGGAACGTGAACGTGTTGCGAGCGTACGCTTGAGGGTCCTTGACAGGGGAGACGTACAGGGGCAGGCGAGAGTTGTGACGAGTCGCAAAGAGACCCAGCCACGGCTTTCCCCAGAGATCCCACACTGGTCGAAGAACTTAGTGTGCGATAGTCCACTCTGTCGGAAGGATCTGGGACGACCTGCTTAACTCTTTCATTCCTGGTTTTACACTAACTGTTACTTCCCCTCATTCCTATGTTTCTATTATCTATCTATTCCCTTCATTCCTGGATTTATAGAGGGTTAAAAATGTGATAATGGGGTACTTATTTTAGAGACTTACGGCAGTAACCCACATTACACGAACCTAAGAATGTCATATACCGTTGTGTAGGGATTTGATGTGAGAAGCTGTTTGTGACCATGTTGACACATTATGGTGACATGACAGATGACACACAGGTGTAAAACAGGTAAGTTTACTATTTAACATAAAACATACCATCCATAAACCATACATGCAGGTCAGTGTTTTTAAAGCAAATTGTATATTTCATTCACGTACTCACCAAGCGATGCCTCCTGTACATCCCCATGCATTGTGCTTGTCATTACTCCACAGATAAGTGTCACCATTGTCACCATAATTGTCCCCAACACATCAACAGTTTATTGTCTGTTTTGACGATTATGTATGGATACAACACAAATATATAGAGAACAAGCACCACACTATTTTGCACTTTTTTTTACACAGATAATATTTTCACGTTCCCTATCTACGCATGTATGTACCCCTGTCACAGTCATCACATCACATGTCACACATAGGTGACACGTGTGTGACACACCTTGAAGCAGTCACTGTGACGCTGTTTGCAGCACAGATACCACACTTTTCACACATCATTGTAGTTTGACACTTTTTGAAGGGGTGTCAGTATAGCTGACACCAGTGTGTGCATGCTTGTACTTGGGGTGTCGTGCCGTGCACAACACACAGGTGTGCTTGTCACCTACACCTTTGTTTTTCTCTGGCTCCTCGGTGCGTTTTTTTAGGTGTTATTGTTGGTGTATTCTAGCAGAGAACTGAGCACTTCATCAGAGTAATATAACTGAAAATAATCTAGCGCTTTCATTGATGTGTCTAACACACACACAGGCCCTGATCGATGTTTGAATTCCGTCCTAGTTTCGGTTTTGGTGTGACATAATTCCCCCTAATCCACTCAAAACTCGGTCGAGTGTAGAACAAAGGTAAGTTTTGATAATCTAACTCCTCACCACTAGCATCATCACCACCTATGTGCGCTTCAATAGCTGCCACAAACTAAACTCACTCTTCTTCTGTCAAATTGGTCAGAATCAGAATTTTCTCCACCTTCCATTTTCATTGCCAACAAAAACTGCCACGTGCACAGTACACACCTACTACACGCATTCACTCAAAATGACCCCTTTCCCACAGAGCTGGAAGGAGGAGGGGTTGGGGGAAAGGGAAGGGTAAACGGCTGGGGGGTCTGGCATCACATTCCATTCATAAACAGTCCCGTTAGCGGTTGGGTCAAGGGTAAATGATGCACTTTGATGGCGCAAATTGCGGGAAGTCCAAAGTACGATCCCGGAATACCGGTCTCTCGGATTGAAAGGAGTTATTTCTTCCAGAACGGTTTTCCGTTCTCCAGGATTGAAAGGTATTAAGCCATGAAACCGGAAAACCGGTCTGCAGGATTGAAAGAGTTAACTGGTCCGCAATGACGTTTAGTTTGCCGGGGACAAACTCCACTGACAGGGCGATATCCTGGCTGTGAGCCCACAACAGAATGTTCTCGGCGGCCAGAGAGAGAGACGTCGACTTCGTCCCACCCTGACGACGCAGGTAGGACAGGCAGGCTGTGTTGTCGCTTGCGACGGTTACCCACTGCCCGTGAAGGAGAGGAGCGAAGTGGAGAAGAGCGAGACGAACAGCCTCCATTTCTAGGAGGTTGATGTGCAGGGGAGTGTGCTCTAGAGTCCAGAGTCCGGCGATCTCGTCGTGATCGATGTGGGCTCCCCAGCCCGCTCTTGAGGCGTCCGTGAAGAGGAAGAACTGTGTCCTTAGCACACGAATTAGAACTGAACTGTTTAACCAGGTCTGATTTTGCCACTGACGCACTGAATGACGCAGCCAAGGTCCGACTGGAACCACACTCTCCAGCAACGAAAGATCCGGGAAGAGGATCGCCACCTGTCTTTGTAAGTCTCGCTTGTGGAGTCTGCCCAGAGGGAGCAGCTCCGACATAGACTCCATCAACCCCAAGACGCGTAGACACTGTCGAAGAGATATCACTGGCGCGATGAGAATCGAGTCCAAGGTTTCTGTCAGAGTCTGAATTCTCTCTAGAGACGGGGAAACAGAAAACTTCACAGTGTCCACACGCATTCCCAGGTAGCAGAAATTCTGACTGGGTGTCAGGTCCGATTTCTTGAGGTTGAGTTGGAACCCTAGTGTCTTGGCTAAAGACACGATTTGAGAGGTGTGTGTCTGGCCTATCAACTGACTCGAATCGAGGACGAGCCAGTCGTCCAGGTAAACACGCAAACGAACTCCTCTTGCCCTTGCTAGGGCAGCGAATTGCCGAGTAATCTTCATGAAGATCCAAGGAGCGGAAGACAAACCGAAGGGCAGAGCCTTGAATTGGAAAACGTCTGTGTTCCAAACGAACCGAAGGAACTTTCTTCTTGATGGATGAATCAGAATATGAAAGTACGCGTCCCTCAGATCGATCGAGGTGGCCCAGTCCCCGGGCTGAATGAACGCGCGTATGGAGGCCGCAGTCTCCATCTTGAAGCGCACCGGGCGAAGAAACTTGTTGAGAGGAGAAAGATCCAGGACCGGTCTGAACCCTCCCGTCTTCTTTGGGACAGTAAAAAGACGGGAGTAGAATCCTGGACCTGGGTGCAGGATCAGATCGACCGCACCCTTGAGACGCAGAGACTCGACCTCTGCTTGGAGGATTAAAAGTCTCTCCGGGTCCACCGGTGGTGGGAACGAAATAGGAGTGCGCGAGAGAGGAGGTTCTTGCAGGAACATGAACCGGAACCCTGCCCGCACCACCCGAAGAGTCCAACCGTCGCCTACTAGAGTGTTCCAAGCAGGTAGCGCTGCGCTCAGAGCGCCTACGCAGGAAGTAGGGGCGGTTGGAGGACTTAGGGAGGATGCGGGCCCTACCGAAAAGGCTGCCTGGGAGGCCCAGAAGACTTCCCTCCGCGGAAAGAGGAGGGTTTCCCTCTGACAGATTGAGGCTCGCGAGGCTGAGTGGAGACAGGCTTGTAAGCCCGGCGAAACGAAGTGTGACGTTTGTAGGAGGACCTGAATGCCTGGTAGGGGCGTGAAGGCCTAAACGTCCCACGATTCTGCTGGGTGCCTTGCGAGTCCAAGCGGAAGCGCTTGGTGACAGCCTCGATGAGGGCGACTTGAGAAACCTCCGCCTTGCGTTTGGTTGCCGAGTCCAACGACTTGTCCAACAGCTTGCTGCCAAACACACCCTTGGAGGGAAGGGGAAGGGAACGCAGTCTTTCCTTCTCTTCCTTGGAGAGCCTCGAGGATGTAGAGAGGACGTGGTCACGGCGCAGAGCAGCAACTTGTACCTTGAGGGCAGCCACGACGTCCACTTGACTGACCAGGGCGTCGTCCAGGAGGGAGATGAGGGATCCGACAGAAGCCTCGTCTATCTCCTCATACAGTTGAAATTCGTCTGGCTTGAGAGACGGGAAACGACCGAGGAGACGAGCCAGAGAGGAGTGCAAGGAAGCAATCACGCTGCACGACTTGAGTGTGTCCGATAACGACATCTCCAGAGTCTTAGCTGACGTAGCAGAGAGGTGGAGAGGTCCTGGGTTCTGTGAAGACAGGAAGAGCTTAGACATTTCCGACTTGGAGAGGTGCGAAGACTCTTCAAAGGGGAGCATAGCAGTGTCGAGAGAAAAAGGAGACACAAAACGCGGAACCCTGAAGGAGCCTATGGGCGTAGAAGCATCCTGTTCCATGTCAGGTTCTGAGTCCGATCGTTGCTCCGTAGGAATCTTTCCAGTCTGGAGCGAAATCTCCGCCTTGTCAAGGGCATGAAGAGTGGACTCCGGGCACTTGAATCGAAACGACTCCTTGGGTGCTTTGAAGGAGTCGACCACCCTAGAAGAAGAGGACCGTGGCACCGACGTAGGCTTAGTCACGACGTCGACACACACTGGCTTGATTAGTTTCAGTAGGTCCGACTTCGACCACGGAGCAGGGCGTTGAGGAGAGGAATGATCCGCCCGGCGCCCATGGGCAGAGACAGGAGAACTACATCTGGACGACTCTGCAGACTCTGACTGGATAGAGTGTGCTTGAGAGGCCTCCTCCCATGGGGGGGACCCCGCAACGGAGTAGGCCATTCGTGAGTACTCCTCCTCCGAAGAGGGAGCCTCGAGGGAGACCCTCTGCACATACCGGTACTGAACCGGGGAGAAATCCCTCACATGGGGATGCGGGGCCGGGGACCGGCAGCCGCGGGAACCGGGGGAACGTGAGGAGTCGACCCGAGAACGTCTGCCACGGTAGACTACGCGTGGAGAGCGGATCGGGGAGCGTTCCTTCCGGCGGGAAGGGCGAGACCGAGCAGATCTCGCGCCCTCACCGGGCACTGTTGACCAGCCCAGCCGGGCATGTTTGGTCGTTGAGGCAGACAGTGCGGCCCGACGCTGAGATCCCGAAGAGAGGTGAACCACGGATGTGGAGCCCTCTTTCGGACGGTCATGGAGAGGGTCGGGAGCGTAGCTACCCCGTCGACCGACCCTCTCAGGAGGCCAAGAGCGGGCTGGACTAGTGTGACTCAGGCGAACACCCCGCTCCGGGTGTCGCACTGTTGAGTCACTGCCAGACGACAACCCGCCGAACGGGTTGTCACTCTTGCCTAGGCTAAGACACCTCCCCCCATGGAATTCACGAGAAAGAGTGTGCTTCGCCTTGACCGGGTAGACCGTCCGTCTACCTGCACCACCGTCCGTGGTGCCAACTACCTCCTGGTCGGCATCGACCTCCTGGTCGGAACGGTAGACAGTCCGTCTACAAACGTCCTCGTCCGTTGAAGTTCGGAAGGCGTCCTGAAGAAACAATGTAGGAGGGGACCTGGAGACCTGTGCAGAAGGACAGATAACAGAACCCTCCCCAGCCGGGGAGGTGACAGACGTAATTGCTGGTACAGACACAACGAGCCCGCTATTCTGCAGGTGACGGATAAATGCGTCAAAATTTTCGGGAGTTTGTGCGGATGAATTTTGTTCCGACTTCGACTGAGTACACACAGAGGCCGTGGGCTCTGTCTTAGGAGAAGAAACCGCAGTTCCTAGAACAGGTTTGTCCGAAACGTCCGATGGAGGTTTTGTGTGCGAAATTTTAGAGTCAGATTTCGCCGATTTTCGAACCGATCTCTTGGACGATCTTGAAGAAGATGACTTGGGCGAAACGAAACGCCCGACATTGTCGCGACCAAGAAGAACAGACTTCGAATCCTTCGAAGATGGAACCCGCGGGACCCCCGAGGGAGGGTCCCCAAAATTATCGTCCATGACGACAAAGGAAAACTAAATGAAAAAAACTTTCACAAAGTTTAAACAAACACTAAAGAAACTAGCAAACCAACTGAGTTGCTAAACAAAGCAAACTACAAGTACCAAAAGACTGCAGAGTTAAAACTTGAAACACCGCAGTGCCAAGAAACCCCCCAAAAATGGCTACCTAACCAGTTTGAACACCGGCTAGACCAAACAACAAAATTAATTTTCTAAACTTCAAAACCATGAAATGAAGAAGAAAAAGAAAACGAGGACTAGCTACTAACAGCAAGCTAGCACCAAAGCAAACTACAGAACCAGAACAAACCCACCAAGAACGCTTGAAAATGAATTTGAATGGGAGTAAGGTTTATCATCAACAGCCTTGAAGCATGGTAAATAGAGAATGAGTTGGGGACGGAAGTGGATATACGTGACCGGAAGTGGGAAAGGGGGGATAACCCCACGGTCACTAGAGTGACTTACTCTTTGTTATTTGGTAACTAAGCGTTTACGCTTAAGGTTTTTCCAGCCAATTGGTATGATATGCTATTGTTTTGAGTGTTGGTACAGTATGATTATATTAGATTTGGCCTTTTAGGGGCGCTGGGTTCATCATGGGCTAGAGTGTACCGGTCACTTAGCTGGATGAGGTCGGCCAGAGTCGTGGCACCTTGCTCGGCAGTAAAGGTGCGTAACTCTGGGGACATGGTTTCGCGCAGCTGTTCGCCAACCATCAGTTCCCGGAGATCATCATAGGACTCTGATTTGGCAGAAAGGGACACCCATTTTGTCAGATAGTTTCCCAGTCTATCTGAAAATTGGGCATATGACTCTCCCCTACCTTTTCTGGTTGTCCGGAACTTTTTTCGGTAGGCGTCAGCTGTCAACTGGTATCTGTTGAGCAGGGCTTCTTTCAAAGCTGGGTAGTCGGTAACTTGGCTTGATGGAAGTTTGCTGTACACCTCATAAGCCACACCCACGAGACTTTGGGCAAGCTTGAGGTTGAACTTTTCCGGAGCAAGCTCAAATTCCTGGGCCAGTCTTTCAAATCTATCGAGGAATGCATCGATAGACTCGGTTGCCTCATTGAATGCCTCCAATGTGAAGGTCATGACTGGGGTCTGGCTGGGAGGGTGAAAATTTTGAGGCGCAGCAGTCTCGGAGTCTGCTGAGTTTTCAAGCTGCTTCATAGCTAGCTCATGGTCTCACACTTTTTCCCGCTCAGTGGCCTCAAGTTCGAGTTCTTTGTTTTTGGCTTCCTGCACTAGTTGCCTCTGCCTCAACTCATGAGTCCGGATTTTCTCTTGCTCCTGAGCGTCCCTATCTTTATCCGCTTCTTGAGCTTCGCGAGCTTTATCAGCCTCTTGAGCCTCATGGGCTCTCTGTTTGTCTTTCTCAGCATCCTCGCGAGCTTTATTAGCCTCTTGAGCCTCCCGAGCTTTGTCAGCCTCTTGAGCCTCCCGAGCTTTATCAGCCTCTTGAGCCTCATGGGCTCTCTGTTTGTCTTTCTCAGCCTCCTCCCGAGCTTTCTCTTTATCATATTCAGATATGACAAAATTTGCTAACTCTTGGCCTGACAATCCTAGAGATTCTCCCCATTCTTTAAGTTCCCTCCTAAGTTTAACAGTCTCAGCCATGGTTGTAAATACAACTATTCAAAATCAAAACAAAGTTGCTAAGTTGAATGTATCAAACAACACTTAACTATTTCAACACAAGCAGAAATAGCATGCACATGTATCAAAATAAAGTCATAAATAGCATTCAAACAAATCAAATCAAAACAGTGAACCAAATCACAATAACTTGCCCAGTGGACACAAGATAAGTTTTGAAAAGGAACTACAGATTGAATATGAAATTTGTTAGACTTTATGAAAAAAAATATCCCGGACGCGAGCCCCCAATTAGATGTGACGAGATAATGGGTTAAAAGGCTAAGTCTCTAGGGAAGATTTTAGTGTGTTAAATTTTCAAATAGAAAATTTGCCTTTAGCCCACTTCTCTAGGGTATGGGAGATGAGCAACTTTCCCGGCCCCTTTTCATCTAATAAATTTATATTTGTGCCCGGGTTCTGGCTCGTATGATTGTAAGAAATACAAGTGGTTGATTTGCTCTAAATGGCAGACAGAGAGAAGTAGGGTTTTACATGAAATTACAAGACTTCCACTCTCATCAGTCTGACCAAAGGGTTCAGAATTATTTGACACTTGTATTTTATTTACTCACAAAATCTGCATAAGATTATGCAACAATAATAATAAAGCAGCTCAAAATATGAATGAAAAAACAATGAAATCCGAAAGGATTTACAAGACTTTTGTCTTTCTAGAAGGTTAGCCCCAAGCGGGAAGGGTCACTAATTATCTTCATTGTCCGGAGGAAAGTTCACACGATTGGCGCGGTCCTGCGGACTTAGCTGTTGTCAAGTTCCTCCGTAGGGATCGGCGAGTGCTGGGTTGACTCGGCTTGCTCGTCAGGTGAGAGTAGCTCCCAGTCGTTCCGGTTACGGCGTCGCGGGATGGCACGGTTCAGGCGTGGTCTCCTCGTGGATTCGGGGTGCGGGGCGTCTTCGCGGCGTTCCCGTCTTGGTGCTTGTGAGTCAGGGATGATCGTCCTGACCACGATGCCCTGCTGATAATCACAGGAGAAGGTGGATGTAGATCTCTATGGCTTAGAGACAAGGGGCTTCAGTCGGTAGGGAATTAGTGGATCCCAACCGGCTAGAAGGCTGCCCTTGTACAATAGCACTAAGAACACATAATCTGAATTTCAGTTAACAAACTGAGATCAGTAAAACATAAAAAGGTGTACTGGAATCAACTGATATGATTCAGTACCCGGATAGATTAAAGTCTATGATCAAGCCAACATCACTCTCCATCCAACACCTGGAAAGGAATGTTATCATAGTTAGCAAGGTTGCAACCCACAGGCTTCCTACTAAAAATATACAAAAGGGTTAGTAGGCATAAAATCCGGTTCTGGTACCAAAAGAGTTAAAGTCAAAAACACACACACAAATAATCAGTGCACATAATTAGAACAGAATGTTTACCACTTCTTTTCAATAACATATCTACTCCTTATTCATCATTGAACATAGGATCTAGATCAAAAATAGGATCTAACAAAAAACAAATCTCAATCACCAGCTATCAATAATTCTCACTAGTTGGGCTATTAGGACTGGCTGGGAGAGAGGTTGAGTCTGCAATGTTGCTTCACCAGGGTTTGGAGGTATTGTGAGAGAGAATGTGTAGGCTAACTTTCCTCACTACTCAAATTTTCCCCTCCAATTTCAAACACCCGAGAGCCTGTCATTGGTTTATAGCAGTCGACAAGTCACAAGATGATGTTATAATATTATGCATAGTAGTACAGAACGATCACGAGCCGGTTACATCACTGGCACGTGTCACATTCCTCCTTCTCGTGATCGGGAAAGGAGATACGGGAAACAAAGGGAGACCGCCAATGTGGGTGTCAGGGAAGGTAAAAAGGGCTTCAAAGAGATCGCTGCTATAATCGGCGACCGGTTTGATGTTGAATTGTAATAGGGCATTTGCCACGAGTTTTCGTGCTTTGAGTAGAAAGAAAAGGGGGGGGGGGTGTAGTTGGGAAAGAAAGGGAGAAAGTGGGGTGTGCATTTCCACTCCGTCACAGCTGGCTCCAGTCAATAAAAAAAATCCTGCATTTCAGGACATCCTGAAAGCAAGAGCATCCATGCAAGTACTGTATTTCACCTCCCAAATTTTACACAAAAGTCAGATTTTGTTATCACTCACATTATAAGGTGCAGGGGTCTCAGTCTAGGAAAAAAAAGTATCACCTTATAATATCGCACTTTTTTTTTTTACCACAAGGTGCATATTATTTAATTATTAACAGGCGAACCTCGAACATTTTACACAAAATTCAAATTTTGTTAGTTGTATTAAAAGTTGCAAGGTCTCAGACTGTGAAACAAGTATTGCTTACACAAAGTTACAGGCCTCCGTGATACTGGTGGCATTACATGGACGACACCATGACCATTCTGCACAAAGACATGGTAGACGAGTTCACCGACCACCTGAACAATCAGCACCCAGCTATCATGTTCACCAGAGAGGTCGAACACGAAGGCAGCATTGCCATGCTGGACACTCTCATAACAAGAAACGGGGACAGCCTCTCCTTCAGTGTGTACCGCAAGAAGACCCACACAGACCAGTACCTTCAATTTGACAGTCACCAGCCTCTTGAGCACAAACTGGGTGGCATCACAGAGGTGCTGAATCGCAAAATTCGTAAGTGTGGAGTCGTTGTTCACACTAAACCCTGCAACACCATCTTCAGCATGCTTGTCGCCTCAAAGGACAAAACAGACAAACTAGACCAGTCTAGTGTTGTGTACCGCATAGACTGACAACTGCAACCAACGTAACATCAAAGAGTTCTATGTGGGAGAAACAGAAAGGCCTGTGAAGAAAAGACTGGGGGAGCACCGACGGGAGTCGTCCCCGGTAGGCGAATATCTTGACCGGGCAAAGCATGACTTCTCTGAAGACGGCGTCTCGGTGCTGGAACGCAAGGCGAACTGGTTCTGCCGAGGAGCGAAGGAGGCCATTCATATCACGGCCACCAACAGGGACAGGGACAGGGGCAGACACATCTTGCCAGCAGTCTACAACTCTCTTATTCAGTCACACGTCGTGAGCTCATCTCACCGGCATCTTGACTTAACTCCAAGTCTCCACCTTCAGTGTGCAAGCGCTGAGGAAGCCAGGCGGACACTTGGTGAAAGCTACGAGTGAGTAGAAACTGTATGGGTTGAGAGAATAAGTTTAAATTTTCTTCATTAAGTATTGCTTAATTATAGTCTGTAAAATATGGTAAACCCTAGAAGAAGAAGAAGAAGATGAAAACGAAGAAGTATTTACTAATTTAGGGTGCTTACTCTTTCAAAGCTGTAAGCGCTTATAAGATAAGTAAATGATAAACAAATAATTATGTATTTATAATGTAATATTTATTGATAAGCCATACAAAAAAGACGTTATAAAAACACACACACACACACACACACACACAGGTGGTGGAGGGAATCAGTAGAATTGCAGGGCTGCCACTTTGGAATAAAGAAACAACAAAACAGTAATAAATATATAAATTATACAAAACAAAATTAACCTGAGAAAAAGTTACACAACTTATAAATTATTACCTAGTGTAATAAATACATTTTGTATTCTACCTGTAGTATATCAAGGTATATTTTTCAGCTCTGTTATAATATTTATGACAGGCATGGACAATGAAATCTGAAGACATTTTCGCTGAAGAATAAACTGACAGGAGTACTGGGGGCCGTTTCACAAGGGCTAACGCTCAAATCGGCAAAAACGGTCTAAGAAACACCCTTCGTTTGCCGATAGTTTATGTGGCGTTTTGTTCTTGCCAAACACAAAGCAAGCGGCGAACTATCCGGAACTAGTAGGGGGTGAATACATTTCTTGTTGTTGATTGGTCCATTAAAGTTTATTTAACATTTTTTTTTTAAATGGACCAATCAGACAAGAGCTTGTAATATTCTTCCGCAAACGTTTTCTAAAGTGTTTCTTAGGCCCCGTTTGGCATAAGCGTTATTCGCGCGGTGACCGTTATCTAGAGAAACTCGACCCTGGTAAATAACAAAATTGTAACAATACATACAATGCATTTTAAGTGTGGCCAAAAAAAAGGGACAACAAATGCATATTTAACTTTTGATTAAAACTGAACAATTAAAAACATGTGTTCGTCACACTCAGCCAATGCTGAAGGATTTCTTTATATAGAGAACTCTATAAAGATACCTATATAATTGTCCCAAATTCAAGATAATATCGTACTATATTTTATTAACTTTATAGCGCGATACTTTTTTCCTAGACTGAGACCCCTGCGCCTTATAATGTGACCAATAATATAGTAAGAAACCATAATAACAAAATCTGAATTGTGTGTAAACATTTTTTTTTCTTGCCTTATAATCAGGTGCTCCTTATAATCCATAAAATATGGTACTTATACTTATCAACAGACATGGTGTAACTGGCCAACTTTCTGGTATAAGTTTGTCATGTACACAAACCACCTAACCTGAAGCTTTGTCATATCAAATTTATGTCAGTGGCACACAACAGGGCATGCTGAAGCATACTAGTACCCAGACATCAAATGGAAAGGGAGGTTTAAACCACATAAATAACACTCCCCTCATCTCATTTCCCTCCACCCCACTCCACCTCCATCTCCCCACCACATTTGTTGGTTGACTCTTTAATCTGCCTACTTCAGTGTTTGTAAACAAACAGCTGTGTGAGTGTGTGTGTGTGTGTGTGTGTGCGTGCGTGTGCGTGTGCGTGTGTGCGCGCGTGTGTTTACTTCTTTATTACTTTGTTCTCCTAAACCTATTTAGGATTGCTATCAAAACATATTTTAAGAAATGAAGCTATGACTAAAATAGTAATATTAAAAAGAAAAGAAAAATGAAGCTATGACTGTGGGAACAGTTTGAAGAAAATGTTCCACAGCTACAATTTAAAATAGGCTAAGATTAGGACTCATGTTTGTTAAGTCGCTGTACCAATGCTGGTTTTTAGTTAAGTTCCATCTCCTCCTTCCTCTTTCTACTCTAACTCTTGCTTTCATCACACAATTCCTGTGGCCAGTGGTGTTATTTGGTATCTTGATATTTTACCAACCTGTTTGCTAAGTGGTTCCTTAGCAATGGCAGAGGTTTACATAAGAAGTTTGTACTGCGAAAAAAAAAAAATAATAATAATAGAAAAAATATGCCTCAATGCCTTACTTGAAGGATGCTGATCAATCAATAAAAAAAACATATATTGGGTCTTTAGTTCTAAAGCAAACAGGTTTCCACTTGTCCTACTCAGTCTGTGAATCATTGGACTGTTGGAGGAGGTTTTCACTGTCAACATGTGCCTCGCTGCAGTCAGTCCTAGGGACACGAATAACAAAAATAACATATATGAAATGGTTGAAAAAGGTGACTGTCAATATGGTTCCAAGCCAACAGTTTTTGAGTTGAGTTACCAACAGGTCTTAAAATCAGAGAATGATGTCTTGGTGGTGGTTTGCACTGAAAAGTCAAAATTACTTCACTGTATAATTATATTCCTGGGATGATGCTGAGCAGGTTACCTAAGGTTATATAATAGGACTGTGGTCAATGACAACTGTTGTAAAACACACAGACGCAGACACAAACACACGCTGACACTGACACAAACACACACACACATACAGTACACACACACACACATAGAGAATGTGAATTATATTTATAGCGGTCAGCAGACAGATTATATACCTGCTAGGAGAGCAGCTGCTGACAGAAGTGAAGGCATTCTTAAAAATCAGGCTGCGCTGGGACAGTTGATTGAGGTGAGGGGTTTGGCACACCCTGTTGTTATACACCTGGGTTTCAAAGCCTGCATCATCCCCTAGTACAGAACACAACAGAAGTTATGCATCAAAATTTTCATTTGATCTGCAATTTGCGCCTGAAAACATATCTGCTTAGATTTGCTTTCAGCAGGCTTAAAATTAAATACACACAAAAGATCAAAAGTGACACATTCACTGCATTACAAACACATTCATACATAGTAATGTCAAGCAGAAATAATCAAATTCAAGTGCTTATACACAAATACACACAACCAAAATTAAACACAAGGGCAAAAGAAACGCAACTGAAACGTGAACATTTAAAACACTGTTTTCAGTTCTTAACCTACTATTTATAAACTTTGTGATCAAATAATATCGTAGCCCAGAGTCTGAACGCTGATGCAATATGAAAATATAACGCACAGCATTACAAATGCGCAGATGGGAGACTGTTTAAGACGGTTTGAGTAAAATGGTCAAATGTGACGCACTTGCACATAGTGCCAATAACATTAAATGGGTTAGGGTTGTTCAGACATGATTAATGAATAAAACCGCACCCTAAATTTTCAACTCACTCTTGTCATTTGCGCGTCAAAGAAATCCAAAGATTTTACCCAAAACACGCATTTTGCCCTATGTGCAAAAATCTGTGACTGGCCTCTCACTCTCAGGGTTAAAGAATGACGATTAAGTCATTAACCCTTTCACCGCCAAAGTCGCATTTTTGCACCATAGTGATTTAACACCCATGTCACTAAAAGGCATCAAATTGGGGTCTATTATCCGAAGACCTATTGTCTTAGTTTTGGGAAGTAAGGATAGATCTTATTTTATATATGTCACAGAAGAATCCCCAATACTGCAGATGGATTTTGTTCTCTATCCAGGTAAATTTAATGGACATTCTTGGTTAAAATATGGTTGGCGGTTAAAGGGTTAATATAGATGTTACAAATGTTATGAAAGACATTACTCTGATTACTGTCACTATACTCAATCACAATAACAATTTCAGGTTAATTGTTAGGCATAAGCTGTTACATCTTGTGTCAAGAAAGTAGGGCTAAACCACCATATTGGACAGTCACATGCTTTCTGATAGGCTTTGCTGAAGCTGTAGAACTGTCTGAAGACCTTCAACATATTTGCACTTTTTTTTGTTGGCGATGATACGCTAAAATAATATTATATATATATATCCTCCATATTTTTTGTAAAGTAGCCCAATGACCTTGTGGTTTGGCCTTGTCACGTGACTTGTGACGCATTTATCCCAAAATAACTAATTGCTCTTTTATCATGATGGAAAATCATGTGAAAAGAGCAATAAGTGCATTTGAAAAAGAACAATTAATGTTTTTGGACCAATTTGTCATTTGTCATGTGACCAGAGCCAATCGGAAAAATCAATGGGGTAGTGTACAAAAATATGGAGAAAGTTCAGAGTAGATTTTTTTAATGTATTATCAAGTATTAAAAATTGCAAACATGTTGAGGGTCTCCAGACAGATCCATAGCTTCAGCGAAGCCTATCACAGTATCAGAAATAATGTGACTGTCCAATATGGTGGTTTAGCTCTACTTTCTTGACACAATACCTAACAGCTTATGCCTAAGGAACTGCCCCACCAATTAACCTGAAATTTTTATTGGGATTGAGTATAGTGACAGTAATGACATACTAATGTCTTTCAAAACATTTGTAACCTCGGTAAAGGTCAAGATGTGCCACCCCCCCTGCATTTCTCAGTTAATTCCATTTTCCTGTTTTTGCCTTTCTTACCAAACATAAAGCTGTATAATTTTATGAACCTTTTTAGCTAATAACCTTTTTGGAATACTAACCATATCCCTAACCCTAGGCCATTATCTAATAGGTGGGGGGGGGGGGGGGGTGGGGGGGTGGGGGGGGGGGGGGGGGGGGGGGGGGGGGGGGAGGGGGGGGGGGGGGCACATCTTTACCTTTACCGTAACCTCTATGATGTCATTGCTTAAAGTTCTACGAGAGGCCATAGGACAAAATTTATAGTAGTGAAAAACACACTTTGCTACACAGTGGACAGACTTCTATTCTAAACAGACAGAAATAGACAGGGAAACAGAAAGATAGAGACAAAGTCAGAGACAGCAGACACAAGACAGTGACAGAGATAAACACACACACACATAGACGGCAGACTCCTTCGCATACTGATTGAAATCTATGTTTAGCGCAGAGAGGTTTAGCTGGCCGAAAGTGAGGGAAAATAGCCTCCAGGTTCTATTTGCCCACTAGAGGGTAAATAGCCACTGCCAGCGTCGAAAAAGGGACTCAGAGAGACAGACAAAAGAGAACAATTAGGCCTACAGACAGAGATAAAAAGATGTAAATTTGTAATGAAGACACAAATGAGGCTTTATACTGAACATTCTCTGCCTCTGTCTCGTGACCTGAGATGTGAACGCCACCTTCTTAAGATTATCGCCCTTGCCTGTCAGGAACTAGTAGTATCCACAGAAAATTATCTGCTCCTGACTCATCACTAGGGGGCATCGGCAGTTCGGGCCTAAACTTATCGCCCTTTCGTGTCAGCAAGGAGTAGTATAAAGCCTCATTTAATTATTATGGTATAGATTATCATTAAAGCCAATAATTAATAAAGGGCCTCTGTTGGCTGAAAGATCGTTTCAAATCAGCTCTCAGCGAAAAAATACGCTTTTGGTGGCTACTCTAGGTTGATGAATAAAGTTTTCTCACCTTTTTTGACAATGTCATGTTAGTCTCTGACTCATCTTCTTTTTCTTCTTTCCGATTGGGGATGTTTATCCTGCCCATGCTTTGTGAGATCGTGTCATCCATTCCACCGGCACAACAAGGCCTACTCCTACCGAATAGTGGAATTGGCTTTAACGTGTGCGTAAAATCTTGTGCGTGCGTTCGCACACGGGACCTCGGTTTTAGGTCTCATCCGAAGGACCAGGAAATAGGAGTAAAGTATCTTTACCGAATGGAGCAGGGTTCGAACCAGCACACTCGCAAACCCGTTGGAAGTAGTTCTACAACAGTACAAGTGGCGACTCTAACCAGCTACACCACGGCCCTCATCTGAAGGAAAGAATTAGTTGTTTGAACCGCAATAATCAACACGGCGACTCCAAGTCTATATGCATTTCTAAGCTTGTGTTCCTATGACGCAATCCATTCAATGACGTAAGACAACCTATGATAGAAGTCAGCGAATTAGTGGGCCGACTGTTCTACCATTGCAATTCGAGCCATTGGCAGAAACAGAAGATGAGAAAGAAGATGAACACAGAACAGTGGCAGAGCAATGACAACATTGACTGTGGGAGTGCTCCTGTTCATGTTTTCCACCCATTTTCGCAGCCAAGCTGGATCTTTGAAAGGAAACCTGTGAAATGTGTAGCATAGCTCGTCATTTTTTGTTGGACCCTAAAAAAACGTTGTTTTATTTTCGCCACCCAGTTCTATGTCGTCATTTCCACTTTCGACGCAACTCAAAGCCATGTCTAGCTGACAATTTTTTTTTCCATTTCTAAGCATCGTTTTATTTCAAAAACAAAATAGAAATCCAGCCTTTCAGTGCATTTACTTTTGTTCATCTAAACCGCAATCAAAGCCAAGTGTACCCGAAAATGTTTACAACTTTAAAAAAGAGCTAAAACTTACCCTTTAAAGCAAATAAATATTAATATAAGGATTACAGATACTTTTCTATAAATTTAACCCCTGCAAACGGCGATCAGAATGGAGGAAATATTTCATGTAACGATCAGCGAAACTGAACCGGAAGCTGTTGGTACAGCAAAACAAGAGGTAACAGGTCTTTGTTATGACAATATAAAAATTTATAATTAATTTTGGTTATGTTTTCATAATTCAGCCCTACCATTCTTCTTCTCTTCTTCTTCGCTGTGCGTGGCCACAATCAACTCTTTGATTATTTTGCCACGGAACCGGGAGGTTCTACCACTTATGCCAGAAGAAAAGGCTCAAAGCTCAGTCAGGAAAAACTGAGAATTAATCCAGAGCCTATTAACTGGATTAAAGCTTTTTTGACTAATAGAACACAGAGAGTCAGAGTTGGTGATGAATATTCATCAGAGGCTGAGGTTCTCAGTGGGATCCCACAGGGAAGCATTTTAGGACCTACATTATTTACTATTTTCATTAATGATTTACCTGAAGCAATTGAATCATCTTTCTTGTAAAATTTTCGCTGATGATACAAAAGTTTTTAACAAGTCTTGCAACAGTAGTTCATTACAGAAGGACCTAAATAAACTGCGAGTTTGGACCGATAGGTGGAACCTTTATTTTAATACAGACAAGTGTAAAGTTATGCATATTGGTAAATCTAACCCTAGCATTGAATATGTTATGACAAAGGACAACAAGATATGCTTATTAAAAACATGTGATCATGAAAAAGATCTTGGGGTAACATTTGACAAAGATATGTCTTTTAGTTTTAATACACATATTCAGAATTGTATTGGTAAAGCCTGTCAAATGATTGGTTTGATTAGGAGGACATTTTTAAACATTGACCGTGATATTTTCATTAAGTTATATAAATCATTGACTAGAATATGGTAACATCATATGGTCTCCTATGTTCAAGTACCAATCTAAAGCTATTGAAAAAGTTCAGCGCAGAGCCACTAGACTTGTGAAAGAGTGCAAAGATATGAGTTATGAAGAAAGACTGGTGTACCTAAATTTGCATTCACTGAAAGGCAGGAGAACTAGAGATCTGATTGAAGCGTATAAGATATTTAATGGTCATGTCGATCTATCATGGGATAAAAATTTTAGCGCACCACAATACAATTTGACTAGAAACCCTTATGGCAAGGTCTTTATTAAACGTTTCAACACTAGAGTTGCTAACATATGGAATGATTTACCTAACGAACTAAAATGTGCACCCAATACTACCTTATTCAAAAATCGTCTCGACAGATCTCCAAATTATTTAATCCTATTTAGATGCTTTGATGAGTAATCCTAGGAAAAGTTTGGCCGCAAAACCTTGACCAGTATTGATATAACACTGGTTATAAAGATGGGACTATCTAAAAAGCTTAACAGCTTGTGTTGTCCCTGGCTTAGGCCCTATCTTAGTATCTACTACTACTACTACTATTAAAAGTTGACAGCAGTTGAGACACACCAATAATGGCTTGTAGTTGTACCACTACCATCTACACCTTTCGCCAAACCAAATACTCCCCCCCCCCAACCCTTTCCCTCTATATTTCTTCTTCATTCGAACTCTGGACTAAAAGTAAAACTACAAAAGTAAAACTGAGCCTACCAACAAGAACCAAAACATTTCGTCTTGCTTTGCTGCTGGATTTCCAGTCTCCAAAATAGTCGCTGGTGGCATAACACAAGCCAGAGATAGCTAACAAAGTGGATAGCGTTACTATCTGTGATGTCCAATGCTTAACCATGTTGGCGATGACCGAAAGGTTTACGATTAAACGTAATCGTTACTCTATCAAGTTATCAACCACTAGGCTAGCCTAGACTTATTGCAACACTCCCACTAGGCCTATTATGAGCTTGGTAGCTTTAGCCGTTCACGTGACCATCAACTTCCGCTTTAAGGTTTCAGCAGGCGAAATAACTAAGTTTCTTCTTCTTCTTCTCTTGAGGGCCCACGGTCAATGAGCTGACCATTCTGGCACCTTTTGGGGGGGGAAAAGACTGAAAAAGAGGGGTTCCGGTGGTGTTCAAATTTCAGTTGGCAGTGGTGGTGTGACAACAAAAAATAGGGATTGGAGTGGGTAAGGGAGAAGCAAGGACGGCCGAGGGGCGAAAGGGGGGAGAGGGGGGGGGGGGCGAGACTGATGAGCTACTGGTCAGCCTGCAGTCCCGACGTGCCACGCACGTCAGCAGTGAAGGCTGCGATGGAGTCCTGCCGCAGCTCGTTCCACTCCCTGATCGTCCTTGGGAGGAACGAGTTTGACCTGTACTTAGTGCGGCACTGGATTCGCTGGAACTGCAGGTGGTGTCCACGCCTTTGCCGAGATGGAAGAGGCACCAGCTTGGCTTGCAGATTTGGGCAGTGTTGTACAGCGTCTGTGCTGATTTTGTGCAGCGTGGAGAGCCTGGTCCTCTGCCGTCTGCTCTCCAATGATTCCCAGCCCAGGTTCTCGATCATGGTGCTCACACTTGATGTAGGCCTGTACTGATTGGTCACAAATCGTGCTGCCCTACGCTGGACCGCCTCCAACTTGCCAATGTTCTCCTCAGCTTGATCTTGATCTTGAATTTTTAACTGGCAGAGTCCAATTCAGGACGTAAAACACCAGTGGGCGTAGTACTTGGGGAGAGCAACTCTTGGGAAAAAACAAAACAAAAAAACTATCATTAGATTGACCCAGCCAGGGGAAGGGACATACACACTACTGAACATGTCGAAGGACTTGCAATTTTCGTTTTGAACCCCTATGTTGTTTGAGGGCTCGCGGAAAGCAAACGGATAATCAAATCGGAATGAAATTTGGTACTCTGATTGACGAGATAATGAATTAAATGCTTGCCCCAAACAATTGCATTGCCATTCGTGGTTGGAAAGTTGTGCATGTGTGTGTGACTGGTCCCTAACTTTTTTCCATCAGTATATCACCATATGTCAAAATAAATAGTTAATTATAATTGTGTTGTTAAACCGCAATCAAATGAAGAACAGAGGTGATTGTATGTAGCTAAGAGCTGGTTCACTGTAGAATCACCTGGTGTAAAACCTGATTGGGATGGGGTAATTATGTTGTAAAAAATGTGTACACATGCTTGTGCACACACCTTTCGAGTACTTTACCTAGACAGCTAAGAAGTGAAATTGGACGATAATTGTTGCATAGTTCTTTAGGTCCTTTTTCGTAGATAGGGGAAATGTGTGCGATTTTCCATAAGGATGGAAATTTACTTTCATTTAGGCATCAAGAGGATTGACTATAACATAAAGCGCATGCATCAGAAGCTTGTTGTGTATGAGATCTGGGCCAGTAGCTTTAGTTTTGTCTAAATTTGTAATAACAGATACAACATCTTCCGCAGTAAGTACTAATTCATTGGTTTCATGATTGGCAAATGGTATCTGTGGCAATTCATCATCATCATTGTCTAAAGTGGCTTGTTCAATGAAAAAGTTATTCAATACATTTGCTTTATCTTTGTTAGAATAGTATAGGGTATCATTTGAGAGTAAGGGGGGTATCTCTTCACTGTTAATGCCATTTTTTGTTAAAGAAGGATCTTACTAGCTTCCACCAGTCCTTGTGACCAACATTTTGGGGATCAGAAATAAATCCTATAGACCAACGATCACCATCAGATGGTGAGCTGTGCAGGACAGATGAATCAAATAAGACAGAAAAAGATAACAGCCGCACAAGCCAAACTTCCCACTCCACACAACTCTGTAGGACTAAAAAGTTGTTGCATTTGATGTGGAGTGGGAAGTTTGGCTTTGTTATCTTTTTCTGTATTATTTGATTCATCTGTCCTGCACAGCTCACCATCTGATGGTGATCGTTGGTCTATAGGATTTATTTCTTAACTGTATTCTTCATCTTAGAGGACATAATGACTGGCAGATCCCTAGGATGGCTTCCAACGTTTTGCCTCCACCATAGCATACTACTATTTTTATCCTTAATTTGGATATCACCTCAGTAGTTTGCCCTCTTTAGTCAGGTCTATTAGGTTTTTGAAATTAAAATTGTCAGAACATTATTATTTTGTTCATTTTACATAAGATTTTTACTTTTTCTGGTTTAACTTTGTGCTGGTTTGCTTTTAAAAATCTCAGTGAATAGCCAGTTCCGTACCCCTACTCTGAAGGACTGAAAAGTTAGTGCATTTGAAATGCAGAATACATGGGGAAATAGAGATATTTTGTGAATATTGTTAACGTGTACCGAGACCTCAACATTCACAGTTGATTATTTATGAAGACAAGGACATAAAAACGTTACTTAACCCCTCCCCAAAACCAACACAAAAAACTCGCATTGACTTGAACATTGAGGACAGCTTTTCAATCTCTCCGATTTTCTCATTCATTCACTTTGGTTAAAAAGAAGAGAAACAAAAAGGGGGGAAAATCCACACTAACATCTCAATGACAACGACACAAATGCAAACGCCATTTCCTTCTTTCTTGCTTTCTATTCTTGTCTTTTTTAATATATAAATAGAGTGAAAATGACAATTTCTAAACTATTCTTTTGCATTTAAATGACTGCAGACAAATGAATCACAAACGCAATCTGCTGTTAGCACATTTCCTTTTCTTCTGCCATTTTTTTAAAAAACACCTATCCTAACTCTCGGGACAGTAGTCGGTCGGCCTTCGACTTTAACACCAACACACTCAGCTGTTGTTTCTTTATTTATTGCCTGCCCCAAATTACATAGCATACTTATGATTAAAACGGTTAAGTAAAGGAGACACACTCGCGCGCGCTCGCACCCGCTCCTTTCCCAACCCTTTGCACACACACGCGCAAATATACGCGCGCGCAAGCACATATACACTGCTCTCTCTCTCTCTCTCTCTCTCTCTCTCTCTCTCTCTCTCTCTCTCTCTCTCTCTCTCTCTCTCTCTCTCACACACACACACACACACACACACACACACACACACCTTACATACACAGGCTGCTGTCGACGCGGGCGATACTGTAAAGAGAGAGAGAGAGAGAGGACATGAATCGATATCACATCACACACTGAGGTCATTCAGCAGCTCCTGTGTAGCCTACTACTGAGTATAATAATCACGGGCGACAACCACTGGTGCCACGTGTGTGCGTGTGCGCGCATGCTTGTGTATGTGCGTGTTCGCGAGTGTGTCAGTGTGTGCGTGGCATTGCGCTAGGGTACTCGGAGTTGTAGGGAAGGCTCCCAACAAAACGCAGTTGTTCGAAGGCTAGGCCCCCCAAAAAAAGATGGGAGGGGTAGCCTAGAGGGGCGATGGTGGTGGTCGTGGTTTTTGTGATTGTCAACCCTCGTCCGAATCTCACAGTGTCAATAAGAAGAGGTGGGCTGGGGTCGGTGCCTTCGCAGACAGACAGACGGACAGACCAGATCGGACGAACGTAGTACCCATGGCCGCGACAGATAGCCCGGGGGTAGAACTGGAAGTGCTGATAGCCAAACCAGGAGCAGGGGCGCGCAACCAACCCCCTACTGACGACGTCGAACTTGGAGAGGTAATGTGGTTTTACAAATCACCCCCTCCTGTCTACCCTCTCGTTTCTCACCGCCTACCCCGTTTTAGCATAATTCTGGCACCGGCTCTCTCTCTCTCTCTCTCTCTCTCTCTCTCTCTCTCTCTCTCTCTCTCTCTCTCTCTCTCTCTCTCTCTCTCTCTCTCTCTCATGCATGCCCGCTCTCGCGCGTGTTTGCGTGGCTATGTGTGTATCATATCATATCATATCAGTTTAGGCTCTGTAGGCTTATGAAGCCTTTTGCCCTCTAGATATTTTTCTCAAATATAAATATTTATTTTCCTTTTTCTTTTTGTTTGCCCGTGAATTACTACGGCTATTGTGTATTTGTTTTGGGTTGGGTTAGTTTTTTTTGTTTTTTTTATTTCTCCAAATTTGTGGAGTACATAATAGTATTAAATTTTTTGTCAATAAGATTTTTGAACCTATTTAGTGATGATGCATTTACAGTTTCATTAGAAAGATTGTTCCATGCAGTTATTACTCTGTTAGTAAAAAAAGTTTTGAGCTGAACGACTGTTATTTAGTTTTTTTGTTAATTTAAAATCATGCCCTCGTGTTCTCTCCTCGTCAGTTAAAGTTAGTAAAGTTTTAGTTGTGTTAGGATCATAGAACTTATTAAGAATTTTATACACCTCAATCAAATCGCCTCTTAGACGTCTGTATTCCAAACTAGGTATTCCCAAATACTTTAGTCTGTCCTCATAGTCCATATCTCTGGTTCCAATAATTGTTTTCGTAAATCTCCTTTGGACACCTTCTAAATGATCAACATGTTTTCTCAAAAAGGGACACCAGACAGGATTTCCATACTCTAATAAGGGGCGTACTAATGTTTTATAAAGAGGTAGCATAATTTCCTTTGATTTATTAGTTATTGTTCTGATTAGTAGACCAGCAGTACGGTTTGCCTTTTTAACGGTATCGTTGATGTGTGGTTCAAAAGATAGCAATGGATCAACTATAACACCAAGATCTTTCTCCGCATTTGTGCTCTCAAGAACCCTTCTGACACCACCATCATTCATAAAATACTCATGCATTGGGTTCTTTTTTCCAAGATGCATCACCTTGCACTTTTGACTATTAAAATTCATCAGCCACTCCTCTGACCAACCAACCAAAGAGTCAATACACTTCTGAATTTTTTCTTTTGATTTCATATTATCATTTACTGTGGAATAGGCTTTTGTATCATTTGCAAATATTTTAACTTCACATTCAACCTTTTCTGGCAAGTCATTTATATAATAAATAAAAAGGGTAGGGCCAAGGACACTTCCCTGGGGAACTCCACTTGTAACTTGTATTTTATCCAAACAAGAATTATTAACATTGACATACTGAGTACGTCCATGTAGAAAATCTTCTATCCAAGACAACAGGTTGCCATTCACACCATAACCTCTTAGTTTATGTACAAGTCTCTGATGTGGCACTGTGTCAAAAGCTTTGCATAGATCTAAATAAACAGCATCAACGGGCACACCATCATCGGGCACACCATCATCCAGCGAGGACATCCAATCATTAATCGTCACTAACAACTGAAATGGCTGTGATTGTGGGTAGATTGACCTAACAAGGCCGATAGCAGTAATAACTGAGTAAGACGAGACAGATAAGAATACACGCTATACTGGTGTTAAAATCGGTCGATCAATGTGTGTTTTCGTAAATGACGGGAAAATTCAGCAGCTTGATTGTGTTGGGGTTTCCCAAACTGATATGAGAGTGTGAATGGGCCGCGAGGGTTTTGCTTCAAGAAATAACAGAAATGTAGGCTTATAATATGTATCACTTTTCCCAAATAATGCATTGCGCATACATGTGTCTGCCTGGTTCGCTATAATGTGTATTGCTATGTGTCTGTCTGTCTCTGTCTGTCTGTCTCTGTCTGTCTGTCTCTGTCTCTCTGTCTCTCTGTCTCTCTCTCTCTCTCTCTCTCTCTCTCTCTCTCTCTCTCTCTCTCTCTCTCTCTCTCTCTCTCTCTCTCTCTCTCTCTCTCTCAAGTGAGTGTGTGTGTGTCTTATTAGGCCTAATGTGTGCACACGTGTACACGACGTGCGCGTGTGTGTAATTTGATATCTCTCTCTCTCTCTCTCTCTCTCTCTCTCTCTCTCTCTCTCTCTCTCTCTCTCTCTCTCTCTCTCTCTCTCTCTCTCTCTCTCTCTCTCTCTCTCTCTCTCTCTCTCTCTCTCTCTCTCTCTGTCTTTTCCCAAGATCAAGTGTAAGCACATCTAAAACAGATCGTTCATGTTCAGTTCGGAAATAGGCCTAGCACCAACTTAATTATGAGGTTGGCTATTAAACCTAATTCGTTACAATAACAGTAAGTACGGACTTGAATGATCACCATAATATAAAGATATGATGTAAAGAGAATGAATCGTTAAAAAAAGGACTACACAGTAGGTCAGCGTTCGTGTCAGTCGTATTCAATTGATTTGATTATATTTATTTAATTTAACGTCTGTTCGCAATAATGGTGATATTAGACCAAAAAAAGGGGGAAAATAAATGAATTAAAATGACTGAAAAGGTTCATGAAATGCAGCTTCATGTTTGGTAAGAAAGGCAAGTTTGAAAATGCGGGGATAGCTGAGAAATGTAGGGGGGGGGGGGGGGTGGCACATCTTGACCTTTACCAATTGTGTGTATGAGTGTGTGTGTGTGTGTGTGTGTGTGTGTGTGTGTGTGTGTGTGTACGTGCGCGCATCTGTGTGTGTGTGTGTGTGTGTGTGTGTGTGTGTGTGTGTGTGTGTGAGAGAGAGAGAGAGAGAGAGAGAGAGTGTGTGTGTGTGTGTGTGTGTGTGTGTGTGTGTGTGTGTGTGTGTGTGCTTATCAATAACAATACAATAATCAACCTTAAACAGATGAATCAATTATAACAAATGGACACTCTCAGACTATAATTTTATAACCTTTCCAATGTCAATTAATGTACATGATTTATTTTAATGCTATATTTATCTTTATAATGTTGTATAGGGAAGTTAAAACTGGACATTCAAAAAGAATATGATGAATGGACAGTGGATGACCACTACATCTTTGGAAAATTTTGGTTTCCATGAATTGAAGCGAATGTTGAGAATTAAACTAGATCTTTGACATAATAGCACTTTTGTTTTCGTAGGAAGTTTTTTTTATTGTTCATACAATTTTCTAATATTGAATTTATTTCATGTTTTTCCAGTTCTAATGTTTTCCAGTTCTGGATGTTTTCTAAGAGCAACTTATTTTGCTAATTTATCTGCTATTTAATTCCAATAAATACTACAATGTGATGTAATCCAGCAGCATACATCCCCACTCTCTACGCCAAAGGGATTTGAGGACAAAATGGCTTTGAGGGAGGTCCCCAAAGGCCAACCAATCTCTTGACTGCGACAGTGGAGCCAGTCCAAATGCTCCCTAGTTTGAGCGTCGTAGTTTTCCACAAAAGACTAAGCTGTAAGACGAATTTTGAATATTATAGAAAATCATTTCATGTACAGCTCTCATTTTAATATTGGCCCCTATTACGGGCTAATGTCAACCAGCGATAAAAGCCATTTGACTAGAGGGCCGGCCGCGGCCTTCAGTGTATTCTGTACTAATCTAAACGTCCCAGCTGATTTTTATTGTCCATTTTACAGGAAATTCTTTGCAAGACAGAGATATAGTATGTAGAAAAGCCAAAAAATAAAATATGCGACTATTTTAAACACCGTGCGCACATACAATTATTGGTCACACACCCACAACCACACACACATGCACACATATATACACACACACAACACACACATCATGCGCACGCATACAACCATTTATCTACCCATCCATCTAACTTATACATGCATACACATATGTTTACACATACATACAAGCATACGACTTGCATTCACAATTTATATATTATACAAATATCTTAGTCTGTATGCATACATTCTACATGCATACACAAACATACATAGATAAGCCTACATAGATACATTGATAGAAAGACAGATAGATAGATAGACATACATGCATACATACATACATACATACATACATACATACATACATACATACATACATACATACACACATGTAAGCTTACATACATACATACATACATACATTCATATATGTGTTGGGAAAAATTATAAAGCAAACACATATGAACACCACCATTGCACCAAAGTTAGTCCATTTGATCTTTAAGATTTTGACTACAGTGGGAGACATTTTGAAGTGCTATCATGGCAACTGCTATTCTAAAGACCTGTGCCGGGGAAAAGCTGCCACAGAGCGAAGCGAGCGCAGGGCGGGGCAACCACGGGGCATTGCTGCTAGTCAATTATAACGAATATATCCGAAACAAGTGAGTTTTAAGGGCAGAGCGAAAGGCGGAGATGAGCGGACAAGTATACATGGCCTATATAAGTATCTATGCGTTTGTTTCTGTCTCCATGCGGTGTGAATCAGTGTGTACATGTGTAGATCTATCATGCGCACAGTCTTCTGTCTACAAGAGAAGTAATCGATATCCCTACGATGATACCCATTATCTTAATTCACCCGAAAGGCGTGCCACATAAACATATTTCAATAGATGTTCACAAGCTTTGGGAGTACATTTAGACGGGTTGTCATTTGGGTTTCATTGGATGATGCAACCATGAAACCAATTGCAGATAGGCCTAATCGACCTTTCAGTTTGTTAACCTTCCATCTTTTTTGGCAACAGGAAACTTGTTCCTTCCTTATAATGTTAATCTCACGAGAACAACTTTGGTGTCATCGGAGTTTAATGGCACTTGGCTTATATTTACAACCTTTAACAAAATCAACGAGAGTATGGTTTATGGCAATCTCTCTCTCTCTCTCTCTCTCTCTCTCTCTCTCTCTCTCTCTCTCTCTCTCTCTCTCTCTCTCTCTCTCTCTTTTTGCGTGCTGACAGTGTGGCAGGCAAGTTGGCGTTGATCACTCTACTCAATCTGTTAGTCATTGGCTGTGTAGAAAGACAATCAGGGCCCATCTCAAAAGACAACAGTGCAGCAATGAGCGAACACGAACAGACAAATGGGTTTGAAAAACTTCAGTCAACTTTACACACGCTGACAGAGGCTGTTATCCGCATTGAAACTTCGCAAACTCGTGGTTGACGATCGTCTTCAACAGCTGAATGACCAGATAAGTACCAAACTTGACTATTTGGACCACAAATATGACATTCTGCAAAACGATATTGACGAACTCGCAGATAAGAATGATTACAAACAGTGAACGACCAATTACGACGCAAGGTGAGTGAACTGGGTCCGTCCCTTTTCCTCCTATATATCAATGACTTGCCCGAGGGTCTCCAATCTACAGCACGCCTGTTTGCTGATGATACCATCTAACATCAGGACATTAAAGCTTCCACTGATCAAAACCAACTTCAGGACGATCTTGACAGACTTGCCTCATGGGAAGACCAATGGAAAATGCTTTCCACCCACATAAATGCTCTGTCCTACATGCGGCCAGGCGCAGAAAGACACTGGAGAAGGCCTATATCGTTCACGGACACCAGCTCCAGTGCGTGCCCCATGCAAAGTACTTGAATGTCACGATTTCTGCTGAACTTAGGTGGGACACCCATGTGAACGACATGGTCAGCAGGGCAAACAAAACTCTGGGATTCATGAGGAGGGCCTTGAAAGTCAACAACAAAAAAGTAAAGGAACAGGCCTTCAAAGCTATGGTGCGTCCCCTCCTATATAATACGCCAGCCCAGTCTGGGACCCCACAACAAGAGCTTTGCCCCTTGTTCTATGCTAGTTCGACGCAAGCGTCAATGACTCTTTCCTTTACAGAAGACCATAAAGGGGCACCCTGACGGATGAGTTTTTGTACGAACACGTCGAGATCTTCAGGAAACACCCTTTGCAGAGATTGCAACACTCACTTTGCTCTGGTTTCCTAGAAATCAAACCGTCAAATCGACGATTCCTCCTTGGCGGAGGTGCTGGAAGTCAAATTATTTCACCCAAAGAGAAGGCGTGTGCCGTTTCTTTTCTAATGGCCTCCTGAGTTTAAACCAAATCGTTTGCACAACATTTTCGTAATACGAGCCTCTTTATTATTTTTAATTTTTATATTTTATAGTTTATCTAAAGGAGTTTCGCTCACAACAAAGGAAGTAGATCCATTATTTTAAACTGCACTACAAAAATAGAAAAAGCTTCAACCACAATGGGATTGGCCTCCACCCACCCCATCCAAAATGGCTACTCTCTCCAGCATCTCCGCCAAGGAGGAATCGCCGTTTTGACGGTTTAATTTCTAGGAAACCAGAGCAAAGTGAGTGTTCCGATCCTTGAATAGGCTGTCTTTCTGGTGATCTCGACGTGTTTCTTGCAAAACCTAATCCGTCAGGGCCCACTTTTAAGAAATGATGGTGTCAAGGCGAATATGAATTTCGACAAACTCGTGACCAGCCAAGGAACTTACACGTTTGACCTGAAAGACAATACAATTGTCAAAATGGAATCACAGCAAAACAGTGAAAAGCGCCACAGCACAACGCTCTCTGGGCATCGTGGTGGCGACCCACAACACAGAAATGGGATGAACGCACTGCCTGAGAACGTTCTCACGTCCTTCTGCCAGTCAACAGTTCCAC
Source organism: Phymorhynchus buccinoides (assembly GCA_017654935.2). NCBI lineage: Eukaryota > Metazoa > Mollusca > Gastropoda > Neogastropoda > Raphitomidae > Phymorhynchus > Phymorhynchus buccinoides. The sequence continues at coordinate 55,381,490 of CM065680.1, forward strand.
AGAATGGTAGGGAATGGAGGGCCTGCCAATGGAAAGTCCCCCCTCTCTCCTGTTCATGTCCCACGACCCCGCAATGAAGGCGTCACTGTTCCTGGTGGGGGGTGGTCCTCCTCCACCTCTTCCTGAGATCCACAGCCCCGAGATGAACGGAACCAGCCCTCTGGTGGAGAAAGGTCCTCTCGTCACTTCCCGTTCCCCAAACAGACCCCAGAAGAAACAGCACCAAGATTCCTTACAAAGCAGACACGGCAATGTGGACATTGATGCAGGGCCTGCTGTCGCTGACGACTGGGGTGACCCAGACACTTCAACCTGGGCATAGGGGTGGGACCGGCCCCAGGTGAGCAAAGAAGAGTACACCTTCTTGCTGTATAATGTGAATGGACTGTGTAAATTACTAAATGACCCAAACTGGAAGACGTTTGTGGAACGATTTCACTTTGTTTCCCTCGTTGAGACGTTTATTGATAAAAGCTTTGATTTGTCTTATGTTTTTGTTGATTTTGTGAAATATATCGTGCCAGCAAAAAAGTTTTCTCATTTTGGGCGTCACACAGGTGGTTTATTAATACTAGTGCGAAAATGTTTTGAGAAGTATGTCCAGAGAATAGCAATAGATACTCCTAAAGTGCTTGTGCTAAAATTGTCAAAATAATTATTTGGCCAGGAGAAGGATGTTCTTTCTGTTTCAGGATACATTCCACCATACGGTTCTGTGTTTTATCGAGACAATAATAGTAATTGCCATATAGCAGAGGTCGAACTCACTGTTTATCTGAGCTGAAAGAGATGGGTTTTTGTGGAGGATTTAAAAGAGCTGACAGACTGGGAATGGCGGACATTAAGAGGTAAGCTGTTTCAGATAGAAGGGCCTTGTAAGGCAAAAGCTCGCTGACCAAAGGAATGCGCAAGAGACAGGTATCTGCAGAAGAGCTGAGCTGACGGGATGGGATGTAGGCATGAAGAATGTCTGAGATACTGAGGTCCTGCACCAGTGACAGAGGCAAAGCAAATGGACCCTAGTTTGTAGTCAATCCTGGATTGAATAGGTAACCAATGAAGAGACCTTAGAAGTGGGGAGACATGTTCCCGTCTAGACGACTTCAACACAAGTCTGGCAGCACTGTTTTGGGCCCTCTGTAATTTATCAATAATATATACTGACAGGCAGAAGTTCTGCACACACGCATTGCAAAAATCATCAAAAATGTAAATCAGATTCAAAATTAATTTTACTTTGGGTAATCCTAAATCATGCTGTGTGTACAATTGCATGATTAATTTTACTTTGGGTAATCCTAAATCATGCTGTGTGTACAATTGCATGATTTAGGATTACCCAAAGTAAAATTAATTTTGAATCTGATTTACATTTTTGATGATTTTTGCAATGCGTGTGTGCAGAACTTCTGCCTGTCAGTATATTTTAGAGAGCCAGCCAAGAGACTATTACAATAATCCAACCTGGACAGGACTAGCGCACAAACCAGTGTCTTTGTGGCTTCAACTGAAAGAAAATGTCGGATGGAACTAATTTTGTGAGTTTCAATGTAGGCAGCTTTGCAGACGTTTGAAACGTGGTGCTTGAAAGAGAGTGTTGAATCAAAAGTGACTCCAAGGTTTCGAGCTTGAGAAGAGAAGACTATATCAGAAGTGCCAATGATGGTGGAAGAAGGGAGGGCAGGGTGATTTTGAAACTTGGGAGGGGCAATGAGGATCAGTTCTGTCTTATCATCATTCAATTGCAACTTATTTGAAGTAATCCAGTGCTTTAAGTCGTGAATACAGTTCTGGATGTTACTGACCATATTAGCAACTTCAGACAAAGAGGCTGACTCGTGCAGCTGTGTGTCGTCAGCAAAACTCTCATGCATCAAGGAGTGTTGGTCAATGACATCAGACACAGGTCTGACGTACAAGGCAAAAAGAACTGGCCCAAGGACATAGCCTTGTGGCACACCGCAGGTGAGAGGAGTGGTTGGAGAGGAAAGGCCATCTACACAGACTGTCTGAGAACGAGCGCTCAGATAGGATTTTATCAAGCTGAGAACGGTGCCCTGAATACCAACAGGGTTTTGAAGTCTGGAAAGAAGTATGTCGTGATCTATCGTGTCGAATGCTGCAGAAAGGTCCAGAAGGGATAGAAGAGAGATTTTGTCATTGTCAAGGGCGAGAAGTAGATCACTAACTACTTTGAGGAGGGCAGTCTCTGTGCTGTGACCAGCTCTGTAAGCATAGTGGTGTGGGACAGGAAGGGAAGGTTGGAAACAGGCCTGTAGTTTTTCAAGAGGTTTGGGTCCAAAGAGGGCTTTTTACGTAAGGGACGAACAACAGCAGATTTGTACACTAGGGGGAAAATACCAGATGAAAGGGAACAATTGATAACATCAGTTATGTGGGGAAGCAAAACATCAAGACAATCAATCATGAAAGATGCAGGCAATGGATCAAGTTCGCATGTTTTGCACAGTGAGTTGGTTATCACTTATCTAACATCACTCTCAGTCACAATACTAAACGAGGTGAAAGGCTGTCCAGAAAAGCTAATATCACTGACAAAGGGGGACTGTGCCAAACAAGTTTTGTCCAAAGTGTCTCGTATGGTTTTGATCTTCGAGTTGAAAAAGTCAGAGAAAAGCACAGGAAGGTCAGAAGGGGAGAAAACAGTAGGTAGTGGAGTGTTTCTTTTTCTGCCCAACAGACTGTTTGTCAGTTGATAGAGTTGAGCGTATGTTTTACATTCCATTATTTTGCTGGAAAAGAAATTAGACTGGGCCTCGAACACAATTCTGTCCACACGATGTTTCTGCCGGTTGAAGATTTCCTCGTGGACGTGAAGCCTTGATTTCTCCCACTCGCGTTCTGCTCTGCGTCGCTCAGCTTTCGCAGGCTGGATCTGGTCGGACACAGTGCTGTACCAAGGACAGGATGGCCGATTGGTGACTTTGCAGCGTTTGGTAGGAGCGTGGACGTTGAGGGTGTTCTTAAGACACAGGTCCAGCTGATGTGGGGTGTAGCGTCGAGGGAGGTCTTCAGATCGTCCCTGAAGGAGGTGAGGTTGACGTCAGCCAGTTTCCTCTTCTCCACGTACCTAGGCTGGTTGGAGGGCCTAGGCACAGACAGCTGGGCAACCACACAGTCGTGGTCCGAAGGCAACGTATAGTCCATGGATCCACCGTGGTTGATTGGAGAAGGGTCTCACCCTGGCGGTACACCGCCCTGTCCAACGTGTGACCACAGCGGTGAGTTGCAGTGCTGAAGGTCCAGGAGTTTGGAAATAGAGGTGTGGGAGGGCTGGTCAAGGTGAAAGTTGACATCACCAACGATTAGGAGCTTTCCTTTATGATTGTTGCAGTAATCTAGTAATCTAGAATGTCTGGGAGTTCATTGAAGAAATCTTTTTCTGTCAGTTTGTTTTTCCTGTTTGGGGGTGGGTGGTAAAGGCTTGACAGGTCGATCATATGCTAGTGAAGGGTGATGGTGAGGTGGACAATTTAAAAGGACGAATGTTGAAAGGGAAAGTCTGACTGCACCTTAACGTTGGGGGACAGACACTCTCTCATAATGATGGCGATGCCACCACCACGTGAAGGACGAGGGAAGGAAAGAGTGCAGTATCCAGGGGGTGCCAGTCCTTTACACTTTGCTTCGTCACCCTGGGATCGTAGCCATGATTCGGTTATACAGAACAGATCAGGAGTGTTGTCTAGAATGAAGGCGTTTATTGCGGGGATCTTTTCTTTCTTGGCAGCAGATTGGGCATTAAAAGCACAAACAGTCATTGAAGAAGGTAATTGCTTTTCAGATACAGTCTGAATGGGGATTAGATTGTTGCGGTTGACAGTAGAATAACTTCGTTGATTTTTGTTTGTTCTGACGGAGACGATCACGGAAATGTTGTGTTGTTTACGTCTGCCTCCTCGTCGCGTGCGCTTGCGCGTGCGCCTATGCCGAGTTCGCGAAGTCGAGAGGTCAGGTCAGAGGTCAAAGGCGCAGCACTCACCGACAATGAGAATGTAGACAATACCTCAACGAGTGGATTAGATGTAGACCTTGAGGCTGAGCTTGCTGATGAGACTTTTGATGACATCCTTGAACATGACATTACAAACGAAGAGATTCACAAAGTCTGAAGGCAGGTAAGGCAGCAGGGCCAGACCATATCATTAGTGAAATAATCAAGAATGCTGAAAATATCATAATACCATTCTTGTTGAAGTATTTCAATAACATTTTCTCAAAAAGTCTTTTCCCAGAGGAATGGACAAAGGCAATTATTATACTGCTGTTTAAAAAAGGTGATAGGGAAGACCCAAACAATTATCGTGGCATCTCTTTACTAAGCGTTTTAAGTATGATTTATGTACACATTATTAACAGCAGGATTACAAAATGGTCTGAGTCGTATAACAAAATTACTGACGCACAAGCTGGTTTCAGAAAAAAAGAGATCAACAATTGATCATATTTGTACATTGAATGGTATGATTCAAAGTTGTCTTCTCAAGAAAACGAAACTTTACATCACATTCATCGACTTCCGCAAAGTATTCGATTCCGTAAACCATACTCTTCTCTGGTCAGTTCTTCTGAAAACAGGAATTAAAGGCCGTTTGCTAAATGCGCTTAGAGCTATGTATCATTCTATTAAAGCATGTGTTAGAAATGACAATGATATCAGTCAGTACTTCATTTGCATTCAAGGTCTGCGACAAAGGTGCCTTGCTTCACCAATACTATTCTCTTTATTCATAAACGTCCTTGCAAACAAAATAATAGCAAATGGTAGACACGGATTTCCTTTAAGCGAATCTCTCATTGAAATATTTATTCTGATTTTTGCTGATGACTTGACGCTGATAGGATCAACAGTTATTGGACTTCAAAATCAATGAAACTGGCTTTAAAAGGCAGCATCGAGACTAAATCTAACAGTTAATATGGACAAAACCAAAATAGTTGTCTTCAGAAATGGGGGTCATTTAGCTGTAAACGAAAAATGGTGGCTTGGGGGAAATCGTCTCGAGGTGGTGAATAGTTACAAATACTTTGGTCAGACATTCTCAACAAGACTAAGTTTTAATGAAGCCTTAACAGAGTTTGTTTTAAGGGGTAAAAGAGCTACAGAAGAAATTGTCAGAACTCTCAGACAGCTTGGTGTTTCTACTCCTAAAGTATTTTTTAAAAATATTTGATGCCCAAGTTGTTCTATCTTTGTTGTATGGCTCAGACATATGGGGTTTGGGTAGCTTGGAAACAATTGAAAAAGTACATCTTTTTGCGTGCAAAAAACTTTTAAATGTCCCCCTTAGAACTCCGAACGACATGGACGCTATCATCTCTATACTATGTCTGTGCATGCACAGTTACATGTCTGAAATATTGGTTTAGATGGCTAAAACAGCCTAATAACATGTACTCTCAACAAATGTATAGTCTTATTAAAACTTAATGATCAGGGGAAAACAACATGCGTATCACATATTAAGTAGTTATTATGCACAGCTGGTTTTTGGACATGTTTGGTTGTTTGGATATGGTAATGAGTTATTCTTTCTAAATTCTGTTAAAGAACGATTTTGTCAAGGTTGGTTCAGTCTTTTGGAAAGAAGTAGTCGTTTTGATGTGTATAATAGTTTTAAAAGCTGTTTAGAAGAAGAAAGATAT
>CM065680.1:55392156-55394656 GCA_017654935.2 Phymorhynchus buccinoides
GGAAAAATAAGAGGAATTACTATTTCTATAATTTGCGGTAAAAGGACATTTTAAACAAACAATGATGAGTAGACCTTTTATTTCGTGGCTGCCAAGTCTCTGATGAAAATCTGTTTAACGTCCTCCGGTCTGGAACAGACACATGTGGGACATGTGAGATATAGAAATGGTGGGAACGATCCTGGAGGCAATGCCAAGTCTCTGAGGCAGCTTCATGCCTCTAAGGTTTAATGTGATTGATTACAAATGAAAGGTAGAGTATTCATACGCTGATACGCGCGCGCATGTGTCTGTGTGTGCTCCTATGTGCGTGTGTTGTTGCTGGCTGAATACTAGTTTTGTTGTCTGCTTATTGTTGAGTACTTGGCTGTAAAGTGCTTTGGGCTCATTTGAGGTAAAGCGCTATATAAATATATTATTATTATTATTATTATTCATTTTACATGGGAAATATAAGGGGGAAAAAATATACCCTCTCGCTACCTCGATCCCATAATATATCTTCTAACTTCTAGGCTGCACTGCTGACTGACTAAGAAAGTTAAAACAAATCTGATATAATCAATTTTTGATGCACAGTAGCTACGGTTACGGGGTTGTTGCAACATTCGGACCATGTTCAGGGATTGTAACTGTTCCTGGTCGAATTTTGATTTGTGTTCTAATATATTTTATTCTCTCCAGAACAAATAAAATTTTCTCATCTACTTTCAGTGTGAGCGGGAAGTGATTTCCCGACAAGCTAGCCCAGGCTCGAGATATATTATACCCATCTCTGGACCATTTGTTTTTTTCAGATTGAGTCACAGGTCTCTTTTGAAATTTATAAAGAATAATAAGAAAATCGATATAATTTCTCAGTTTTCCTCTGGCAGTGAAGGGGCTAATGGTGGTTCTTCTCTCTACCACCACTACCCCGCCCTCCCCTCTCAATAATCCATTCTCTCGTTTAACTAACCCAAACCAAAGAAACGTTTCCGGTAATCTTGTTCTTTAGTCACCCCACTCAATATCAAAGTCTGCTTCTCCTCCGAAATCGGAGTGTGGCTGCCTACGTGGCGGGGTAACCAGTCAAAAACGGTCACACACGTAATGTTCTCATCCCTAGCTGGTGCATTTGTACCATAGTGTTCAAGTGCTTTGGCTGTTGGGATGATCCCTGGGGTCTTTAAGCCAGGGTACGACAACAACAACAACAACAAAGTCTGCTTCTGTCAGTTTTATAAAAATAAACTAATCCTAGGTTGATGCTAACCCTATCTCTCCACCCCCCCCCCCCCCCCCCCCCCCCACCCCCCCCCCACCCACCCCTAAAAACAAACCGCAGAAAGTTGCGTCTCAGTGATAATTTCCAATGCTAAAATACAAGATAGCCTTGTTTCCTCTCGTCTTTGCCCTTAGCCCACCACGTACATCTAGGCTTACATCTAAAGTCAAATATTGTCACGTATGCCAGTCACCGATTCGATTTTGGACAGGACGACCACGGAGCAGCCATTAGATCGATTCGGCGAACTAAGTCAATTCAGTATCTTTGGCTAATCATCGATGAGCCAACAACACGTAGGTAGGCTAAAACAGGATCTCGCACACACATTAACCGATTCACACGGATCTCGTGTTACACAGCTGTCGTTTTGATATAATTTCGACGCGTCTCATATATACGTGCTCATAATGTACCTACTAATAAGACGCACATATGTGTGTCCCGCTATTTCGTCTCCGTATCTCTCCCGTCTCTATGGAAACCTTGTGTGGTTTCCTCAATTAAGAAACATCCGTTTAATCAATCAATAGTTATTGATTTATTATGCATAACCTTAACCCTAACTGTAAGCTTATTGGGTTTTTTCTTCATGAAAATAACCCGAACCTATTACTAACACCACCACCACCCCGTCATGTCTGTGTCCCCCGTCTCTATTGTGTCCCTTTCTGTACGTGTCCCCGTGTGGGCTTTTCTCTTATCTGTTTATCATATTGTGTAACATAACCCTAACCCTAACCTTAGGTATTGTTCTTTCCATTTCATAAAAATAATCCATAACCTAATACTACCCCTTCCCTCATCTCTGTGTGTCCTCCGTCTGTATTGTGACCCTGTCTGTACGTGTCCCCGTGTGGGGTTTTCTCTTATCCGTTTATGTGTAACATAACCCTAACCCTAGGTATCATTCTTTCCATTTCATGAAAATAACCATAACCTAATAATTAAAAACCACCCAACAAACCCCACATCCCTTTACCACAGCGAAGTGTAAACAAATGTGGTGTTTTTTAGATGGTCAGATCAAACGACCCAGGTCGAAAACAGAGCCAAATAGGGCAGACTTATGAGGGGACACCTTGAGATGGGGAGACATACAGAGAAGGGGGCAGAGTAGGACAGGAACACAAAGAGACTGGAGTACAATGAGAGTGGCACATAGAGACCGGGGCATATAAATAAAAGTATGTCCCCATTAAAACTCATTTGAAAATAGTGTGCCTTTTGCTA
>CM065680.1:55402156-55422156 GCA_017654935.2 Phymorhynchus buccinoides
TCTTCTTCTTCTTCTTCTTCTTCTTCTTCTTCTTCTTCTTCTTCTTCTTCAGTTTAATGTCCTTCCACTAAAAGTGATTCAGACAAAATGTTGTGTCTCCCTCTCTCTCTCTCTCTCTCTCTCTCTCTCTCTCTCTCTCTCTCTCTCTCTCTCTCTCTCTCTCTCTCTCTCTCTCTCTCTTTCAGACAAAATGTGTGCCCCCCCCCTCTCTCTCTCTCTCTCTCTCTCTCTCTCTCTCTCTTCTCTCTCTCTCTCTCTCTCTCTCTCTCTCTCTCTCTCTCTCTCTCTCTCTCTCTCTCTCTCTCTCTCTCTCCTTCTGTGTGTGTGTGTGTGTGTGTGTGTGTGTGTGTGTGTGTGTGTGTGTGTGTGTGTGTGTGTGTGTGTGTGAGAGAGCGTGTGTGTGTGTGTGAGCGTGTGTGTGTGTGTGTGTGTGTGTGTGTGTGTGTGAGCGCGCGTGCGTATGCTTGCGCGCGCGCGTGTTTTGATAAAAATGAAATAAAAAGTAGATTGTTATTGGGCCTTTCTTAATAATATGTTTGTAGGCCTACACCCTCGGGCAGCGCAGTAGCAAGTAGCACACAAGCAGCGAATGAATCGCGATAGAAAAGAGCAAAATGTTTAATTAAATGTGTAAATTTAGCACAACAAATACAGGTAATCCTGCCATGGTATGACTTCTCACGAGTATGTGACAAAGAGAGAAGACCCGCTCGCGGTATCATATGGGTTTAGTGACTACCATGATATTGAAGACAAGACTTGCTCTACATACTGATAACGTTGGCCACGTCTCTCTCTATATGTCTGTCTGCCTGTCTGTCTGTCTGTCTGCCTGTCTCCCTCTGTCTGCGCACGCGAGCACGCACACACATATTGTGAAGACAAAACTTGGTTTACATGCTGATAATATAAATCTCTCTCTCTGTCTCTGTCTCTCTCTGTCTCTCTCTCTCTCTCTCTCTCTCTCTCTCTCTCTCTCTCTCTCTCTCTCTCTCTCTCTCTCTCTCTCTCTCTCTCTCTCTCTCTCTCTCTCTCTCTCAATTGTTTAAGATAAAACACTTTTTAAATTTCCATTCTCGTAGAATATTTTTCCACTCTTTTTATTGATTCGTCTTATAATCATATTAATTATGCGTCAACTGTTTGGGACGGTCCTAGTGATAACATTTTAAAACCTCTTAATAGTCTTCATAGATGTGCTTTAAAGCTGACCATGTTGAAATCTTCAAAACTTACAGCGAATGACTACATAAGCTTGGATATATTACCTTTTCACTTAAAACTTAAACACAACAAAGCAGTCTTTATGTTCAATTTTTTTTAATCGGGACATGCCCCACAGTCGCTTATAAATAAGTTTGTTGTCAGTGATCAGCGCCATGTACACAAAATAATTCTACCCCTACGAAGAATCGACCTATTTAAGACAAGTTTGGTTTATTCTGGCGGAGCTGAGTGGAACACACCATCTTGGCCAGTTTTAAAGTTGAGACAACAGTATTAACTTTTAAAAAGAATTATAAAAAAGACCTCTTGACCGATTTAACTAGTTACTTTCAATAAAACATGTTTTCCAACGGTGAACCTAGTCCAGTGCTTACCACCTGTTTTTCTAGCGAATTTGTTATGCCACGTTTAACGCGTATGTTTCTTGAGTGTGGTGCTAACGAGTGTGTGTGCGCACGCGCATGTGTGTGTGTGTTTGCGTGTGTGTGTTTGCATGTGTGTGTGTGTTGCACGTGCACATGTACGTGCACCTTCAAATGCATGTCTGTACGACTCGTGGAATTCATGTTTTCATGCTTATAAATAATTGTTGTTTTTTCGGTACCGTTTTTTCATTCTGCTTTGCATTTTGTGATTTGTTTTTGTCTTTTCACGATAAGTTTCGGTACAGTGATGTGTGTGTGTGTGAAGTCAAGTCAAGTCAAAATTGTATTTCCAGATGGAACATTGAATAAGCAAATAATATACTTTTTTTTTTTATCAAGCCATCCGTAAACAAAACAAAAATAACGAAGGAACTAAAGATTCCAAAGTAGTAAACAATAAAGAGGGGAAAATAAACAAAGAAACAAACAAAAACAGGGAAGAGGGTGGGGAGTGCGAGAGTAACATATTATGTACAATTCTTAATTATAACATCAATTCGCATATCAATACATTTTCTTTATTTTGACCCTCATTTCAAATAAGAGGTAAAGGTCAAGATGTGCCACCCCCCCTACATTTCTCGGTTAATTGTATTTTTCCGTTATTGACTTTCTTACCATACATAAAGCTGTATTTTAGGAACATTTTTAGCTAATAACCTTTTTGGAATACTAACCCTATCCCTAACCCTAACCCTACGGAAAAACGCAATGAACCACAACTGTGACAAATCGCGGTGTACTGCAGTACATGTGGGGGGTAGGGTTAGGTTTAGGGCTACGGTTAGGGTTAGGGTTAGTATTCCAAAAAGAGAATTAGCTGAAAATGTTCCTAAAATACAGCTTTATGTATGGTAAGAAAGGCACAAACGGAAAAATACAATTAACCGAGAAATGAAGGGGGGGGGGACATCTATGATTATGTTCTGTTAAAAAGATATATTTTCTTTTTTTCTTGAAAGAATTCTTGTTTGCTTTGTTTTTTTAAATTGGAGGGTAATTTGTTCCATAAATCTCCACCCGATTAGGAGACTAGATTTGAATAGATTATTATTTGGTCGAGGGAATGATAGCAAATGGGTGTGTCTGCTTGTAATTTGTCTGCTATCATTTTTTGAGCATTTCCGTTGACAATAATAATTATTATTATAATATATATATCTCTCTCTCCCTCTCTCTCCCTCTCTCTCTCCCTCTCTCTCTCTCTCTCTCTCTCTCTCTCTCTCTCTCTCTCTCTCTCTCTCTCTCTCTCTCGTTAGGGGTGGATGTGTGTGCGTGTGTGTGTGTGTGTGTGTGTGTGTGTGTGTGTGTGTGGATGTGTGTGTGCATGTGTGCATGTGTGTGTGCACGTGCGTGGTGTGTGTTTTGCTTTTTTATTTTTGTTGAATAGTTGTCAGTTTTGTGTATCTAACGTTTGGGTTTGGTGTGTGGTTTGAACAGTTGTCAATTTCCTTATTCATCTCTCTCTCTCTCTCTCTCTCTCTCTCTCTCTCTCTCTCTCTCTCTCTCTCTCTCTCTCTCTCTCTCTCTCTCTCTCTCTCTCTCCTCCCCCCCTCTCTCTCTCTTTGTGTGTGTGTGTGTATGTGTGTGTGTGTGTGTGTGTGTGTGTCCACGTGCATGGCGAGTGTTTTGCTTTTTTTAATTTTTGTTGAGTAGTTGTTAATTTTGTGTATATCTTTAGCCTGTCGTATTGAGATCTTTGTAGCACTGCATTTGGAGAGAATAAAACGTCCTCAGAGGAAGAGGAGCTTTCTCCTCGAAATATTGGGAAAAAGTAACCAGCTTGTTTGCCTTTGTGTTTTTTGTTCGATATATATATATATATATAGTTTGCTTTGATAAAACTTTTATGTGTCCAATGTCTTTATTTGTGAACCTCAGAAACAAAACCAATTAACGTTAACTTTAACGGGAGGAGCTTCTCAAATACAGGGTTGGGAAGGAGTGCCATAGAGTTCCCTTTGTGATCACGCATAATCCTGCGAACCCACCAATCAGGAAATGGCTGAGGGAGCAACAAGTGGCACTCCATCGCAACCAGGTCATGAAGAGGGCTCTTCCTGAGTTGCCAGTCGTTGGAGAAAGAAACCCCAAAAATCTGCGAGCCCTTCTCATGCCATCAGTCATTCCTCCACACGTAGACAGCAGCCAAGCGCCAGGAGTTCTCAGGTGTGCCAAGATGTGTGTCACCTGTCGCGAGCATCTTCAGGAGGCCACCTGCTTCTCCAGTGCTGTGACTGGGGAATCCTTCCATATCCGGCACCATATGACATGCACAACGTCTAACGTTGTGTATTTGTTGTATTGCCGGAAATGCCCCAGGTCACAGTACATTGGGGAGACGGGCAACAGCCTGAAGACTCGCTTTGCTCTACACAGGAGCCACATCAGGCAGAACGTGGGAACCCTGGTGACTCTGCACTTTAACCAGCCAGACCACTGCCTGCAGGACATGAGGTGTCTGCCCACTGAAAAGCAGTTCCTGGATGACAGGAAGCGTAGGGAGGAGCGGGAGAAGTTCTGGATGCATAAACTAAGATCAGAACATCCAAATGGACTGAACGACAAGACAAAGTGAAATCAACAACAAAGTCAAAAGAAAAAGAAAAAGTGATGGCCAAAAAAGGCGAACACGGAAACATAAGGGGGTTGTGTGTGTGTGTGTGGGGGGGGGGGGGGGGGGGCGGAGGATAGGGGGAGGGTAGGGTTGAGAGAAGGTTGGAGGGTGGGGGTGAGGGTGGGAGTGTGGATGGTAGTGGGGGAGGATATTTGAGGAGTAGGGGATAGGGAAGAAGATGGTGAAGAGATAAAAAGATAGATCATGTACGTCGTTTCATTCAGAACAAGTGTGCCGCCTATTTCGTCATACCATCACGTCATTCAAAACTTGCGTCATCCATTCATTGCTTTTCTACGTCACTCCATTCACTAGAGTCATAGACTTTTTGCTCAGTCCTAATAATACCTTTTGTTGATAACAAATCGTGTCTTTAGTTTTAGCATAATTATTGGTTTTAATTTAGAAGAAACATTTCTTCATTAAATAGGGTTTAATTGTCACTTCATTTTTCATAATTGTATTGACTTATCCTACATTTTCACTTTTTATAGTGAGAGGAGAGAGGGTAGGGAGAGGGTGATATATGTGTGTGGGGTGTGTGTGTGTGTGTGTGTGTGTGTGGGGGGGGGGGGGGTGTGACAAGGCAATGATAAAGTTTAAGGATACGTCATTTTAGTTGGCTTAGTTTCTATGGAATGTCATCGTTCTACGTCATCAGTCTTTTTTACGTGGTGTTTCTACCTTTGTCAGTTCTGTACCTTGAAAAAGAGGGGTTACCCACTCGAAAGCTTGGATAAAAAATTAGAACTTACAAAGGATTTTTTTTTTTTTTTTTTTCAGATGTATATATATATATATATATATATATATATATATATATATATATATATATAAACGTACAAGAATTGAAGAAGAAAAAACAACCACACCATTAAACTTTCCTCATATATATATATAGTTTGCTTTAATAAAACTTTGTTTGTGTCCAATGTATAGGTTTGAGAACCTAAGAAAGAAACTCAATAAATTTAATTTTAACTTTACGATTTGTTCTGTGTTCTGAAAAGAATAAAAGAAAATAATGTGCTGATTTACTTTTTCTCAAATTACAATCCCTCGAAGAGAGTAGAAGAGATGGGATGCCATGTTGGTGGATCCAGTGAAGGATTCAATAGGGGAGGTCATAGAAATCGTTGTAAACACCAACATACTCCCGGTGATGAGTAATGTAGAGAGGTGTGCCTGGATCAGGTAGACTGATGCGCTTTCCTTCTTCGAAGTATGATATAAGCGTACAGGAATTGAAGAAGAAAAAACAACCACACCATTAAACTTTCCTCTTATATATATAGTTTGCTTTAATAAAACTTTGTTTGTGTCCAATGTATAAGTTTGTGAACCTAAGAAAGAAACTCAACAAATTTAATTTTAACTTTACGATTTGTTCTGTGTTCTGAAAAGAATAAAAGAAAATAATGTGCTGATTTACTTTTTCTCCCAATGGGGGAGATAGACAATGCCTATGCAAAGACAGCTGTTTCGTCTTTGAGAAAGACTCTTCAGTTTGCATATCGGCCTGCAAAGAATGTCCACAGTGAACATTCAAACTGAGCTAGAAGACTTTCTCCAAAAGAAAGGTTGTCCTCTTTGCACCAGATTGAAAGTCCACAATAAAAGCAAACCAGCACTTAATTCAAAAGAAATGATAAAAATCTTGTGTAAAATAACAAAAATAATAATGTTCTAAAATTACAATCCCTCGAAGAGAGTAGAAGAGATGGGATGCCATGTTGGTGGATCCAGTGAAGGATTCAATAAGGGAGGTCATAGAAATCGTAGTAAACACCAACATACTCCCGGTGAGGAGGAATGTAGAGAGGTGTGCCTGGATCAGGTAGACTGATGCGCTTTCCTTCTTCGATGTATGATATAAACGTACAAGAATTGAAGAACAAAAAAAAAACACATCCACACCATTAAACTTTCCTCTTATATATATAGTTTGCTTTAATAAAAAAATTTGTTTGTGTCCAATGTATAAGTTTGAGAACCTAAGAAAGAAACTTAACAAATTTAATTTTAACTTTACGATTTGTTCTGTGTTCTGCAAAGAATAAAAGAAAATAATGTGCTGATTTACTTTTTCTCCCAATTGGGGAGATAGACAATGCCTATGCAAAGACAGCTGTTTCGTCTTTGAGAAAGACTCTTCAGTCTGCATATCGGCCTGCAAAGAATGTCCACAGTGAACATTCAAACTGAGCTAGAAGACTTTCTCCAAAAGAAAGGTTGTCCTCTTTGCGCCAGATTGAAAGTCCACAATAAAAGCAAACCAGCACTTAATTCAAAAGAAATGATAAAAATCTTGTGTAAAATAACAAAAATACACACACATATATATATATATATATCTGTGTGTGTGTGTGTGTGTGTGTGTGTGTGTGTGCGTGCGCGTGCGTGTGCGTGCGTGCGCGCGCGTGTGTGTGCGTGCGTGCGTGCGTGCGTGCGCGCGTGCGCGTGTGTGTATAATTGGTATTCAAATGTATTTGTCATTCATGTATTGAACTGATTTTTTTCTTTCTTCTTTAATATTTTCTTCTTTGATGTTGGCGAGATGTAAACAAGCATGCACTGTGCTTATTCTTTTTGCAACATTAAAAGAGATTCGTTCGTTCTCTCTCTCTCACTCTCTCTCTCTCTCTCTCTCTCTCTCTCTCTCTCTCTCTCTCTCTCTCTCTCTCTCTCTCTCTCTGATCTCTACACATGATCTTTTCCATTGTAACCAAAGTGGCTTTAGAGAAAATCATTCCTGCCAAACAGTACTCACTAATCTAGTCGAACAGTGGCATTCTAATATCAACAATGACCTTCTCACCGGTGTTATTTTCGTTGACTTTGCTAAAGCCTTTGATGTTATTGACCATGCCCTTCTATTAAAAAAACTATCATTGTACGGTTTAACCCAAGATTCTATCGCCCTCGTTTCGTCCTTTCTATCTGACAGACGACAAACCGTCTCCAAAGATATTATTACATCTTCATTGCAATCAGTCTATTATGGAGTTCCCCAAGGCTCTGTCTTAGGACCTATGCTCTTCACCGTTTATATAAATGACCTCCCGCTTCATCTTACTTCACCATGTGAACTTTTTGCAGACGACACCACAATCCATAAAAACGGTTATAATGCTGACTCAATCTGTTCTGAATTGCAGAGTGACATTAATAATTTAGTTGACTGGTCAGAGCAAAATCATATGGCATTACATCCCAAAAAATCTAAATTCATGTTAATCACAACAAGACAAAAGAGGCAAAACTTTAAAAATCAATTAAGTACACCAACTATCTATGAAAAGTCTCTAGAAGAAGTTACTTCACACAAATTACTCGGCCTATACATTGACAACAACTTATCATGGTCACAACACATGCAAATACTGGCCAAGAAAATATCAAAAAAAGTATTCCAGCTTAATAGAATAAAGCACTTTTTGGATCAACATACCCGTAAACTTTTTTTCCATGCCTATATTCAGCCTGACATTGATTATGCATCAACATGTTGGGATTCAGCTAGTAAAAACACACTCAAACACGTTGAAAGATTATATAAACGTTCTCTTAAACTCATACTCCTTAAATCGTTCTCCCTTGAAACCATTGACTATAAAGAACTCAACATTCTACCATTTGATTTGAAATGTCTACTAAACAAAGGTACCCTTATGTACAAGATCATAAATAAGTTAGTACCAAAATATCTTATTACTAAATTTAAAGTCCATGCAATTCGAAGCAAAACCAAATTAATAATGCCCCGCCCCAGAACAGATCTATATAAAGCATCCCTTACATACTCAGGTGGTAAACTGTGGAACGACATCCATGATAATTTCAAAAATAAAACTAGCGTATCTTCCTTTCGCAAATCTTATCACAAGTACATAATGGACAATTTTGTCCACCAGTTATGTTAATGAGTTTTACTGCAATTATCAACTTATGCCAAGATTCTTGTAAATTTTGTATGTCTCTCTGTATATCTGTTTAATGTTCCAATTTGATTCTCTGACATTTATTTCATGTGCCAATTTTTTGTTTCATTTTCTTGACTTGATTGTTTTTATGTCAATTTTGCATTGCCTGATGCATGGTGTGAGTGTGTGAGTGAGAGGGCCAGGTGTAAAGAAGCTATTGTAGCTTATCCTTTTTACCCTCAATAAAACATTCGTATTCGTATTCGTATTCGTATTCTCTCTCTCTCTCTCTCTCTCTCTCTCTCTCTCTCTCTCTCTCTCTCTCTCTCTCTCTCTCTCTCTCTCTCTCTCTCTCTCTCTCTCTCTCTCTCTTTCTTTCTCTCTCCTTACCGTTTTCAATAATGCAGAAAATGAGCTAGTAATTGAAGACAGACAAGATGACAACAATAACGATGTTGTGCCACTATTTAATGATGCTATAACAAGAGATGAGGTAATTGCCGGAATTAGACATTTAAAATCAGGGAAGGTTTTAGAGGAGATGCTGAAACATGGAAATGATGCTGTAATAGATTTTCTTGTCCAGATGTTCAATAAGCTTTTTGAAAATGGTTCCTTCCCATTAGAACGGGCAAAATCTATTATTATTCCACTCTATAAAAAAGGAGACGCAAATAATTCTGATAACTATCGTGGCATAGCACTTACTAGCGCTAAGCATACCTAGCAAAGTATAATATGCTTATATTTTAAACCGTAGGTTGACAAAATGGGACGAACATGAAGAAAAGATTATAGAACAACAAGCTGGATTTAGATCCAAGTATAGCACCATTGATCATATATCTACATTATTTTTACTTGTACAAATGTATCTGCTTAACAATTCTAAACTTTATGTGGCGTTTGTCGATTTCCAGAAGGCATTCGATTCGGTGAATCGCAATGCCTTATGGAATGTCCTCCGTAATTCTGGTGTCAATGGTAAGTTATACATGGCCATTAAAGGTGTTTATGATTCAGTGTTTGCATGTGTGCGCGTAAGAAACGAATACACATATTGTTTTGAATGTCCAAAAGGGGTGAAACAAGGGTGCCTTTCCTTTTTCATTAATGAATTAGCGATTGAGTTATCTAGAAAAGGCAAACATGGCATCCAGTTGGTTTCTGGAGCTATTGAAGTGTTCTTACTACTGTTTGCTGGCGATGTTATTCTTATGTCGGGGACTGCAGAATCAATTGAATGTTCTTAAAAGGAAGAGGCGGATCGCCTAGGACTAACAGTCAATCTAAATAAACCTAATGTTATGATTTTTAGAATGCGTGGACATATTTCTTCTCATGAAAAATGGTTTTATGGCAACGATGAAATGAAAATTGTTAATTCTTATTAGTATTTAGGAATGATCTTTTCAACCAATCTGAGTCTGAACTTTGCTTGGGAAGAATCATGTAAAAAGGTGAAAAAAGGTGTTATAAAATTTTGAAAACATTACAAAAATTGAGCACCGTTGATTATCGTTTATTTTGGAATATGTTGGACACGCAGATTGAACCATTGCTTACACATACAGCTGAAATGTGGGGATTACATACCAATTTACAAATTAAACGTTTTCTACAGGTACCTTTACACTCAAATACTGTTTTATTTGGTGAAACTGGCAGATATCCGTTGTATATCAGATCCTATCTAAAGTGTATACGTTATTGGCTTACAATTTTGAAGCTACCACAATCTCGTTTTTGTAGGCAAGCGTATGATATGATGGTAATGCAACTTGATCTTAACAAACAAAATTGGGCATTTCAATCAAGTTTAAAAAAAAGGTATTATCAGAACACGGTTTGTGCGGTTTGTGTGGTTGTTTCAGGAAGTAGGACATGATAAACAGTTTATTTCTGAATTTAAAGACCAACTTATTTGTTCATTTAAACAAAATTGGCATTCCGATATGGAAAGTAAAGATGTTTGTTTCTCATTTAAAAGTTTATTTCAGTGTGAAAAATATTTTAATGTTATTACAGATAAATGGCATCGGCTCAATAATGCACAGTTTCGATCGAGAAATATTTCGATCTCTAGGTTTTCATGCAAATAAACGATGGTTTCATTCTGGGACGGCCACTGAACCTAAATGCCCAATGTGTAATGCGGATGTTGAGGGTGAAAAACATTTCTTGTTTCATTGTGTGGGGTATGAATCAGTACGTAAAAGATGTGTTTTAGTTTCAGTTTGATGTCGCTAAAAGGCATGACATTGTTGCTATGCTTTCATCTGACAATGAACATGCTATAAAGTCAGAAGCAAAATTTACCGCTGAAGCTTTAAAAGTAAGGCAGAGGCGCATTACTGGCAATTAACAGTTAAGTGGGATTTATATAAAATTCAGGTTTGTGTGACTAAATAGAAATTATAGGTTTAAAATGTTATTATTGTATCCAGTTGGATGGTCGAATTTACTTATTCCTGTTGTGATTTTTTGTATGCATTGTTAACATGAATTCCAGAAAAGGGAGGAGAGATGGAGAAGTTGATATAAAGAGAGGAGAGAGAGCGAGAAGGAGATAGTGTGTGTGTGTGTGTGTGTGAGAGAGAGAGAGAGAGAGAGAGAGAGAGAGAGAGAGAGAGAGAGAGAGAGAGAGAGAGAGAGAGAGAGAGAGAGAGAGAGAGAGAGTTATTGTGCACCAGACGTAAACATGACGTTTGTATATCTTC
Source organism: Phymorhynchus buccinoides (assembly GCA_017654935.2). NCBI lineage: Eukaryota > Metazoa > Mollusca > Gastropoda > Neogastropoda > Raphitomidae > Phymorhynchus > Phymorhynchus buccinoides. The sequence goes on from CM065680.1 coordinate 55,413,069, forward strand.
TTTTCTCGATCACGGGACTGCTTTTGTGTTGTTCATAAAAGTTTCCATGATTGTATTTTTCCTTTGGATTATTGAATGTGTTATATGCTAAGATGTTTAATGTCATTTGAGAAAATTGTTCATATCTTTAAGTTTATTATCCCCCATCAGACCTTTTGAGGTAATGACAATTAAATGTTCAGTGTTCTCTCTCTCTCTCTCTCTCTCTCTCTCTCTCTCTCTCTCTCTCTCTCTCTCTCTCTCTCTGGGGTTAGAAATGAAAGTAAAAAATGATTATAAATATTTAGGTTTAATATTTACTACTAAATTAAGTTTTACTTTGGGATGGACTGAAGCGTATAAAAAAGGGAAAAAAGGTGTAAAGCAAATACTAACTTCTTTACGAAAATTGAATTCAATCGAACTGACATTATTATGGAAACGTTTTGATTCACAAATTGAACCCATGGTAACATATGCTTCAGAAATTTGGGGACTATATGATAATGTATTAATGGAAAGAGTTCATACGTTCGCAGTTAAGCGTTTCCTTAATGTCCCACTACATTCCTCAAACAGAATGGTATATGCAGAATCAGGACGCTACCCTCTCTATATACGGTCGCAAATAAAATGCATTAGGTACTGGCTAAGATTACTAAAATTACCACTGACTAGGTGATGCAGACAAGCATATGATATGTTATTGCAGCAACATAACTCAGGGAAATGCAACTGGGTGACAAAGATTAAAACGTTTTTAACAGAGAATGGGTTTGGTATAGTTTGGTACAATCAGGATGTAGGAGATGATAAAGGTTTTCTTTCAGAACTTAAAGATAGATTAATTTGTATATTTCAACAGAATTGGCATTCTCATATGGAAGGAAGTGATAAGTATGACTGGTTTCTTGAATGTAATAGTAATATGCAGCCTGAAAAATATTTATTGGTTGTATCACATAAATGGCATAGAGACATGTTGTGTAGATTCAGAACTAGAACCCTTGGTCTATTTGCAAATAAAATCTGGTACTTTCAAGAATCTGAAATTGATAGTATATGCAAGGTATGTTCTATTAATGCTGTTGAAAATGAGTTTCATTTCCTATTTAAATGTACAGCATATGATGAAGTTCGCAAAAACTGTAAACTTTTTCAGTCAAAGGTTACAAATAGACAAACTGTAACTTAGATTCTAATGCTGAATAATAATGAACTTATTAAATGCTTCTAAGCCAAATTTATTGCCAAGGCATCTAAAATTAGGAAATGTTTGTTATCGGATTAGAAACAAACGCTTGTTTGTGTGTATGTGCTATTACTGAACTATTAAGGTATTATTAGTGCTATGTTGTATATTGGTCATGGTACATATTGTATTGATGACGGACATACTTTATAATAACGATTGGGAGTTGGTTAGCTTGGTCAGCAATATTTGCTCTATCATTAGATTGTTTGCTGTATTTAGTATATTCTAATGTTTGTTTATTTGCTAATTTCCTTTATTTGTTTTCTTATTTATTACGCTTTTTGTTTTTCTTTATATGCTTTAATCTATCAACTTAATGATGTAAATCAATGCTGCAACCTCATGTCATTAGGGCTACACAGCTGTTGACATTAAAATTCGTTGCCATTGCCATTGTCTCTCTCTCTCTCTCTCTCTCTCTCTCTCTCTCTCTCTCTCTCTCTCTCTCTCTCTCTCTCTCTCTCCCCCCCCCCCCATTCTACTTGGGTTGACTGCCTGGGATGTTTACGCTGTGCTGAATGACGGTGATTAGATAGCCCACGCTTAATGCATGATTCTGAATTGTTATGTGTGTACACACGTGGAAATAGACATTCGTTGAAAAATAATGCTTATCATGATTTCCATGACGAACTGCCGCGAAGCGTCGTTTGCGCATCGCGTCGATTGCTGAAAAGGCTTGCAAAGCTATAAAAGAAATAAAACTCTGTTCAAGTTCAAGTTCCTGTCTCTCGCACATATATATATGGCCTATAGCCTCCTCTCTCTCTCTCTCTCTCTCTCTCTCTCTCTCTCTCTCTCTCTCTCTCTCTCTCTCTCTCTCTCTCTCTCTCTCTCTCTCACACACACACACACATATGCACACTCGAGAGCGCTCGCAAACACACGCACAACACACACACACACACACAGAGATGAGAGAGAGAGAGAGAGAGAGAGAGAGAAGAGAGAGAGAAGAGAGAGAGAGAGAGAGAGTTTTGTCCTTAAGTCAGTCGAACTTCTGAACAAGATCTCTGCTAAGACCAAATAATGAGGAATTATACATTAGCTTCGGCCTAGAGGTATATCTGGTCATGTTAAAAACCTATACAGTAGTGTGTGTGTGTGCGTGTGCGTGTGCGTGTGTGAGCGTGCGTGCGTGCGTACGTACGTGCGTGCGTGTGTGTGTGTGTGTGTGTGTGTGTGTGTGTGTGTGTGTGTGTGTGTGTTGTGTGTGTGTGTGTGTGTATCTGTCCGTATGTTTTCTATGTTTGTTTGTGTGTGTGTGTGCGTGAGAGAGAGAGAGAGAGAGAGAGAGAGAGAGAGAGAGAGAGAGAGAGAGGCGCGTGAAATGTTGGGAACGGGAAGGGACCCAAAATATGTGAAAGCTTGGGGTGACTTGGAGAGGGTGGGGGTTTGGGGGTAGGGTGGGGGTGAATAAATGAATGCGAGGATAGAAACGGTGGGGAAGAGGGCAGTTCTTAATGTTTTGATAGTCGCTTGAATCGACCCTAACTATGTTCAATTTTTGTTTTTTGCGAAGCATGATTTGTTATTTATATTTTTCCTTAGCAAATGTGTTTCCTTGCTTGTATTGTGCTTGTACGAGACCACACTGTAATTTCACCTGACGTGATAATAAAGTATTTTTGACTTTGACTTTTTGAGTTTGACACACACACACACACACACACACACACACACACACACAGAGTCACGCACACACGCTTACGCTATCAGTAAGCCTATGTGATCTATTTAAGGATTGGATCGTACTAATAGTTAACCGAGCTCTCTTGTCTATTCTGTATTGTGTACACTCATTTGCTGTGAAGAAAAGATTGATGGTGAAGAGAGAGAGAGAGAGAGAGAGAGAGAGAGAGAGAGAGAGAGAGAGAGAGAGAGAGAGAGACAGACAGACAGACAGACAGACAGACAGACAGACAGAGAGATATAGAGACAGAGAAAGGGAAAGCTCAGGAACTCAGGAAAATGTATTGTCGAGCCATCAGGATTGTTTAACAAAAATGTTATTGCCCTTTCAATAGCACTCTTTGGTTACATTAACACAATGTTATAATTGCTGAATGAACAATTTTATGCCCCGTTCCAGTTATCTCTTTTGATACAACGTTTTAAGGGGAGGCAACCTCAGATTGAAGACACACAAAAGTGTGTTATTAGTGTATGTTATGCACATTAATTTTGCAAAACAATTACAAGGTGTTTTACACTTTCTGTTGCTAGTAGTTCAACTTGATGCAGTTCTTATTGTTTGTTCATGAAAACACAATCTTTCTATTTATGACAGTGTCACTCACAATGTTTTATTTGTTAATTTATGAATGTGTGAGTGCTGTCATATTCAAAATAAAGGCTGAGGGTTTTTATTTGTAAATTGGAATGTCAACACTGTTTCGGCTCGAGTTTATTTTAGTTGATCTTTGATCAGCTGAATTTCTTGTTTGTACATTGGCCTTGGGCCACAATGCAAAATTTGGAAGGTTCGGTTCGGTAGTTTAATTTAATGTCTTTTCACCAATAGTGATATTAGACACAAAAAAGAACCAAAAACGTATTGATAATTAACAAAACTAATGTATAAAATACAACAATTTGTAGTAACAAGGCGTAAAAAAATCATAACAATTTGGCAATTTCAGAATTTGCTATGTTAGTATTAATCAAAGACGAAAGGGCTGGATAATATTTGACTGTTATCATTATATTAATGAAACACAGAACGGGCCTTATAACTCCGCCGTTTTTCGACCGAATCGCTTCAAATTTGCTATCAGCCCTAACGTGGCGATGGCAACGGCAACCAAGGCGGCCGTGTCATTTGCGCGGTTTGGCAAATGCGCGAAACGCGTATCCACCGGCCTCTTGGCGCCCGTATCTCCGGTATGTCTGGACGGATTGCCTTCAAATGTGAAAGGTACATGACCGGAGACAGTGACTATTTGTGTGCCAAACTGGAAGCGAATCCATTTATAAACGCGCGCGATATGCGCCGCTTGACCATTTCATAAACCGCGGCGAAACGAGACCCGACATTGACTCGAAATTTAGAACGTGCATGACCAGGGATAGTGACTATCTTGGTGCAAATTTTAAACAGCATCTATTCATAAACGCGCGCGATATCAGCCAATGTACAGTTGCGCGGACCCGGCATTTCAAGCCGTCCACAACAAACACTTTACACAGAAAGAACTCAGTACTGCGCGCGCGCGGGCAAGAAAAGGGTTGGAGAGCGGAGATTACTTTAGCGAGGTACAATATTCCGCTATTCACCGAGTGAGAGCGGACATTACTTTAGCGAGGGACGGGATGGAACGGGATGAGAGAAGAAGATGGAAGGAGGGAGAGAGACAAAAGTAATAATATAATATTTCACGGACCCGGCGAAACCGGTACTCAGCGTTACCGGTACTTGGCGTTACCGGTACTAGGCGTAGCGCTAGTTCTCATAATTCACTAAGTCAATAGACTTTTTTCTATAAAGTGATGTTAAAAATGATGTACTGATATAGGATTACCACAATTACAGGAAACATTATAAGAGTATTTAGTGTTCCATGCTTTTAACTTTAGTTTTATAATAATCTTGGATATATAACGAGGGGGGTTCAGTAAATGCAATAACTTTTCTCCACTATTTCTATCATGATATCATGAACAGACTTTTCCCAAATCAACAAAAATTCAACCGAAGACATCTTTAGGATATGATTAAAATCGGTATCAGAATGATGTTTAGCTCGAAGCTTAGCAAGACTATCTACTGTTTCATTCCATGTCAACCCACAGTGAGAAGGGACCCAACAAAAATCTACATTTACTCCCTTCATCTCCATTAAATGTACATGATGATGCATATCAAAAAGCAGAACTCTTCGTGCTTTACTATCCTAATGCTGCAAAGATTGTAAGACAGATTTGGAATCAACACAAATAAGAATGTTGTAAAAGCATATGGGGATATCACAAATATAAGCTAAAGCCATCAACATTGCATATAATTCTGCTGTGAATATAAAAAAACTTTTACCAATATGAAAATACTTTTGTATTTTAAGGCTAGGAATAACAAAACCAGAACCACATCCAATATTATCCATAACTGAACCGTCAGTATACATTTTGGAAGGGGAGACAGGGGTTGCAAAAACAAACAGCACCTCGTTCAATTACCAATAAGCAATAGTGTGCTTTGCAATGTAGAAAAACAACATACACAAACATGATGAATATATTATTCAGAATAATAATAACTATTGCTTTATCTTAGAATTAATCTCTTTCTGTTTATGGCATGAAAAATGAATCTGGACAAGTTATAGGCCTACCTATGAGCTGCATCCATTGCATTAAGTAATGTACGTATGAACAGTCGAACCGATTCCTTGAGAAATGTAACTCTTAAATCTGTATACGCAGAACATTCAAATGTTAATTTCTGTTCAACAGAAAAAGTTCATTTTCTGTTTGATTAAACAAAATGGACAAGGTTTAACATGATCTGTAGTGCTATAGCGGTGAACATTATTATTAAGAGGAAGGACATCGAATCTTACCTGTGCAACTGCTACATGAAAGCTATAAGTATCCATGTTTAAAACATAACGTTCTCTTTGGAAAATTGTTTTAAAGGATCTATACTTTTCATACCAATCACGCTCTCTGGTCGTTCCAGAGAGAGAGAGAGAGAGAGAGATAGAGAGAGGAGAGAGAGAGAGAGAGAGAGAGAGAGAGAGAGAAGGAGAGGTAAGGATAGGCCTAATGTTATATATGTCACAGAGGAATTCGCAATATTGCAGATATTTCATTTTCTCTGCCCTGTTAAGCTTAATGGTATTTTTTGGCTGATATATGGCTGGCGGCGAAAGGGTTTAAGGGAAACGCAGTGGCATTGTCCTTTGCTGGGGTGGGTGGGGTGGGGGGCATGTGTGTGTGTGTGTGTGTGTGGGGGGGGCATGGGTGTGTGTGTGTGCGCGTTTCAAGGAGAAAGAACAAAATTGTGTGTGTGCGTGCGTGTGCGCGCGCGCGTGCGCAGGTGTGTGGGATAGTGGGAAGGGCAGTGGAGTGTGTGTGTGTGTGTGTGTGTGTGTGTGTGTGTGTGTGTGTGTGTGTGTGTGTGTGGGGGGGTGTAGAAGGAAGGCAAACAATGGTATATAATAGACGTGACCTGAGTACACATGACAATGAATGAACACCAGTTTCAATTCTCACGGAACAAAATTTGATCCTTTTCTCCTTCAATAATGGGCGCTCTGTTTTGGGGTCAATCCCATAGATATTTATCTTTATTTATCCTGCCGCACTCGACCCCCTGTGCTGATTACACTCCCCACACTCTGTCCGACTCCTTTTTTGTCTCTCCCTCCCCTCCCCATTTAACACGAACATTACTCAAAGTTAACATTAACTGGTTTTGTTTCTGAGGTTCACAAATAAAGACATTGGACACAGAAAAGCTTTATCAAAGCAAACTATTCTGCATTTCAAATGCACTAACTTTTCAGTCCTTCAGAGTAGGGGTACGGAGCTGGCTATTCACTGAGATTTTTATTTCATGCTATATATCTATATATATATATATATATATATATATCACACACACACATACACACACACACACACACACACACACACACACACACACACACATACATACACACACACTGGGGAGGGGAGGGAGAGACAAAAAAGGAGTCGGAGTGTGGGGAGTGTAATCAGCACAGGGGGTCGAGTGCGGCAGGATAAATAAAGATAAATATCTATGGGATTGACCCCAAAACAGAGCGCCCATTATTGAAGGAGAAAAGGATCAAATTTTGTTCCGTGAGAATTGAAACTGGTGTTCATTCATTGTCATGTGTACTCAGGTCACGTCTATTATATACCATTGTTTGCCTTCCTTCTACACCCCCCCACACACACACACACACACACACACACACACACACACACACACACACACACACACTCCACTGCCCTTCCCACTATCCCACACACCTGCGCACGCGCGCGCGCACACGCACGCACACACACAATTTTGTTCTTTCTCCTTGAAACACGCACACACACACCCATGCCCCCCCCCACACACACACACACACACACATGCCCCCCACCCCACCCACCCCAGCAAAGGACAATGCCACTGCGTTTCCCTTTAACCCTTTCACCGCCAGCCATATATCAGCCAAAAAATACCATTAAACTTAACAGGGCACAGAAAATGAAATATCTGCAATATTGCGAATTCCTCTGTGACATATATAACATTAGGCCTATCCTTACCTCTCTCTTCTCTCTCTCTCTCTCTCTCTCTCTCTCTCTCTCTCTCTCTCTCTCTCTCTCTCTCTCTCTCTCTGGAACGACCAGAGAGCGTGATTGGTATGAAAAGTATAGATCCTTTAAAACAATTTTCCAAAGAGAACGTTATGTTTTAAACATGGATACTTATAGCTTTCATGTAGCAGTTGCACAGGTAAGATTCGATGTCCTTCCTCTTAATAATAATGTTCACCGCTATAGCACTACAGATCATGTTAAACCTTGTCCATTTTGTTTAATCAAACAGAAAATGAACTTTTTCTGTTGAACAGAAATTAACATTTGAATGTTCTGCGTATACAGATTTAAGAGTTACATTTCTCAAGGAATCGGTTCGACTGTTCATACGTACATTACTTAATGCAATGGATGCAGCTCATAGGTAGGCCTATAACTTGTCCAGATTCATTTTTCATGCCATAAACAGAAAGAGATTAATTCTAAGATAAAGCAATAGTTATTATTATTCTGAATAATATATTCATCATGTTTGTGTATGTTGTTTTTCTACATTGCAAAGCACACTATTGCTTATTGGTAATTGAACGAGGTGCTGTTTGTTTTTGCAACCCCTGTCTCCCCTTCCAAAATGTATACTGACGGTTCAGTTATGGATAATATTGGATGTGGTTCTGGTTTTGTTATTCCTAGCCTTAAAATACAAAAGTATTTTCATATTGGTAAAAGTTTTTTTATATTCACAGCAGAATTATATGCAATGTTAATGGCTTTAGCTTATATTTCTGATATCCCCATATGCTTTTACAACATTCTTATTTGTGTTGATTCCAAATCTGTCTTACAATCTTTGCAGCATTAGGATAGTAAAGCACGAAGAGTTCTGCTTTTTGATATGCATCATCATGTACATTTAATGGAGATGAAGGGAGTAAATGTAGATTTTTGTTGGGTTCCTTCTCACTGTGGGTTGACATGGAATGAAACAGTAGATAGTCTTGCTAAGCTTCGAGCTAAACATCATTCTGATACCGATTTTAATCATATCCTAAAGATGTCTTCGGTTGAATTTTTGTTGATTTGGGAAAAGTCTGTTCATGATATCATGATAGAAATAGTGGAGAAAAGTTATTGCATTTACTGAACCCCCCTCGTTATATATCCAAGATTATTATAAAACTAAAGTTAAAAGCATGGAACACTAAATACTCTTATAATGTTTCCTGTAATTGTGGTAATCCTATATCAGTACATCATTTTTAACATCACTTTATAGAAAAAAGTCTATTGACTTAGTGAATTATGAGAACTAGCGCTACGCCTAGTACCGGTAACGCCAAGTACCGGTAACGCTGAGTACCGGTTTCGCCGGGTCCGTGAAATATTATATTATTACTTTTGTCTCTCTCCCTCCTTCCATCTTCTTCTCTCATCCCGTTCCATCCCGTCCCTCGCTAAAGTAATGTCCGCTCTCACTCGGTGAATAGCGGGATATTGTACCTCGCTAAAGTAATCTCCGCTCTCCAACCCTTTTCTTGCCCGCGCGCGCGCAGTACTGAGTTCTTTCTGTGT
>CM065680.1:55427156-55432156 GCA_017654935.2 Phymorhynchus buccinoides
AAACCTAGAGATCGAAATATTTCTCGATCGAAACTGTGCATTATTGAGCCGATGCCATTTATCTGTAATAACATTAAAATATTTTTCACACTGAAATAAACTTTTAAATGAGAAACAAACATCTTTACTTTCCATATCGGAATGCCAATTTTGTTTAAATGAACAAATAAGTTGGTCTTTAAATTCAGAAATAAACTGTTTATCATGTCCTACTTCCTGAAACAACCACACAAACCGCACAAACCGTGTTCTGATAATACCTTTTTTTTAAACTTGATTGAAATGCCCAATTTTGTTTGTTAAGATCAAGTTGCATTACCATCATATCATACGCTTGCCTACAAAAACGAGATTGTGGTAGCTTCAAAATTGTAAGCCAATAACGTATACACTTTAGATAGGATCTGATATACAACGGATATCTGCCAGTTTCACCAAATAAAACAGTATTTGAGTGTAAAGGTACCTGTAGAAAACGTTTAATTTGTAAATTGGTATGTAATCCCCACATTTCAGCTGTATGTGTAAGCAATGGTTCAATCTGCGTGTCCAACATATTCCAAAATAAACGATAATCAACGGTGCTCAATTTTTGTAATGTTTTCAAAATTTTATAACACCTTTTTTCACCTTTTTACATGATTCTTCCCAAGCAAAGTTCAGACTCAGATTGGTTGAAAAGATCATTCCTAAATACTAATAAGAATTAACAATTTTCATTTCATCGTTGCCATAAAACCATTTTTCATGAGAAGAAATATGTCCACGCATTCTAAAAATCATAACATTAGGTTTATTTAGATTGACTGTTAGTCCTAGGCGATCCGCCTCTTCCTTTTAAGAACATTCAATTGATTCTGCAGTCCCCGACATAAGAATAACATCGCCAGCAAACAGTAGTAAGAACACTTCAATAGCTCCAGAAACCAACTGGATGCCATGTTTGCCTTTTCTAGATAACTCAATCGCTAATTCATTAATGAAAAAGGAAAGGCACCCTTGTTTCACCCCTTTTGGACATTCAAAACAATATGTGTATTCGTTTCTTACGCGCACACATGCAAACACTGAATCATAAACACCTTAAATGGCCATGTATAACTTACCATTGACACCAGAATTACGGAGGACATTCCATAAGGCATTGCGATTCACCGAATCGAATGCCTTCTGGAAATCGACAAACGCCACATAAAGTTTAGAATTGTTAAGCAGATACATTTGTACAAGTAAAAATAATGTAGATATATGATCAATGGTGCTATACTTGGATCTAAATCCAGCTTGTTGTTCTATAATCTTTTCTTCATGTTCGTCCCATTTTGTCAACCTACGGTTTAAAATATAAGCATATTATACTTTGCTAGGTATGCTTAGCGCTAGTAAGTGCTATGTCACGATTGTTATCAGAATTATTTGCGTCTCCTTTTTTATAGAGTGGAATAATAATAGATTTTGCCCGTTCTAATGGGAAGGAACCATTTTCAAAAAGCTTATTGAACATCTGGACAAGAAAATCTATTACAGCATCATTTCCATGTTTCAGCATCTCCTCTAAAACCTTCCCTGATTTTAAATGTCTAATTCCGGCAATTACCTCATCTCTTGTTATAGCATCATTAAATAGTGGCACAACATCGTTATTGTTGTCATCTTGTCTGTCTTCAATTACTAGCTCATTTTCTGCATTATTGAAAACGGTAAGGAGAGAGAAAGAAAAGAGAGAGAGAGAGAGAGAGAGAGAGAGAGAGAGAGAGAGAGAGAGAGAGAGAGAGAGAGAGAGAGAGAGAGAGAGAGAGAGAGAGAGAGAATACGAATACGAATACGAATACGAATGTTTTATTGAGGGTAAAAAGGATAAGCTACAATAGCTTCTTTACACCTGGCCCTCTCACTCACACACTCACACCATGCATCAGGCAATGCAAAATTGACATAAAAAACAATCAAGTCAAGAAAATGAAACAAAAATTGGCACATGAAATAAATGTCAGAGAATCAAATTGGAACATTAAACAGATATACAGAGAGACATACAAAATTTACAAGAATCTTGGCATAAGTTGATAATTGCAGTAAAACTCATTAACATAACTGGTGGACAAAATTGTCCATTATGTACTTGTGATAAGATTTGCGAAAGGAAGATACGCTAGTTTTATTTTTGAAATTATCATGGATGTCGTTCCACAGTTTACCACCTGAGTATGTAAGGGATGCTTTATATAGATCTGTTCTGGGGCGGGGCATTATTAATTTGGTTTTGCTTCGAATTGCATGGACTTTAAATTTAGTAATAAGATATTTTGGTACTAACTTATTTATGATCTTGTACATAAGGGTACCTTTGTTTAGTAGACATTTCAAATCAAATGGTAGAATGTTGAGTTCTTTATAGTCAATGGTTTCAAGGGAGAACGATTTAAGGAGTATGAGTTTAAGAGAACGTTTATATAATCTTTCAACGTGTTTGAGTGTGTTTTTACTAGCTGAATCCCAACATGTTGATGCATAATCAATGTCAGGCTGAATATAGGCATGGAAAAAAAGTTTACGGGTATGTTGATCCAAAAAGTGCTTTATTCTATTAAGCTGGAATACTTTTTTTGATATTTTCTTGGCCAGTATTTGCATGTGTTTTGACCATGATAAGTTGTTGTCAATGTATAGGCCGAGTAATTTGTGTGAAGTAACTTCTTCTAGAGACTTTTCATAGATAGTTGGTGTACTTAATTGATTATTAAAGTTTTGCCTCTTTTGTCTTGTTGTGATTAACATGAATTTAGATTTTTTTGGATGTAGTGCCATATGATTTTGCTCTGACCAGTCAACTAAATTATTAATGTCACTCTGCAATTCAGAACAGATTGAGTCAGCATTATAACCGTTTTTATGGATTGTGGTGTCGTCTGCAAAAAGTTCACATGGTGAAGTAAGATGAAGCGGGAGGTCATTTATATAAATGGTGAAGAGCATAGGTCCTAAGACAGAGCCTTGGGGAACTCCATAATAGACTGATTGAAATGAAGATGTAATAATATCTTTGGAGACGGTTTGTCGTCTGTCAGATAGAAAGGACGAAACGAGGGCGATAGAATCTTGGGTTAAACCGTACAGTGATAGTTTTTTTAATAGAAGGGCATGGTCAATAACATCAAAGGCTTTAGCAAAGTCAACGAAAATAACACCGGTGAGAAGGTCATTGTTGATATTAGAATGCCACTGTTCGACTAGATTAGTGAGTACTGTTTGGCAGGAATGATTTTCTCTAAAGCCACTTTGGTTACAATGGAAAAGATCATGTGTAGAGATCAGAGATCAGAGAGAGAGAGAGAGAGAGAGAGAGAGAGAGAGAGAGAGAGAGAGAGAGAGAGAGAGAGAGAGAGAGAGAGAGAGAAACGAACGAATCTCTTTTAATGTTGCAAAAAGAATAAGCACAGTGCATGCTTGTTTACATCTCGCCAACATCAAAGAAGAAAATATTAAAGAAGAAAGAAAAAAATCAGTTCAATACATGAATGACAAATACATGTGAATACCAATTATACACACACGCGCACGCGCACGCACGCACGCACGCACGCACACACACGCGCGCGCACGCACGCACACGCACGCACGCACACACACACACACACACACACACACACACACAGATATATATATATATATATGTGTGTGTATTTTTGTTATTTTACACAAGATTTTTATCATTTCTTTTGAATTAAGTGCTGGTTTGCTTTTATTGTGGACTTTCAATCTGGCGCAAAGAGGACAACCTTTCTTTTGGAGAAAGTCTTCTAGCTCAGTTTGAATGTTCACTGTGGACATTCTTTGCAGGCCGATATGCAAACTGAAGAGTCTTTCTCAAAGACGAAACAGCTGTCTTTGCATAGGCATTGTCTATCTCCCCAATTGGGAGAAAAAGTAAATCAGCACATTATTTTCTTTTATTCTTTGCAGAACACAGAACAAATCGTAAAGTTAAAATTAAATTTGTTAAGTTTCTTTCTTAGGTTCTCAAACTTATACAATGGACACAAACAAAGTTTTATTAAAGCAAACTATATATATAAGAGGAAAGATTAATGGTGTGGATGTGTTTTTTTTTTGTTCTTCAATTCTTGTACGTTTATATCATACATCGAAGAAGGAAAGCGCATCAGTCTACCTGATCCAGGCACACCTCTCTACATTCCTCCTCACCGGGAGTATGTTGGTGCTTACTACGATTTCTATGACCTCCTCTATTGAATCCTTCACTGGATCCACCAACATGGCATCCCATCTCTTCTACTCTCTTCGAGGGATTGTAATTTTAGAACATTATTATTTTTGTTATTTTACACAAGATTTTTATCATTTCTTTTGAATTAAGTGCTGGTTTGCTTTTATTGTGGACTTTCAATCTGGCGCAAAGAGGACAACCTTTCTTTTGGAGAAAGTCTTCTAGCTCAGTTTGAATGTTCACTGTGGACATTCTTTGCAGGCCGATATGCAAACTGAAGAGTCTTTCTCAAAGACGAAACAGCTGTCTTTGCATAGGCATTGTCTATCTCCCCCATTGGGAGAAAAAGTAAATCAGCACATTATTTTCTTTTATTCTTTTCAGAACACAGAACAAATCGTAAAGTTAAAATTAAATTTATTGAGTTTCTTTCTTAGGTTCACAAACTTATACATTGGACACAAACAAAGTTTTATTAAAGCAAACTATATATATAAGAGGAAAGTTTAATGGTGTGGTTGTTTTTTTCTTCTTCAATTCCTGTACGCTTTATATCATACTTCGAAGAAGGAAAGCGCATCAGTCTACCTGATCCAGGCACACCTCTCTACATTACTCATCACCGGGAGTATGTTGGTGTTTACAACAACGATTTCTATGACCTCCCCTATTGAATCCTTCACTGGATCCACCAACATGGCATCCCATCTCTTCTACTCTCTTCGAGGGATTGTAATTTGAGAGAAAAGTAAATCAGCACATTATTTTCTTT
>CM065680.1:55434656-55438530 GCA_017654935.2 Phymorhynchus buccinoides
TAAATTATTATTGTCAACGGAAATGCTCCAAAAATGATAGTCAGACAAATTACAAGCAGACACACCATTTGCTATCATTCCCTCGACCAAATAATAATCTATTCAAATCTAGTCTCCTAATCGGGTGGAGATTTATGGAACAAATTACCCTCCAATTTAAAAAAACAAAGCAAACAAGAATTCTTTCAAGAAAAAAAGAAAATATATCTTTTTAACAGAACATAATCATAGATGTCCCCCCCCCCTTCATTTCTCGGTTAATTGTATTTTTCCGTGTTTGCCTTTCTTACCATACATAAAGCTGTATTTTAGGAACATTTTCAGCTAATTCTCTTTTTGGAATACTAACCCTAACCCTAAAACCGTAGCCCTAAACCTAACCCTACCCCCCACATGTACTGCAGTACACCGCGATTTGTCACAGTTGTGGTTCAAATTGCGTTTTTCCGTAGGGTTAGGGTTAGGGATAGGGTTAGTATTCCAAAAAGGTTATTAGCTAAAAATGTTCCTAAAAATACAGCTTTATGTATGGTAAGAAAGGCAATAACGGAAAAATACAATTAACCGAGAAATGTAGGGGGGGTGGCACATCTTGACCTTTACCTCTTATTTGAAATGAGGGTCAAAATAAAGAAAATGTATTGATATGCGAATTGATGTTATAATTAAGAATTGTACATAATATGTTACTCTCGCACTCCCCACCCTCTTCCCTGTTTTGTTTGTTTCTTTGTTTCTTTTCCCCTCTTTATTGTTTACTACTTTGGAATCTTTAGTTCCTTCGTTATTTTTATTTTTTTACGGATGGCTTGATAAAAAAAAAAAGTATATTATTTGCTTATTCAATGTTCCATCTGGAAAATAACATTTTGACTTGACTTGACTTCACACACACACACACATCACTGTACCGAAACTTATCGTGAAAAGACAAAAACAAATCACAAAATGCAAAGCAGAATGAAAAAACGGTACCGAAAAAACAACAATTATTTATAAGCATGAAAACATGAATTCCACGAGTCGTACAGACATGCATTTGAAGGTGCACGTACATGTGCACGTGCAACACACACACACATGCAAACACACACACGCAAACACACACACACACATGCGCGTGCGCACACACACTCGTTAGCACCACACTCAAGAAACATACGCGTTAAACGTGGCATAACAAATTCGCTAGAAAAACAGGTGGTAAGCACTGGACTAGGTTCACCGTTGGAAAACATGTTTTATTGCAAAGTAACTAGTTAAATCGGTCAAGAGGTCTTTTTTATAATTCTTTTTAAAAGTTAATAGGCCTACTGTTGTCTCAACTTTAAAACTGGCCAAGATGGTGTTCCACAGAGCTCCGCCAGAATAAACCAAACTTGTCTTAAATAGGTCGATTCTTCGTAGGGGTAGAATTATTTTGTGTACATGGCGCTGATCACTGACAACAAACTTATTTATAAGCGACTGTGGGGCATGTCCCGATTAAAAAAAATTGAACATAAAGACTGCTTTGTTGTGTTTAAGTTTTAAGTGAAAAGGTAATATATCCAAGCTTATGTAGTCATTCGCTGTAAGTTTTGAAGATTTCAACATGGTCAGCTTTAAAGCACATCTATGAAGACTATTAAGAGGTTTTAAAATGTTATCACTAGGACCGTCCCAAACAGTTGACGCATAATTAATATGATTATAAGACGAATCAATAAAAAGAGTGGAAAAATATTCTACGAGAATGGAAATTTAAAAAGTGTTTTATCTTAAACAATTGAGAGAGAAGAGAGAGAGAGACGAGAGAGAGAGAGAGAGACGATTAGAGGAGAGAGATGGAGAGAAGAATGAATGAGAGAGAGAGAGAGAGAAAGAGAGAGAGAGAGAGAGAGACAGAGAGAGACAGAGACAGAGAGAGAGATTTATATTATCAGCATGTAAACCAAGTTTTGTCTTCACAATATTGTGTGCGTGCTCGCGTGCGCAGGACAGAGGGAGACAGGCAGACAGACAGACAGACAGGCAGACAGACATTATAGAGAGAGACGTGGCCAACGTTATCAGTATGTAGAGCAAGTCTTGTCTTCAATATCATGGTAGTCACTAAACCCATATGATACCGCGAGCGGGTCTTCTCTCTTTGTCACATACTCGTGAGAAGTCATACCATGGCAGGATTACCTGTATTTGTTGTGCTAAATTTACACATTTAATTAAACATTTTGCTCTTTTCTATCGCGATTCATTCGCTGCTTGTGTGCTACTTGCTACTGCGCTGCCCGAGGGTGTAGGCCTACAAACATATTATTAAGAAAGGCCCAATAACAATCTACTTTTTATTTCATTTTTATCAAAACACGCGCGCGCGCAAGCATACGCACGCGCGCTCACACACACACACACACACACACACACACACACGCCACACACACACACACGCACTCTCACACACACATACACACATACACAAACACACACACCACACACACACACACACACACACACAAACAGAAGGAGAGGGAGAGACGAGAGAGCAGAGAGAGAGAGAGAGAAGAGAGATAGATAGAGAGGAGAGAGAGAGAGGATGAGAAGAGAGAGAGAGGGGGGGCACACATTTTGTCCCTGAAGAGACGAGAGAGAGATGAGAGAGAGAAGAGAGAAGAGAGGGAAGAGAGAGAGAGAGAGAGAGAGAGAGAGAGAGAGAGTGAGACACACATTTTGTCTGAATCACTTTAGTGGAAGGACATTAAACTGGAGAAGAAGAAGAAGAGAAGAAAGAAGAAGAAGAAGAAGAAGAAGAAAGAAAGAAAGAGAGCAGAGAGAGACAGAAAAGAAGAAGAAGAAGAAGAGAGGAGGAAGAACACACACACAACACCACACACAACACACACACGACACGCACACAACAGCGCCACACACACCACACACACACACCGCAACATGCACACGCGCCGCACACACGCACACACAAACAAACACACACACACCACAAAAAACACACACACACACACAAACACACACGCGCGTGCACACACCACACACAACCCCACGGCTTGAACCGACAAACAGACAGACTGATAGCCCAGTACAGACAATCGGACGAGTAGAAAGACAACATCACAGGGGGGGGGGGGGGGAACAGAAATAGAGTAGTGGGAGATTAACATTCATAAAAAAAAGATAGTTGTGACATCGACTGTAGCCTGAAGCTACCTCCTTCGATTCCCCAACAACCTAGGAATTTATACTACTTAATAAAAAAAATTCACTTTGTGTCTACGTGTCTGTCTTGCCGAAACCCGGTGGTCTTAGCTTGAAAACCGTTGGTTTAGACCAGCATCGCCCAAGGAATAAAGTGAGGGACAGTTCGAAGAGGTCCATTAGTTAAGTGAGACGGAATGAGTATTGAGCAGCCGGTGGTTATATGCCACAAACCGTTGTCTGCAGCTGTAGATCCTTATAACCAGATATATTCTTGATCAGCATGACCCGAGGAGGGAGGGGTGGGGGCATTTTAAAGTTACCAATAGTAAAAAGAGTGGAAAAAGCGGTAGCCAATGGTGCAAACCGTTGACCATACATTTGTATAACAGCATAATACACAGAATGCAGTGACAGATATTTTGAAGGGACAAAATACTATCGCAAAGTGAGGGTGAAGGATGTGCGATGGCCGAAGGACACAAACCGTTGCCCTTCGCCTAGTTCTCATTCTGTGTCACCCAAGGAATAGAGTAGGAGACATTTTGAAGAGACCAATAGTAAAGTAAGAGCCAAGCGAAGCAAGCGCTGGTGATCTATACAATAATCATTTGGAGGGGTAAGGGGTAGTAGAGTAATTCGATATGTCGAAGCAAAAAAAAAAGTGGCGGAACGGCGAAAC
>CM065680.1:55439030-55546423 GCA_017654935.2 Phymorhynchus buccinoides
CCAGAAACCGGATTTTATGCCTACTAACCCTTTTGTATATTTTTAGTAGGAAGGCTGTGGTGCAACCTTGCTAACTATGATAACATTCCTTTCCAGTGTGTTTGGATGGAGAGTGATGTGGCTTGATCATAGACTTTCATCTATCCGGGTTACGAATCATATCAGTTGACTCAGTACACCTTTTTAGTTTACTGATCTAGTTTGTTAAACTGAAAATCAGATTATGTGTTCTTAGTGATATTGTACCAGTGCAGCCTGTTCTAGCCGAGTTGGGACCCACTAATTCCTACCGACTGAAGCCCTTGTCTACTAAGTCCATCGAGATCTACATCCACCTCTCCTGTGATTATCAGCAGGGCATCGTGGTCAGGACGCTTTATCCCTGACTCACATGCAAGAAGACGGGGCCGCCGCAAAGTCGCCACCGCACCCAGAATCAGCGAGGAGACCACGCCTGAACCATGCCATCCCGCGACGCCGCAACCGGAAAGACTGGGAACTACTCTCCACTGAAGAGCAAGCCTAGTCACCACAGCACTCGCCGATCCCTACGGAGGAAATTCAGCACAGCTATGAGCTAAGTCCCTATAAGACAGTGCAAAAAACATTAACGGAAACCCAAGACACTGAAGACACTTAGTGACCCTTACACAGTCCTTGCTTGGGATGCTAATAACATTCCTAGAAAGGCACAAAATCACGCTGTACACATCTTATTTCGTGGGATTTCAATTGTTTTTCATATTGTCATATTTTGTTTTGGCAGCACCCATTGAGCACTGCTTTATTACTTCTGTCAGCTAATCTTATGCAGCTGTCTTGTCGATTAAAAGTCTAACTATACAAAGTGTCCAAATAATTCTGAAACCTCTTGAATCAGACTATCCTACATAACTTAAAGTCTTGGTGTGACTCACTGGGAAGCACACCCACGACCTACTGATCTCTGTCTGCCGTTTAGTGCAAATGAACCACTTGTATTTTCTTTGAATGCTATTTATGACTTTATTTATTTTGATGTGCATGCTATTTCTGTTTATGTTGAAATATTTAAGTGTTGTTTGATACATTCAACTCATCAGCTTTGTTTTTATTTTGAATAGTTTTATTTACAACCATGGCTGAGATTGTTGAACTTAGGAGGGAACTTAAAGAATGGTGAGAATCTCTAGGATTGTCAGGCCAAGATTTAGCAAATTTTGTCATATCTGAATATGACAAAGAGAAAACTCGCGAGGATGCTAAGAAAGACAAACAGAGAGCCCATGAGGCTCAAGAGGCTGATAAAGCTCGTGAGGCTCAAGAGGCTGACAAAGCTCGGGAGGCTCAAGAGGCTGATAAAGCTCGGGAAGAGGCTGAGAAAGACAAACAGAGAGCCCATGAGGCTCAAGAGGCTGATAAAGCTCGCGAAGCTCAAGAAGCGGATAAAGATAGGGACGCTCAGGAGCAAGAGAAAATCCGTACTCATGAGTTAAGGCAGAGGCAACTAGTGCAGGAAGCCAAAAATAAAGAACTCGAACTTGAGGCCACTGAGCGGGAAAAGGCGCGAGACCATGAGCTAGCTATGAAGCAGCTTGAAAACTCAGCAGACTCCGAGACTGCTGCGCCTCAAAATTTTCACCCTCCCAGCCAGACCCCAGTCATGACCTTCACATTGGAGGCATTCAATGAGGCAACCGAGTCTATCGATGCATTCCTCGATAGATTTGAAAGACTGGCCCAGGAATTTGAGCTTGCTCCGGAAAAGTTCAACCTCAAGCTTGCCCAAAGTCTCGTGTGGTGTGGCTTATGAGGTGTACAGCAAACTTCCATCAAGCCAAGTTACCGACTACCCAGCTTTGAAAGAAGCCCTGCTCAACAGATACCAGTTGACAGCTGACGCCTACCGAAAAAAGTTCCGGACAACCAAAAAAGGTAGGGGAGAGTCATATGCCCAATTTTCAGATAGACTGGGAAACTATCTGACAAAATGGGTGTCCCTTTCTGCCAAATCAGAGTCCTATGATGATCTCCGGGAACTGATGGTTGGCGAACAGCTGCGCGAAACCATGTCCCCAGAGTTACGCACCTTTACTGCCCCTAAGCAAGGTGCCACGACTCTGGCCGACCTCATCCAGCTAAGTGACCGGTACACTCTAGCCCATGATGAACCCAGCGCCCCTAAAAGGCCCAATCTAATTTAATCATACTGTACCAACACTCAAAACAATAGCATATCATACCAATTGGCTGGAAAAACCTTAAGCGTAAACGCTTAGTTACCAAATAACAAAGAGTAAGTCACTCTAGTGACCGTGGGGTTATCCCCCCTTTCCCACTTCCGGTCACGTATATCCACTTCCGTCCCCAACTCATTCTCTATTTACCATGCTTCAAGGCTGTTGATGATAAACCTTACTCCCATTCAAATTCATTTTCAAGCGTTCTTGGTGGGTTTGTTCTGGTTCTGTAGTTTGCTTTGGTGCTAGCTTGCTGTTAGTAGCTAGTCCTCGTTTTCTTTTTCTTCTTCATTTCATGGTTTTGAAGTTTAGAAAATTAATTTTGTTGTTTGGTCTAGCCGGTGTTCAAACTGGTTAGGTAGCCATTTTTGGGGGGTTTCTTGGCACTGCGGTGTTTCAAGTTTTAACTCTGCAGTCTTTTGGTACTTGTAGTTTGCTTTGTTTAGCAACTCAGTTGGTTTGCTAGTTTCTTTAGTGTTTGTTTAAACTTTGTGAAAGTTTTTTTCATTTAGTTTTCCTTTGTCGTCATGGACGATAATTTTGGGGACCCTCCCTCGGGGGTCCCGCGGGTTCCATCTTCGAAGGATTCGAAGTCTGTTCTTCTTGGTCGCGACAATGTCGGGCGTTTCGTTTTGCCCAAGTCATCTTCTTCAAGATCGTCCAAGAGATCGGTTCGAAAATCGGCGAAATCTGACTCTAAAATTTCGCACACAAAACCTCCATCGGACGTTTCGGACAAACCTGTTCTAGGAACTGCGGTTTCTTCTCCTAAGACAGAGCCCACGGCCTCTGTGTGTACTCAGTCGAAGTCGGAACAAAATTCATCCGCACAAACTCCCGAAAAATTCGATGCATTTATCCGTCACCCGCAGAATGGCAGGCTCATTGTTTTCTGTACCAGCAATTACGTCTGTCACCTCCCCGGCTGGGGAGGGTTCTGTTATCTGTCCTTCTGCACAGGTCTCCAGGTCCCCTCCTACATTGTTTCTTCAGGACGCCTTCCGAACTTCAACGGACGAGGACGTTTGTAGACGGACTGTCTACCGTTCCGACCAGGAGGTCGATGCCGACCAGGAGGTAGTTGGCACCACGGACGGTGGTGCAGGTAGACGGACGGTCTACCCGGTCAAGGCGAAGCACACTCTTTCTCGTGAATTCCATGGGGGGAGGTGTCTTAGCCTAGGCAAGAGTGACAACCCGTTCGGCGGGTTGTCGTCTGGCAGTGACTCAACAGTGCGACACCCGGAGCGGGGTGTTCGCCTGAGTCACACTAGTCCAGCCCGCTCTTGGCCTCCTGAGAGGGTCGGTCGACGGGGTAGCTACGCTCCCGACCCTCTCCATGACCGTCCGAAAGAGGGCTCCACATCCGTGGTTCACCTCTCTTCGGGATCTCAGCGTCGGGCCGCACTGTCTGCCTCAACGACCAAACATGCCCGGCTGGGCTGGTCAACAGTGCCCGGTGAGGGCGCGAGATCTGCTCGGTCTCGCCCTTCCCGCCGGAAGGAACGCTCCCCGATCCGCTCTCCACGCGTAGTCTACCGTGGCAGACGTTCTCGGGTCGACTCCTCACGTTCCCCCGGTTCCCGCGGCTGCCGGTCCCCGGCCCCGCATCCCCATGTGAGGGATTTCTCCCCGGTTCAGTACCGGTATGTGCAGAGGGTCTCCCTCGAGGCTCCCTCTTCGGAGGAGGAGTACTCACGAATGGCCTACTCCGTTGCGGGGTCCCCCCCATGGGAGGAGGCCTCTCAAGCACACTCTATCCAGTCAGAGTCTGCAGAGTCGTCCAGATGTAGTTCTCCTGTCTCTGCCCATGGGCGCCGGGCGGATCATTCCTCTCCTCAACGCCCTGCTCCGTGGTCGAAGTCGGACCTACTGAAACTAATCAAGCCAGTGTGTGTCGACGTCGTGACTAAGCCTACGTCGGTGCCACGGTCCTCTTCTTCTAGGGTGGTCGACTCCTTCAAAGCACCCAAGGAGTCGTTTCGATTCAAGTGCCCGGAGTCCACTCTTCATGCCCTTGACAAGGCGGAGATTTCGCTCCAGACTGGAAAGATTCCTACGGAGCAACGATCGGACTCAGAACCTGACATGGAACAGGATGCTTCTACGCCCATAGGCTCCTTCAGGGTTCCGCGTTTTGTGTCTCCTTTTTCTCTCGACACTGCTATGCTCCCCTTTGAAGAGTCTTCGCACCTCTCCAAGTCGGAAATGTCTAAGCTCTTCCTGTCTTCACAGAACCCAGGACCTCTCCACCTCTCTGCTACGTCAGCTAAGACTCTGGAGATGTCGTTATCGGACACACTCAAGTCGTGCAGCGTGATTTCTTCCTTGCACTCCTCTCTGGCTCGTCTCCTCGGTCGTTCCCCGTCTCTCAAGCCAGACGAATTTCAACTGTATGAGGAGATAGACGAGGCTTCTGTCGGATCCCTCATCTCCCTCCTGGACGACGCCCTGGTCAGTCAAGTGGACGTCGTGGCTGCCCTCAAGGTACAAGTTGCTGCTCTGCGCCGTGACCACGTCCTCTCTACATCCTCGAGGCTCTCCAAGGAAGAGAAGGAAAGACTGCGTTCCCTTCCCCTTCCCTCCAAGGGTGTGTTTGGCAGCAAGCTGTTGGACAAGTCGTTGGACTCGGCAACCAAACGCAAGGCGGAGGTTTCTCAAGTCGCCCTCATCGAGGCTGTCACCAAGCGCTTCCGCTTGGACTCGCAAGGCACCCAGCAGAATCGTGGGACGTTTAGGCCTTCACGCCCCTACCAGGCATTCAGGTCCTCCTACAAACGTCACACTTCGTTTCGCCGGGCTTACAAGCCTGTCTCCACTCAGCCTCGCGAGCCTCAATCTGTCAGAGGGAAACCCTCCTCTTTCCGCGGAGGGAAGTCTTCTGGGCCTCCCAGGCAGCCTTTTCGGTAGGGCCCGCATCCTCCCTAAGTCCTCCAACCGCCCCTACTTCCTGCGTAGGCGCTCTGAGCGCAGCGCTACCTGCTTGGAACACTCTAGTAGGCGACGGTTGGACTCTTCGGGTGGTGCGGGCAGGGTTCCGGTTCATGTTCCTGCAAGAACCTCCTCTCTCGCGCACTCCTATTTCGTTCCCACCACCGGTGGACCCGGAGAGACTTTTAATCCTCCAAGCAGAGGTCGAGTCTCTGCGTCTCAAGGGTGCGGTCGATCTGATCCTGCACCCAGGTCCAGGATTCTACTCCCGTCTTTTTACTGTCCCAAAGAAGACGGGAGGGTTCAGACCGGTCCTGGATCTTTCTCCTCTCAACAAGTTTCTTCGCCCGGTGCGCTTCAAGATGGAGACTGCGGCCTCCATACGCGCGTTCATTCAGCCCGGGGACTGGGCCACCTCGATCGATCTGAGGGACGCGTACTTTCATATTCTGATTCATCCATCAAGAAGAAAGTTCCTTCGGTTCGTTTGGAACACAGACGTTTTCCAATTCAAGGCTCTGCCCTTCGGTTTGTCTTCCGCTCCTTGGATCTTCATGAAGATTACTCGGCAATTCGCTGCCCTAGCAAGGGCAAGAGGAGTTCGTTTGCGTGTTTACCTGGACGACTGGCTCGTCCTCGATTCGAGTCAGTTGATAGGCCAGACACACACCTCTCAAATCGTGTCTTTAGCCAAGACACTAGGGTTCCAACTCAACCTCAAGAAATCGGACCTGACACCCAGTCAGAATTTCTGCTACCTGGGAATGCGTGTGGACACTGTGAAGTTTTCTGTTTCCCCGTCTCTAGAGAGAATTCAGACTCTGACAGAAACCTTGGACTCGATTCTCATCGCGCCAGTGATATCTCTTCGACAGTGTCTACGCGTCTTGGGGTTGATGGAGTCTATGTCGGAGCTGCTCCCTCTGGGCAGACTCCACAAGCGAGACTTACAAAGACAGGTGGCGATCCTCTTCCCGGATCTTTCGTTGCTGGAGAGTGTGGTTCCAGTCGGACCTTGGCTGCGTCATTCAGTGCGTCAGTGGCAAAATCAGACCTGGTTAAACAGTTCAGTTCTAATTCGTGTGCTAAGGACACAGTTCTTCCTCTTCACGGACGCCTCAAGAGCGGGCTGGGGAGCCCACATCGATCACGACGAGATCGCCGGACTCTGGACTCTAGAGCACACTCCCCTGCACATCAACCTCCTAGAAATGGAGGCTGTTCGTCTCGCTCTTCTCCACTTCGCTCCTCTCCTTCACGGGCAGTGGGTAACCGTCGCAAGCGACAACACAGCCTGCCTGTCCTACCTGCGTCGTCAGGGTGGGACGAAGTCGACGTCTCTCTCTCTGGCCGCCGAGAACATTCTGTTGTGGGCTCACAGCCAGGATATCGCCCTGTCAGTGGAGTTTGTCCCCGGCAAACTAAACGTCATTGCGGACCAGTTAACTCTTTCAATCCTGCAGACCGGTTTTCCGGTTTCATGGCTTAATACCTTTCAATCCTGGAGAACGGAAAACCGTTCTGGAAGAAATAACTCCTTTCAATCCGAGAGACCGGTATTCCGGGATCGTACTTTGGACTTCCCGCAATTTGCGCCATCAAAGTGCATCATTTACCCTTGACCCAACCGCTAACGGGACTGTTTATGAATGGAATGTGATGCCAGACCCCCCAGCCGTTTACCCTTCCCTTTCCCCCAACCCCTCCTCCTTCCAGCTCTGTGGGAAAGGGGTCGTTTTGAGTGAATGCGTGTAGTAGGTGTGTACTGTGCACGTGGCAGTTTTTGTTGGCAGTGAAAATGGAAGGTGGAGAAAATTCTGATTCTGACCAATTTTGACAGAAGAAGAGTGAGTTTAGTTCGTGGCAGCTATTGAAGCGCACATAGGTGGTGATGATGCTAGTGGTGAGGAGTTAGATTATCAAAACTTACCTTTGTTCTACACTCGACCGAGTTTTGAGTGGATTAGGGGGAATTATGTCACACCAAAACCGAAACTAGGACGGAATTCAAACATCGATCAGGGCCTGTGTGTGTGTTAGACACATCAATGAAAGCGCTAGATTATTTTCAGTTATATTACTCTGATGAAGTGCTCAGTTCTCTGCTAGAATACACCAACAATAACACCTAAAAAAACGCACCGAGGAGCCAGAGAAAAACAAAGGTGTAGGTGACAAGCACACCTGTGTGTTGTGCACGGCACGACACCCCAAGTACAAGCATGCACACACTGGTGTCAGCTATACTGACACCCCTTCAAAAAGTGTCAAACTACAATGATGTGTGAAAAGTGTGGTATCTGTGCTGCAAACAGCGTCACAGTGACTGCTTCAAGGTGTGTCACACACGTGTCACCTATGTGTGACATGTGATGTGATGACTGTGACAGGGGTACATACATGCGTAGATAGGGAACGTGAAAATATTATCTGTGTAAAAAAAAGTGCAAAATAGTGTGGTGCTTGTTCTCTATATATTTGTGTTGTATCCATACATAATCGTCAAAACAGACAATAAACTGTTGATGTGTTGGGGACAATTATGGTGACAATGGTGACACTTATCTGTGGAGTAATGACAAGCACAATGCATGGGGATGTACAGGAGGCATCGCTTGGTGAGTACGTGAATGAAATATACAATTTGCTTTAAAAACACTGACCTGCATGTATGGCATGATGGTATGTTTTATGTTAAATAGTAAACTTACCTGTTTTACACCTGTGTGTCATCTGTCATGTCACCATAATGTGTCAACATGGTCACAAACAGCTTCTCACATCAAATCCCTACACAACGGTATATGACATTCTTAGGTTCGTGTAATGTGGGTTACTGCCGTAAGTCTCTAAAATAAGTACCCCATTATCACATTTTTAACCCTCTATAAATCCAGGAATGAAGGGAATAGATAGATAATAGAAACATAGGAATGAGGGGAAGTAACAGTTAGTGTAAAACCAGGAATGAAAGAGTTAAGCAGGTCGTCCCAGATCCTTCCGACAGAGTGGACTATCGCACACTAAGTTCTTCGACCAGTGTGGGATCTCTGGGGAAAGCCGTGGCTGGGTCTCTTTGCGACTCGTCACAACTCTCGCCTGCCCCTGTACGTCTCCCCTGTCAAGGACCCTCAAGCGTACGCTCGCAACACGTTCACGTTCCGCTGGACCAACCTCTACGCGTACGCTTTTCCTCCGACACCCCTGATCCCGAAGGTGTTGGAGAAAGTGGCAAGGGACTCCCCGCAGCTCATCCTGATCACTCCCTTCTGGCCAACCAGACCCTGGTTCCCGGAAGTTCTGGCCCTGGCAAAGGCTCCTCCTCTCCACCTCCATCTGACCCCAAAAACTCTGGTTCAACCTCGAACAGGAATTGGTCATTCAAACCCAGGCGTGCTCAATTGACCGCCTGGAAACTATGAGGTTAGGCCTTCTTCGTCAAGGCTTCGCCAGGAGGTCAGTTGATCTGCTTGCTTCCAGAAGACGGAGTACGAACACCCTGTACAACCTTCGTTGGCGTTCATGGTTTTTGTACTGTAAAGCTCATAAGATCGATCCTCTGCGCCCGTCGGCAGTTGAGTTTGTTCATTTTTTGTCACACCTGTATTCGGAGAAGGGTCTCTCGGCTAAGACCCTTTCGGGCTACAAGTCTTCGGTGGCGAACACGATCTCTATGACCCTTGGTTCATGTTCAGTGTCTGCTCTAGCTTCCCCTTACGTTGCGCACTTCATCGATGCAGTCAGGCTTAGGACTCCCTCACGCTGCGTTCGTTTCCCTCAGTGGGATGTGTTCTTAGTCTTGAATTTTCTAAGAGATAAATGTGAGCCCCTGGGCAGTCTCTCCCTCAAGATGTTGTCCTACAAAACTCTGTTCTTGATCGCTCTTGCCTCTACTCGTAGGGTCAGTGGTATCCATTCTCTTAGTGGTCTCCCTCAGGATGTTGAGTTCGACCCCTCCGGTATGTCGGTTACTCTTTCTCTTCTCCCTGAGTTCAGGGCTAAGACCCAGCCAGGGGATGTCGATTCTGCGACCGTTACGATCTCTAGTTTGGATCCCATCCTTTGCAGTGATGACTCAGAGATTCACATTTGTCCAGTTCGCTGTCTAAGGCACTAGCTCCTTCAGGGGTTCTAAGAGGCGGCTGTTCATTTCTTTGAACAAAAAGTATGGCAAGGACCTATCCAAGTCTACTATCTCTAGGTGGCTGGTAGAAACTGTTAAGCTGTCTTACGCCAGCTCTAGTTCTTCTTTGCCGGGCAACCCCATCAGAGCGCATGAAGTTAGGGCAATCAGTGCTTCCCTGGCGCTCTCCAGAGGAGTCCCCCTCACCAAGGTCATGGAGGCGGCCACATGGCGTTCCGTCAATACGTTCCTTAGTTTCTACCTGAGGGACGTATCCATCAAGAGGTCAGACGACTCATTTGCCATCAGGCGGACTGTCGTGGCTCGTACTCCCATCTCCTGTTAACTCTCGTCAGTATTGTTTCTCAACCGTTCCCTTCTGGGGTAAGTCATGTATGACCTATGGGGGAAAAGAGATTGGAGTATTATGGAATTTAAGATATGATGTTTAGGGAATTTGAATGTATATACTGTGTGTTGGTTTTCATTCTTCCCTTGTTCGCTTGGGCGCATCACCCTCCTCGATGATAGTCTGCTATTGTTTTGAGTGTTGGTACAGTATGATTATATTAGATTGGTAGATTTTTTATTAATCTTACTATCTATATAATTAAATACTTACCAACACTCAAAACAATCAAAGGTTCCCACCCATCCTCCCTCCTGATGCTAGGGTAAATAGGAATGAGTTGGGGACGGAAGTGGATATACGTGACCGGAAGTGGGAAAGGGGGGATAACCCCACGGTCACTAGAGTGACTTACTCTTTGTTATTTGGTAACTAAGCGTTTACGCTTAAGGTTTTTCCAGCCAATTGGTATGATATGCTATTGTTTTGAGTGTTGGTAAGTATTTAATTATATAGATAGTAAGATTAATAAAAAATCTACCAAACTGCAGCAAGTTGTTGGGTCAAATGCTTCAAACCCCAACTCCAACCAGAATCTGCCCGGGAGATGGACTAACAGTGGGTCCAATGGTTCTACCCATGAACGACAACCACTGGGACAGCAGCTATATTGCTCATACTGCAAGTCCAACACCCACAACCGGGACGACTGCAGGAAACTTGCCTACAAGCGACAAAATGTTGCAACTATGCAAGTCGTCTCCACTTCGCAGAACTGCACCAACCCCTCCCCAATCCAGTGTCCAGGCACACCGTCAGTCGTCGGACAGGCGACTGTCAACAACATCCCTGTTCAGTGTCTATATGACACTGGACTGTCATGCGACGCCATCGTCTGCGGATCCCTAGTCCCCGCGTCAGCATACACCGGCGACTTCATCGCTCTGCAAGGCCCTGATGCTTCAATCCCCCCATCCACTTTGCCAGTCGCCATAATCAATGTCGACACCAGATTTGTAAAGGGACCCATCAAGGCAGTGATCATGGACAGTCCTGTCTATGACCTCATACTGGGATCACAGTATGTGTTTTTAGGGCACCCCTCTCAACCTGCCATAGATTCAGCAGCCTTCCCTTCTCCTCAAGCCACAAACCAACTCCCTCCCTCCTTCCCAAAGAGCAAATCACCCTCAGCGGGAAAGAAACCTCTCAACGCGGCAAACCAAATTGCCGCGCAAGCCAACCCAGAGCGTCCCAAGTCCCCAAGTCCGCCACAACTTGGAAAATCCTTCCCAAGGAATGTCCGCCACACGACCCAAGACCACTCGCCGCCGGTACCTCAGGTGACTGCACCTAAAGGCAACCCTGGACCCGCAAACAACCACCGACGTTACCATCGGGACAGGCCGCCGCACATCCAGCCATCACCTACCCCTCCCTTTCAGCGAGTGGCAGTCGACTTGGTCGGGCCTCTACCTCAACGGAAGAAGAAATTCCGGTACATAGTCACCGTGGTCGACATATGTACCATGAAGTGCGATGCCGCCCCAATCTCCTCACTTGATGCTAGCCAGGTAGCCGCGGCACTCAAAGCCATTTTTGCCCGAATCGGCCTACCAAACCACATCATCAGCAACGATGAGTCCAGGCTAAAGGGGAAACTCAGGCAAGAGGTGTTTGCTATCCTGCAATCAACCTTGGGACAGCTCAACACAGGATTGCCGCACCAACCTCAGTCGGAATCCATTCTACTGATCTCAGTTGGAATCCATTCCACTGATCTCCAACCCACCTGCTCCTTTGAACTCTGTGCTGCGACCAGACGTTCCACCATTCCAGCCGACCCAGTCTCACCACTAATTTGTCCCTGTCGCCCAAGTCGAAAGTGGAGTCGGCGTTCCACAGGAAGATTCCGGTACCAGAATCTTTTCTTCGGAGGGCCGTGACACGTGCCAGTGATGTAACCGGCTCGTGATCGTTCTGTACTACTATGCATAATATAACATCATCTTGTGACTTGTCGACTGCTATAAACCAATGGCAGGCTCTCGGGTGTTTGAAATTGGAGGGGAAAATTTGAGTAGTGAGGAAAGTTAGCCTACACATTCTCTCTCACAATACCTCCAAACCCTGGCGAAGCAACATTGCAGACTCAACCTCTCTCCCAGCCAGTCCTAATAGCCCAACTAGTGAGAATTATTGATAGCTGGTGATTGAGATTTGTTTTTTGTTAGATCCTATTTTTGATCTAGATCCTATGTTCAATGATGAATATGTTATTGAAAAGAAGTGGTAAACATTCTGTTCTAATTATGTGCACTGATTATTTGTGTGTGTGTTTTTGACTTTAACTCTTTTGGTACCAGAACCGGATTTTATGCCTACTAACCCTTTTGTATATTTTTAGTAGGAAGCCTGTGGGTTGCAACCTTGCTAACTATGATAACATTCCTTTCCAGGTGTTGGATGGAGAGTGATGTTGGCTTGATCATAGACTTTAATCTATCCGGGTACTGAATCATATCAGTTGATTCCAGTACACCTTTTTATGTTTTACTGATCTCAGTTTGTTAACTGAAATTCAGATTATGTGTTCTTAGTGCTATTGTACAAGGGCAGCCTTCTAGCCGGTTGGGAACCACTAATTCCCTACCGACTGAAGCCCCTTGTCTCTAAGCCATAGAGATCTACATCCACCTTCTCCTGTGATTATCAGCAGGGCATCGTGGTCAGGACGATCATCCCTGACTCACAAGCACCAAGACGGGAACGCCGCGAAAGACGCCCCGCACCCCGAATCCACGAGGAGACCACGCCTGAACCGTGCCATCCCGCGAAGCCGTAACCGGAACGACTGGGAGCTACTCTCACCTGACGAGCAAGCCGAGTCAACCCAGCACTCGCCGATCCCTACGGAGGAACTTGACAACAGCTAAGTCCGCAGGACCGCGCCAATCATGTGAACTTTCCTCCGGACAATTAAGATAATTAGTGACCCTTCCCGCTTGGGGCTAACCTTCTAGAAAGACAAGTCTTGTAAATCCTTTCGGATTTCATTGTTTTTTCATTCATATTTTGTTTTGGCTCCATTGAGCTGCTTTATTATTATTGTTGCATAATCTTATGCAGATTTTGTGAGTAAATAAAATACAAGTGTCAAATAATTCTGAACCCTTTGGTCAGACTGATGAGAGTGGAAGTCTTGTAATTTCATGTAAAACCCTACTTCTCTCTGTCTGCCATTTAGAGCAAATCAACCACTTGTATTTCTTACAATCATACGAGCCAGAACCCGGGCACAAATATAAATTTATTAGATGAAAAGGGGCCGGGAAAGTTGCTCATCTCCCATACCCTAGAGAAGTGGGCTAAAGGCAAATTTTCTATTTGAAAATTTAACACACTAAAATCTTCCCTAGAGACTTAGCCTTTTAACCCATTACCTCGTCACACCAGCATTGCCGGATTATGAGTATTTGTGAAGCAACGAATTTCCTATTTATAAACGTTTTGTCGGTTTCTTGCATACAGATAAATATTTACATGCCTTTACCAGGAACTTTATATTTTTAGGATTGTTTAAGTCAAGTTATGAGCAGGGCGGCCCCTGGACCCCTGCCGTGCAGGATTTTTGAAATTTCCCAGGAGCACCTATGTACTTGTTTCTGTTCGATGCCAGGTCTGCCATCCTTTCAGGCCTGCCCCAGCACCAGAATGGGATGTACGGCCTGCATCAGGGCGTGCACCACTTTAACACCTTTGATGGTGTGCGCAGTCTGCCGCTTATCTTGTCACGACACAGTGTCAGAACAGGTCAGATGATCCTGCCAAAGGCGGAAGAAAAATTGAAGGAGAAATTGAATTGATGGATGATAGTGTGGGGGTGGGGGTAGATTTTGCGATTTTTTGTGTGTGCTTTGCATTAGAGAGGGAGAGAGAGAATTGAATTGAATTGAACCTTTATTTTACAACGGTAAAAGTATTGGCATACAGTAGCCATTTTTCATACTTGCCGTTAACATACACAAACAAATAGATGAAACGTTAAAGCGAACTGATACTAATAAAAAATTAAAAAATTAAAAATTAAAAAAGTCTTAAAACACATAATCATATGAAGGTACGTTAATAAACAGATAAACACACAAAAATGAACCATAATCATCCATAGTAAAAAATAAGAAAATAATTCAGCAATAGAGCATACATGTATGACAACAATATTAAAATCATTGCATGCATAGCAAACACTATTATGAGAAAAAGAGAAGAGAGAGAGAGGGAAATGAAATGAAATGAAATGACACTTTATTTTACAACGGTAGAAGTATTGACAGACGATTGCCATTTTTCATACTTGCCGTTAACATAAACACATCGACATAAAACATAAGGTAATAGACAATGAAAAATTAACAGTACTAACATGTAGTCTGAAACCATGCACCATAAACACAATATAAGAAAGCAAGCACGCTACATCATACATCGCCCTTTTTCACGGCACACATGTATCACCCTTTTTCACACGACAAGAATATGTAGTAAGCGCAACAACAGACTATAGAAAATAAGGACTATAATAACATGAGTATGGCACTATGCATAACAAGTTGTATTGTAGACAGGACCCAAGCACCAAAAAATAAGTTTAAAGTACATAGGAGAGACATGGTAGGCGTATAGCTTTTAAAAAGATCATGCAGTATTTGCAACTAGTGAAAAAAATAAAAATAAAAATACTGTGTGCAATATGTGTAAGTTTGCACATCTGAACGAAAAAGTATTACTCTCTTAAATTTCTTTCAATTCTGCGATTGAAAAAGATCCACATGTCGATCTTTTGTTTTGTTTTTGTTTTTGTAGCAAGCAATGTCAAGTAGTAATTTAGAGAGAGAGAGAGAGAGTGTGTGTGTACATTAAGATAGGCTGAAAGTTTATTGTATATTCTTTCTAATTCTTTCTCTTAATCAATTCTTTTAATTTAACAACATGTGACTTTGAGGGGGAAACATTTTATATTAATTACTGGTAAACACAAGAAAATGAATAATACTTTTTAATAGCTATGGTTTTTGTTTGTAAAAACATAGTGTTATGATGGCTGGTGAATCGAAGTTCGTATCCTAACTGTTAACGTTGTGATATGTTCATGTAGTAATGTGCACACATTTTTTTGTGCTTGCAAGACATGGTTGGATGTACTCTTGAAAATATGATAGAGAGAGCACAATGTGTGTTTTTAAATTGCTTTGTTGGCCTCTTTACCACTTGGTGAACAATCCAGAAGGGAAAACGAAGATTGGAAACTAAAGGAAAATATACCGTCTTAACTAATTCAAGTCGTTCCGGCCATATATGTCCAGAATTAATAGATAGCTGTCAATTTTACGCATTTGCTTCAAGGGAAGTAAATCTGTGCACACCATACCTTGGTAACTTCTAAACTCGCTTCACTCCCTTAGACCACAATTTTGCCCCTGACTTTGCTTTTGTAGTGGTTCGTTGTGGGGGGAACCAATCGGTGTAGAGTTTTTCTATATAAAGTGTATATATTAAAAAAATCTGGTCTACCGCTTCCCTATATCTAAGCATGAAGTAAAAACCTGTAATCTTCTTTCATTTCTCCTTTTGTGCATGGCTGGAGTGATTTGTGATTTTTTTAAATAATTCAAAATCGTTGCAATTTTTGTCTGTCTGTCTTTTATTCGTTAGTTTGTTTTGTTTCTGTGTTTCTTTCTGTCTTCTTGTTTTTCTTATTCAGACATTTTCAACATCTTTTGTACTTGTCTTTAAATTGAAATTGTTTGTGTTTTTGCTCTTGGCAACACTAGTACATATTTGTGTCAATTTCTTGAATTTGTTTTAAATCTAAAATCAGGAATCATTGGAAAAAAGCATGTGGGGCCAAAGTATGTGTACCCCTTTGACTTTGCGGAAACGGAGGAGAATCATTCCATACTTCAGGTGGGGCGAAATATCACCTTTATGCGACACCTGGCTCGACAGTTTCTGCAGAATGTCTCTGATTCTAGGTATTTGTGTGTGTGTGTGTGATGAATAAAAAGTATTACTGATGAATATATGGGATAGGGGGCGGGGAAGGGAGGGGGTGGGGGGCAGTGTTGGACTAACGTTGATGCAAGGGTGGTATGTGTTTGCTTTATAATTTTTCCTAACACATGTCTGAATGTATGTATGCATGTATGTATGTATGCATGTCTGTATTATCTATCTATCTATCTATCTGTCTTTCTATCTATGTATCTATGTAGGCCTATCTATGTATGTTTGTGTATGTATACATGTAGATATGTAATGTTGTATTATGAATGTATGCATATAGACTAAGATATTTGTATGATATATAATTTGTGAATGCAAGTTGTATGTTTGTATGTATGTGTAAACATATGTATATATGTATAAGTTAGATGGATGGGTAGATAAATGGTTGTATACGTGCGCATGATGTGTGTGTGGTTGTGGTGTGTGTCACCAAGAATTTTATGTGCGCACAGTCGCATATTTCTTCTTCTTTTTGTTATATATACTATGTCTCTGTCTTTATTGTGTTGTTTTGTTGATTGTTTTATTGCTGCAAAAAGAATTTCCTGTAAAATGGACAATAAACATATTGATTTATATTGATTGATTGATTGATGGTCCCATAGAAATTCTGAATCTCCAGTGCAAATCTCCACCAAGGGAAGGAGACTCGCTTTTCTGTAAGATTGTATATCGTCGGTGAAATTCAAAAACCTTGTACCGGTATCTTAATTTTGGTAGTTTAGAGAAAAATGAACAAAACTGTTTTAAAAATTAAATGCGTTTACCACAATGATGAATATGTTCAAGGCATTGCGAGTTTAGTCCTGCATTTAAAAAAAATTGCTGTAAAAAATTTTTTTTACACTTGAAAAGAACAAAGATTCGATGTTTTTCTGAATTTGTGACTTACGAGTTCTTCTTCTATTTTCACAACCTCATTTACCCCAGATAGAAAGTCGTTAGAGATATGAGCTTTTGGTGGAATGTGGCGGGAAAATGTATCTAAAAAAATCGAGATATTTTTTTTAATTTTCACCGACGATATGCTGTTGTAGTAAAGGGTAGTAACTCACGAGCTGGACTGGCTGGCTTCTCTTGGACTATAGTATAAACCCGACTGAATGAAAGAGGGAGTGAGAGGGAGAGA
Organism: Phymorhynchus buccinoides; assembly: GCA_017654935.2. Taxonomy (NCBI): domain Eukaryota; kingdom Metazoa; phylum Mollusca; class Gastropoda; order Neogastropoda; family Raphitomidae; genus Phymorhynchus; species Phymorhynchus buccinoides. Next base: position 55,455,851 of record CM065680.1, read on the forward strand.
GATAGAGAGTGTGTGCGTGAAGTGTAGCGAGTGGGTTTGCTATTTTTTATACTATTAGTAGAATTTGAAGAAACGAAGATGACTAGTTCAATAAAATTCACAACAAATTAAAAAAGTCGAAATTGAAACCCAAAATAAAAGGTTTAATAACAACAAAAAACAGAGCAAAACAAATCACGATGTTTCGGGTTCAACCCGTTGTTCAGTGCTAAAAATAGATATGACATAGTGACATACATGATGTAAAGACTAAACAACTTGTGATGCAATGCTAAAATTGATGATGGACAGTGACATCACTTAAGTAAAAATGATGACAAATAAACTTACTACGATTAATATGAAATAAAGATCTACCAGATTGGATTATCCAAAACAAAAAATATTGTAGAAAAGTTCATTCTCTCTCTCTCTCTCTCTCTCTCTCTCTCTCTCTCTCTCTCTCTCTCTCCGATTCTTTCATTTCCCACTATCTCTCCCATTCCCTATTTCTTTTACACCCTCTCACTCTATGCATAACCGTATGTGCACATTCATCAGTGAGTATGACGTATTATCGAAATATAAAAGTACAAAGGGAAAACAACTATATTATGGATATCTAGAATCAACTTCAATGCACTTGACACTACACGATATACAATACACCCGCATCCCCATCTGCACTTCCACCACAAATACACACACACACACACACACACATGCACACACACACACACAAGCACACATACACATGTATTAACAAACATAAAAGAATTTTTTTTTTAATATAAACACACATACGGACATACATAAAACAAAAAATAAAATAAGCATATACACAATAATTCTTTACAAATACACACAAACGTATAAACACATGCATAGCCATATACAATCACCCACAGACACATCTAAAATCAAGCACGTACACACACATACATACACATTCACACGTACGCATGCATGTATGAGCACATACACACACAAACATGCACATAACCCACCCACCCACCCACCCACCCCCACACACACACGTCATACACCCACACCCACACACACGCACATGTTCACACACACACTTGTATAACAGTATAATGTACAACCTAAATGAACATGTATATAAAGTCCGTGTAATATAGGTCCGCGCACACATTTTTGCGTGCTGAAGGCTGTGAAGGTTGGCCAGTAGAAAGGAACTAAGCACAACAACCAAGCCAGGGTCAGCTCCAAAACTGTTTTAAGAGCGGATATTCATCCCGCTGGGGCAGAATGTGCCCAGCTTGCGCGCAAAGTACATTTCTGTAAATTTTCTTTTGGCTCGCCCTGTGCCATTCTGCCAGATGACACACATGGTGAGGTGGTCGATACAGTGCCCTGGCCTCTGAAAGTGTTCCCCGACCTGAGTACTGTATCCAAGACTGGCAGCACGGAGGTGTTCCTCACCATGCTCTGCAAGAGTCCGGTACGTCTCCCCCACATACAACATCATGGGCGCGGTGCTGCTGCCTAGTGAGCAAATGACCACATAGATGACGTCGCTGGACCGGCAATTGAAATGCCGCCGCACCTCCACTGTACCTTTTGGGCCCTTGATGATGTTGGTAGCGTTGACGTGCCGGCAAATCTTGCACTTTGTTTGTTGGCAAGGGTGCGTCCCAGGGGTCGGATGTGGGACATCTGGAGGGAGACGTGAACGTACAAGGTGGTCCCTGAGATTTGTATCTCTCTTGTGGCTCTCAAGAGGTGGCTCAGGAAATGCTTCTTGAAGAAGCGGGTCATTTTGAATGATGGAGAAGTTTTTTTAGTAGAATGTTCTTCACTTTGATGTTGTGAGGATGATATGTAATACACAGCATGGGTCGGCTCTCCGCAGCTGACTGCCTGTCAGTGGGACGAAGGGTGGCTGCTCTGGAGGTGTCGCTAGCTCTCTGTAGTGCTGCTCCAACGGTGTTGTCAGGGTACCCTTGTTTCTGAAAGAACCCCTTCATCTCTGTGGCCTCAGACTTGAAGTTCTCGTCTGAACTGCAGAGACGACGAAGCCTGAGAAACTGGGAGTAGGGGATGCTGGTTTTCGTGGAATGGGGGTGGCTGGAGGAGAAGTTGAGATAGGAGTGAGAGTCAGTTGGTTTATAGTGGACTGATGTGTGGAGCTTGTTTGAGTCAGGGTGAATGGAGACCTTGATGTCAAGGAAAGGGATAGACAAAGTTGAAATTTCATGGGTGAATTTGATGGATGGGTGGAAAGATGAGGCAAAGTCAATGAACTCCATCAACTCTGGCAGAGAGCAGGTGGCAACACCAAAGCAGTCATCGATGAATCTTTTGAAGAGCTCTGGCACTGTGCCTGAAAAGGCCTGGAATATCTGCTCTTCAATGTGACCTACAAAGAGGCACGCGTATATCATATGATGGTCCCATTTTTGTGCCCATTGCCACACCTTTTGTTTGCTTGTAGAGCCTGTCCCCAAAACTAAATGAGTTCATGTTAAGAACAAGTTCGGCTAGGCGAAGCACAACCACGGGGTCAACATCAATGCTGCTCTTCGGCAAGAAGTGCTTGATGGCGATGAGCCCATCGTTGTTATAACAGACTCTTACTTGAGTAGAGAGTGACTGATTGAATGGTTGTGATTTTCAGGGTATTTTTAATATCACTGTACATGGAAGGCTTGACTTACGTGGTAGAGAAAGATAAAGGCAAAAAGGTATGGAAGACAAGATGAAGGGAAGGATTATTGGTTTGAGAATGTGAAAAACACTAGTGTGGCAATAGCAGTAACATAGGAATTATGGAGATAGGATTCCTGATAAGAATTATTGACTGGTTTGTCTATGCATTCTTGAGTGAGTGGTGTCACTGTGTGTGTGTGTGTGTGTGTGCCAAAGTCAAAATTACTTTATTATCTGAACAAGAGAAATTACATTGTGGTCTCATGATACAAGGGCAACAGAAAACAAAATATCCATGCATTTGAACAAAATAAAAGGAACAGAGAACAAAAATCAAGGTACACAAAAAAATAATAAAAGCAAAGTTCATCTTACCAATGAGGCTTTATACCGAAAGTTATCTGCCCCTGTCTCGCGACCTCAAATGCGAACGCCACGTACTTAAGATTATCGCCCTTGCCTGTCAGGAACTAGTGGTATGTAGCCACAGAAGATTATCTGCTCCTGACTTGTCACCAGGGGGCATCGGCAGTTCGGCCCTAAAATTATCGCCCTTTCGTCTCGGCAAGGAGTAGCCTCATTATAGATAAGCAACAACCTTCTTTATACTCAACGAATGTACCGCCCCCCCCCCCCTTTCCCATCCTCTTCACATCCCCAACCATTCTACCCAATCCACTTCAATCCGCCCCCTCCCACATTGGTACAAAGTATGAACAAAATTAGGTAACACACAGAGCCAGTATTATTGAGTATACTTTTGAGTCTTCCCCATAACATGCTCCTTCATACGCCATTCACTCTTTACACCCAACCACACTCTTCCTCAGCTCCCCTCTCCTCTTACTACTATATCTCTCTCCTTTCTGTGTGTGTATGTGTGTAGACAAACACATCGCGCGTGTGCGTGTGTGTGCGTGCGTACGTGCGTGTGTGTGTGCATGAATATAACTGAATTGTTTTGTGAATGTTTATAGGCTTTATCTTTTTACCATAAAGCACTGAGCACTTTTTTGGCTCAAGTATGATACCCACATAAATGTGATATTCTTCTTCGATCGCTCAGACAGTTTCCTGTCAATTATGAGCGCAGATGCGTCATGCTGCTGTTATGCGCCTAAGTAAGAAATAATTAGGCCCAGCATGTCCGACTTCGGCTTGAGCAAATCTTTTTGAAAGTGTTTCTTGAAAAAAGGCAGGAGAATGGACTGGTAAGGCAGAAAGTAGTAGATGACAGCAAGCAAAGGGAAAAGGCAGAATCAAAGAGAGTGACAGATTAGAGGAAGTTACAAGCACAGAACTTCCAGAAGGTGGGAGAACTATGTATACAAAAGACCCCCCAGTATCCCCACGGGGAGAAAATAAATGTATAATTATATTGATAAAATTTTATATTCATCATATTGTTCAGACGCATGTTTTTCATCCAATGCGTAGAAAGTCTTGGTAGAATTGGACAACAGAGGCTCTTCAATTAAGTGTTTCAGCCCTGAAACACAGACACTCTTAGAAGACACATACACACTCATATGCACACAGACATACAGTACACACAGACTGCCATGAAGTACACAGACATACAGTACACACACACACATTCTTATACACACACACTCGCTTGCTCAAACACACATATGCATGCACACATCATCAATAAATTATCAGCCATTGAATTTAACAGTTACACTTGCAAGCAAATTAAACAGTTGCACTTGCCATTTGTCTAACGTTTAATAACAAATTACAAAACTAAGTCTGAAGGATAAACAAATTCAGAGTCTGAAGATGTGTTTAGTCAGACAACAGGTCTTTTGTTTTAATTAACTATCAACAAACCATATTGAGACATTTTAAGTGAAAAACAATGAAACGGGTTCATTAATGAAAACAGTTATTTAAAAAACACGGCAGGGTTTTGACTATTGTATGTCATTCTGTCTGTGCTTAGTGAGCTCATTTTTCTTTTTCTTGAAGTTTCCTTCTCCTTTTATTTTATTTTGTTGAACTCATGCCTACCAACATTCCTTCCAAAAATAGTTTTACCCCCAAGGGAAAGCTTTCCTGGCTTTCAAAGGGGAAAAAAGGATGAAAAAGATGGATGTTAACTGATAACGTTATTGACCTAGAAGTTGATGGGGATGAACGTCTGTTGTGACCCATGACCTTTCCATTTTAGTGAGTGGAGATATAATAGCATGAACTGGGGTTGTAAAATTGACCACTGCCCGAGGTGAGCACCTTATCAGTCCTAATTTTAGATGGATCCTTAGTTCAAGTTTAGACATGTAAATATATGTCAGTAGTATATTCCAATGGTTGTGTGTATGTGTGTGTGTTACAGTGTGTGTGTGTGCATGCATGTGTGTGTGTGCGTGTGCAAGCAAACACACATTAGTTTGTCAGGTACAATGCTCCAACAATTTTTTAGAAAAATACTTCATAAATGTTTTTTACTCTGATTAATTACAATAATATTAACATATCTTCCTTCTGCAGACCCTTTTTCCTGTACATTGGTTTCCACGACCCCCATCGTTGTGGCAGCGTTCACCCGCAGTACGGGTCATTCTGTGAAAAGTTTGGTAATGGGGAGCCTGGGATGGGGCTGATTCCTGACTGGAAGCCAGTGCGTTATGATCCCTCCAAGGTCATTGTGCCTTACTTTGTGCAAGACACGCTGGCCGCCAGAGAAGATATTGCTGCGCAGTATACTACTATCAGTCGCCTGGACCAAGGTATATGTGTGTTGAGGGTGGGGGTTAGTGAAATAGTGTGTGTTGAGGGTGGGGGTTAGTGAAATAGTGTGTGTTGAGGGTGGGGGTTAGTGAAATACTGTGTGTTGAGGGTGGGAGTTAGTGAAATAGTGTGTGTGTGTTGAGGGTGGGGGTTAGTGAAATAGTGTGTGTTGAGGGTGGGGGTTAGTGAAATAGTGTGTGTGTGTTGAGGGTGGGGGTTAGTGAAATACTGTGTGTGTGTGTGTGGGGGTTAGTGAAATAGTGTGTGTTGAGGGTGGGGGTTAGTGAAATAGTGTGTGTGTGTGTGTATTTTGAGGGGTGGGTAGTGAAATAATGTGTGTGTGTGTGTTGAGGGTGGGGGTTAGTGAAATAGAGTGCGTTATTTGTGTGTGTGTTTAAAGAGAGAGAAAGCGCAAGAGAAAGTGTGTGAAAGAAAGTGCATGTGTGTGTGGTGTATGTGTGCACGCACATGTGTGTGTGGTGTATGTGTGCGCGCACATGTGTGTGTGCCTGTGCACACAAGTGTGTTTGTGTTCATCCTTTGCATTGAGGCTTTATAATTTGAGGCTTTATAATTTGAGTTTTATAAAGATAGTGGAAAAGGTTTAGAGTACTGAGGGGGGGGGGGGGGGGGGGGGGGGGGGGTAAGGCATTATAATATTTCGATATTGGAAAAGATTTAGATCACCAGCGTCTGTTACAATATTTCTGCTTCCACTGTATCAACGCTAATTGTAATTAACTGAAACCGTTTTCTAGAGGCAAACGGATTTCTGAAGACTGTGACAAATTGGTCATTGCGTACCGGTACGGGTCAGTGCGCACCCTACATACGGGTGTTGCATTTTTATCTACATACACTTATAGGCTTTATCTTTTTACCATAAAGCACTGAGCACTTTTTTGGCCAACCATAGCAACTTTCACCCCACACCATAACGTAAAATGAGCAGATTCAGATTTTACCTTCTAACTCCATCAAAGTTGGTCTCTTTCGTTTGAGAAATGGAAGCTGGAAGAAATAAATGTCATTGGAATAAATGACGCAATCATGACATGATTTTCTTTACAATCTCTACAATTTCAATGGGGGTTACACACTGACCAAGCCAACGCATAGACTCGTCAACACTCTAGATCATGTGCGCTTTTTGTTTGTTTGTAAGAATGGGTGCGAGGGGGATGGAAACTTGAGAACATAGAAAAAGCACACATGCACCAAAAATGAAAATGAAAATGGGGATGCTGTGAGACTGTTAATAAAGCAATACTTCTTTCGATATTTGCCTTTAAATGAACCCCTTACAACTTTTATTTAATTTTCTGGTCTAAACCCACCAGGCATTGGTGTGATTCTGGAAGAGCTGAAGCTGTCAGGCCACATGGATGACACCTTGGTGATCTACACTTCGGACAACGGCATCCCTTTCCCCAGTGGGCGGACCAACCTCTTTGACCCCGGCATGGCCGAACCTCTCCTCCTGTCTTCTCCATCGCACAGAGAGTCATGGGGACAGGTAAGAAATATGTGCATGTTGTAATGGCTAGGTGTCAACACTCCTTGTTTATTCGTTTTTATGTTGAAGGGGGTAGAAAGGGGGGTAAGGGTGTTTTGCAGGGTTGTAGAGGAGAGGAAGGAACTTAGAGGTCTCTTTCTCTCCAATTAACCACAGGGCCACATGGAGTGGTTTATTTGGTGTTTATTTCAAGCTCAGCAGAACACACCTGTAAGACATAAAAAGAAACAAATAACTAACTTGCAAACATAAAATATTGCCACGGTAACATAACTTTTCCTGGACTATTAATCCATACAAACTGTAATACCCAGTTCCCAGTTACACAATGACAAGTATGGTATAGAACCAATTATCATGTTTGCCTTTCTACTACATGTCTTACAGTTGACACTAAACACTTCCAATGCACATTCCTTCCATTTAACCCTCAGGGAATCTTTACTGGCTAAACAAGCCAACACAACCAACAATGACAAGCCACACCTGGACACAATTGGAGAGTTACCACACCCTCACTCTGTCTTGTGGTCAATGTCATTTTATGACAATGAAAAGATGTTTGTGTCAAAATAATATAAAACTAGACATGAACTGGTAATTAGTGAAGAACGAAGACGTGATCATATTCTTACCCAAGAACCTTATTATAAGAAATGCATTCCTTATAATGGACAGAAAACGCGACTTTAACTGGTAACTGATGCGTAAGCAAAACCTGTTTAATTCTGTTCCAATTAAACCAAAGCCAGTTTCCCCACATAAAATGTCAAACTGCAATTGTTGCTTTAATCCAATCTGAATTGAATTGATTTGACATAGCATGCATAAGTGTTTTCGTACAATCCTAGTCACCAGTCAATTAAACCAAAATAAACCTTTTTTGTAAATGAAAACTTTGTGTTTATACACAACACACATAAACAAAGATGAAAATAAAAATGATTGAAACTTCTGATTGAAAATCAGAAATACAAAAAGGAATTGAAAATCAGATTTAAAATGGAAACATACATGATACACAACACAAAATAGCATAGAGTCTCTTCTAAGCTTTATCACTTCTATGTGACAAAGAAAGAGAAAGCCCCTCATGGACTTTCATTAGCCAATGAAAGTCACTTAAATGTCAAGCATTACACATGACACATGACAGAAAAACTCAAACATGACAAAACCAAAATATCCAACCCAAAAACGATAATAAAATCTACTTGTCTACAACAACAACAAATGCTACTTTTGATCCACAAAACGAACCATAGTTTGAGTCTTAAGGAAAACCGTTACACACAAAGAGAGAGAGAGAGAGAGAGAGAGAGAGAGAGAGAGAGAGAGAGAGAGAACTGGCTACACGTGTCTTACAATCAATAGTCTTGCTAACCCAAAGAATGATTGAATGATGCGCTAGACTTGCGACCTACTCATTCAAATCTAGAAATCTCGGTCCGCCACGTGTTTCAAACGGTCATCCAATTATGACGTTTGTTACCGATTTTAGTCGAAGTTCCTCTACGACATGTATTACAGATTCGAAGCTCAGATTTCTTTACTGACGTTTCCAATCTTTAAAACCCGTACTTACACAGATTTGTAAAATCAACACACTAATTCCTCGCATTCTTTTACTAGGACTGTTTTCCACAAGGATTCAATCTATCATGCACCTAGATCAATTTCATCATTTCTGTAGACTTACTTCGTTAGTTTTATAATGAATTATAAAGAAGCCATCCCAAGCTCTCTAAGCTCTAAATGAATTAGCATCTCAGTGAAATAGTTGCAATCCTAAGTCCGAATTTAATTTGTTCTACACCACCATCATGAAATAAATCAAAGTCAAAAAATACTGATACTCACAGCCCAACAAGGATGATCGCTCCCCATAGGAGGATGTACAGGTAGTGATCGAGATAGCAGGTCAGAGAGACTGATTTGGCCTAGGGCTACAACTTATATAGCATACCCAACAAAGACTTTAAATGACCTGATTATCTATTGGTCAATTCACCAACACATGTAAACTTTAACACCTCATAGTCAAAATTAAACTACCATTTTCGTCTAGTTCCTGATCAACAACATAAAGAGAACATTCCAACGTATATTCAATTATTATTTGCTGCAATTAAGTTAATTAATAATAAAATTAACAATCAAGCCAGACTTCCTGGTTTTCTGATTGGTTGATCAGAAAAAGGATCTACTTCCTTATGTTTCTCATTGGTCGAATTTTACATATTACCACCTGAAATTGAATAACCACTTATTCCTTAGTCATTCATCCCAACCAGGTTTAGGCCTATGGTGTACTTTTCGTGTCAAAATTGAACGAAAAGTTCACATTATAACATCCACCCCCTGCTTTTAGAAAGCAATGTCCTCATTGCTGCTAGACGTACCCTGTGTGTTCTATGTCAATGGTGAGAATAGTTCTCGAAGAACATCAACACAGATAACAGAAAGAAATTTGCAAGCAAATGAAATCCCAAACCCAATGAAGACATGATATAGGGTCAAATAGAAAGTTACAACCTTGGTGCTTAACCGCACCCATCATGACAAAAATAAACACAACAGACTGTCATACCCAAGAATATCTGTCAACACTGGACACAACTTCTTTGCACACACAATTTGAAAAATGAATAACAAACAAGCAAGATTAATAGCCAACATAAACCAAATGTGCATATGTCAACAACAACAAAATACAAGAACAAAATTATATGCAAACAAGCTATCAAATGATTTAAGCAAAGGACAAAAATGAACGTCATCAGCCAACAGAAACATAATCCCCTCTACCCAGCCTTAGTCCTATGTGGACATCTTTTGAACTTTACTGTGGTGTGTGGCTCACCTACAGTACCTGGGGTAGCTAACTTGTGCACTCCAAGTTTTGGATGAGACTGAGTGCATCTGTCCTGCATTCTGGCAAGTGCCTGAACACATGGCTCTTTTAGATGAGACACATGGGTGTCCTGCGTTTGAAATGTTGGCTGTCCTGTCTCTGTCCCCAAGACTGGTGAAATGGGCAGCCACACCCATCCACTACAACCAGGATCATCATCACCAACACATGGTGTATTGGGAGATGACTCCTTGACCTTAGGCTCCTCAGCGGAATGAGAATCTTTCGGGAGAATGTCCGAACCCCACTCAGGGTTTGATCCTACTACAGTCTGAGCTGTCCTATTCTTGCCCCTTCTCTTTCCTCTGCCCCGTCTCCTCTTCCTGCCTGAAAACGAAACACAATCACAAACAACAGCTAATGTGTCCTGCATTACTCCAATCCTCTCTTCCAAGACAGACAACTGATTGACAGATTGTCCTGGTTCCTTTAGCAGGCTTGATGCTTGCTGTTGCTCTTTCCGAAGGTCCTCTTCAAGCTCTCTCTCCAACATGAGAGCTTCGTCACGAGCCTGGAAAAAGGTGGTCGCAGGCTTACGTGTAACCATACTACGAAGGTCCCTCCTCCGTTCCTGGTTATTCAGACCATCAACAAACTTGTCCCTTGCCAAATTGGCAGCAAGAGCCCATGGATCCTTGAGACTGATGAATCTCTCAATATCCTTCAATGCATGTGAGTAGTCCAGAATGGACTCCTCTGGCCGCTGGTCCCGCATGAAGAACTCTGACATCAGGGATGTCAGGCGCCTTCCATCACCAAACACCGCCAGGAGGATCTTGATGACCTTCTCCGGAGTGTTTGTTTCATCCAGCTCCCTCAGTTGGACTTCCCGCCGAGCTGTCCTTGTCAGATGGCAGTAGACGAAATAAGCTGCCATCTCGCTGCTCATTGGATAAGCAGCCAGAACCCGCTTCACCTCCATGGTGAAGTCCTCTGCAGATCCATCTACAGAGTCCCCAGAAAAATAGGGCAGTTCAGGTGGAGGTAGTGCCACTACCATCTTCAGTGTTGTCGGGCTGAGTTGGGCTTCGGTCTGGGCTTTGCTGGGCTTCACGTTGGACTGTGTGCTGCTGAACTATTATAAACACCTTACCTGCGATCCTGCTCTCGCAGCGCCATTTGTTGAAGGGGGTAGAAAGGGGGGTAAGGGTGTTTTGCAGGGTTGTAGAGGAGAGGAAGGAACTTAGAGGTCTCTTTCTCTCCAATTAACCACAGGGCCACATGGAGTGGTTTATTTGGTGTTTATTTCAAGCTCAGCAGAACACACCTGTAAGACATAAAAAGAAACAAATAACTAACTTGCAAACATAAAATATTGCCACGGTAACATAACTTTTCCTGGACTATTAATCCATACAAACTGTAATACCCAGTTCCCAGTTACACAATGACAAGTATGGTATAGAACCAATTATCATGTTTGCCTTTCTACTACATGTCTTACAGTTGACACTAAACACTTCCAATGCACATTCCTTCCATTTAACCCTCAGGGAATCTTTACTGGCTAAACAAGCCAACACAACCAACAATGACAAGCCACACCTGGACACAATTGGAGAGTTACCACACCCTCACTCTGTCTTGTGGTCAATGTCATTTTATGACAATGAAAAGATGTTTGTGTCAAAATAATATAAAACTAGACATGAACTGGTAATTAGTGAAGAACGAAGACGTGATCATATTCTTACCCAAGAACCTTATTATAAGAAATGCATTCCTTATAATGGACAGAAAACGCGACTTTAACTGGTAACTGATGCGTAAGCAAAACCTGTTTAATTCTGTTCCAATTAAACCAAAGCCAGTTTCCCCACATAAAATGTCAAACTGCAATTGTTGCTTTAATCCAATCTGAATTGAATCGATTTGACATAGCATGCATAAGTGTTTTCGTACAATCCTAGTCACCAGTCAATTAAACCAAAATAAACCTTTTTTGTAAATGAAAACTTTGTGTTTATACACAACACACATAAACAAAGATGAAAATAAAAATGATTGAAACTTCTGATTGAAAATCAGAAATACAAAAAGGAATTGAAAATCAGATTTAAAATGGAAACATACATGATACACAACACAAAATAGCATAGAGTCTCTTCTAAGCTTTATCACTTCTATGTGACAAAGAAAGAGAAAGCCCCTCATGGACTTTCATTAGCCAATGAAAGTCACTTAAATGTCAAGCATTACACATGACACATGACAGAAAAACTCAAACATGACAAAACCAAAATATCCAACCCAAAAACGATAATAAAATCTACTTGTCTACAACAACAACAAATGCTACTTTTGATCCACAAAACGAACCATAGTTTGAGTCTTAAGGAAAACCGTTACACACAAAGAGAGAGAGAGAGAGAGAGAGAGAGAGAGAGAGAGAGAGAGAGAGAGAGAGAGAACTGGCTACACGTGTCTTACAATCAATAGTCTTGCTAACCCAAAGAATGATTGAATGATGCGCTAGACTTGCGACCTACTCATTCAAATCTAGAAATCTCGGTCCGCCACGTGTTTCAAACGGTCATCCAATTATGACGTTTGTTACCGATTTTAGTCGAAGTTCCTCTACGACATGTATTACAGATTCGAAGCTCAGATTTCTTTACTGACGTTTCCAATCTTTAAAACCCGTACTTACACAGATTTGTAAAATCAACACACTAATTCCTCGCATTCTTTTACTAGGACTGTTTTCCACAAGGATTCAATCTATCATGCACCTAGATCAATTTCATCATTTCTGTAGACTTACTTCGTTAGTTTTATAATGAATTATAAAGAAGCCATCCCAAGCTCTCTAAGCTCTAAATGAATTAGCATCTCAGTGAAATAGTTGCAATCCTAAGTCCGAATTTAATTTGTTCTACACCACCATCATGAAATAAATCAAAGTCAAAAAATACTGATACTCACAGCCCAACAAGGATGATCGCTCCCCATAGGAGGATGTACAGGTAGTGATCGAGATAGCAGGTCAGAGAGACTGATTTGGCCTAGGGCTACAACTTATATAGCATACCCAACAAAGACTTTAAATGACCTGATTATCTATTGGTCAATTCACCAACACATGTAAACTTTAACACCTCATAGTCAAAATTAAACTACCATTTTCGTCTAGTTCCTGATCAACAACATAAAGAGAACATTCCAACGTATATTCAATTATTATTTGCTGCAATTAAGTTAATTAATAATAAAATTAACAATCAAGCCAGACTTCCTGGTTTTCTGATTGGTTGATCAGAAAAAGGATCTACTTCCTTATGTTTCTCATTGGTCGAATTTTACATATTACCACCTGAAATTGAATAACCACTTATTCCTTAGTCATTCATCCCAACCAGGTTTAGGCCTATGGTGTACTTTTCGTGTCAAAATTGAACGAAAAGTTCACATTATAACATTTAGAAAGAATATTATATCATCATTTAATTAAAGATTTACAGTAAAACTCGGTTATAAGAAAATCGAAGGGAGATAATTTTTTGTTTTCTTATATCTGGGTTTTCTTATATCCGATACTCGGATATAAGAAAACATTTTGAATTTGTTTTCTTATAACCGATTGGAATGGGGAAAAAAGGGAAAAAATAAAAGAGAAAAAGAGAAAAAAATAAAATAAAAGACAAACAGAAACATAAAACGAAGAGAAAATGCTTTTACCTAATTTGGTGCATGAAAAAAGGGGGAAAATGCAAAACAAAGGAGGAAAAAAAGAAAGAACAGAACAGAAAATTAAAAACAAAAACGAAGGCAGACGTGGTGTGAGTTGCATGATGAGCGAGCAAGATAGCGGATAGCAGATGAATGAGTGGGAGTAACATATTTGTTTAAATGTAAATTTCTGTTTTTTGTTTTTAATCAATATTCTAATTTGGATGTATAACTCATTTTACACAGTGGAAGACAATTTTGTATTTTCTACCACAAAAGTACCGGCACTCATATTTTTTTTTTTCTTCTCAAACATTTATTTTGCACAGAATACTGAAGGAAAGTATAGAATAAAGGAACAAAAACAACTCAATTAGTCTTGCAATCAAGTGCCTGTACTGTTTAGACTGTGTGACGCAACTGGTATGAGGTAAACTTTCCCTTTTTGGAACGACTTCAATTTTCTCGGAACATCCTTTCAGTTCAGGTCCAACTCACTTTTAAAGACACACTGACCCAACACGATTAAGTCCCTTGATTTTTCTGGGTAGTTGTGACCCACATACAAATTCCCCCAACTTCAAATTGAGGCTGCTCTTTAAAATGTTTCGTTTTCAATTTGGTGGCATTTGTATGGGAGTCAAACCTGGTCAAAACAAGATTTCGTACCAGCTATAAGAGGGAAAACATGTGGAACTCGTGATTTCCTGGTAATTCGCTTATAAGAAAATAGAGCTCGCTTATAAAAAAACCCAAAAACTGCAAACCAACTCCCTTGTATGACATACTTTTCTTATGTCCAAGTTTCCATTGCGGATGGGAGAAGGAATTTGCATGCTTATAACCAAGTTTTCTTATAAGCGAGTTTCTTATATCAGAGTTTTGATCATAGATAAAAAAAGAAGAAGTTCGGCAGGGAAATTTTTTGCTTCATTATTAGCAAGTTTTCTTATAAGCGGATTCAGCTGTATCTTTCTATATTAAGGTTAGAGTGTCTGTGACGTAGCTGCTCTTACGTACATTTTCCTCTTTTGGTTTTTTTGTTGTTGGAGCGACTGCATTTTTTGGAACATCCTTTCAGTTCATGCCCTAATTTTTTAAAAATCGCTTATAAGAAAATCAAACTCGCTTATAAGAAAATGAACTGCAAACCAAACTCCCTTGTATGAAATCATTTTCTTATATCCGAGTTTACATCGCGGATGGGAGAACGAATTTGCTTGCTTATAACCGAGTTTTGTTATAAGCGGTTTTCTTATATCCGAGCTTTGATAATACATAAGAAAGAAGGAATTCGGCCGGGGAAAATAAATTGCTTGCTTATAAGCGGGTTTTCTTATAAGCGAGTTTCTTATAAGCGGGTTCGGCTGTATCTTTCTATATTAAGGTAGGCTACTCTAGTCTCACATCGTATTTTTTCTTCTTCTCAGCATTTATTTTGTACAGAATACTGAAGGAAAGCATGAAATTTAAGGAACAAAAATAACTCAAGTTAGTTTTGCAATTGTAGAGTGTCTGTGACGTAGCTGCTCTGACGTAAATTTTCCTCTTTTGTTTTGTTTTGTTGGAACGACTGCACTTTTTGGAACATCCTTTCAGTTCATGCCCTAATTTTTACAAAATCGCTTGTAAGAAAATCAAACTCACTTATAAGAAAATGAACTGCAAACCAATTCCCTTTTATGAAATCATTTTCTTATATCCGAGTTTACATCGCGGATGGGAGAATGAATTTGCTTCATTATAACCGAGTTTTCTTATAAGCGGATTCGACTGTACAACTGCGTGCACACGCATACACACACACATTCTTACATTTGCTCTCTCTTTCTCAAAGAGATAGATCACTTGAGGTAGAAAAAGAAAAAAAACTGACGTATAAAGTCCATGTGTATTCATTCTATTCTATAACTACTACCATATTTTTCGGTCTACAAAGCGCACCCTTGTCTAAAGGGTCAGCCACACGTCCACTAAAATCGCACAACTGTACGATGCGATGCGATCACATAATCTCGATGCGCCAATCACATTTGTTCTTCAGCCATCAGAATACTCCAGAGTCCAATCCGCGGACGAACAACACTTGCCAAGACTCGGAGTCAACATCGAGTCGGACCCCACAAAACTCGGCATCATTGCGATCATTCGCTACCCGATTTCTTGCGGAAAAGTTCAAAGTTCTCACATCATCGTAGTCTCCCGCGATCATATCCTCTAAATCGACTCATTTAAAACCCAAATCACAATCACTGTCATCAAAACAAACTCTGAAACAGTGAAAGTAAGAGTCTAGAGAGCTCTAAACTTGGAAGAAAAAACAAACATGGCCGCGATTTTTCGTTTCCGAAGGCGCAGTATGAAAACAAACCATTTAAGAATACCATTTGATAAGATCGCGCTGCCTCATGAAGTACAAACCGCGGCCGGCAGTGCCATAACCGCGGCCAGTGGCTACCAAAACCGCGGATCTGCGGACCGTTCTGATGCCTGGTTCTTGGAGATCACCTGATCGAATTGTTTTGTACAGTCGTACGATTTTAGTGGACGTGTCTGAATTTTATTAAAATTCTGGAAAAAACAACAATAAAGCTGCATTCAGTGTCTAAGCCGCTAGAGACTGAAAAAAACCGAACCTGAGCAGACAAACGGTCAAAAGCCACGGCAACTTTGACGGCCCGTGTTGCACTCGCACACAAACTACACAGTACAGACCTAATCTTTGCCATAACGGACCTACTAAATACTGGATTCTGCACAACGACACAACACAACACAAAACATGGCAAAGTAGTGCACAGTTTGCACACACGAAACTTTCACCGCACATCCAACTCGGATGACAAAATGGTGCAGCGCATTCCGCAGATACGTAATCATGGCAAGCGCTAATGCGCCAGCTGTTTTCACAGAGCTGATTCTAGGATTTTTTAAAAGTGGGGGCGTTCCCCTCCTAAGAATGAAAAAAGGGGGGCAGGTCCAATGGATAAGAGGGGGGGGGGGGGGGGAGGTGGCCGATTCAATCTTCGCTAGCCATGGCCACTTCTTCAGCTACTCGTCTTGGAACCTGTGTTCCCTCGCACTAGTGCCGTTATCTTCAGGCTGCTTCTCCGAGACTGTCGATGCAGTAGCTGTTTCTGCAACATCTTCTGCACATTCGTTTGGCAGAGGACTTCTTTTTTTTACTTTGCCGCCACAAAAATCAAAGTCGAAGAGCGTCGTCTGCTTCTTCTTCTTCTTCTTCTTCGATTGCTCAGACAGTTTCCTGTCAATTATGAGCACAGATGTGTCATGCTGCCATTATGCGCTTAACTAAGAAATAGTCAGGCCCAGCATGTCCGACTTCGGCTGGAGGAAAGTCCGCTTCATTTTGAAGAAAATTCACCATGGCGGGTAGGACTCTCACAACTTCTTGTCGGTAAAACGAGATGAACGCAATTGGTTGATTTACACTAACATTGTAAAGGAACCGATGAAATGTCGAGAAATCATTCATTCTTGCTCGATGCTTTCGGTTTGTATAGACGACAGATTTAGCAGACGACGAAGGAGTTCCCGCAGCGATCGGTAAAAAGTGCGGTCAGTTCTGTAAATATGTGGGCGTCGGCCCAATTATTGCGGGAAGGAACAGATTTTGGGGGGATTGTACCAATCCTGCGCCCTAGAATCAACTCTGTTTTCATTTATTGGATTTTGTGAGTTGTTTGCATTCAGCAAGTGTTTCAGTGCACACGCTAATGCCGATTTATCAGTTTAATAACGCAAAGGAGCTGCTTTTTAACTTCTTTTTTGTAAAGTGAGACCAATCACTTAGTTCCAACTTATGGAGTGAGACCGATCACCTAGTTCCAACTTGGAAGTTGAGTTCACATTTTCGTTTGCACAGAGTTTGTAAAGATCGACATGAACACAGCTGTTTCAGTTCAAACTTTGATCATAAACTGCTCAGTGTTGATAAATGAGCATTAAAGTGGTGAAATTTAGTGGTCAGATTATGTTATCGCTAATTAAATTCCTCAGTTTCGGTCTGAGAACAGTTTGTTTTTACCGAGATTGACGATGTCAACACGCACAGGCTGGAGTTGACGACCAGCCTAAAATACAGAAGGGGAAATATTCACAAATCAGCCGTAATCGTTGTTTTAGCCACAGGGGTCAAAGTTGATGAAAAAAGTAGCGGCTTATAGAGAGAGAAGGAGATAGACAAGCAGGCAGACAGAGAAGCAAAATGATTTACCAGAAGGTAATCTTCAAAACTTTCAGATTTTTATATTTTAGACTGTTTTCTTTTGACCATAAACAAGAAACAATATTTTTCTTTAATTACAAATGATATTTATTTCTGCAGGAAACCACCTCCTTAGCCAGTCTTCTGGACATCGTGCCCACAGTCCTGGAATGGTTTGGCCTTGACTACCCCAACTGCACTCTACAAAATATTCCAGTGAAACTGACCGGTCAGTCCCTTCTCCCCACCCTCCTCACCCACCACCACCAGGACAATAAAGCCGCTACACCATTCAGTGGAGAGCGTACCGCCGTTTTCGCCAGCCATGACCTCCACGAAATCACCATGTACTACCCCATGAGGGTCGTCCGCACAGAGCGATACAAGCTCATCCACAATCTCAACTTCAAAATGCCCTTCCCCATCGATCAGGACTTTTACATGTCACCCAGCTTCCAGGATATTTTAAACCGCACTCGTAAGAAAGAGAAGCTGCCGTGGTACAAAACCTTGAAGCAGTATTACTACCGTCTGCAGTGGGAGATGTACGATGTGCTGAAAGACCCCAAAGAATTGGTCAACCTGGCCTACGACCCCAGTTTCGCCCAGACCCTGGCTTCGCTGAAGAAGCAGTTGTTGTCATGGCAGAATGTGACGGGGGACCCCTGGATCTGTGCCCCTGACGGGGTGCTGGAGTACCAGGGCCAGTACAAGGGACACCCCCGGTGTCTGCCGCTGGACAACGGGCTGGGGGAAGCAGAGAGTGTGCAGCACTGGCTGAACTATGGCTGAGAACTGAGATATATATAACAGCTGTCATCTTTTCATGGCATATATATATATATTACAGCTGTCTGCATCTTTTCATGGCACTGGAAGACTTTCAATGTGCATATTTCTTCAGTGAAGGATAAAATGATAAAAAGGTCTAAAATCAGACCTTAAAATTGCAAGAAAGAGAGATGGAGACAAAGAGAGAGAGAGAGAGAGAGCTGGCAGGCTCAAACTCCTGTGGAAATATGATATCCCCAACATGTTTTACAAAAGAATTTCCCAATGTTATTCACCTTTAGGCCGGGTTCACATTAGATGTGTACGGAAAACCCATAAATAAGTGGAATAAAGAAGGATAAAAGTTTACACATAATACTTATAGGGGAAATTTGGACACGTGCGGGGAATGAAGATGGCGCCAACTTATGGCGACACGGTTTTGCGCGCTCTGTGTTTATGTTTTGTTTTGGTGTATCTACTGTCTGGGGTGACTGTTGGTGTGTTGAGATACAGCCGTGTAGACCTGCTGCATATCCGTGACACACTCAATCATGATGTCAAGCGGATTTTTCTCTCTGTCTGAAGCATCAACGGCTTCAAATTAAAACCAGCGCCATTCCAACGACCGGCCTCAGCAACAGAGAAAAAGAGGGAAACGTGCCGGTGCTCTGGTTCGTTTCAGGCGACACTCTAACCGCCCCCCTCTACCATCCATCCTCCTTTCAAACGTAAGATCGCTGAAAAACAAAGCCGACGAACTACAAGCTCTTGTTAATACTCAAAGAGACTATGGGGACTGTTCTGCTCTCTGTTTCACGGAAACCTGGCTAGATTCTTCTGTTCCTGATAGTTCCATCACACCGTCAGGTTTTAGAATGTTCCGCACCGATCGTGACTGTGTCATAATGGGAAAGAGTGTGGGTGGTGGTGTGTGTGTCATGGTTAACGAGCGGTGGTGTGCTAACACGGACATTGTTACATCTTTCTGCTCCCCTGTTAATTGTAAGATGCCGACCTTTCTACTCCCCCCGTGAATTTTCTTCTCTTCTGCTGGCAGTGGCATACATCCACCCAGAGGCGCATGCAGGAAACGCTAGGAGTCAGCTTGCTGGCCCTATCACTGACGCAGAAAACAAACACCCAGACGGCCTAACGATTGCACTCAGTGACTTTAATCACACGAGCCTTAGGTCGACCCTTCCTAAATTCCACCAACATGTTTCGTGCCCCACCCGCAAAGATAAGACACTGGACCACTGCTACAGCACAATACCAGGGGCCTATCGTTCTATCCCTCAAAGATAAGACACTGGACCACTGCTACAGCACAATACCAGGGGCCTATCGTTCTATCCCTCAAAGATAAGACACTGGACCACTGCTACAGCACAATACCAGGGGCCTATCGTTCTATCCCTCAAAGATAAGACACTGGACCACTGCTACAGCACAATACCAGGGGCCTATCGTTCTATCCCTCAAAGATAAGACACTGGACCACTGCTACAGCACAATACCAGGGGCCTATCGTTCTATCCCTCAAAGATAAGACACTGGACCACTGCTACAGCACAATACCAGGGGCCTATCGTTCTATCCCTCAAAGATAAGACACTGGACCACTGCTACAGCACAATACCAGGGGCCTATCGTTCTATCCCTCAAAGATAAGACACTGGACCACTGCTACAGCACAATACCAGGGGCCTATCATTCTATCCCTCAAAGATAAGACACTGGACCACTGCTACAGCACAATACCAGGGGCCTATCGTTCTATCCCTCAAAGATAAGACACTGGACCACTGCTACAGCACAATACCAGGGGCCTATCCTATCCCTCAAAGATAAGACACTGGACCACTGCTACAGCACAATACCAGGGGCCTATCATTCTATCCCTCAAAGATAAGACACTGGACCACTGCTACAGCACAATACCAGGGGCCTATCGTTCTATCCCTCAAAGATAAGACACTGGACCACTGCTACAGCACAATACCAGGGGCCTATCGTTCTATCCCTCAAAGATAAGACACTGGACCACTGCTACAGCACAATACCAGGGGCCTATCGTTCTATCCCTCAAAGATAAGACACTGGACCACTGCTACAGCACAATACCAGGGGCCTATCGTTCTATCCCTCAAAGATAAGACACTGGACCACTGCTACAGCACAATACCAGGGGCCTATCGTTCTATCCCTCAAAGATAAGACACTGGACCACTGCTACAGCACAATACCAGGGGCCTATCGTTCTATCCCTCAAAGATAAGACACTGGACCACTGCTACAGCACAATACCAGGGGCCTATCGTTCTATCCCTCAAAGATAAGACACTGGACCACTGCTACAGCACAATACCAGGGGCCTATCATTCTATCCCTCAAAGATAAGACACTGGACCACTGCTACAGCACAATACCAGGGGCCTATCGTTCTATCCCTCAAAGATAAGACACTGGACCACTGCTACAGCACAATACCAGGGGCCTATCATTCTATCCCTCAAAGATAAGACACTGGACCACTGCTACAGCACAATACCAGGGGCCTATCGTTCTATCCCTCAAAGATAAGACACTGGACCACTGCTACAGCACAATACCAGGGGCCTATCATTCTATCCCTCAAAGATAAGACACTGGACCACTGCTACAGCACAATACCAGGGGCCTATCGTTCTATCCCGCAAAGATAAGACACTGGACCACTGCTACAGCACAATACCAGGGGCCTATCGTTCTATCCCTCGCGTCCCGCTAGGCCGCAGTGACCAAGGTATGGTGTTTCTCCTTCCCACCTACAGACAGCAGCTGAAAACAGTGAAGCCTGTCAAAAAGTCAGTTAGTAAATGGGACGATCAGTCTGTTGCTACGTTACAGGGCTGCCTTGATTGTACAGACTGGTCTGTGTTTAAGCAGGCAGCAACAGACCTTGATGATTATACGGACACTGTTACATCGTATATTAGCTTTTGTGAACAGCTGTGTGTTCCGACCAAAACTGTAACTATATATGGTAATAACAAGCCCTGGTTTAGGTATAGTATTAAGTCTAAATTAGCTGCCAAAGACGTCGCATACAACGCATTAGAACGCCTAAAGTTAGATGAGAGTGACAAAACATTGCAAAACCATGCTAGACGACATTTCAATCAGACCAAGTATGAAGTAGAAAAGGAAATCAGACATGCTAAGATAGAGTACCGTCAGAAAATTGAACAGCAGTTTTCTTCAGACAATACTAGGGCCGTGTGGAAAGGTCTGCAGAATATTACTCAATATAAACAAAAACCAAGAATTAGTACTGATGACCCAACACTTCCTGATCAACTGAACCATTTCTATGCTACACAAAAGAAAAAAACGCTGAACAGGTTGTTTTGTCCTTTTTTTAATGAGAGAAAAAACACGACGTTTCAAGGAATATCCTCGTTGTCAAGTGAAAGTAAAGTAAAGATCATAGATTTAAATAGCAAAAAAGAAAACACAGCAGATTTCAAAATAAATGCGATTGAAGTTCAGTTTAACGTCGCGTATCGGCTTTCGCCATGTACGACGGGCTGAACAAACCAACCAGGGTATAAACAAAAATTTATGTTCCTGAATCACTGTCTTAGCCAAAAGGCCGAGAAGCGATCAGAATTTGAACTTAAACCAAAAAAAATAAATGCGAGGGCTGGTAAAAAATATATATAGTGAGCACATACTAACCCTGCATTTTTTCGAGCATTTCTATGCTAGGTTTGACAGACTAAACACAACTCCATGGCCCCAGGTAAACTCGGAAGCCTCTGACCCCGCCTTTGTAGTGCAAGAATCAGATGTTAGGAAACTGTTCAGGCGGCAGAGTTTAAAGAAAGCCGGTGGGCCAGATGGTATTTCGTCACCTTGCCTAAAACACTGTGCTGATCAGCTTGCCCCTATTTTCACTGATGTGTTTCAATGCAAAGTTCCATCATGTTTCAAATCCGCTATTATTGTTCCAGTACCAAAAAAACCCAACCCAGTCACACTTAATGATTACAGACCCGTTGCTTTGACATCCGTTGTTATGAAAGTTTTTGAACGCCTTATTCTCTGCTATTTGAAATCTGTGACTGTCTCTCTAATGGACCCATTACAGTTTGCATATCGGGCAAATAGATCTGTGGAGGATGCTGTGTCTCTTGGTCTTCATTTTGTTATCCAACATTTAGAGAAAGCTACCTATACCCGCATTCTTTTCATTGACTTCAGTTCTGCATTTAATACTATTGTCCCATCTCAACTTATTCAGAAGCTCATTAGTATGGATGTGAATATTGGGTTGTGTAAATGGATTGCAGATTTCCTCACCAACAGACCCCAAGTTGTCGAGTTGGCAGTCATGTATCGGAAAAGGTCATTTTAAACACTGGTGCCCCCCAAGGATGTGTATTATTGTCCGTCACCGAAGGTAACGGACTTTGTGATGGGCTGTTTTTTTTGTTTTTTTGTTTTTCTTTCTGTCTGTCCCAAGGATATCTCCCGAACCGCTTGACCGAATCGCGTCAAATTTTGTGTGAAGGTGTGCCTCCTTAATAGGAAGAGATCGGCGCAAACCATTTTGCCATCTTGACCTTGACGTACGACCTTGAAAACCGAAAATCTATTTTTAGCCATATCTCGGGCAAGATCGACATAGGATGTTGAAACTTGGTATGAAGGTGGTTTGGCTTATGCCTGTTCTGATGATGGCATACCGATCAAGGTCAAGGTCAAAAAGATCGCTGGAGCCTGAAAATTGGAGGGTCATTTTTTTCTTTTTCTATCTGTCCCAAGGATATCTTTCGAACGGGTTGACCGAATCACGTCAAATTTTGTGTGCTGGTGTGTCACCATGAGAGGAAGGCATCCGCGCAAACCATTTTGCCGTCGTCACCTTGACCTTGGCGTACGACCTTGAAAACCGAAAATCTTTAAGGGGCCATTACTCCCACACCGTTGGTGTTAGAGTCTTCAAATTTGGCATGCAGGTACTTTGGCGTATGCCCGTTCTGATGGTGGCATACCGATCAAGGTCACGGTCCGGGAGATCGTAGGCCTTGAAAGTGGTAGGGGTCTATAAATTGGGTTTTCAGCCATATTTTCCACATGTGTACTTAACAGAAGCGCTTCATATTGTGTCTGGCACTGTATACCCTAGAGTAGAAAACACCCGAGCATACATTATCGCCATGCTGACCTTGACCTTGACGTGTGACCTTGAAAACCGAAATTTCCTTCTTTGCGCTATATATTATTGTCCAAGCTGTATCTCGTGAACTACAAGACATAAGCTCTTCAAATGTTGTGTCAGGATGTGGATGAATGAAAATTTGTTTAACGTCCTCCAGAGAGAGAAAGAGGGGGGGGGGGGGGGGGGGGGGGGGGGGGGGGGGGGGGAGAGAGACAGACAGACAGACAGACAGACAGACAGACAGACAGACACACACACAAAGACAGACAGACATAGACAGAGAGCAAAGAGGACAACTGCTGTTCCAGTTGGATGAATTAAAATTTGTTTAACGTCCTCCAACCTGGAGCAGGCACAGAGGCAGACAGACAGAGAGTGAGAGAGAGAAAGAGAGAGTGTGACCTTGAAAACCGAAATTTCCTTCTTTGCGCTATATATTATTGTCCAAGCTGTATCTCGTGAACTACAAGACATAGGCTCTTCAAATGTTGTGTCAGGATGTGGATGAATGAAAATGAGAGAGAGAGAGAGAGAGAGACAGACAGACACAGAGAGAGACACATAGACATACAGAGACATGAGACACATACAGATAGATAGACAAAGACAGAGGGAGAGACAGACAGACAGACAGACAGACAGAGAGACATAGGCTCTACAAAGACAGAGATAGAGAGGGGGGGGACAGAGACAGAAAGCACGAGAGAGACACAGACAGACAAACATACACAGAGAGTGCGCGCACACCCACCACCACCACCCCCCCCCCCCCCCCCCCACCCCCCCCCCCCCCACCCCCACCCCCCACACACCCAGAGGAAAGCCGGGCAACCGTAAGGCCACACACAGAACATCCCGTTCCCCGTTTTAGCGCGCGCACCACCACCACCACCACCCCCCACACACACACACCCAGAGGAAAGCCGGGCAACCGTTAAGGCCACACACAGAACGTCCCGTTCACCGTTTTAGCGCTCGCTCTCTCTCTCTCTCTCTCTCTCTCTCTCTCTCTCGTATTAATCTTTGTAGTAGGTAAAACAACAAAACAACTCTTTTTATTAACATCCTTGGGACAGACAGAAAAGAACAACAAACAAACAAGGGCGTCGCCGAGCGGCAGACATTTCCGTCACCAGTAATGCCAGGCACTTGCGACACCCCGTAGCATAATTGTCATTCACCGTAGGTGATCGGACTTTGCCATCGTCTGGTTTGTATTTTTGTTTTTGTCCGTCACCTCTACGGTGACCGAACTCTGTGGTCATCTGGTTTGTATTTGTCCGTCACCATAGGTGATCGGATTTTACATGGGCTGGTTTGTATTTTTGTGGTTTTTTGTTTGTTTGTTTGGTTTTCTGTCTGTCCCAAGGATATCTCCGGAACCGCTTGACCGAATCGCGTCAAATTTTGTGTGCTGGTGTTGTCACCATGAGAGGAAGGCATCCGCGCAAACCATTTTACCGTCGTGACCTTGGCGTACGACCTTGAAAACCGACAATCTTTCAGGGGCCATAACTCCCACACCGTTAGTGTTAGTGTCTTCAAATTTGGCATGAAGGTACTTTGGCTTATGCCCATTCTGATGGTGGCATACCGGTCAAGGTCACGGTCCGGGCGATCAGTAGGCCTTGAAAGTGGTAGGGGTCTACACATTGGGTTTTAAGCCATATTTTCCACATTGGTACTTGACAGAAGCGCTTCAGATTGTGTGTGGTACTGTATACCCTAGAGAAGAAAACATCCGAGCATAAATTATCACCATGCTGAACTTGACCTTGAAGTGTGACCTTGAAAACCGAAATTTCCTTCTTTGCACTATATGTTTCTTCTTCAAGCTGTATCTCGTGAACTAGAAGACAGAATCCCTTCCAATTTTGTGTCAGGATGTGACACTCTACGGGGTGTCGCAAGTGCGTGGCATTGCTGGTGACGGACATGTCTGCCGCTCGGCGACGCCCTTGTCTCCCTTGCTATTTACATTGTTTACCAATGACTTTCACTCTGTAAACCCATCTGTTGCAGTTATTAAGTTTTCTGATGACACTACTATGGAGGGGCTCATTACTAATGGCGGTGAGGCAGGGTACAGGGATGAAGTTGAAAAGATGGTTGACTGGTGTGCCACTAACAATCTTGAGCTCAATGTTTCCAAAACTAAAGAAATGATAGTTGATTTCAGGGAAAAGAAAACTCCTCTCCCAGCGTTATCTGTTAAAGGTCAGGTAGTTGAGCAAGTAGAATCATTTAAATTCCTAGGTGTGCACATTTCAAATACATTAAGCTGCGAAGTCAACATCACAGTCATCATCCTGCAAAAAAAGCACAGCAGAGACTATATTTTCTAAGACAGCTCAAGAAATTTAGGATAAGTACAGCAGTCTTGACACAGTTCTATCGATCTGTCATCGAAAGCATACTCAGTTTTTCAATATCTGTCTGGTATGGATCAGCTTCAGTTAAGGATAAAAGGAAACTCCATCAAGTCGTCAAGACATCCTCAAAAATCATAGGTCACAAACTGCCATCCCTAGATAACATCTATAGTGTGCGCATAAGACTCGAAGCTAAGTCCATCATATCTGATTGCACACACCCAGCCAACCATCTGTTTGAACCACTCCCTTCTGGTAAAAGGTTCTGCTCTTGTAAGTGCAAATCTAACCGCATGAAGAACAGCTTTTACCCCTCTGCTGTCAGAGCCATCAATACTCAGTAGGCTCACCTCCCTAGGGGTATTTTTGTATCCTATTTTGCTCAGACTTGTGTTAATCGGTGTGCCTGCATGCTTGCGGTCTTGTGTGTGAGTGCGTGTATGAGGAGGTGGGACATGTGTTGGTATAAATGTGTATGCGCGCACGTGTATGTGTGTGTGTTGGTGTATGTGTAGGTGTGCGTCTGAGAGAAAGAAAGAATCTGAGAGAGAGAGAGAGAGAGAGACTGATACACGATAATGTAATCTGGTGGGTTTTTTCCCCTCTTATATTGGTTGTCCATTCGATGTGCATGCTTTCGTTGTTGTTGGATTGTGTCTTGTGCAAAACCAAAATGATTTCCTTTGTATTACGATGCATTGGCTGATTAAAGAATCTTGAATCTTCTTTGTTTCACTTATTTATGGATTGCGCACGGGTTTCCGCATGCAATATCCGCTTATGTGTGTACACGGCCTAAATATTAAAGTGTGGACACTATTTTACAATTCTGGGGAATTGAAAGGGTTTTCAGAAATGTCCATACTGAAACAACAAAGTTGGGGGAAAAAAGGCTGGATACTTCAGGAGATTTTCTACCATATCAGTGCCTTAAAACTTTCTTACTAAACAGATGGCTATTTTGGCGGTAATGGGAAAGATAGGTGCCAAACGCAGTGTGCCAAATGGGGGACATTGGGTAACAAGCATATGATAAAAATTGGCCCTTTACCTTTCAAGCTTTGATCATTGGTTAGTATTAGCTTGAAGGCAAAGCCAATAACAAAATGAAAAATGAGTTATATGATAAATGACTTATTACAATCATGAAGATCATTGTACAACTTAGACTTTTGTCACTAACAGTAACTTTGATTCCCAAACTATGAAGCATTTTTACAGACTCTTATTGCTGCAGCTCACTGGGGGCTGAGAGAGAGGGGGGGGGGGGGGGGGGGGAGAGACAGAGAGAGCAGACTTGCCAACCTAACAGACCAAAGATGAATATTTGTAGCAGCAAGAATTAAAAGGAATTCTTACCTTCCGCACGCAAACACAATTTGAAGAAAGCACTTTTTAATCTTTGTGAACTTGTCCTGTTTAAAACAAGTCTTATCTGGAAGTGGAAATGACACAACCATTCTTACACAATAGGAACCTTTTGGTTTGTTCCTCTGTGCTTATTATTTAGTAGACCTAGATGATTGGTGCCATAGATGACTTAATAATGAGGCTTGGAAGGAAGATAATGAATCGCTTCAAGTTCATCTTTGTCCTCCTTTTCTTCCGGTGGCTTGAAAAAGTCGGTAACAGTGAAAGACGAAGCCAGGGAGTTTGCAGTTTCAATAATATGACGATGAGAGGTAATGTGGCGTTCGATGTTTACGTCTTCAGTCTTAATACAATTCATGGAAGACTTTAAAGTCTAGTGAGCACATCGTAAATCGAGCGTGATGCACACTTTCTTGATCTCTGAATGCACAGAAACTTTTCCATGTATTGTTGGTGGAAATGTTGATCTAATCTCTTTCTTTTCTTCAACAGGTAAGCAGACTTGGGAATAACTTTTGATCCAGCTTTGAAATTTGATACACATATACAGAAGGTAACCAGTAAAGCTAACCAAGTAATGGGATTAATCAAAAGATCATTTGACTATCTTCATAAAGATATATTTGTTAAATTATACAAGGCTATGGTTCGACCTCGCATAGAATATGGTAACTGTATCCTAACCTAAAAAGACAATCAATAATAATTGAAAAAGTTCAGAGAAGAACCACAAAATTAGTTAAAGCATGTAAAAATATGTCTTACGAGGAACGTTTAAATTTTCTGAAATTACCATCTTTGAAGGGAAGAAGACTTAGAGGGGACCTTATTCAAACCTATAAAATTGTACATAATCTTGATATAAATTTCAATGACTTTTTCATAAAATGTACAGTAGACAAAACAAGAAATAATGATGGTAAATTGTTTCTTAACAGATCTAATACTAACACCCGCAAAAACTTTTTTACTAACCGTGTTGTTCATATGTGGAATGATCTACCAATTAACATAAAGAATGCACCTAGCATTAATGAATTCAAAAATCTTTTGGACGAAAACCCAAATTTGATAACAAAATTTAAATGTTTTGATAAATTAAAAAAAATATAAAAAAGCAATTCTCTTAAAGATTTATCTTTTTATTAGTTTTTTATTTAAGAGACGCAAACCACTAAATAAATTTTGTCAAGTCAAATTCATCGAGAAGGGGCGTAATAAGGGCCGAGAGGCCTATGCATAGCCCTACATCACCTACCTACCTACCTAGCTAGATTGTTGCGTACATCGACTTCTAGAGGGAAGTGCGAAGCCGAAAATGCTTTATAGACTGCAAAGTTGGTTATACGCACAGCAGCTGTGCTGCTCTGTATATAAGATGATCAGTTTGTGTCACCCCCAAAAAAATATTTGTAAAGTTTTGAAAGCGGAATTTTATGGAAGGGCAGAAGAAATTTTGTCTGAGCGAAAGGTTGGCAGGCATGAGAGAGAGAGAGAGAGAGAGTGAGTTTGAGCATTAATTTGTACTTAAGTGGTTGGCAGGCGTGAGAGAGAGAGAGTGAGTTTGAGCATTAATTTGTACTTAAGTGGTTGGCAGGCGTGAGAGAGAGAGAATGAGTTTGAGCATTAATTTGTACTTAAGTGGTTGGCAGGCGTGAGAGAGAGAGAGAGTGAGTTTGAGCATTAATTTGTACTTAAGTGGTTGGCAGGCGTGAGAGAGAGAGAGTGAGTTTGAGCATTAATTTGTACTTAAGTGGTTGGCAGGCGTGAGAGAGAGAGAGAGTGAGTTTGAGCATTAATTTGTACTTAAGTGGTTGGCAGGCGTGAGAGAGAGAGAGTGAGTTTGAGCATTAATTTGTACTTAAGTGGTTGGCAGGCGTGAGAGAGAGTGAGTTTGA
The DNA here is from genome assembly GCA_017654935.2 of Phymorhynchus buccinoides. Classification (NCBI taxonomy): domain Eukaryota; kingdom Metazoa; phylum Mollusca; class Gastropoda; order Neogastropoda; family Raphitomidae; genus Phymorhynchus; species Phymorhynchus buccinoides. Next base: position 55,485,187 of record CM065680.1, read on the forward strand.
GCATTCATTTGTACTTAAGTGGTTGGCAGGCGTGAGAGAGAGAGAGTGAGTTTGAGCATTAATTTGTACTTAAGTGGTTGGCAGGCGTGAGAGAGAGAGAGTGAGTTTGAGCATTAATTTGTACTTAAGTGCATTTGCTTTTGTTAAATCATGTGTTATTGCTAAAGTTTTCACAAGTAAACTTCATTATGGTTTTTAAAGTAGCAGCACAGAATCGCTGAATGTTTCTCGGAAATGATTGTCACAGTTTTGATGTACCATTCTCTGTGCATCATGATATTGAATAATTTTTATGTAGTACTAGTATGCTTTGCAAAGAATGATTTTGTGCCATACATATATTTTAGTACCCCCCAAAAAGATAAAGGGGATAACAAGAATATGATATTCTTTAGCACACATAATACTTGAGCTATAGGCCACCAAAGAAATCCCAATTTTAATCCCTGGCTGTGTGTGTCAGGCCAGGGATTAAAATTGGGATTTCTTTGGTGGCCTATATGTGTACATGTGTGGTGTGTTACTCTGTGTGTTTGTGTGCTTGCGTTCACATGAGTGTATTTATATATATATATCTATTCTATCATGTTACCGTTTCACTACGAATGAGTTATTCCTTCCAATTTGGAGCAAATGCCAATTTACCAAAGACCAAAAAGTTATAGTCTTAACAAGACTAGATTACTTCCCTTGGTCTACACAGCCAATACCACTAAGCTGCCGTGGATCCCACTCGCTACGTCACTTCCGGGGAGGCAACTTTAAATCATAATAAATTTTTTCCAACTTGGAGCAGCCATGTTGTTCTTTGCTCTTGCTATTATTTCGTTTATCTAATTTATTCTAGCCGCCATCCTCCTCTGTTTGGGTTGCCCCTTTGCCTTGGGGCTACAGGTTTGTCGGCATGTAGTTTGTGTGAATTATTTTCACGTTTTTTCATTGCTAAATAATTATTTGAAATATTTTGTTGTGCTTACAAGTTACATGCTTTGTTCCCCCGGTCGCCATGTCGGCCGTCGATCCTGTAGTATGGACTCAGTCTAGTGGGGTTTTCTAGTAAGCTATCTCGGGATGTTAAGGGGAAGCTTTTGGAACACCTCAGGCTTCTTCTTCTTCTAGTTTTCGCAAACTTTCTAGTTCGAGGCGTCTTCCTCTTCTTCGTCGTCGGGGAAGGAGCAACCCACCCCCCCTCTCCCTCAGCCTGTTCTGAGTCTCCTGCGTTTGTTACAGAGCAGACTATTTCCTGGGTGGATTCTTCTTCTCTGGTATCAGATATGCTTGCGGAGTTTAAGAATGAGGGGTTAGTTTTGGTTCCGTCGGCCTCTTGGCCCGGTTTGTCAGTTAGACCTGGTAGGCCTTGGACATGACAACTGACTTGACTACGGACAAACTACGCAGGGTACTCTCACGAGAGTCAAGGTATTAACCAGTGTGTACGTTCGCCTCTCTTTGCATGAACGATAATGATGTTCCTATTCTTTACTCGGTTGGGCAGCTGGCCCAAAGAGAGCTGACTACGGGCATCTCCATCTTCCCACGGAAGACCTCGAGCTGGACGGACGGTCCTCCACCCAGCGTGACGTGGAAGCTGTTCGTTCCCACGACCGCTGCAGGAAGCCCCAGACGGACGCCGTACCTGACTACGGCTCTCGTGCTCGTGAAGGCGATTATCTCCCCTCTCTCAGTGAATGGCAATTCCGTAGCCCGCGTAGGGCGAGCGGTAGCCCGCGTAGGGCAAGAGGTACGGACTCTCCCAATGATCGGCAGTCACGTAGCCCGCGTAGGGCGAGAAGTACTGACTTGCATTATACCCAGCAGAGCCGTTGCCCGCGTAGGGCCTTGCCTCGGCGGACTCTTGAACCCGGAAATATCGATGATCAACAGTTCCGTAGCCCGCGTAAGGCAAGGGGTACGGACTCTCCCCATGATCTCCCCCAGCAGAGCCGTTGCCCGCGTAGGGCCTTGCCTCGGCGGACTCTTGAACCCGGAAATATCGATGATCAACAGTTCCGTAGCCCGCGTAGGGCGAGAAGTACGGACTTGCGTTATACCCAGCAGAGCCGTTGCCCGCGTAGGGCCTTGCCTCGGCGGACTCTTGAACCCGGAAATATCGATGACACCTTCGTCTACCCGCCACGGCCCATGCGGCCCGTTCACGGACCAACCGTGTCCGTTACTCGTGCCGACGGCACGCGGCCACCCGTCTCCACCATCACGGACACCCGTCACAGAACGGCACCATCAGTGGCGGACCGGCCGTTGCCTGTTCTGGAGCCTGTCTCACGTCATCCTGGCCCTCGTCGTGCGGATGAGTTTCAGCTTCCTGCGGATGCCTATCTGACCAGACACCCCTCGAAGCGTCATGTAGCGCTGCCATGAGAGTCTTCCGTGGATGAAGAGTTTGAGTCGTTGCCTCGTGAAGGCTTGGTTGACTTTGACTTAGCCGTCCAGGACGAAGTTTTTCGCATCATGAGAACTGTGTATCAGGGGTCTCAGCGGTCCCCGTCGAGATCTGACCACGTCGACGATCAATTCTCTCAGTCTGAGCGTGGCAGTGGTGTGACTGATCCCCCTGTGTATTCAGACCCAATCCCTTCGTCGTGCAGTTATCAGGGCTATCTACATATCCTTCAGCCCTACTGCACCGACGTCAAGCCGATGGTGCAGCTCAAATCAGCTCAGACAGCGGGACAGCCACAGTTTTTTGGCGGTCTGCAAGCGCAGAAGGAGGCTCGACTAGCGCTTCACATCTCTCTGTTCGTTCGGCAGGCACTTCGTAAGACTAACTCTACCCTGTGGTCTCAGCCGCCGCCGTCGCCGTCTCTCCTCCCCCTCTGCTGGAGCCTGTTCCGTCTCAACCCGGCGCCTTTGTGAAGAAGGACTTCTTCCCACTGTTTCAGCTGGCTATCCCTTTGTGCCTGTGCCTTCGCACTCAGTTGTGTCCCCGTAGGTACGTTCCTCCCTTTGTTATGGGCGCTGAATGAGGCAAACTTCAGTCTTCATGGGCCAGCCGGCCTTCAACATCTTGGAGAGATCCATGTACTCTATTCTTCGAGCCTCGTCGTTAGCCACGTCAATGCTTCAGTCCCTGGCGCTCATCGCCGGCTCAACGAACTCTTCCAAACCTGAAGACTTTAGACTGCGTGATGACGTCGACGAGCGTGCCTTGGGCGTTGCCTTGGCTTCGTTCTACCAAGCTGTGAGCTCCAGTTCGTCCGTGGCCTCCTCTTCTAAGGTGCAACTAGCGGCCACGTTCAGAGACGCGGTCCTCAAGGACTGTAAGTTCCTCTCTCCCTGCTGGATCGTTCGACCGTTCGTTCTGGCCCCACTGATCTTCGTTCTACTTTTCATCAGGCTTCCCTCAAGGACAACCTGGAGCGGATCAAGGAACGGAGACTGGACTGGGGTCAGGAACGCATCGTGGAGTTGGCTACCAGGTCTGCCGGCCGGGGGGTTGCTTCCCCCCAAGCCAAGCGCGCGCGCATGGACTTCAGGCCTCCTCCTCTTGTCTCCACGAGAGCCGATTCGTCTCGAGGGCGTACCTTTCGCTACCTCAGCTACCAGCCGCCCCCGCAAGACCAGTCTAATTCGAAGCGATCGACAGAGAAGTCTCTGCGCTCTGTCAATAGGGGAGCCTTTGTTCAGATTGTGCCTACGGAAACGGGATTCTTCTCTCGTCTGTCGTGGTCCCCAAGAAAAGCGGAGAATTTCGCCCGGTCTTGGACTTGTCCCCCCTCAACAGGTTTTTTCGCACCGACAAGTTCAAAATGGAAACAGCGGCTTCAATCCGTTTCTCCATTCTCCCGAACGACTGGGCTACTCCTTCATCCTGAGGGATGCATATTTTCACGCGTGCATCCATCCTTCACGTCAGCGTTTCCTTCGCTTCGTCTGGAAACACAGGGCTTATCAGTTTGTTTCCCTTCCGTTCGGCCTGTCCCCGGCCCCTTGGTTTTTCTCAGGAATCACCAAGGAGCTCGTTCGTCTGGCCAGGTCCCGGGCTATTCGTCTTCACGTTTACCTGGACGATTGGTTGTTGCTAACAGCTTCGCAAGCCCTGTGCCTCTCACAAACGGACACTCTTGTTCGACTGTCCAAGACTCTGGGTTTTCGCATTCACGACGGGAAATCAGAGCTGACTCCGTCAGCCTCCTTCAGCTACCTCTGCATGAAGTTCGTTACGGAGCGGTTTTCAGTGCAGCTGTCGGTAACTGCCATCGTCGAGATTGTTTCGACGTTCAGGCCTAGACTTCGCTCTCTGCTCGTCAGCTTCTCAGTCTCCTGGGCCTTGTGGAATCGGTAGCGGATTTGCTTCCTCTCGCACGGTTGCGCTAACGGCCACTGCAACGACTGCTGTCGCAAAGGAAACTGTCTCAGCTGCCTCTCGAGCAACTAGTGTCTCACGGCAGTTGGTTCCTCGAGTCGACGTAACAGTGGATGATTCTCGAGTGGCTCAACAGCTCGGTGCCTATCCGTCCCATGCAACAGCAGCAATTTTCTTCACACAGATGCCTCGACGACGGGCTGGGGCGCCCATTTGGGTCGAGTCGAATTTTCGGGTCAGTGGACTTCGGCAGAGTAGAAATTTCACATCAACCTCTTGGAGGGCCCTGAAGTCTTTTGTAGTCCTTCTCTCCGGGAAATGCGTCACCGTCTGCGGACACAATACGACAGCTCTCTCATATCTTCGTCGCCAGGGAGGAACACGGTCTCCGGCTCTTTCAAGGAAAGCAGAAGAGATTCTCCTCTGGGCCCAATCAAGACAGATCGTGCTTTCAGTCGAGTTGTTGGAGATGGAGTCAGTAGCCAGGGCTCTGAAGTCTTTCTCAGCCCGTCTCACCCAGAAATGGGTCTGGAGACAATACGACAGCTCTCTCTCTTATCTTCGCCTTTAGTGAGGGACTCAGTCTCCAGCTATCTCTAGGACAGCAACCGAGAGTTGTTCAACCGTACCCTTGTTGCCTTCCTTCTGAACGAATTTTTTGGGTGGCAACGGCCCCGGCTTCGCCGTTCTTTCGAATGTTGTCTGTTCTGGCAGGCATGGTTTTACTTGCTCTGTTTCAGACCTTCGTTTCCTCTGGTTACAACCATGAGTTGTTCAACCAGTTATCTCGTTCACCCGTTCCAGTCATCCTTTTCGGTCTGGTTCCGTCCCGATCGAACCTTACTGTCCGGCTAACATGATCTTCCATGCCCAGCCGTCAGCTCAGTTGTTCGACTGGGTGGCGTTGGAATGGGTTAAGTCGACGTCACGTTTGCACACTGTTTCGCTTTTTGTCTACATGTTTTCCTCTTCGGTGGGGACATTTCCGCGTCATCTGGTTAGTTTTGACGTCATGCGATAGCAACTATGTTGCTGTTTCGGTCTGTCAGGGGCAGTTTTCATTTTTTACCTTCCTACGGTCTTAGCATGTAGAGTTGGTTATGAAGTGCAGTCGCACATTCGTACCGTGGCTTCTCAGTTTGCTAGTTCGGAGGTTGAATCTGCTGTTTTGCGGATTCTCATCTTTACCATTTAGTACTAGCTGTCTCTATCCCGTCATCGATCCTTTGCTTGCCCATTCTGAACAAGTCTTGTCCAGATGTGGGCCATTTCGTTTTTGACTCATACTCGCCACTTCGATCGATATTTTTCCGGTTCGAAAGGGCGTAGCAGCGTGTGGTGGCCCGGTCCGGCCACTCATAGTCCGTTTTGTTTCGGCCTTGGCTGCCCTGGGTGTCTCCATGCGGAGTTTGTCATCTCCTGGCTTCTTTTCCAGGATATTGTCTCGGTGGAGTCCACTCAGGTTCTGCCCCAGGATGATGCTTTCGGTACCCTTCTGTCTCTCGCGGGTACCAAGTTTAGGGCCAAGAATCATCCTGCTCAGATTGCTTCTCCCTCGGTTACGGTTTAAAGTCTTCTCTCTATTCTCGGCCCTGTTGTTTCTGATAAGACTCCTGTGCCCCGTCAGAGCTCTTAAGCTTTTCCTTAAGAGGACCTCCCCCTTCCGGGGGCACAAACGCCGTCTGTTCTTTTCTTTGAACGAGAAATACATGAGGGATATTTCTAGTCAACCATTTCTAGGTGATTGGTGAACGCTTTTAACTTAGCGTATATAAGTGCCGACTGGTCATTGCTCACTAATCCTCTGAGAGCCCATGAAATCCGAGCTTTCAGCACATCCCTGGCTATGATTAAGGGAGTGGCGCTGTCCAGCGTTATGGAAGCTGCGTACTGGAAGTGACAGTCCATGTTTGCTAGCTTCTACCTTCGCCATTTCTCCGCCAGAAGGCAGGACGACACCTTTGGCATCAGGAAGGTGGTGCTTGCGCAGACTCCTTTTTCTCTGGTCTAACGATAAGCTTATGCTATTTTTTGTTCTGGTGTTGGTATGCATATGTTTATGCTGTTTGGGGGTATGGATGTTTTGGTTATCTAATTGTTATTATGTCCTCTCCCTTACAGGTTACCCCTGGCGTTCCCTGTCAAGTTTGTCTTGTGGGTATTGTTTTTTGTTTGTTGGAGTGAAGTTTCAACAATGTTTTCTTACCCACCTCCTCGCTGGGAATCAACTCATTCGTAGTGAAACGGTAACATGATAGAATAGATTGAATGATTTTATTTAATATAACTATCTATTCTACTTACCGTTTCACTACGATCAAAGGTTCCCACCCTCCTCCCTCCGACGAAAACATCATTGGGAAGGTTGGTTTTAAAAAATGTATCATGATTTAAAGTTGCCTCCCCGGAAGTGACGTAGCGAGTGGGATCCACGGCAGCTTAGTGGTATTGGCTGTGTAGACCAAGGGAAGTAATCTAGTCTTGTTAAGACTATAACTTTTTGGTCTTTGGTAAATTGGCATTTGCTCCAAATTGGAAGGAATAACTCATTCGTAGTGAAACGGTAAGTATATAGATAGAATAGATAGTTATATTAAATAAAATCATTCAATCTCTCTCACAACAAATGTACAAGATCACTGTTAAAGTTTTATTCAGTGATGCCATTTGATATATGCACACACACACACACATGCAAATGTACATTTAAATTGAGAATAATTACAGACCTGTAGTATTTGTATATTCTGGACGGAATAAACCAATCAGTTGGTCAAAAACCTTTACCTCTAAATGTAATACAATTTTAGTATCCTGCAAACTTTGGGTCAAATTATTTGAAGTAATTAAATAAAAGCCATTGTTGATAACTGGAAAGATTAGCCATGCTGTAGGAATATCATTTTTTTTTAAAAACACAACAGCTTATCAATGCAGTGATTTTATAGGATACAAAAACAAATGACAATTTCAGCCATATTTATGAACACAATTCTTATGAATATTAACACAAGATAAACTCTTTTAGTATGTATGTTCCTAGTGTATGACAAAAAGAAAAGAACCAGAAGAAATACTGTCAGAGTTTGTTAATTTTTATACATAAAATATCTGTATTTTATTAATGCATGTATTTTGCAATTTAGTTACCATAGTATTAGTAATAAAGGAAAATGTTCAAAGTGAAAAAACGCGAAGTTCATTTTTCAAATTTGACGTTGAGGAGGTGTTCTTTATGACATTAACAACTATATAAAGTATGAACATTTTCAAAATGAAGCCTTTTCCACACACACTTGATGGCTCGACCACATTCGTCTCGACTTGAATGCACGCATACAGATAAACACCAACCCATGTTTGCACAAATACTAAACAAAAGGTCACAATTGAATATCAAATAATCAGACCAAAAATCATACAGTAATAATAATAATAATTGGCACTTATATAGCGCATATATCTAGAAAATTCTATTCATGGTGCTTTACAAAGAAATAAAACTACAAACATTCCCATTCACACACACATACACACACAAAAAGACGCACACACACACAAAAAAAGAAGAAGGAGGGTGGGGGTGGGGGTGACACAAACACATCCCCCACTCAAATTTCCATACTGCACTGTCAGCTACAACTTTGAAAAGAGATGAGTTTTTAGACTGTGTCTGAGAGACACAGGTAAGTTGTTCCACACAGATGGAGCCTGGGTGGGGGTGACACAAACACATCCCCCACTCAAATTTCCATACTGCACTGTCGGCTACAACTTTGAAAAGAGATGAGTTTTTAGACTGTGTCTGAGAGACACAGGTAAGTTGTTCCACACAGATGGAGCCTGGAATGAAAAGGACCTTTCACCATAGGTTTCGGTTTTGACAGTGGCTGGTTGCAGAAGGTGAGTGTCAGAGGAAGAGCGGAGGACACAAGAAGGTGTGTAGAGATGAAGTAGGTCAGACAGGTAATCAGGGGCAGAACATGGGATGACAGTGAAGGAAAGAATGGAGATTTTATAGTCAATCCTATCAGATTTTTAACCAGTGCAGAAGTGGCGTGATATGTTCATACTTAGAAAACCGAAGGACTAATTGGGCAGTATTGTTTTGAATTCTTTGGAGGCGACAGAGAAGATACTTTGGAAGGCCAGCAAGGAGAGAGTTGCAGTAATCGATTTTAGACAAAACAAATGCACAGACCAAAGTTTTCGTGGCATCAGTAGATAGATAGTGGAGAACAGAACACATTTTGCGGAGCTCAAGATATGCAAATCGACAAACATTTGAGACATGTTGGAGGGAGAGGGTTTGATCTAAAGTGACTCCGAGACTGAACAGAGGGGGCAGAAGTGTTGTTGATTGTAACAGAATCTGGAAGAGAGGGATGGCCAAGTAATCTCTTTTGACAGGCTAACATAAGTTCAGTCTTGTCTTCGTTCAACTGCAGTTTATTAACAGTCATCCATGTTTTGAGATCTGCTATGCATTTCTGTGTCCTTGATACTAGCCCATCAACTTCGGCAAGAGAGGCTGACTGATTGATCTGAGTATCATCAGCAAAACTCTAGTGGGACCATGCATGCTTACTAATGACATCAGACACAGGAGCAGCATACAGTACAAAAAGAATGGGCCCCAAGACAGAGCCCTGGGAGATATCTGAAGGCTCTGAGAATCTACCATTCACACAGACAGTCTGTGTGCGATGTTTCAGGTAGGACTCAAACCAGGAAAGAGCAGAACCCCGAATGCCAAAAGAGTCATGGAGTCTATGAAGAAGGATAGAGTGGTCTATTGTGCCAAAAGCAGAACTGAGGTCTAATAAAGCCAGAAGAGATACTTTGTTGTCATCAAAAGCAAGGATGTTGTTGTTTACAATCTTAAGGAGGGCTGTTTCAGTGCTGTGAGACTTTCTGTATGCGGACTGATGGGGGTTGAGGAGGTGGTTTTCTTCAAGATAGGAAATAAGTTGAAAGAATTTTGAGAGGAAAGAAAGATTAGACATGGGCCTATAATTTTTCAGATTGTCTTGATCTAAGGAGGGTTTCTTGATCAGAGGTCGGACAATGGCAGGTTTAAAACAGGAGGGGAAGCAGCCAGACAACAGGGAGTCATTAACAACATGGGTAATATATGGTAACAAAACATCAAGACATTTACAGAGCAGTGGGGAGGGGATAGGGTCAAGTTCACAGGTTTGGGGTGGCAGTGCTCAAACACAGTTCTTTGATAAATTGTTTAGTTACATGGTTAAACTGCTGAAGAACAGGACCACAGTACATCTTTTCAGAAATGGGTGAGGATGCGGAAATGGAAGAATCAAGTTTTTCTCGAATTAATGCTATTTTTGTTCTGAAAATTTCTGGGGGAGTTCTTCTACATTAAACTTCAATGGGAGTGGGGAACTGTTCACTTTACCTAGTATGTTGTTTGTAACAGTGAATAACTGTTCGACTGTGGCACATGCAAGGATTTTCGATAAATAGAAGGCGGACTTCACAGTCTACAAGATAAGTGACCATGATTCCTGGCAGTGATGAACAGTCAGGTGGGTGGCACGCCACTGCTCCTCAGCTCTCCTCCTCTCCCTCTTTGCGTCCTGGAGCTCAGGTCCCACTGCGTTGTACCAGGGAGAAGGGGACGGTCCGACACCAAGCGGCGTGTCACGGGGGCGTAAGACCCGGTAGAGCTGCTCAGCGGATGGTTGTAGGGGCCAGAAGGTCATTCTTGAAGACCTCTATGTCGATAGAAGCCAGTCTGCATACTTCCCTGTAGACTCAGGCAGCTCTAGGGAGGTTTGACGAGGTGAAGCTCACATCTGACACAGAAATGGTCAGACAACAGAGTGGGCTCCACAGTCGTCGACTGCAGCATATGATCAAGTGTACACCACCCAGTCGACGATGTGACCACACACATGAGTCGGTTCAGACACAGACTGTGACAGACTGAAAAGACTGATAATGTCCATGACTTTAGACGTCAACACGTGAGATGGAACATCAAAATGAACGTTGAAGTCGCCCATATAGAACCCGGCAGACTGTTGGCATACTCAAGAAGATCAGGAAGTTGACAACAGAGTCGGTCAATTTATTTCTTTTGCTAGGAGGGGGGCGGTACAGACAGAAGATATTAACTTAATTAAGGGTGGTCTTTTGAAAGGAGAGAGTCAGTTGTGACAGTTCGAACGAAGGGTGGCTGAATAGCAAATTGGATGTGAAATTAACATACGGTTTCAGTTTGTCCGACACAACAAAAGCCAGACCACCTCCACACGTAGTTGTAGAACGGGGAAAAGAGGAGGTGGTGTATCCTGGTGGGGCTAGATCACACTTAGCTTCATCTCCAGTTTCACGGAGCCATGTTTCTGTTACACAGAAAATGTCAACATCGTTTAAAAGAATGAACTCGTTTATGGACGAATGTTTTTCTTTGCAACCAACTGATTCAGCGTTGTAAACAGCAACACAAACGTTGGGGGATGACACACTTTTGAAAGGACGGAAAACAGGCACTTGAATTAAGTTTTCGACATTAACAGCTCTCACCTTCTTGCCTGTCTCACTTGTTTGTGTCATATCAGTCCAAGACACCACTGTGATTTTTCTCTGCTCGATGTTTATGGGTTCTAGGCAGGCGGCATCCAATGCCAGCAGCTTTGATGGCGTCGACAACAGCAGGGTTGAGTGGGGCGGGAGGGATTGACAGATTCTGTTCCCACGTGCAAGTCAGAGAGGAGGGTGGTGTAAACACGGAGAATCCAACAGGCGGGCGCCTGTGGTTGAAAGCAGAGGGGCGGTGGCTGAACAACAAAGCAGGTTGCACGTGCGTGAAATCGCGAAAGAATGGCGACTGACCTTGCGACAGTAGAGCACTAGAAAAGTTTAGCAAGAAACATGTCCAAACAACTCGAAGATGTTGAGGCAACATTTCACAAAAAAGACACCAAAATAAAGTAGGATCCATAATGTGAATGATAAAAAAAAAAATGACAATCATACACAACTACAGTCCGTCACAATCGGCATTCATTCACAGGGACGAAACCATACTGTATGTCAGGCGTGGCTTCGTACTCAGTAACATATATTCTTTTTAAGCACTCATATTTATAAAATCCTGGTCCCTGAACAATTAACAAGAAGTTTGTTTTGAGAAAATGAGTGATTTTACACCTGCTCTCTCATGCTCATAACCATGGAATAAAGTTTAAAATACAAGTACATACAAGTGAATAAAATATTAAAAAAACATGTACACCATAATACAGTGGCATTCTCAAACACCAAAAATCTAAATGTACACACTAACACATTCCTAAGCAACTACAACTTTTCAATGAGCAGCTTAGCTAACCGATTTCACTGCCAGGTGGCAACCAACTTAATAGGGGCTTATCTTCATATCCTTAGTAGAGAGAGAAGGAGAGGAGTCCCTCCCTCTCTCTCTCTAATCCCAACTAAGGATATGAAGAAAAGCCCATATTGAGTTGGTTGCTACCTGGCAGTGAAATCAGCCATTATATATTGTTTTTTAGGTGTGTTTTTTACAGGATATGGCTAATGAAATCAACATACTGAACACTAATACGAGACACGATCATTGACATTATGGCAGTGGCTATTTTGATAATTAGGTCACTCAATTATCATGCAGTCTCTTTATTAAAATATTAACACATGTAATGACAGATGAGGTCTTTGTCTTTTGAAGAGGGGGCGGATTCACTACAATGACTATAAATGATTTGTTTATATTCATGTTTCAAAGAATATTCGTAAAAAATGACTCATATCAAAGAAATGCAAATAGAGTGCATCCTTTAGTTATTATGAAAAGCTTTTTTTTTCAAAAGCCTTTTTTCTCCTCCTTTAACTTAGGTTAGGTTAGGTACATTATAGTCACAGAGGCGTCTCTGTGAAATTCGTGTTGCTCCCACCTGGAGAGCGCATCGCAGCCAGAGGCACGGTACCCAATTTTTTATTTCTATTTGAAATTTATTTATTTATTTATTTTGGTGTAACTGATGAGGAAGGAAGGGAGGGGGGGTAAATTTTGACCAAATGACAACTTTTTCGTTGCCACTGGGTTTAACATGTGCTAAGTGCATGAGCACACGGGACCTCGGTTTATCGTCTCATCCGAAAGACTCCACGTTCAGACTGCAAGGCCTAGTGCACAGTGAGAGGGAAAAAAACGTGTATCCAGGTTATGCCTCGCTGTTATACAGTGGAATCCGCTTAATCAGCCACTTTTGGTACCAGGAAAAATATGGACGATAAAGCGAATCGGCCGATAAAACGAACATCGAGATACTGTATGACGCAAGACAAAAGCAATAACGTCAAAATTAAATGTTGCAGTTCAAATTCAAATTCTTTCCCTGTTTGTGATGTGTGTGTGTGTGTGTGTGTTTATTAATCCTACAACTTGACAGAAGCACGAGTAAAAGACAATGATTTTGTTTTCTTGAGTGATTATAACGCCATGCAGGGTCTTTCAATTGACAACAGCTCACCTTCCAACTTCACACTCAACCATGTAAACGTCAAAAGCGTGTTGTCAGTTTGTCTGCCTCTGTTGTTCTCCCTCTCAAAAAGGGGTAAAGAGGAAAAATTAGAGAGAATGCCTCTGTTGTTCTCCCTCTCAAAAAGGGGTAAAGAGGAAAAATTAGAGAGAAAAAGTGGCCAATAAAGCGAAATTGAAGATTTCAGCTTTGGCCGTAAAAACAAACAAAATAACACATGCTTAAGAAGAAAAAATTCCGTTCCAGAGGAAATTGGCCGATTAAGCGGCTTTGGACGATTATCCGATGGCCAATTAAACGGATTCCACTGTGTATCAAATTATGAATCTTAAGTACTTGTAATACCTTAATAAAATGAGAAAAAGAATTTATTTCTCTAAGACAAAAGATGTACTTGATGATTACAGCAAAAGAGAAAATGTGTAGGTCTGGTCGTTTGCTTGATACTATCTTGTTCAACAAAATACTGAACATAATTCTGCCCATCTTCAGCAAAAACGAAATTGAAAAGAAAAGCAGTTTGATTTTAAAGGATGCAAAGTGATTGCCATGATCATGATGGCACAGCAACAGTGAACAGCTATTGAACTGACAAGAACGCAGTTACAGTGGTGAAGCTTTTGAAGTTGAATATCACATGAAAACACAGTCTATACCACAAACCTTTGAAGTTCTTTTTACATCAACTGGCCATCAGAAGAGACAAATGGTGATGAGACAATACAAACATATAGCAAAACCTATTACGCTCTCTTGGGAACAGGCAGAAACTTCAGACAATAAAAGTACAATTCATTCGCATAAAGATTATTTTCTTAGGGTTTGTTGAGGCGTTTTAATGCTGCACTTTAGGCAACTTTCTGGTTATTCTTTTTTAACATTGAACAAAAACAAAATGATGAAATAAAACATACAGGAAGATGAACAGGAAAGCATAACGCTGTTTTGATCACCTTTTGCATTTATTTACAGGTAAAGAGAAAAAGTAAAAATAAGTCTAATAGCTATGCAAGTCATAATCTTAAAAATCGATACAGCTGTACAATAAAAGGTGATTTGAGGAAAACTTTATATTTTTCTTACAGGAGATAAAAAGTGAATGGACCTTTCAATCCTAGATTTTGGTTTAGCAGTCTCTAACTTAAGCCTATAGCTCTTCCGCCAAGCCATTCTTTCAGGTGGATGTGGAGGAGGGTGTGCGGGACACATAGGACATGATGGCGCTCTGTAGCATCTGGGCACGCTGCGCCTCCTCCTCCCGCAGCCGCTGCATCTCCATCTCCCGCCCCCGCAGCTTCTCCTGTGCGCTGATCAGCTCGCGATCCTTCTCCTCCATCGCCTGACGGTGACGAAGCAGCTGGTCTGGAAAAAAGAAGGCACACTATCAGTGCAGGACAGGATGATCAGGAAACAAAGAATAAATTTGGTAAGCCAATGGTCAAAATATCCACTTGTGCTGACTATACCTTTTCTGCAGTCTGACAGTAATATTTAAGGTTTATTCTCTTACCCATAAAAATACATAACTCCCTACTTTTTTTTGTAAAAGCAAACAAAAGATTTTGGGAATTTTCCGCTCTCCAAACCGAACTGTTGTCTAAGCCTCGCCTGAATTTTATTAAAATTTGGGAAAAAACAAAGATAAAGCCGCATTCAGTGTCTAAGCCGCAAGAGACTGAAAAAGAAAAACGAACCTGAGAAGACGAGCAGACGAACGATCGAAAGCCACGGCAACTTTGACGGCCTGTGTTGCACTCACACACAAACTACACAGTACAGACCTTATCTTCGCCATAACGGACCTACTAAATACTGAATTCTGCACAACGACACAACACAACACAAAACACGACAAAGTAACGCAATGGCAGTTCATTTCAGTCACAGTTTGCACACACGAAACTCTTAGTTTTCCTGCGCATACAACTTGGCTGACAAAATGGTGCAGCGCACACCGCAGATATGAAATCACGGCAACGCTAATGCGCCAGCTGCTTTCATTTATCGGATTTTGTGAATTGTTTGCATTCAGCAAGTGTTCCAGTGCACACACTAATGCCGATTTAACTCACTCTATGCTGGCCAGTTGCTTCCCTTTGCAAATGTTCTATACTGGCCGATTTGCATAGGTTACCAAAAACATATTTTCTAAATAATGGTAACAGATACAAACGTGAAATTTTGGCAATATGTACACAATATACAGGACTAACACCTGCAACAGTTTCAAAGCATCCACTTTATTAGTTTTTATTTGTGATATTTTAAAATAAATGCATGTTTTGTCATATAGCGAAAATATAAGGGTACCCCCCTCATTTACATACTCTACAAATGTCCCATATGTGTCTGTTCCAGACCGAGAGGACGTAAAGCACCATTTTTCATTCACATACAGTGGAATCCGCTTTATCGGCCTTCAGATAATCGGCCAAAGCCGCTTAATCGGCCAATTTCCTCTGGAACGGTATTTTTTCTTCTTAAGCATGTGTTATTTTGTTTGTTTTTATGGCCGAAGCTGAAATCTTCAATTTCGCTTTATTGGCCACTTTTCTCTCTCTAATTTTTCCTCTTTACCCCTTTTTGAGAGGGAGAACAACAGAGGCAGACAAACTGACAACACGCTTTTGACGTTTACATGGTTGAGTGTGAAGTTGGAAGGTGAGCTGTTGTCAATTGAAAGACCCTGCATGGCGTTATAATCACTCAAGAAAACAAAATCATTGTCTTTTACTCGTGCTTCTGTCAAGTTGTAGGATTAATAAACACACACACACACACACATCACAAAAAGGGAAAGAATTTGAATTTGAACTGCAACATTTAATTTTGACGTCATTGCTTTTGTCTTGCGTCATACAGTATCTCGATGTTCGTTTTATCGGCCGATTCGCTTTATCGGCCATATTTTTCCTGGTCCCAAAAGTGGCCGATTAAGCGGATTCCACTGTATAATAGTGAGGCATAACCTGGATACAGGTTTTTTTTCCTCTCACTTTGCACTAGGCCTTGCAGTCTGAACGTGGAGTCTTTCGGATGAGACGATAAACCGAGGTCCCGTGTGCTCATGCACTTAGCACTTGTGTTATTTTGTTTGTTTTTACGACCAAAGCTGAAATCTTCAATTTCGCTTTATTGGCCACTTTTTCTCTCTAATTTTTCCTCTTTACCCCCCTCTTTTTTTGAGAGGGAGAACAACAGACAAACTGACAACACGCTTTTGACGTTTACATGGTTGAGTGTGAAGTTGGAAGGTGAGCTGTTGTCAATTGAAAGACCCTTCATGGCGTTAAAATCACTCAAGAAAACAAAATCATGGTCTTTTAATCGTGCTTCTGTCAAGTTGTAGGATTAATAGTGTTCACATACAGTACACATACACTGTACTGTATGAACTCTTGTGTTTTAACAGATTTTATTAATTTCAATTTGTCTCTCACACTGGAAGTCACTTCACACTAAGAACAGACAGCTGACAGGATGGCCAAACGCAACGATTACAGTCTTTTACAAAAAATCGACGTGTTAGACAAAGTGCGGTTGTACCCGCCACCCACATCAAAGCAGCAGTTGGCAGTCGAGACAGGGGTTCCGCGAAAGACACTTTGCCGATGGATTGCTGAAGAGAACGTTTTACGAAGTCAACTTACAGATGGTCAGGTTTCTGTGACAAAGAAAAGGAAGAGAACAGGCAAAGACAATGAAGTCGATGAAGCCCTCTCATTGGAATTTGAACTGCAACATTTAATTTTGACGTCATTGTTTTTTACTTGCATAATTGCGTCATACAGTATCTCGATGTTCGTTTTATCGGCCAATTCGCTTTATCGGCCACATTTTGCCTTGTCCCAAAAGTGGTCGATAAAGCGGATTCCACTGTACTAATATTAGACAATGTGGAGGTACCATAGCCAATGAGGTTTAACCGAGGCGTGGTTACCACTACACCTATCTATATTGTTAAAAACTCGGGACTTTACTGGTGTTGCACTGCCTCCGGGCATTGCAGCCAGTATTGTTCCCACCATCTTTGTATTTACAAATGTCCCATATGTGTCTATGACTGAGAGGACGTAAAACATCATTTTCATCATTACATACTAAGGTCCCGAAATAAAGCCTACAACCAGCCAGTCAGTGTCGAGGCATGAATGAAACGTAGTAGTAGCCCTCTGAGCCACTTTGAAGCACGCATGACTGTTAACCTATGAACTATGAATCTTTAAAGTTCACATGCGATATCCCATTACCTTAGTAACGAGGCGTTGTGCGCATGCCCTGCAACGAGAGCGCAGATTAGTATAGAAAGAGTTAACAGTTTGATAACGGAAAGGAGCTGCTTTTCAACTTCTTTTTTGTAAAGTGAGACTGAGTTATAACTTATGGAGTGAGACCGATCACCTAGTTTCAATTTGGAAGTTGACTTCGCATTTATGTGTGCACAGAGTTCGTAAAGATTGACATGATCACGACTGTTTCAGTTCAAACTATGACCATAAACTGCTCAGTGATGACACATGTGCATAAAGTGGTGAAATTTAATGGTCGTGATATCGCTGATTAAATTCTTCAGTTTTGGCATGAGAACGGTTTGTTTTTACCAAGATTGACGATGTCAACACGCACAGGCTGGAGTTTACGACCAGCCTAAAATACGAAAAGGAAAATATTCACAAATTAGTCGCAATCATTGTTTTAGCTGCAGGGGTCAAAGTTGAAGAAAAAAGTAGCGGCTTATAGCCCGGAAAATATGGTAGTCAGCCAAATCTAGTGTCAAGTCTTAGCCTTAGTGAATATATAGCTTCATAGTTCAAGGGTAAAGGTCCCACAACCATTTGTGACTGTAGGAGTAGTGAACCCTCTCGCATTCACAGCGGATGTAAACAGGATTTCCCTGAACTGCCCGATGTTTTCAGAATGTAATTTGGCGTAGCCATGTGGTCTGTACTTTTCCATCACGTGCACACAGCATGAGAGAGCAAGGAAGGGTCACAGAAGTCGGCAGTCGTCCTTCTATTAACCCTTTCGCCACCAGCAATTTTTCAGCCAAAAAATACCATTAAACTTAACTGGGTAGAGAAAATAAAATATCTGCAATTTTGCGAATTCCTCTGTGACATGCATAACAGTAGGCCTATCAGTACCTCCCAAAATTAAGAAAATAGGGTCATCGGATAACAGGCCCTGGTTGGATGCTTTTTAGTGACATGGGTGTTAAACCATTGTGGTGCTAAAATGCGACGTTGGCGTTGAAAGGGTTAATATGGGGTATAGTTCTGTGTGTATTCAGAAACAAAGGCCAAAAAAACCTGCGTGGAACTTGTGAATGGAAGTGTGAGAGCGAAAGAATGAATTTGTCGTCTGCTAGATGTGCTACGGCGTGTGATTGTGAGGATTTCTCGGAATTTCGGAAGAGGAGTAGGATAATATTATCCAGAAAATGGAAATATAGGACAATGAAGAGTAAGAATAGGAGTCAGGTGTGGATTTAGGTGGTAAGTTAGAGCAAAACAATAGCGATTCCGAAGGCAAATTGTCAACATTCTACTCCCATCGCTTCAAACAAAATGGCGACCACTAACAGCGTGCAGGACGGCATGCGTTTCAACAATGTTCTGGCCCCAACACACTCTTCCAAACACTGCAGTCCCTCTCGATCATTCTTTTTGTTTTTACCCCTCACATTCTTCAAAAGAGCAGCAGATGAAACAAACAGATACGCAATACAAAAGCAAGTAAACAAAGGCTCACTTGACCCACTTTGGAATAAGGTCACACACAATGAAAATGTCTAGGCCTAGGCCTACGTGTTGCCTTTGTTATTGTGCATCAAGCGACAACCCAGTCTGTCTGCCTTTAGCCTACATGTTTGTCTTCTTCTGTCATGTAGCTCTCTATCATAGCAAGAATAAATAATGTTTCCGTGATAACCATGACACAGCTGTAGAATGTGTCCAAGGTGGAGGGAGGGGTGCACACCTGTGTCATGGGGTGACATCAATTACGCAATGACACAGTTAGTGGTGGAACACACTGTACAACTCTGGGGGATTGTGTGTGTGTATATAAAGTGTATTATAGTGCGGGAAAGTGTATACAAACCATGTACAGTTGTGGTTTGAACTACTTCAATATAGGTTTCATTGGTGACAGTTGACAATTTTTTGTGACACTCACTGGATTAGCAGTATGAGCTGAAGCGAGGGACAGAGAACCGACCAGGTCTGGTAGGCTTCAGCTTTCACTTTTACCAAACTAACGTGCATGTGCATGAGTAAACTGCATGCCAGTGTGGTGTTTTACAATGCTAACCATAAAATGTGACACATTTGGTGACATTTAGTTGACACACTTCACTCTGAGACACTCAAAACACACTTCACACGCAAGAACAAAGCCTCATGACCACACATGCAAATTTTCATGGCTGTAGATGTTTATTTCTGGCTATGGTGAAGCATAAACCACACTAACCCATTTGGGGGCTACATTTCCCAAAAGAATACGAAATCTAGCAGAAGTTTGGTCTCAAACAATATGAATATAAGAGGGTTAATCATTTACAGTGGAAGGCGGAGCATATCCCGCTCCTTCCACCACCTTAAACGCCCCCAACCAAAGTCAAGTACCCATTTAGACCTGGGAGGAGTGAGAAAAGTAGGAGTAAAGTATTTTTCCCCCAAGGACACAACGCCGGGCCAAACACGATTCAAACCCTTAACACGCAATCAAGGATTGCAAGACAGTGGTCTTACCTACTTGATTAACTGGGAGCACAAAAACTTTATACATTAGATTTGCAAAATGAAGAAAAAAAAGTTTTCTATGATTGAAATTAAGTGAAGGTGGACGTTGCTATTCTTACCGGAGAGGTCTCTGTCAGCCTGGGCCAGTTTGTCGCGCAGTTCAGAGTGCACGGAGCGTTCCCCTTCCAGCTTGGTCAGCGTCTGGTTCAGCTCAATCTTCACTTTGCCAACTTCTGCCATTGTGTAGTTGTTCTTCTCCGCTAGCTCCTGGGAAACACACACACATTGAGGAACCACAGAAAAGAATTATTCGCTCTGTCGGTTGTGAGCCAAAAGCCTGGGTTTCCGAAAAGTTTTTTCCTTTTCATTCTGCAATGTTGTCAGTCCATTGTTTTCTCTGCCTGCCACTATGTGACTATGTCTCCTTCGCCCCTGTTGGATTATTTTTGTTACGCTGCCATATTAATGACTGATGTCAGCAGGCCAAACTTCACAACCTTATGGGCAAAGTTGTACTTAAGTCCTCTCAAAGTCTGCTTCTTTCAGTTTTATGAAAATATTCCTAGGCTGATCCTAACCCTATCGCTTTCCCAAGAATGGCAGAATGTTGCTTCTCAATGAAACATTTCAAAGTGAAAATCTGAGCCAACAAATTCCAGCCAAAATGTTACCTTGAAGTCAATTTTTACTTTTTATATTTGGATAACTGTAATGATTGTACTTGATAGAGAAGTGACTGGAGGGCATAAAATAAACTAAGCGACACTGTTTTTCAACACCATGTGACCTGCCGGCCATTTTGAATTTCAGACAAATTGATAGGGAAGGCCACATCTCTTTACTATACTGTTTAATGGTGACTTAGCATAACAAATAGGATTTGACTGATAAGTATTTTAGGAAAGAATCTTGTATGAAGGTCCAAAGCTCACTTTAATGCTAAAATAGTTGACTGTGTTGGCGGGTGTCCCTCAAGGTTCTGTCCTCGGGCTACTACTTTTTCTTGTATATATAAACGATAACAACACCTGATCATCAGTTGCCGTCATCATCGTCGCCTGATCGTCAGTTGCCGTCAACATCGTCGCCTGATCGTCAGTTGCCGTCATCTTCTTCACCTGATCATCGATTGCTGTCATCATCGTCGCCTGATCGTCAGTTTCTGTCATCATCATCGCCTGATCATCGATTGCTGTTATCAACAGCACCTGATCGTCAGTTTCTGTCATCTTCATCTTCTGATCGTCAGTTTCTGTCATCTTCATCGTCTGATCGTCATTTGCTGTTATGTTCATCACCTGATCGTGATGTGCAGTCAACATCATCGTCTGATCGTCATGTGCGGTTATCTTCATCGCCTGATCGTGATGTGTAGTCAACATCATCGTCTGATCGTCATGTGCGGTTATCTTCATCGCCTGATCGTGATGTGCAGTCAACATCATCGTCTGATCGTCATGTGCGGTTATCTTCATCGTCGGATCGTGATGTGCGGTTATCTTCATCTGCTGATCGGGAAGTGCGGTTATCTTCATCGCCTGATTGTGACGTGCAGTCAACATCATCATCTGATCGGGAAGTGCGGCTATCTTCATCTGCTGATCGGGAAGTGCGGTTATCTTCATCGCCTGATTGTGACGTGCAGTCAACATCATCGTCTGATCGGGAAGTGCGGCTATCTTCATCGCCTGATTGTGACGTGCAGTCAACATCATCGTCTGATCGGGAAGTGCGGTTATCTTCATCGCCTGATTGTGACGTGCAGTCAACATCATCGTCTGATCGGGAAGTGCGGCTATCTTCATCTGCTGATCGGGAAGTGCGGTTATCTTCATCGCCTGATTGTGACGTGCAGTCAACATCATCGTCTGATCGGGAAGTGCGGCTATCTTCATCGCCTGATTGTGATGTGCAGTCAACATCATCGTCTGATCGGGAAGTGCGGCTATCTTCATCGCCTGATTGTGACGTGCAGTCAACATCATCGTCTGATCGGGAAGTGCGGCTATCTTCATCGCCTGATTGTGACGTGCAGTTAACATCATCGTCTGATCGGGAAGTGCGGCTATCTTCATCGCCGGATTGTGACGTGCAGTCAACATCATCGTCTGATCGGGAAGTGCGGCTATCTTCATCGCCTGATTGTGACGTGCAGTCAACATCATCGTCTGATCAGGAAGTGCGGCTATCTTCATCGCCGGATTGTGACGTGCAGTTAACATCATCGTCTGATCGGGAAGTGCGGCTATCTTCATCGCCGGATTGTGACGTGCAGTCAACATCATCGTCTGATCGGGAAGTGCGGCTATCTTCATCGCCGGATTGTGACGTGCAGTCAACATCATCGTCTGATCGGGAAGTGCGGCTATCTTCATCGCCGGATTGTGACGTGCAGTCAACATCATCGTCTGATCGGGAAGTGCGGCTATCTTCATCACCTGATTGTGACGTGCAGTCAACATCATCGTCTGATCGGGAAGTGCGGCTATCTTCATCGCCTGATTGTGACGTGCAGTCAACATCATCGTCTGATCGGGAAGTGCGGCTATCTTCATCGCCTGATTGTGACGTGCAGTTAACATCATCGTCTGATCGGGAAGTGCGGCTATCTTCATCGCCTGATTGTGACGTGCAGTTAACATCATCGTCTGATCGGGAAGTGCGGTTATCTTCATGGTCTGATCGGGAAGTGCGGCTATCTTCATCGCCTGATTGTGACGTGCAGTTAACATCATCGTCTGATCGGGAAGTGCGGCTATCTTCATCGCCTGATTGTGACGTGCAGTTAACATCATCGTCTGATCGGGAAGTGCGGCTATCTTCATCGCCTGATTGTGACGTGCAGTTAACATCATCGTCTGATCGGGAAGTGCGGTTATCTTCATGGTCTGATCGGGAAGTGCGGTTGTCTTCATCGCCTGATCGTGATGTGCAGTCAACATCATCCTCTGATCTGGAAGTGTGGTTTTCTTCATCGTCTGATCAGGAAGTGCGATTTTCTTCATCGGCTGATTGGAAAGTACAGGTATCTTCATCGTCTGATCGTGATGCCCAGTCAACATCATTGTCTGATCATGAACGACGATCATTGTCTAAGCGGGCGGACAACAGTTTTACAACACCACCAAGCGGAGCAAAAAAATGTTTTGAAACTCCATATTCAAACCCATTCCTTGAAGAATAATGATATGTGTGTGCCACCCACTGATAACAACAATACATTGCCTCTACCCTGGCCAACACACCCACTGAACGAATCCGAGATACCTACATCGTCCAGTGATGACCAGATACTGGCTCTGCCCTGGCCAAAAATACCAGTAAAGGATTCGGAGATAATTGCATCATCCAGTGATGAGCAGATACTATCTCTGCCCTGGCCAACACCACCACTAAAGGACTCTGAGATAACTACATCATCCAGCGATGACCAGATACTGTCACTGACCTGGCCAACACCACCACTAAAAGATTATGAGATAACTACATCATCCAGCGATGACCAGATACTGTCACTGCCCTGGCCAACACCACCAATGGACGATAGTGAACTATCGATACTATCTAGTAATGATAAGAGACCGTCTCACGCGAGTTGGACACACTCACCAGCAGTTCACCAAGGACCAGGAATGTCTCCGTTATTTTCATATCAGCTGGAGAAGTCTTTCTCCTTGGAGCACCATCAGGAACCACTTCTAGTATCACCCATCTGTGTCTCTTCCTTATCATGTGAATGCATTGTTTCCAATGTCAAGCAGGAAACAAAAACCAGCTTTCTTATGGATTGACAATCCTAATCTGTCTCCATCATCAGAAATCAAATACAAATCGTCTATGACAGGGCTTGACAATTACAATGTGTCACTGACGTGGCCTGATCACCAAACACCTTCACCATTATCATCTGACCAACAAACGCAAACAATTCTACCAGAAGACTTTGAAGCAGGCCACCATGTACAACTATCCAATAGTTCAACACATTCCTCCAGGAGTAAAAGTGGGCACAAAAACAGAAAAACAGACGCTTTGTCAGAAGATACAGTGTTCAGCCTGATCCCAAACAAGTGGTCAACTTGTCATCCATCAACCTCACAGAGGACCAAATACACATACTATCACTTGGCCCCAAATTCTGCCCTACGCCCAGTACTGTCAACAAACTGGAACTTCTAGAGGATGCAAAAGAAGGAATGAGAAAAATTCGGCTAAAGGAATTCTTCTTTGACGAAGACACGCCCAACCAAATCTCATCCAAACCAAAATTCTACAAGAAGACATACTGGAGTCCAAGACAGGGTCGAGACACAGGACTTGATACATATTGTTCGGCCATCCTAACACGGGTCAGATCTTTTCAACCCAAGCCATCAAAACGCAAAAACATCAACAAAAACTGCCAAAAAGCTATCACTGAACTCAAAAGTATGGTGACAGATTGCAAGGTACGAATTGTTCCAGCCGACAAAGGGGGCGCAGTTGTCATCCAAGACCTTCAAGACTACATCAAAGAAGCCGAACGTCAGCTCAATGATAAAAACACCTATGAGCTCCTATCCCAAGATCCTACCAAGGAAATAGCCCAAAAATCAAACACTTTTATAGACAAACTCTTTGAAAATGGCCATATCAACACAAATACACAGAGATGGGGAACACTGAACACCAAAGAAGTCAAATGCCACACATTCTATCACCTTCCCAAATTACACAAAAGACTTAACCCACCTGGCAGACTCATCGTTTCCGGTATTGGTGGACCCACAGAGAAATTGTCGAAACTCATTAATTTCTGGCTTCAACCTATTGTCCAACAACTACCATCGTTCATAAAGGACACTACCCACTTCCTAAACACGGTGGAAGCGTGGAACAGTAAATTCACACCATTGCCACCAGATTCTCTGATAGTCACAATTGACGTTGTGGGTCTATACACCAACATTCCTCACGAAGAAGTAGGGTCTTCCATCAAAAACGTCCTCAAAGACTTTGATCCCCCGGAGGTGCCTCCAACAAACCTCCTCATCTCCATCATCAATCACATCTTGAAAAACAATGTCTTCAACTTTGATGAGAAGACATACAGGCAGAAGTTTGGAACGGCAATGGGCACCCCCATGGCTCCTTGCATAGCCAATATCTTCATGGCTGGGGTAGAGAAGAAAGTGCTGGAAACCAGCCCCTAGAACATCGATGACACAACGTGGAAACGTTTCATTGATGACATTGCCATGCTGTGGTTCCTTGGAGAGCAAGAACTGTTGAAGTTCCTGGAATCAAATTTACCATCAAATTTACAGCACAGTATGGAACATCCAACATCCCATATCTGGACGTCAGTCTCAGCATCAAGGACAAGATCGTCACTGACCTCCATGTGAAGTCCACAGATGCTAATATGTGTTTACCATTCAACAGCTGTCACCCAAGACATTGCCCCCAGAGCATACCTCATTCTCAGTTCCTGAGAATGAGGCGTATATGCTCCGATGAACAGGACTTCCAAACAAGGGCAAAAGAGCTTTCAGAAAAACTCAGGAAAAGGGGCTACCCAGACCAACTCCTTGAGGGAGCGCGCAAACAGGTGGCTTCTCTACCTAGGGAAGAAACCCTAAAGTACAAACCCCGCAAAAGCAACGAAAGAGTGCCAGTCATCATCAGGCACAATCCCCAAAATCCTCCACTGGGAAACTGGTTGAAAGCCTACATGCCCATTCTACATTCCAGCTACAGAATGCAAAAGGCTCTCCCTCACCCGCCCATCCTTGGAGAAAGAAACTGCAAGAACATGCAGTCTTTTGATGCCAAGCAAACTCCCGAAGCCCTTGCAACAACACCGACAGCTTCCACGAGATCCACCACCAGTACATGGAAAAGACCAGCCACAACAGCCAAGATCTCACTCTCAGCATCAACAGGAGTCCAATCAAGAAAAAGAACTACCAACAACTGACAAACAGGAAACAAACAAAGACGAAAACAGCAGAGTAAACATTGAAGAACAACACGGATGTTTCAAATGCTCTAGGAGATGTGTTCTTTGCCGACACCATCTAAAACCAACAAGATCGTTTCAAAGTGCCAGGAACGGAACTACATATGCCATCAGAGACCACCTCACATGCAAGTCATCTAACATCATCTACCTAATTGACTGTGACAAATGCAAAAAAGTCCAATGTGTTGGAGAAACTGGACAGACACTGCAAAAACGATTCTATGGACATACGTACAACATCAGACATTATAACGCAGAAACACAAGAAGCACTTGACAAACAAACCATAAGAAACGAGGACACGATGGTGGCAAAACATTTCAATGAAAAAGACCACATCATGGACATGCGTTGTGCTGCCATCGAGCAAATCAGATCAGAAAGCAGTGCTATCAGGAAAAGAAGAGAAAAGTTCTGGCGCCACCAGTTGCAGACAAACTATCCTGATGGACTGAACGTTTTCGATTAATGGCCCCTGATGATGATGCCCCCTGAGAGAGACAGAGAACGAAGAAAAACAGAAAGAGAGAGAGAGGGGGAGAGGGAGGGGGTGAGAGAGAGAGAGAGAGAGGTTGGGGGGGGGGGGTGGAGAGAAAGATAGACAGAGTGAGAGAGGGAGGCAGAGAGAAAGATACAGAGAGAGGGAGGGAGAGACAGAGAACGAGAGGGGGGAGAAACAGAGGGAGAGGGAGGGAGATGAGGAGGGAGAGGGAGGCTTAGAGGGAGAGAGAGGGTGGGGGGGGGGGGGTAAAGAAACAGAGAGAAGAGGGACAGGAGGGGATGACGAAGATTACGTCTTTTCATTCATTATTTTCTTTTACTTTACCGTCATCAGATTATCACGTCATAGTACTAGTATGCGTCATCCATTCACTGCCGTCATTGTTAAGTTTAGTGTATTGTATTCACCTCGTCAAAGTCTTTTTAAAGACGAAAATTTGGTTTTATTCACCGTGTTTATTGTTTATTTCACCTTCATGTGCTTGTGTGAGTGTAGCGTTTTGATGTTTTTAGTTCAATTATATAAACGATATTACAAATGATATTGAATCTATTATTAAACTTTTTGCGGATGATACCTAGGCTTAGAAAATGCTGACATAAGAACAGAAATTCTAAACTCAGATCTTGAAAAAATTAGAATATGGGCAACTAAATGGAATGTAACCAAACAAAAACAAAACTGATGACAATATCCAACCTAGCAATACCAAATACACAACCCTTGATTTTCAATAATGAAGTTCTGCAGGAAACAAATTCTCACAAGCATCTTGGAGTAATTATTCAAAGCAATTGCAAATGGGACCTTCATATCAAATCATTGTTGTCTAAATGCCGTGTTCTTGTTGCTTGTCTTCGATCATAAAAATATTGACTCAGCCAAAAAGCACTTATGTACAAATCATTTATTTTACCCCATTTTGATTTTTCTGATGTTGTCTGGGATAACTGTACAAATAAGCAAGCCTAGAACAGGTTCACTTAGATGCAATAAGAACCATTGTTGGCTCAGTTCCAGGAACTAGTCGTAATAAACTTTAAGCAGAATCAGGTTTTACATCTTTAAAAGAAAGAAGACGCCGCCACAAAATTATGTTGTTTTACAAAATTGTCAATAGCATTGCACCTTTATATTTAGTTGAACGCCTACCACAATTAGAAGCCTCAATTAATCCATACCACAGACGATATCCTCTTGAAAGACAAATACCTCGATGCAGATTAGACTTGCATAAATCCTCATTCTTCCCCTCAACTACAGATCTCTGGAATAATCTCCCAGATAACATAAAACGATTAGATTCTCTCAGTGCCCTATTCCTCAGTAGCGAAGACAATATTGTTCCTACCCATTATTATTTAACTGACAGAGTATCTGAAATAATCTTTTGTAAATTGAGACTAGAAATGAGTGATTTACAGGACAACCTATTCAAAAGGCACATTTATAACAACTCTACATGCGCTTGTGGTTCTCCTACAGAAAATGCTAATAACTTTTTACTAAACTGTCCCCTTTATCAACAAGCCCGAATCCATACAATACAGTTATTACATGAAGACGTTAAAACTAATGTTACAGTGCTGTTGTTTGGTAGTCAAAACAAAAATAAAACAGAAAATAGACAAATATTTTCTACAGTCTGTAGATTTATTCAGATATCCAAAAGGTTTGCTATTGATTAATTACTTCCCTGCCAATTCGATTTATTCGAGGTCACATGGACTAGTGGTCCTGGCTAAAAATATGCTGAGAATGTGCTTCGCATGATGTGGTTACGTCTGGAAAACATTAAAGAAAACTTTTTAATTCAAGATGTTTCATGTTTCATGAGCAGGTTTGTCAAAACTGTAAAATGCTAAAGAATTGTATGAACCCAGAGATACCTACCCATATTTTCCATTTTCAGGAACAACCCCCCAACCCAGAATTTACCACAATTTTCTGGAACAGGCAAGAAAATGTAGCTTACTCATTGCTATTGCAATGTGGTTCATATTACAATGCCAATTAACAAGGGGATTGGACTCTTCCTTAGTTTGATGACCATCCCTTTTGCATGTTTGGGAGCGTTTGACAGTAACATCATTTTGGGCAGAAAAAAAAATCAAGTCACCCAGCAAAGATTTGCCTTTGCTTTAGTATTTGCCGCCATATTTAAAGCTATTCTACAAACTGATATTAGCCTGTAGAAAGGGCCAATAGTAAACGAGAGCTGTACTATAAATGATATTGCACAGTATTGGAATATCATGCTACAGCTTAGTTTTTCGTGGAAGACTACGACTCTCGAACAAGGGGGCCCTTGCACCGGCTCTGGTGCTGCAGCCAAAGGCATGGGTGCATCTGGCAGAAATGGAAAAAAATGAAGTTGGGGTCCAGGGGACGATAATTCATAAATTAAAGGAGAAGGGAGGCATTCCAAGGCATAGAACTTTATACTTTCGCTTTAAATTGCTCAGATCATCGATCTCGGTATTCAATACGGGTGGGTTTTTTTTTGCGAATTCTTTTGAAAAACGGAACTTCCATTTTTGGCAATATAGAAAAAACGGAAGCAGATGCACCCATGCAAAGGGATTGGTTGGCATTTGGGGATCTTCTCCAACGCCAACTCTCGTCCTCAAATCCCTTTGGCCGAGAGAGTGTGGATGTACCCTGGGCAAGGCATCTCCACTATAAACTAATTCTCGCCCAGCCCGCCGGAATAGTATCTGCCCCCTCTGCTATCTGGCAGTCATTGTTGGAAATGACAGACAGGCAACAACAACAACAAAACTGGAAGTGACATCGGGCACTCCAGAACTTTGGTTGCAATCCACAATTTCAGCAATTTAAATCTATCTTATCCGCAATTTTAATCTACCGGAACAGGCGGCAAAAAATCGTATTTTTTGAACATCGTGACCGATTTTCTTATTTTCCCTGGCAAATACGGGTGTTCACTGACGGTAGGCATCTGTCATGTGAACCCATGGCCAATATTCCAGCGTGTCCTGACCTGGCCCATCTCCTCCAGGCGACGCTTGAGGTTGTCCACCTCCAGGGTGAGGCCACTGTTCTTGCTCTGCAGCTCCGACACCAGGGAGGCCTGCTGGTTACAGTGGCTCTGCAGCTCGTCCTTGCTGGTCTGCAGCACCCGCACACGCTCCTCCAGCTGCCGGTGACGCTGGTCCTGCAAACCATGGCAATGTTAAAGTCCATTATAATTATTGCAGACAATCTGTTTCACTTTATTTATACAACAAAAAATAAAAAATAAGAATGAGAAAATAAAATCAGCCTGACCAGCTGACAGTATTAATTAATCTGTACCCACACACGAAAAATGTTCGGATACAAACATACATTGACTCTTGATAATGCTCCCCACCTCCTAAAGGGCCAGCCACACATCCACTCAAATTAGCAACTCGTATTTCACTTGCAACAGTGAACATCTGAATAAAACCACATCCAAACTGTCTGTCTCCTATTAATGTGTCTGTGTTTTGAGTTGGAAATTTGTACAACGGGGATGAATCAGCATTTGAACCCTTCCATACAACTTTCGCGAAATGCCACTGAAAGCATGTCCCCAAACACTTTTTTCACCACTCTTCACTTGACGACTTTTTGCGTGGTGGGAATTGCCACTTCCAAATCTAAACGCATACGAAACGAAAGTAGACACATTGAGCCTGTTTTTAACTGCTATCCGCTGTGTTCCAACAAAAAAAACTACGGTGAAAAATGACAGTTAAAACCGTTACAGTGACAACAAGACCCGTAAATATAAACTGCACGGCTGAACTAACACAGAAATGGTCAAGCTGATAGGACAGCCAAGACCGTGGCCATTGGCCAGTCTGGAACATTCCAAAATATAGGCCTATCTATATCAGAAGCCAAAAATTATCTAAAAAGAATCACATTCCAGGAGTGGGCAAAAGAACTTGAGCTTTATGCCAAAGCCCACTCCTGGGACCATAAGATCGTAACAAATGGATTATTTTTCTCCATCTCTACTAAACTTCAATCCAAACTCCTTAGACATTCCATATATTGCAAATTTTAAAAAATAGCATGTGACTGTGGATAAATCCTCAGTCAAAATCATTTATTTAACCCTTGTCAACTGATCCAAACAGAACTCAAAAACTTTTTAAGCCAAGGTTAAAGCATGAAAAACTGTTATTTAATCAGTTCAATAATGCCTTCAGAGAATCAAACTCAATTTATTAATTTGCACGTTATTGACATTTTATATGTCGGTCACTTTTTTTCAAAAACAGGGCAACTGGTGTGCAGTCATGGATAATCACCCAAAGCCAACTAGCCCCAAGGATGCAATAAAAAGCTATTAAGTGGGTCCTAACCACTTTAGAAAGGCCTGCAAACTCAAGACATAGTTTTATTAATTCTATTGATTCCAATATCTTTGTCACTTGATTGAAGCAATGGAATTGTGTTTGTATATTCAAGGTTTGCAAAGGTCAACTAGCCTCAAGGCTGCAGCATAAAGTTATACAGCACCTCCTAAGCTCTTCGGAAAAAAACAGAAAACTCAAGATCTCATTCTAATAATTCCATTGATACCAAATATGGAAGATTACAAAAGTATTTATCCTGAAATGTCTCACTTGCCGAGGGTAAGACAGAGCTAATCAGAATGACGTCATAAATATGATGTCATATTCCAAAACTTGTATGTCAGCATCCCATAGGCAGTTACAACTTCGTTTGTGTGGGTCAACCCGTTCATAGGTAGGCCGATACACGGCACACCAACTCCCCCAATTCCGACCTATCTTAGTTTGCTTGGGACTTAGACTCAGGAAGGCTGTAAAACTAATTAAAGCAACCGAGCGTCAGTGGGTCACTGGCCCACTTACAGCCGTTCTTGCTGTGAGGCGGGAAAGCAAAGCACTGTTGCCCTGTACTGGTAGTGGAAAAGACGCTTTCATGTTTGTGCTGGTGTGAGTGTCTCATTTCTACATGGTGGTGGTGTTTTGCCGATTGTGCAGTGTTTTGAATACTACTGTGATCATTGATTGAGCGCCATTGTTTATAAGGGCCGTAGCTTTCAGCAGATACAAGTATCAACTTTCATTTCGATTAATTGACTAGGCCCCAGCTCTACTTTCGTAGTTTCCCACGATAGAATTCGTCAATTCTCGTTCAGTTTCCCTTCTTTAAGACTACTATTTTTTTTAAAGGCAATCTTGTGCTTTAGGTTAAGTTTTTTATTTCCTTAAAAGTTGCCAGACAGAATCGTATTCTAAAAACGAGTCCATCTTACAAGTTTTGTTCCATAGCTATTACGCTTTCAGGCGTGAGGCGAGTTTGAAAATCATAATCATTGAAGTTTGTCAGTGCCAGCGCCGATTCAACACGCAGGCGAAAGCTGACCTCGGCTCAGAATAGGGGCCTAGTAGGCCAAAATCTCAGTCAGCTATGCCTACTCTGTTTCTGTTTGACACTCGCCCTGTCTCTGCCCCCCCCCCCCTTCACTTTTTCTTCTGTCATCAAAAGCCGCATTAACAATAGCGCACGGTCAAGGTCTCTGTGAGGTTTTTTTTCCATCTTTTATTAAAGGTGCCGAGAAGAGGGAAGGGAGGGGGTGAGTGTTGAAGGTAAAATACTAAAACACGTTGTGCTCTCTCTCTCTCTCTCTCTCTCTCTCTCTCTCTCAGATGCGCCCCCACTCCTCCATTTTTAGGTTGTTTCCATTTTTCCGTTCTTTCCTTTCTTACTGCAGATTGAGTACTTCATTCTCTATCATTTGCTATATTTAACACTAATTTTCATCCGTTTACATAATGAAACACATGCATTCAATAATAGTAGAAAAGGTTAATAAAATACAGCTTAATGTTTGGTAAGAAAGGCAAGTTTAAAAATGTGTGGAGAGCTGAGAAATGGAGGGGGGGAGGGCACATCTTGACCTATGCACTGTGAGTGTGTGTGTGTGTGTGTGTGTGTGTGTGTGTGTGTGTGTGTGTGTGTTTTGTTTGTTTGTTGTAAATGGCGACAGGATTTCACAAAGGTCTCCATTTTCAATCATCATAGTGCCGTCGTGACATAAAGCCTTCATGCAAAGAATCTGCTAAATACCATCAAAAAGAGTGTGTTTTTCAAGACATATTCCCCCTAGTAGTCACAGAAGGGGTGGGGGGTGAGTGGGTGAGATGGAGGTGGATGACATGACGATAGTGTTCAGTTTCTTTAAAAGACCGTTATATAAACAGGGCCCTGGGGGCAAGAGTGATAAAGGGAGGGTCATAAAAACATGAGTGAATGTGTACAGTGAATACTAATGAAGGCAGTTGACAAGCGGGGATGGGGTGGGTGGTGGTGGGACTGGAAGGCGACGAGCAAAGCAATAAACACGTCACAGATAGATAAGTAACCTAGGGCTGATTGACTCCAGATCGTTCCCACCATCTTTATCTCTATAAATGTCCCATATGTGTCTTCCAGACCGGAGGACGTTAAATGAATTTTCATTCATTGACTTAGAAAGAGAACCGACAACCCCTCTCTCTCTCTCTGTGGTTAATATAGTCTTCTTTTTTTTCCTTCTTTTTTTATGGTTGTTTTTTCTTTCTTTCTTTTGTTTTGTTTTGGTGGTTGTTTTCTCTCAACCTAGTGCCAGCAATGCTGAGACAGGACTCCTCTTGATTTCTAATTGCTGATAGTGGCTACCTCCCGTTGAGTAGGCCTAGTGGCTGAAATTGAACTGAACTTGAAGAGACTTTATAAGTGAAGCGCTCTAGGGTGCTTCCGTGGATTTGGTTTAATAAGTAGGCCTAATTGACTTGCCTACGTTTGTCTTTTCTTTCTTGTTGCTTGTAGTGTACCAATTTTGTTTTGTGGTTGTCATTGATTTGAATGAGTGTGAATTGTCTGAGTATAAAAGCTTATTTTCTGTCTCCAATCCCTAGCATCATTTGCCTTCATAAAACTGATAATCCTGTATTTTTTGAACATGTATAATAATAATAATGTAACTACTGTTGCACACCTTAATGTTTACCACTTATACAACAAACTGCCAGACATATGTTTGCTTCTAGATGACACACCACCTATTCATGTTTTAGGACTTAGTGAGACCCGCCTTAATTCCTACATTCCAGATAGTATGCTCACCATCCCTAACTACAATATCATCCGCCGTGATGCATCTAAGCCGGGCGAAACTGGCCTAGCAGTCTACGTTCACAACAGTATTTTTCAAGTTGCACGAAGGAGATCAGACCTTGAAACCGCAGATATAGAATGCCTTTGGCTAGAAATAAAATACCCCAAAACATCCCCATTATTAATAGGATATTTAGATCAAAATCCTGCCTCTTCATATGAATGGCTTGATAACTTTGTACACATGATGGATAATATTAAAGTAAACAACAGCAATATCCTGTTATTAGGGGATTTTAATTATGATTTGTTTAAGCCCCAAAATTCCTGGCATTCAACTACTGCTCTATTTGGCCTTCAGCAGCTTATCTCCACAGCTACTAGAGTCACCCACACTTCAGCAACACTTCTTGACCACATTTACTCCAACAACACCCCTAGTCACTGATGTCAATGTTTTAGATTCCAAATGTATTAGTGACCACTCCCCTGTAAGATGCACGTGGATTAACAGACCCCCTAAACTTCAAACTAAGGCCACACTACTATTCACTATAGATCCTTTAAACACTTTGATAAACTCGCATTTTTTCAAGATCTTAACATGGCGCATTTTAACAATGTCTTCAATTTTTCATGTCCCATCCAAGCACTAGATGTATTTTGTTCAACTTTTCTAGCAGTAATTGAGAAACACACGCCTCTTAGAACAAAAAGAGTTAAAAGTTCCACCCTTCCCGGATGGCTCACTCCAGAAATAGCTGAAACTATGAAACAACGGGGGTATTCTAAACATGAATATATATTACTGAAGAAAGAAAAGACTGATTCGCTACCAACTGACATTAAAGCACAAAAGAAACTGGAACGTGAAAACAAAGAATTAGAATACAAAAAGCTAAGAAATAAAGTCAATATCATTCAGGACTCTAGAAAACAGCACTTCAATCAAATGATATCATCAAATCGTGACACATCTACTCTATGGAGAGCCATCAACAACATCACACATAAGACCAAGCACAATTCACTAAATAGCTACAATTGGTCGCCAGACTCATTCAATAATCACTTTATACACATAGCAGATTCTATAGGGGTACCTGACCCAACACACCCCAAAAACGAATACTGTCCTTCGTCCTCTCTTCAAACCTTTTGTAACAGTAACATAAAACCTGGAAATGCATTTAAAATACCTTCACTTGCTGTTCACGAAGTTGGTTCCCTTATCGCAAAATTGAAAAATAAAACATCTATGGGACCAGACAAAATCAGTAGCTCTCTCTTAAAATTTGCACTTCCCTACGTAGTAGAACCTCTTACCTTCATATATAACACATGCCTGGAACAAAACATAGTACCACCTGGTCTAAAATCAGCAAAAGTTATACCATTGCCTAAATCTAAAGATATCTCTGACCTAAACAACTTTAGACCCATTTCTATTCTTACAATTCTATCTAAACCTCTTGAAAAACATGTTCATAAACATCTAATGCAGTATCTTGATGACAACAATCTTTTCCATCCCTTACAATCTGGCTTTCAGCATCACCATTCTTGTCAAACTGCCGTAGTTCGTCTCTGTGATACATGGCTTTCAGCAATTAACCGAAACAAAATGACAGGTGCTGTATTTCTTGACTTTAAGAAGGCATTTGATCTTGTGAATCATAAATATTATTGCAAAAACTAGCATTATACCTGCAGGACGAAAATAGTTTCTTTTTTTACATCCTATCTTACTGACAGAACACAGTTTGTCTTAAGTAATGGTGCAGTTTCAGATAATAAGATAATTAAGACTGGTGTACCGCAAGGATCTGTTTTAGGACCCCTCCTGTTCTATTTATTTATTAATGACCTACCACTTTCAATATCAGATGAAAGTGTCTCATGCGATCTGTTTGCTGACGACTCCTCCCTCCACTCTAGTGCAGCTCGTTTATCCTCCATTCAAACCTCATTACAAACAGCTTTAAATGATGTTTCTGCCTGGTGTGACCAAAACCTGATGGTCATCCACCCTACAAAAACCAAAAGCATGGCAATTACTTCAAGACAAAAACATCAGAACGAACTTCTAAATCTCAAAGTTTATTTAAAGGATAACATCATTGACCAAGTAAAAGAGCACCACGTCCTGGGTGTGATCATAGACGAAGAACTGAAGTGGCAGACCCATATTGAGAAAGTAGCACACAAGCTTGCGCGTAGCCTATTCCTACTAAAAAAAATTAAACCTTTCATATAGATACAAAGGAACGCAAAATATTCTTTCATACCCACTGTCTCTCTCACATCAACTATGCATCTGTAGTTTGGGATTCTACCGCCAAATGTCACCTATTAAAACTCTATCTACAAAAGAGCAGCTAAAATTATTCTTCCTGACGCAAATCTCACCACATCAGAAAAACAAGCAAAATTAAACATCCTTCCGTTAGATTCACAATTAAAGTACAACAAAGCAATCCTCATGTACAAAGTGCATAATGACTTAGTCCCACAATACCTAAAATCATTAGTTACCCCGGCATCACATCGTTATGGTTCCAGCAACTACATTTTGCCAAACACTAGAATTGACAAATACAAATCAAGTTTTTCTTCTCAGGTTCCTCAATTTGGAATTCCCTTCCCTCTGCCATTCAGTTATGCCCTTCCATCTCACGATACAAAAAGATGGTGCGGGCAAACATAATTTACAGCCCTGCTTAAATTCTGAGTCATTTTGAACGCACACTGTATAACTTTATTGCCTTGTGTACAACTACATGTTATATGCATGGTATATGTCAATTGAATGTTTACATCTCAGTTTTATGCTTTGTTTATTGGTTTGCCTTTAAACTGCTTGTTAAATGTGTTTGGATTGATGTTGCTTTCACCTCCTACTTGTCATCAATTATTTGTTTCACTATGTGTATTTGTTTAATATTTTTATATGTATGTATAAACAATGTATGTGTGTATGAGAGAGAGAGTCAGAGAGAGAGAGAGAGAGAGAGGGAGAAAGAGAGAGAGAGAGAGAGAGAGAGAGAGAGAGAGAGAGAGAGAGAGAGAGAGTATGTTTGCAAATGTTTTTTGTTTCTTAAATTTGTTTTTCTTTTATCCAAGGACAGATTGTAAGAATAGGCATCGCCTAAAATCTTTATCCTTGTCAAATAAAGTTGTCCAGTCTCTCTCTCTCTCTCTCTCTCTCTCTCTGTACAAGGCTTATGTTTGTGTGTGTGTCTGACTTCATTGACACCGTAACATGATTGATTGATTTCCGCACAAAGATGCACAGAGCGTACACACACATGCATCCCTTGTCAGAGACAGTGAGGGGTGGGCAGTTTTACCTTTAGAAAAAAATAAAGGTGATAACATTAAAAGAATTTAGGAGTATTCACAAAATACGATGGGGATAAAATTTACTTTGATGAAATAGGCCTATGTATGTTGGGGATATGCTTACTATATAGCGCTTGTGTAAACACATGCATGTATGTGCATGCGCGCGCCTGCACGCACACACACGTAAACACACACGCGCACGCACACACACCACATAGTGATGCAAATGATTTTTTTATATGCGTGCACGCACACACAGAATCATCCTGCTTGTATGCAAACACACACACGCACACCTACACACACACACACAGAGTCAAAGAGAAAATCATAGGCGGCGGGGAGGGGGGGTTCTTCCAGTTTTAGTGAGCGTTCCACTGGGCGGATTTCAACCAAAACGATATTGACGTAATCAGCACACAGCTGTCTGTTGCGCCGATGAAAAAATTAGGTGTTCAAAAGTTTCTTTGATGACGTAAAGCAGATAAAAGATGACTTCTTGTTTTGAAATTGGATATAATGAAATAACATGATCTTTACGGAACTCTAGAGAACAAACTAATAAAGAAAAGGTAGTCATGTTTAGACTTTTTGGAAACCTATTAAAATGCACATAACATTTTAAAAAGAAATTTAAAATTATGTTCAGTCTTACATGCTTAGTATCCAGTCAAAGGACAACGTGGCATGACGCAATCATCCCGTGATCTCTAACCCGTCCGGTAGCCTGTCAGTCTACTCTTGTTTCCCACAGGCTTTACAAACAGGGGAGTTAAGCGCGGGGCATAGTACAATTAGCAGCAGGCAAGCTGTTGTTATCTTATCAGCTGCTGGTGATTGACGGGTGACTCTACAGTAGGGCAGGGTTTGTCACAAAAAGGGGAAGGACAACGAGTGAAAACTAAAGGACGTCTCAGGCATGCTGTGAGCTATGATGATGATGATGATATTACCTCTTCAGCCTTGATGCGAGCCTTGGCAAACTGGAGCATCTCCTCGGCATTGAGCTTGTCTTTACCCAGCTATGATGATGATGATCATGATATTACCTCTTCAGCCTTGGCAAACTGGAGCATCTCCTCGACGTTGAGCTTGTCTTTACCTAGCTATGATAATATTACTTCTTCAGCCTTGATGCAAGCATAGCCGCCAACCTTTGAGAAGGGGAAGGGGGGGATTGACCCCAAGTCCAGAGACTAGTAATAATTGGTTCAAAAAGCTAATACCTAATGACAGGTTGAGAGAGAGAGAGAGAGAGAGAGAGAGAGAGAGAGAGAGAGAGAGAGAGAGGTAGATTTTTTATTAATCTTACTATCTATCTATATAATTAAATACTTACCAACACTCAAAACAATAGCATAACATACCAATTGGCTGGAAAAACCTTAAGCGTGAACGCTTAGTTACCAAATAACAAAGAGTAAGTCACTCTAGTGACCGTGGGGTTATCCCCCCTTTCCCACTTCCGGTCACGCCTATCCACTTCCGGACCCAACTCATTCCTATTTACCCTAGCATCAGGAGGGAGGATGGGTGGGAACCTTCGGTTGTTTGAGTGTTGGTAAGTATTTAATTATATAGATAGTAAGATTAATAAAAAATCTACCAATCTAATATAATCATACTGTACCAACACTCAAAACAATAGCAGACTACCAACGAGGAGGAGGGTGATGCGCCCAAGCGAACATGGGAAGAATGAAAACCAACACACAGTATATACATTCAAATTCCCTAAACATCACATCTTAAACTCCATAATACTCCAATCTCTTTTCCCCCATAGGTCATACATGACTTACCCCAGAAGGGAACGGTTGAGAAACAATACTCTCGAGAGTTAACAGGAGATGGGAGTACGAGCCACGACAGTCCGCCTGATGGCGGACAAGAGGTCGTCTGACCTCTTGATGGATACGTCCCAGGTAGAAACTAAGGAACGTATTGACGGAACGCCATGTGGCCGCCTCCATGACCTTGGCGAGGGGGACTCCTCTGAAGAGCGCCAGGGAAACACTGATTGCCCGAACTTCATGCGCTCTGATGGGGTTGACCGGCAAAGAAGAACTAGAGCTGGCATAAGACAGGCTAACAGTTTCTACCAGTCACCTAGCCCGCAAGAGGTAGTGCCTGAAAAAGCGAACGGGACAGATGCGTATCTCGGTGTCATCGTAGCCAAGAAAGGAATCTAGGCTAGAGATATTAACACTCGCCGAATCGACATCTCCCGGCTGGGACTCAGCCCTGAACCCAGGGAGAAGAGAAAGAAAAAACGAAGTACAGCAGGACCGACATCAACGTCTCGAAGTAGACCACTAAGAGAGTGGAAAACAGATACAGAGAGTGGATACCACTAAACCCACGAGTAGAGGCAAGAGCAATAAAGAAAAGCGTCTTGCAGAGAGAAAGCTTGTCCAGAAAATTCATCTCGAAGGAAGCTCAAAACCAAGAACACATCCCACTGAGGGAAACGAACATAACGTGAGGAAGTCCTAAGCTCCATTGCGTATAAGAAAAGCGAAACGCAAGGAGAGGCTAGAGGCAGACACGGAACAAAACCAACAGCTGACGGACGCAGAGGATCAAGTTTGTAACTCTCGCAATACATGTACCACGAAACACCACAGGAGACTGCTAGAGCTCTGTCTTCTGGAGGAGAGCAGGAGGTAGATAGACCTTCTAACAAAAAGCTGACCCCAGAGTTACAAGGCAGTCAACCTGAACACGCCTGAGTTTGAATGCCCGAAAGAAAGGCATCCGGGAAACAAGGAGAGCTATTCCCGGAGAGTGAAAATTGGCACTGAACTGCCGATCCAGACTACAAACGTGCTTCTGCACTTATAATCAACTCTACGAAGAAAAAACGGACGAAAGGGCTTTGTACTACGTAATAACTAAAGACGCAGACGCAGACAGAAAAATAATCGCCTATCGCATGACGTGAAAACTACCAGATGACGCGGAAATTCCCCTAATGCGGTTGGCAACAACTTGACGAAACCGCTACAAAGTAACAGTATGACGTCAAAATACCTTGGCTAATCCATTTCAACGGCTCTGACTTGGAACGAGTCACCGTTGACAAAAAAGAAAGAGACCTGAAGGAAAGCAGAGATCACACAGTTGAACAACCCACGGTGCTCAGACAGCTGAGCACGGAAGAACATGATAGCTGGACAGAATAGAACGACCGGGCCGGGACCAGCCAGAATCATCAGTTGACCGGTTGACAGGAACGGCTGCATGATTCAACCGGTTGAACAACTCCTGGTAGAAAACTGTGAAAAAACGGCGAACCGAAGCAGAGCAAGGGAGTCCATGCTCGATGGACAGAAAATATAGATGAGCCGTTTCCTCCCAAAGGAAGGCCAGAAGAGACGAAAAAACTGACGGCTGAGCACGGAAAGCCATGCTGGCCAGACGATTCTAGAACGATTGGAAAGGCACAGAAGGACGTTGCCCGAAACGGTAAAAGGGAACGGAGGAAAAGATCCCACGGTTGAACAACTGCCTGCTGAAACCAGACGAACTGAGATCCGAGAGGCCCCCAAGGACAGCACAGTACTGGGTTGGTTGAGATTCTCGAAAATTATCCGATCCGACCTCTGAGAGACAAACCAAGAAGCCACAGAGAGAACGCATTTCTGGACTTTGTAGTAGACTATACAGACAAACACTGACGAGAGGAACCAGCTGGCTGGGTCAGAGTCCAGCGGTGAACCATCGACCGGTTGGAAACAAACTGAAAGGACTGAACCGAAAGGAACGCTGGAAGCTCCAAGTCAAATAGAAAACGGCTCCAGCCAGACCCGTGACTAAAAGGAAAGAATTGTACGTGAACCCAGCTTATCGCTTGAACGAAGCCCTGAAAAAGAGGCTGGTGAAAGCGTCAGACTGAAGCGAAAAGAGAGATCCAGTCAATACCTAGAAAAAGCTGAAGAGTTCATGATTTCTCGACAGGAAAACATCCAAAGAGTAGGATGAGAGACTGGAGAAGCGAAGAAGAATGCCACAGGCTCTAAGCCGCAGTTGAACCGGTGAGTGGGACCAACATAAAGCGGTGAAAACCAAAGACTGCGAATGGCCGGACCGGGCCACTACACGCTGCTGCGCCCTTGAGAACCGGTAGAAAACTTCGATAGAAGATTCTGGTTCCAACCTTACTGAAAATTCAGTGGGAGACGTCTGTGACAAACGGAACGTCATAAAACCAAAGAGTAGGTGAGGAAACACCCTAAGTGGAGACCTCATGGAAGACGCAGAACGGCATCGCTGAGAATGACCAGACGTGGACTCATGGAAAAGAACCACAGAGGACTGGCACCACAGTGGAGGGTGACCGACCAAGAAGAAGAGTACCGTAGACGGAGTGACTCTAAGAAGACCACCGTGACGAAGACCTCATTCAAACACCATGGACCGGGACCACGATGAGTGACTGGTCGCGGTATACAGAGTGGCTCTGAACTGAGAGAATCACAGAGGTGAAGGTCTCATCAGAGCATCAAGGAAACGGCACCGTGGCACAAAGGCCTAGAAGCACACCCGGCGCATCTGGTACATCTGACACCGTGGAACGGTACTGTGGTGAGTAACCGGCCGTGGCGGAAAGAGCAGTTCTTCCAC
Organism: Phymorhynchus buccinoides; assembly: GCA_017654935.2. NCBI lineage: Eukaryota > Metazoa > Mollusca > Gastropoda > Neogastropoda > Raphitomidae > Phymorhynchus > Phymorhynchus buccinoides. The sequence continues at coordinate 55,526,393 of CM065680.1, forward strand.
GTGGGAACCACCAAGGCGGAGGCCACGTAAAAACATAGTGGAACGGCACCAAGAGGCTGAACGGCAGAGAAGTTGACGCCGAGAACACACTGAAACAAAGATCCTAGGAACTGGCAACGTATATCGTCACGTGGCAGTCACAATCCAAGCAACACGGTCCACGGTATCGACGTCTGCGGTATCGTGGAGGTGGATTCGACCGTTGAAGCCTCAATTCCTGCACAACAGTCCACGGTACCACCATCTGCGGCACCGTGGTGGGTGGACAGAGAAAAGAACACGGGGAGACGGACAGCCATGCCGGCGGTGCTCCGCTCCACGGACGGTCAGGCGGTTGGACCGAGGACAGTGAGCCTGAGAGGGCGTAGACAGCCTCGTCTATCTCCTCATACAGTTGAAATTCGCCCGGCTTGAGAGGCGGGGAACGACCGAGGAGACGAGCCAGAGAGGAGTGCAAGGAAGCAAACACGCTGCACGACTTGAGTGTGTTAGATAACGACATCTGTAGAGTCTTAGCTGACGTAGCAGAGAGGTGGAGAGGTCCTGGGCTCTGTGAAGAGCTTAGACATTTCCGACTTGGAGAGGAACGAAGACTCTTCAAGGGGGAGCATCGCAGCGTCGAGAGAAAAAGGAGACACAAAACGCGGAACCCTGTGCGTAGAAGCATCCTGTTCCATGTCAGGTTCTGAGTCTGATCGTTGCTCCGTGGGAAACTTTCCCGTCTGGAGAGAAATCTCCGCCTTGTCAAGGTGAAGAGTGGACTCCGGGCACTAGAATCGAAACGACTCCCTGGGTGCTTTGAAGTAGACGACCACCCTAGAAGAAGAGGACCGTGGCACCGACGTAGGCTTAGTCACGACGCCGACACACACTGGCTTGAAAAGCTTCAGTAGGTCCGATTTCGACAACGGAGCAGGGCGTTGAGGAGAGGAAAGATCCGCCCAGCGCCCATGGGCAGAGACAGGAGAACTACATCTGGACGACTCTGCAGACTGTGACTAGATAGAGCGTGCTCGAGAGGCCCCCTACCGCAACGGAGTAGGCCATTCGTGAGTACTCCTCCTCCGAAGAGGGAGCCTCGAGGGAGACCCTCTGCACATACCGGTACTGAACCGGGGAGAAATCCCCCACATGGGGATGCGGGGCCGGGTACCGGCAACCACGGGAACCGGGGGAACGTGAGGCGTCGACCCGAGAACGTCTGCCACGGTAGACTACGCGTGGAGAGCGAATCGGGGAGCGTTCCCTCCGGCGGGAAGGGCGAGACCGACCAGATCTCGCGCCTTCACCGGGCACTGTAGACCAGACCAGACGGGCTGGTCATAGTCTGTAGCCGTAATCCGCGTCGACCGGTGCCGTACCGTCCGTACGGTCACCGGGAAAACTCATCCGCCCAACCGCCAGGTACTTCGTACCCACACGGGGGGGAGAGAGCCCACACCGTCACCCCTTATTTCGGGGATCTGTAGAGGTGTGTACGGGCCTCCGGGCTTACGGATTGCCGGGCGGTCATGGAGAGGGTCGGGAGCGTAGCCATACCGTCGACCGACCCTCAGGCGAAGAGCGGGCTGGGCTTAAGTGACGTGGCGGACACCCCGCTCCGGGTGTGGCCCTACAGATGGGTCACTGCCAGCCGACGCTGAGAACCCGAACGGATGAGAACGGATGGATACCCCTCCCGGCGGTCATAGAGAGGGTCGGGAGCGTAGCCATCCCGTCGACCAACCCTCTCTAAAGGCCTTGAGCTGGCTGGACTAACGTGACATGGTCGAACAACCCGGTCCGGGTGTCGACCTGTAGAGTCACTGCCAGCCGACAACCCACCGTGGGGGTTGTCGCCCTTGCCTAGGCTCAGACACCTCTCCGCATGGGAGCCATGCGGCAGAGTAGCTTCGCCCTGACCGAGTAGACAGGCCGTCTACTTGCACCACCGTCCGTGGTGCCTACAACCTCCTGGTCGGCATCGACCTCCTGGTCGGACCGGTAGACAAACCGTCTACAAACGTCCTCGTCCGTAGAAGTTCAGACGGAGGGGACCTGGAGATCTGTGAAGAAGGACAGATAACAGAACCCTCCCCAGCCGGGGAGGTGACAGACGTAATTGCTGGTACAGAAAACAATGAGCCCGCCATTCTGCGGGTGACGGATAAATGCATCAAATTTTTCGGAAAATTGTGCGGATGAATTTTGTTCCGACTTTGACTGAGTATACACAGAGGCCATGGGCTCTGTCTTAGGAGAAGAAAACGCAGTTCCTAGAACAGGTTTGACCAAAAAACGTCCGATGGATGTTTTGTGTGCGAAAATTTTAGAGTAGATATCGCCGATTTTCGAACCGATCTCTTGGACAATCTTGAAGAAGATGACTTGGGTGAAACGAAACGCCCGAATTGTCACGACCAAGAAGAACAGACTTCGAATCCTACGAAGAAGGAACCCGCAGGACCCCCTAGGGAGGGTCCCCAAAATTATCGTCCATGACGACAAAGGAAAACTGAATGAAAAAAACTTTCACAAAGTTTAAACAAACACTAAAGAAAACTAGCAAATCAACTGAGTAGCTAAACAAAGCCAACTAGCTAAACAAAGACTGCAGAGTTAAAACTTGAAAAACCGCAGTGCCAAGAAAAAACCAAAAAATGGTTGACTAACCAGTATGAGCACCGGCTAGACCAAACAACATAAATAATTTTCTAAACTTCAAAACTATGTAATGAAGAATAAAAAGAAAACGAGGACTAGCTACTAAGAGCAAGCTAGCACCAAGGTAAACTACAGAACCAGAACAAACCCACCAAGAACACTTGAAAATGAATTTGAATGGGAGAAAGGTTTATCATCAACAGCCTTGAAGCATGGTAAATAGAGAATGAGTTGGGTCCGGAAGTGGATAGGCGTGACCGGAAGTGGGAAAGGGGGGATAACCCCACGGTCACTAGAGTGACTTACTCTTTGTTATTTGGTAACTAAGCGTTCACGCTTAAGGTTTTTCCAGCCAATTGGTATGTTATGCTATTGTTTTGAGTGTTGGTACAGTATGATTATATTAGATATAGAGATTTTTTTTTAATGAGGATAAGCATGTCACGCTTTTTAGGAGTATAAGATGAACTATTAACTTAATTAAGTACAACTCAAAGCAAAACACAAAAGTCAATCAAGAAACAAAGCACAGAGAGAGAGAGAGAGAGAGAGAGAGAGAGAGAGAGAGAGAGAGAGAGACTGGCATTGTAATCAGTAGAAGAGAAATGGAAAAATATGTGACGTTTCTTTTCTTTTCAATAAACAAAAACTCTTTCAAAATAAATGCCTACCTCTACATTGATTGAACTGTTGTCCGTTTTGGAAGAGAAACATTACGCTATCGAAGCCGAAGGCGTCTTCTTCACAGCGGGAGACTTCTACTTTCGTCTTACACCTGTCCGTCTACTCGTGCTGGGTGATGTCACTTCGATCCCCGTGCGAAACTTTGAAATCATTCCGACATACTGTGCAGAAGGCATAACTTTTTTTTTTCGCCTTGTCAAGACTCGTAAATATACGGAAAATTCTTCTTATATCGGGGAACAAACTTCTGGTAGGCCCGACTTCGATTGTGCGCTTTTCTTTGACGCCATCTTGGTAAGAAAAGAAAGTTTGTACGCATGCGCAGAATATGGTTTTCGGGTCGAAAAAGATGGATCGGCATTGGAAACCCGCACGCACGACGTTGACTACTCGATTTTAAGCGCTTTTTTTTTGTGTGTGTGGAAAATTTTGAATACGGAATTTGACACCACTAAACGGAATGGCCGGAATCGCGGCTGGAAACTGGAAACATTCTGGGAAATATGGAAAGGTTGGCAGCTATGTGCAAGCCTTGGCAGACAGGAGCATCTCCTCAGCATCGAGCTTGTCTTTACCCAGCTATGATGATGATGATCATGATATTACCTCTTCAGCCTTGGCAAACTGGAGCATCTCCTTGGCGTTGAGCTTGTCTTTACCTAGCTATGATGATATTACTTCTTCAGCCTTGATGCAAGCCTTGGCAGACTGGAGCATCTCCTCAGCATCGAGCTTGTCTTTACCCAGCTATGATGATGATCATCATCATATTACCTCTTCAGCCTTGATGCAAGCCTTGGTAAACTGGAGCATCTCCTCGGCGCTGAGCTTGTCGACCAGGTTGTTGGACTTCAGGAATGATATTTCCCATGTCCATTTTTAACAGTGTTATATCAATTATCATTACTAGTACCTCTTCAGCCTTGATGTGAGCCTTGGCAGACTGGAGCATCTCCTCAGCATTGAGCTTGTCAACCAGGTTGTTGGACTTCAGGAATGATATTTCCCATGCCCATTTTTAAAGACCCCCTCTAGTGCCGTAGTTTCTCCCCAGAATTCGTTTGGGGTCGAAAAAGCAATGTCATTTGCCATAACCGCGACAATCAATTTGACCCAGTGACCTAGATATCGGACTCTGAAGACGCCATTTTGCACCTGGATTTTTTCCGGAAGTGAAAGGTTAGAGCTGTAAGCGATGTAACATCGCTTACAGCTTTGTTGTCCTTGACCTTGCGCTTACAGAAGAGTAGCTGATCGCTCCTGCATCTCCCAGGAGTTGTGCTTTTATTTTAGTCGCATTCTGTTTGCTGATAAGTATTGTAGCTATGCCTTGGTTTCAGTTTTCTCTTCTAGCAACCTACGTTCAATTGATAACTTTCTCACTTGCCGACAACGGCTGCAATGTTCGGTTGAATGATCGAATTGAGCATTCGTGAAAACACGGTAAAGTAAGGTCAATAACTGGTCTTCTTCAGGCTAGCCGAGACTAAAACAGACACCTCCAGGATGAATGCGAAGGTAGTTTGGATCGTGATACGAACAAACAATAAAGAAACAACAGTTGGTCATCAGAATTTGGAAGAGAACACATGATAGACTAGCGCAAAATAAAGAACACTTTCATCTGACATCAGCAGTGACGTAAAGAAGAAATGACGTTTGCTTGACAAGTTCCAGGAAGGTTGATTCACATTCTTCTTCTTCTTCTTCGCAGTACGTAGCCACAATCAACACACTGATTATTATGCCACGGAACCGGGGAGGTTCATCCACATATGCCGGAAGAAATGGCCAGGAGGCCGAAGAATAAAGAAAGAGGAGAGAGGACGGACAAAAGGAAAACGCCTAGCTTGATGGGAATCTGCAGGGGAGGGGGACAGGGAGGCGGGGGGGTGCTTTTGCTTGGTTGTTAGACTGATGACCCCTGAGTGGGGCCACCAGCCGCAGCAGGTGCAGCAGGCGGGTGTCCTTTGAGGAACTTCCAGACTCCGGCTGCGAAGCTCTCTAGAGTTCTGGCCTCCACTGCGGGTGTTGGCAGGTCGTTCCACTACTTGATTGTTCGTGGAAAAGAAGAGGTTTGACGGTACTGCGTCCGACCGTCGCCATCGTGAATAGAGTGTGTATTCGCGATTAGCGACGGTCCGACACTGGGGGATGAGGAGCTGTTGTGAATTACCCCTGCGTTGCCGCTCTGGCTGAGGTATGACTTTCCTGTTCACACTCACCATGCCATTGAGTATTTTATACAGCATGGTGAGTCTGGTGGCTTGTCAGCGTTGCTGCAGTGGATTCCATCTGAGCCTCTGTAGCATGTCGGTAACGCTGGCTGTCCTACGTTATCTATCTTCAAGTCATATTCTTCTGACTGCAGATCTAGAATAGGTGTAGATCTATTCAAATGACAAACATCCTTTGAGTTGAAGCATGTGTGTCTAGCAGCGAAGCGACATCACAACTGATATCTTTAGGCGATATCTGAAGCTGAAGCAACAAAAGAAAGAAAAAAGCAGTTATAAAACTGCACTTTTTAATCAAATCTTATCAGCTTGGTGGTGAGCACACGCAGCCTGGCAAAGTGACCAGAAACTCCTTTTCCCCACGAACTACCATCGGGCGGAACAGACTGCCGAAGTGATCTTCAGAAACTCATTTTCCCCACGAACTACCATGTACCATCGAGCATCAGCCTACTGTCTGCTGGGCAGTTCAGGAAGGCTCTGTCAGATGCCATAACACCAATTTACCCCCCCCCCCCCTCCTGCAAGGCGCGGCATCATGCTGAGGGCCCGATCAGTGGGACCTGGCTGCCTGGGCCATATTTGTAGAAATAGTTGGGTGGGGTTTTTTTTAGCTAGAGAGTTGCTTTCCCCAAGTTCTTCCCGCCAGTGCTCATATCCAGAATTGGATTTCTTCCGTTGTAACGAATCAAGATCAAGACCAGTCAGTGGACTGTCAACGCGATGTCTTCCCCCCCCCCCCCCCCCCCAAGGGGATACCGGGCGGAGGGGTCTTCTGTATAAATAATTCCTCCACCTTCTGAGCTTGTAACTTCCTCTAATCTGTCACTCTCTTTGACTCTGCCTTTTCCCTTTGCTTGCTGTCATCTACTATCTTTCTGCCTTTCCGGTCTATCCTCCTGCCGTTTTTCAAGAAACTATTTCCAAAAAATGTCCTCCAGCCGAGGTCGGACATGCTGGGCCTAATTATTTCTTACTTAGGCCCGTAATGGCAGCATGATGCATCTGCACTCATAATTGACAGGAAGCTGTCTGAGCGATCGAAGAAAAAGTTGATGTTTTTAAGCCCCACCGTAACCAATATTTTCCACACAGTGGCAAAAACATCAATGCCCTAATTTTGATGACCTGGCCTGTGTGTGTGTGTGTGTGCGTGCGCGCGCGCGTTTACGTGTGCCACTTGTCCATGTATTATCACACATATTATGCAATCATTTAAATCCCATTTTTTGCCTCACACTTAAATCTAAAATCATATCTTAGGTTGTATTCTTTTGCAAACTCTTGTCTTACATTCTGCTGTTTTCTCTGTGATTTGTCTGTTTGTGTCTCGTTTGTTGTTTTCTTTTCTTTTTTTAAGTGATGACAGTAAACAAATTACATTATGTTTTATAAAAGGACAATAAAGATTAGTTGATTGATTAAATGATGGTTTGACTGATTGATTGAGATTACTTGAATGATTGACTGTTTGACATAAATTAATTGATATATCTGAGATGCTGATGTAATTCATTGGGTTTTTTTTTATTTTTTTATTTTATTGAAGCCACTTGGTATTTGATTGCATGCCAATGTTCAGTAAGAATAATGTTTGCAGGTGAAGCCATTTTCTATGCAGTTGCATTTTTTAAAAATGTATAGGCGTACACCTAATTTGCATTTGTCTGCATACTGTATATACCATGTGTGAATGCATGATTGCATGAACAAACTATACATGGGGTAAAATAGTTTAAACAAATTTTGAACACCACGAGTATCATAAAGACATTGTGATTGTTAAACAATATTTCAGTGGTTGACTATATGTTACTAAGCAATATTTCAGTGGTAAAGGTCAAGATGTGCCACCCCCCCTACCTATCTCGGTTAATTCTATTTTTCCGTTTTTGCCTTTCTTACCATACATAAAGCTGTATTTTAGGAACATTTGTAGCTAATAACCTTTTTGGAATACTAACCCTATCCCTAACCCTAGCCCTAAACCTAACCCTACCCCCCACCCTATAAGACCGAAAAACGCAATGAACCACAACTGTGACAAATCGCGGTGTACTGCAGTACATAGTGAGGGGTAGGGTTAGGTTTAGGGCTAGGGTTAGGGCTAGGGTTTGTATTCCAAAAAGGCTATTAGCTAAAAATGTTCTTAAAATACAGCTTTATGTATGGTAAGAAAGGCAAAAACTGAAAAATAGAATTAACCGAGAAATGCAGGGGGGGGTGGCACATCTTTGTGTGTGCATAAACTGATTTTGCTTTCACTGCATGCAGCAAGGATTTCTAACGAATACACAGAAAACAATGTATGGTTTCCTTATGTACCATTACATATTTAATTTATTACAAATGTAACAAAAATCATGAAAACAAACAAGAAATTAAAAAAAGGTATGTGTGTGGGCGGGGACGGGGTGGGGGTATGTAATGTACAGCCCAATTATGGTGAAAATAAAGAAGTCAAACCCAAGACTTTTTCAAATATAATTTTCGTGTAGTCTAGTCAGAGAGACTTATTAGATCTCTGTGGAAATTCAGGCTGCTCCTACCTGGAGAACGCGTCATCGCAAGACTAAGAGCGGTGCCATCCATATTGTATGAAAATTGGAAACTTTAATTTAGCGTGCTTCTGTCCATTTATGATGTTCAAGCACATCAAAAAAGAATTTAGTAGTATGGCCGATATCCTGTTGCTTGGGGGGAGGGGGGGGGGGGGGAGTTCAGAGAAGAATAGAGTGCTTCAATGAAAAAAAAAAGTTTAAAAAAAAAGGACGAATTGAAGCTAGTAGGAACTAATAATGAAAACAAAAACAAAGTGATTTTTTTTAATGATATAAAAAAAAATATCATTCTCTCTTCTTTCATTCAACACACATAACTGATCTCTAAACAAAAATATTTCTTTCAAATCTCTCTTATTATTTACACCCACCCACACACATGGATGAAACCAATTGCAGGAAAAGCAGGAATTCTGATTTTGGCTTTGTTGTTTTTCAGAAAATCCTGAATTTGCAATACTTTATTGAACGATTATTACCCTGAAATGAGATGGGAACAAAATTGTTTTATTGTTTTAAAAAATGAAAGCTGTCTCTACAATTTATTGCTCTGATTTTATTAGTAAAAGTGTACAACAACAAAAACTTTCTGTATTGGGGTTTCACCCCCTGACCCTCACAAACAAGTTCATCCCTTGACCCCACCAAGGTGGCCCGCCAGAACCAAGGCCTTCCTGCTTTTCATTTTGTCCAGGTTTCATCCTTGCACACACACGCACATGCGCGCGTGAGATACTAAGTGATGATTTAAAAAATATGTGTAAAATAATAAACAATTGTCAAAACGCACACTTCTCTCTGTAAGAGCAGGCAATATACATGGATGCAACTGGAGAAAATCCAAAAACAGACAAGGCAGGGGTCCAGGGGCCACCCAGGCCCTTGGGCGGTCAGGGGGGCAACAGCCCCCTGAAGCTGAAAAAAAAAAAATCATACTCAATTTCAAGCTTATTCTAGGCTTGTAAAGTGAGAATTCAACACTTTTTTTTCCCTTGAACTTTGAATCATTTTTTGGGTCAAAATTTTAAAAAAAAACAGGCGCCGTCTGGTTTTCAGATTTTTAAAAACAGGAGCCGCCTTGCATCCATCGTATATCATTGACAGAAGAAGCACTGGTTGCACCTTTTTCCGTTTATGAATTATCTCCTTTTCAAGTTCAAGTTCAAGTTCAAGTTCAAGTATACTTTAATATCTCCAAAAGAGAAATTCAGGTTAGGTGCAACAACATGACAGATACAACATAACGATGGCTTAGAGTCAAACTGGATTAACTTCAGATAGTCCATTGTTTGATTATTACAGAAACAAATGCGGAAAAAAAACCTCTTTGTTGTCCCAAATTTTCGTTTTGATATCTTAATAAATAAAAAAGATATAATAACTGTTGTTCTCTTTTGACTAAAAAATAAATCAACATTTTTTTGGAGTCAAACAAGTTTAACTTCAGACGGTCTGCTTTTGACTCGAAAATCACAAGACATTTTAGCATTTTATTTTGAGTCAAACCGGGCTATCTTACAAATAAATGAGTTTGACTCAAAATATCACAAGACATTTTAGCATTCTAATTTTGAGTAAAACCAGGCTATGTTACAAATAAATGAGTTTGACTCCAAATATTTGACTCGAAAAGTGGGCAAAATTTTCAGTAAAAATCATACAAAATATAAATAATCCTTTTTGATACAAAAATTATTGTTAATATCAGTACTTTTATTTTGAGTCAAATTTGGACATTTCCAGATAACCTAGTTGTTTCTTGTAACAAACCTGTGTTGATTTTGGAGTCAAAACCGGACAATTCATGTTTGTGTGTCCACATGCGTACGTGTGCACGTGCGTTTATTGCATGTGTGCATGCGCTTCGGTGTGCGCGCGTGTACGTGTGTGTGAGATGTTAATCTCATAACCTCTATCACTCATACACAGACACACACACACTCAGATGCACACACTCACATACACACGCGCAGACGCTCGCACACACGCGCGCGCGTGTCCCACCCCCATCTAAAACCAATATTTTGACTACGATCAGAGACTAAAATCATCATAAGTCCCTTATCGACAATTGTTTGAAACTATACAGGAATAATGTTTGTTATGTTCTTGTTATACGCAACAACAAAACAAGATACAATCCCTTGGCATTTTTAAAAACAAAGGGAAATGCATGTCCCACCCCCCTCTAAAACCAATATTTTGACTACGATCAGAGACTAAAAGCATCATACGTCCCTTAAAAGTACCGATAATTGCCGTAAACTTTGCAGGAATAATGTTTGTCATGTTCGTGTCATATAAATTAAATAAACAAGATACCATCCCTTGCCATAGTTTAACACAAGAGGAAACACTTACCCTACACCCCTCTAAAATCAATATTTTGACTTCGAGCAGAGACTAAAATCATCACAAGTTCCTTAAAATTAACAACAGTTCCCTGAAACTTTGCAGGAATAATGTTTATTATGTTCTTGTCATATAAAGAAAACAAACAAGATACAATCCCATATCATGTTTAAACCCAAAAGAAAATACTTACCCCCCATCTAAAATCAAAATTTGGATTATGGAAATAATTTACACCAACCCCATCTAAATCAATTTGGAAATACAATTATAGAGAGGCATTGTAACAAGAAGAATTCCTTATAACTGGGAGGTGTATTAAAACATTCAAACAGTATGCGTGCGCACGCACACACACACACACACACACACGCACAAAATGATTACAACCTGTCTTCACAAACTCATATAAAAACATACAAACACCCCCCCCATCCCCCCACCCCCCCCCCCCACACACACACACACAGAGAGAGACAGACACACACACACAATGGCTTGCACACCCACACATGCAGGCACTGCATTTCAGCACAATATTCAAATTAATGTATGAATGTGACCAAACCACCACAGCCCACACAGTGAGAGTTGAGATGTGTGCCTTGCTTCTTACTCACTCCCTATGTGCGTGAATCAGACTGAAAACAGTAAGGGAAATATTAGTGTTCTAACTTCACATCATGGTCTCTTTTGACCGTATTTTATATCTATATACTCATAACATTTTTTTGAATCAAACCCATTTATCTGAAAGTTATCCCGTTTTTACCCCAAAATACAGACCTTGCAATACCAAAAAAATTTGAGTCAAAAGGGCCCAAGTTTTAGTTGGTCCAGTTTGACCCAAAATCATTTGAAAATGTTGAGGCCACCAATTTCGTGTCAAAACGGACTATCTAACAATAATGTCAAATACTCCATTGTTTGTATTCTAAATAACTCCCGATTTTGCAATAATATCTTTGAGACCCCAATACACCACCACTCCAAAATTAATGTAATAGGGAAGCTTAGATTTTTTACAGGAATTATTCAAAACTTTAGAAGCGTTTTTCTCAAAACAGGTCTTTTCGAGTTGGTCTGTTTTGACTCCAAGTCCTATTTGATAATGGCCTTTATCATGACTGCGATTTATTATTCCAGAAAGATAATTAGCTCAAAAGGTTAATAAAATACAGCTTAATGTTTGGTAAGAAAGGCAAATAACGAAACATCGACATGCCCACCAACAGGTGAAGCTCAGCAACAACAAATCGTGATGACATCGGACAGTGTAGGAGATGGAAGGTGGGGAAGAGGGTGATGAGACTGTTTTTTTCGGTTGTTGCCAGAGTGAGTTTGGTATGGGAATAATGAAACAACACAGTCCAGCTTCATGAACTTGATGAATGCGATACTGAGAGTGAGAGATGCTCTACTTTGTTTATTGAGGTATTAAGGGTATGGTTAACGTCGGGGTATCATTATGAAAGGAAGCATAGAATATGGCCCTGTAACGTAGTCTCAGACTAATAAGGAACTTCATTTTTTTAGTCTTGCATGCCCTGCTGTTATGGTGACCAGTTTTGATTTCAAATTTGGTGCGTCAAAGTCATGGGAGTCAGTCGATGGACAGACGTGTTGGGGCTCACGGTAGTTCTGCGACTAAGACATTATTGTCGTCAATAGGTGGCTTAGTGGGTGGTTTCCTGTGTATGTTAGCTCAAAACAGGCTCCACTGAACTCCACCGAAGTGACTCAGCAGCAGTGCAATGTCTCCTCTGGTGGTCGCCTCCTGACAGCCTAACATAGATTTTCTCCCTTTGGACGGCTGATTTCGGATTCTGAGACCTGACAAACCAGGGTATGGTTGTGAGTTGGGACTTGGAATGAACGGCGTTGGAGCAACACCACTGTATGGCCCAGAAGTGGCCAGAACAGTAGATCGGACAGCAAAAAAAGTGTCTATTGTACATGGGTACAACATTAAATTATATCCCTTTGTACTTCTTTTTAACATTTTATGATTTTGCTAATTTTGTATCTGTTTGATTATTATTATAATAAATTATTAACACACAAAAAGATTAAAAGCCTGTCAATGCTGTCACTAAACCGACTTAAATTAGCATAATAATTTTTTTTTATATAATGTTTGAAAAACAAAATGTGGTGACTGGTGCTGATTTGCTTGCTTTGCTGGAACCTCTCCGGCATCATTTACACCCTTTCTTTGTGGTCCACTGCAGTCTGTTGCTAGTTCCATGTCTCGGAATTTGTAGCCTCACTCAAAGAGGAATACACCCACACTGCCTCTGAACACACACACACACACACACACACACACACACACACACACACACACACACACACACACACACACACACACACACACACACACACACACACACACACACACGTCACACACACACACACACACACATCACACACAATCAGCAACAATTTGGTAAGTGTTCATAGGTCATACCACACTAAAACTAAAATCTTACTACATCCACATTCAACTTACACGAACTACAATAGAAAAGATCTGCATTAACCTAGTCAAGGCATAAACTCTCTACTAAAATAAATAAACAAACTACCCGGTAAATGAACAGTCCAGTAAAGTGTGTGGATTAGTAATGTCAGTGTATGTGTTGTTATGAGCTATGACAGTAAAGTGTGTGGATTAGTAATGTCAGTGTATGTGTTGTTATGAGCAATGAAAGTAAAGTGTGTGGATTAGTAATGTCAGTGTCTGTGTTGTTATGAGCAATGAAAGTAAAGTGTGGATTAGTAATGTCAGTGTATGTGTTGTTATGAACAATGACAGTAAAGTGTGTGGATTAGTAATGTCAGTGTCTGTGTTGTTATGAGCAATGACAGTAAAGGGTATGGATTAGTAATGTCAGTGTCTGTGTTGTTATGAGCTATGACAGTAACGTGTGGGGATTAGTAATGTCAGTGTATGTGTTGTTATGAGCAATGAAAGTAAAGTGTGTGGATTAGTAATGCCAATGTCTGTGTTATGAGCAATGACAGTAAAGGGTATGGATTAGTAATGTCAGTGTCTGTGTTATGAGCAATGACAGTAAAGGGTATGGATTAGTAATGCCAATGTCTGTGTTATGAGCAATGACAGTAAAGGGTATGGATTAGTAATGTCCAATTTTTATTATTATAATAAAGTCCATTAAAGTAAAGCATTTTAAAATTCAAAGACTTACTGCCACTGCCATACTCTGGTTGAATAAATAAAATGTACATAACCACAGTAAATGTAACATAACAATGATCTAAGACACACATTCAAAAGCCGCTCCTTTGTGGGTATGAGCTGCAAACGCTGACTTAACAACACAATGCATAGTTCCCACCTGTGAAAGTCTCCTGTTTATCCTGTGTGGTGGAGCTTAAAGTTTGTCACATCACCTGTTATTATAAAGAACAGAGATTTGTTAATTCCAAACATGTAAAGTAAATTTTAGTAAGCCATAAGAAAACCAGTAAGTCATTTACGACAGGCACCTGCCTATTACAGGAACACAATATGTCAATGTAAAAGCCCTTCGCCTAAAACTGTACTAGTGCTACCAAGAACAAGTTGTTTTCTTGTTATCATCTGACGAAGTGTTAATGGGGCTTTATATTGCTTCTTCGTGACACGAAAGGGCGATCATTTTAAGACTGAATCGACCACGCTACACAATGACAAGTCAGGGGCAGAGTGCATACTTTTACTTCGTGTCAGAAAAAAGCAATAATTTTATGTAGGTGGCGCACACAATACAGTGCACAAGACAAGGGAAGACATTTTTCAGTATAAAGCCTTATTATATTCTATATACGTCTTCTATATATTCAGTCATATAACACACATCACAACAGTTTAATAATAAACAATAAGTCATATATTTTGGTGTAAAATTATTTTGATTTATACACATATATATGAGATATATGAGATACATGCTAATCAAATGTCTAAACATCATTATTATGACAATGACAATGTCAATTCATTGATAATGCATAAGTGCATTGAAAAGACATAATTTATTAATATACTTATTACTAAAGAATACAATATATTAATATAATGAATCAATCCATATTACATAACATGATTAATATAAATATTCTGCAAATTCCTAATACAGTGGAACCTCCCTCATAAGACCTTCAATAATCAACCAAAATGAGGTCTTATAAGGGATGGGTCCTATAAGGGAGGTAATTGTAATACTTACAAAGAAGGGCAATGTCTCAGAGAAGTGGGTCTTATATGGGAGGGAGTCAGAGAACAGGAGAACCCCAGTTCTGGCTCAAGAGAGAATCCTCTACTTTTAGATACAAAAACGCTACTTTAAGGGGTGAAAAAAGTAAAAATTCGTCACCCCTCTTATTCTGTTAATTCGGAAGAAAAAACACTACTTTTGGGAGCAAAAAAAATTATTATTTTTAATTAAACAAAATAATTTGAGTTAGAAAAAGGAACTCAACATGACAATGGCACTTGATGAAATAATTGAGCACTTAGACAAAGTTTTTAAAGAAACGGATTTAGAAGTTATTGAACCAAAAAATGTACTTGAAAGCGTAAAACATGCTATTTCGCAAATACCTGAAAAACTAGCTATAGAACCACCAGTTAAAGTAATGTTAACAGTGTACGTAGATTATAAAACAATCCAAGGTGAGCAGCTTCAAGTATGGGTCTCTACTAAACAGCAAGTAGTTCTGACTTATAATGATTTTACAGAAACCTGGGCAGACAATTTAATCACCCAGTTCATTAACGCATCAGAAGAGGCAAAACTGAGAGGATCTGGTTGGTCAGAAGGCGGGGTATTAGAAATTAAAATGAAGGAGAGTAAATATGCTCCCATCATAGGAAAATCATTTATTCCTTTACCTAAAGAACTTGTTTTAAAACGTGCAGTATTAAACAAATACAGATGACCGATGTTTTATGTGGTGCGTTCTAGCTAAACTCCATTATGTCAAAAAGAACGCAGAAAGAGTAACAAATTATCAAGCTTACATAAATGAATTAAACTTTAATGGAATTGACTTCCCTGTTAGTTTAGATAAAATTGATCAGTTTGAAGAACAAAACAAACCTATATCAGTTAACGTCTACACATGGTCATCAGAAGAAAACCTTAAACCAATCCGTGTATCAAAGAACATTCCCCCATTTAGTAATGATCCCAATAAAAATCATGTTGATCTACTCTTACTAACAGATAAAACAAAAACACATTACCATTATACATTAATTCGTACAATGAGCAGACTTATTCAGTTTACTTCAAAAGATGGGCATAAACAAGAATTCTGTCGAAGATGTTTACAGAGAATGCCAAGTATTTATGCAGCAGTTGAACACAGAAAACATTGTAGGTCATCTGCTGACTGTAATACTGAACTTATTACTCCGAAAGAAGGAAGTAAGGTGACCTTTAAAAACTGGAAGAAACTGCAATTAAGTCCTTATGTTGTTTACGCAGACTTCGAATCTATCATCGTTCCGTATCAAGGTCCAGCCCCAAAAAATCTTCCTAAAACAGTTTTATTGAACAACCATTAAATCTGTTCATACGCATTTATTGTTGTTAGATCAGATGGGAAACATTCAACACCTGAACTTTATAGAGGACCTGATGCTGCAAAAATCTTTTTAAGTAGAATGATGAAACTACGAAATGTACTATCTAACCAACTAAATTTATTAGATTTAATCATGACACCTGAAGATTTAATTCAATTTGAATCAGCTACTGAATGTTGGATTTGCAAAAAAGGGTTTATGCAGGAGGACCCCGATTATTCAGACATCTATAAAGTACGAGACCATGATCACATTAGTGGAAAATTCAGAAAACTCCTGTAATCTCCAGTTAAAGTTTGAACCAAAGTCTTGGAAACTGCCTATATTCTTTCACAATCTACGTGGATATGACTCCCATTTAATTCTACAAGCAGTTACTGATGAATTTATAACTGTCACTTGTATAGCTCAGTCTTCAGAAAAGTACATGACATTTACATTAGGACAATTATCTTTTTATGATTCACTACAACATATGATGGGTTCGTTAGAATCTTTAGGTCAGTCACTATCCAAATGCACTATAACAAAAAAATACTTTGATCCAGCACTTGTACGAAAAGGAGTTTACCCTTACGAGTACATGACTTGCTGGGAGCGGTTCGATGAAGTTGAATTACCACCAAAAGATGTATTCTACTCTAGTTTAAAGGGAAAAAATATAAGCGACTCTGACTACGCCCATGCTCAGTCAGCGTGGATTAAGTTAAAATGCCAGACCATGGGAGACTACCATGACGCCTATTTAATGGCTGACGTTTGTTTGCTTGCGGACGTATTTGAGAATTACAGAAAAACGTGCATGAAACATTACAGTCTAGACCCTGCTCATTATATTTCAGCTCCTGGAATGAGTTGGGATGCGTTCTTAAGATTTACTCGAATACAGATTGACTTACTCTCCGATCTACCAACTCTCCAGATGATTGAAGACGGACTACCTGGAGGAATCTCTATGGCTTCACACGGTTACTGTAAAGCTAACAACAAGTACTTAGACGACTACGATCCAACTAAACCATCAAATTATATCATGTACTTGGACGCCAACAATCTCTATGGTTGGGCGATGATCCAGTCACTACCATTACGTGACTTTAAAATGTATACAGCCCCATTTGACTTCGCCATCAAGGAGTTTGTACGGCAGCTTTTGAAATTACCAGATTTTTACGAAACAGGATTTATTCTAGAAGTCGACTTAGACTACCCGGACGAACTCCATGACCTACACAACGACTACCCGTTAGCAGCTGAAAGGCTTCAAGTGGGGAATGACCTCCCTAAACTTGTGCCTAATCTGCAGAAAAAAAAAAAAAACGTTTGTCATTATAGACTCCTTCAATTCTACTTACGGCATGGATTAAGACTAACAGCAGTTCATAGAATCATTTCGTTTAGCCAGGAGATGTTCATGGAACCGTACATAATGAAGAACACTAATCTTAGAACACTAGCTACTGATGCCTCAGAAAAAGACTTCTTTAAGCTAATGAATAACAGTTGTTTTGGAAAGACTATGGAAAACCCGCACAAACGTAAAGACGTTAGATTAGTTACCCAAGAAAACAAAGCAATCAAACTAACTTCAAAACCCCATTATCAAGACTTCAAAAAGTTCCACGATAACCTTTACGGTATAATGATGAAAAAAATTAATGTAAAACTAGACAAACCAGTCTTCATTGGGTTTGCTGTTCTTGAATTGTCCAAGTTATTGATGCTAGAATTTCTATACGACTACTTTAAACCTCTCTACCCAGAATCTAAAGTACTCTACACAGACACGGACTCATTTATTCTAGACATTCCGACTGAAGACTTCTACAAAGATTTAGAGACAGATTTAGCAAAAGGTGTTGACTCCTGGTATGATACCTCTGACTACCCAAGTAAATCTCCATTGCATTCATCCGTAAATAAAAAGGTAATCGTTAAGATGAAGGATGAACTGAATGGAACTATAATCAAAGAGTACGTTGGACTGAGAGCAAAGATGTATTCAATTGCCAGTCAAACTAGCGTTATTAAAAAAGCAAAAGGAATTTCTAGACCAGTTGTTCAAATGGTCATGACACACGATAACTATAAAGAAGCACTGTTTGACTCCAAGACGTTTTATCATGACAACATAAAAATACAATCTAAGTTACACGAGATAAACACAACAGTTGTAAATAAAAAATCACTTGACTCAAACAATACAAAGCGTGTGTTTAAATCACCTGAGTTTTCGTATTCAATTGGACACTGGAGAACTAAGTGTCACAGTCAGTAGACTTTCGAAACTTGTAATCATATTGAATTGAATAAACACCCTTTAGAGTTCTTATTGTTATTTCCCTAGAACAGATTTTAATGTGTCGTTTATTTTTTTTTCACATTCTTTTTTTATCGCTTCTATGTCTTGCGGTTGTGAAAAACTTGCTCTTGATTTTTTCTGAAGTTCGAACTTTTGCATTTTGTAGTCGTTGTAGTCTGCTTGCAATCTATTGAACTCCTCATCTGAAATTTGAGAGTCTTGCAAAGCCTTACTGATAATCAATCGAAATGAACTAAGTTTTGCCATTATTAATTGAACCATGGCTGTATGCTTTTGAAGTTTTATTTTTATTTTTTTGTTGAAAGCAGACGTACTGATTGAAAACACCCCCAGCGTCAGTGATACACAACCTAGAGGCAAAGCTACTACTGATCCGACCCCTGTCGCTAACAACCCTACAGAGCTTCCTGCTGTTAAAGTACCTAGAGTTCCAAATCCAGTATTTAAGTAAGTTATTGAATTAAGCAAACAAGAGTACCTTCGTTTGGTTCTGTTATAGTTAGTGAGGTCTTTTTCCAATTCTCTTTGTATTTCTGTAATAGTAGACAATCTGAACTTTCTGATTTCAGGATCATCACCACCCTCAGTCTTTTCTTTGTCAGTATTTTCTTTCGGTATTTTTGGATATACTTTAACGGACATTTTTATATTTAAAAAAAAAAAATTTAACATTTAATTTGCACTTGCTATCATTTTAAGAAGATCATCAGACAAAATGCTTTCAGTGTAATAAAACCCAATGAGATCTAAATTAGTAACATTAATGTACGTTAATTCTTTGAGATTGTTTGTATCAACACTCAATATAACTTTATCGCTGGTCGACACTGCCTTAATTTCTTCACCGCGGTTTTGAATAACAATAGTACACCTCACTGATTCAACATCCAAGTTTTGCCAAGAAATAAGAATCCCTTTCATTAGGTTGTCGCTAACACCAACAGGTAGGGAATCAGGGTTGTCTGCTCTAACAGAAAGTTCAAATATCATAGTAAATTCGTCTGCTAAAGCCATTTTAGGAATGAACTCTAAATGCGTGGCTGAATCTTTTGTCACTGTCTTTTTTCTATGCAGCATGTACTGTCTCTTTTTATAAGGTTTGATTGCTATTTCTCTTCTGCTGTTGTTTTGAGGAATCAGACTAACATGTAACGGCCCCGAGTTAAATGATTTGCGAAAGTGTTTGTCATTATCAAAGAATGTAAACGGGCTTAAAAATTCAAACTTTATTTCCCAATCAATGAATGGAATTAAATGCCATTTGTTATCCCTTTTCTTAACAACTTTATATTCAAACTGGCCAACATTGTCAGCTACTACATTGCGCAGTTGCTCTAGTTTAGGTACTTTTTTATCACTTACTTCTGCACGTTTATAATAGCCGTTGTTTGTGTACTCAAATCCATACAGCGCTCCTATCTCTCCGTTTAAATCAAAGTCTTCTGTGTCCGCTAGGTCCTTCAATTCTAAAGTTGCGCATCTAACAGGGTCAAGCATAACCGGTTGATCTGGTCCACGCGACATAGTTTTATACTAAATTATTTTATTTCTAACAAAACATTAAGGCTGTCGCACTGAACTTCTTTTCCTTTTTTGTCAGTTATTCTTATTTTTAGTGAATGGTGAACCCCA
>CM065680.1:55546923-55661923 GCA_017654935.2 Phymorhynchus buccinoides
CCTTTAAAATGATACACAAATGATCAAAATCGGTCAAAAATTGAGAAAGTTACGACGTTTTAAAATGATAGCTTTTTTTACATGAGCTATATAAGAAAATTTTGATCAACGGCCCTTACCGTATTAATGTTTGGATGAATAAAACAGCCATAACTTCTTTTTTTTTCTCCAATAAACAAAGCATTGGTACCAAAATAAAGCTTATTCAAAGGGGCAACATCAACCCCAAACATTAGACAGATTAGGCCTAAGCTTTTTGTGCGACTCACAAGATCGCAACATCAACGTGAGCATGACAGAAAACATGTCGGACAGGCTTCGACGTAACACCTCCCGACTTGTGGAGACCTTGAGCAGCATTGCGATTTATTGTAGATGCACCAAATTTGGTGTACTTGTAGAAAAATAATTAAATGTAACTGCGCATTTGTTTTAAAGAATTATGTAATTACCGTTCAGAAATGATAAACGAATGAATTGGACCCAAATATTGGATCGCTTGTCTCTCGCGATCGGCCGTCTTCGCGTAAAAAAAGATCGTTCCCGAATGACCGAGTAGGTGTCTGCTTCCCGAAAGAAAGAAACTCGGATGGTCAGCGCCAAGAATAACCACCAATAAAAACAAGCAAAGGAAGTGACCGTTTGGCACATGGCCAAAATCACGGTTCGGATTTTCAACGAGAAAAATCGCTGCGGCTTGACCTAATTCCGTCGTTCCTAACTAAGGCACTGTTACAGTGTTAGAACGACACTTTTCTAGATATAATTGGGTTAAACCTTCCTATATAACAAGTCTAGACTGAAATGCTCTATATTATACTGCGTAGAACGTCTGTAGCAGCTCTAAATTGTTCACTGTCTTCACTGATCAGACACAAACTTTAGCCATTGAAAAAACGCACTGATGTTCGAACGGAATCTATCCATTTTTTCTTAACACATCAAGAGTGCTCACACTGCAGTGCCAAATGCGCTAAGCTGTTGTTACTCATTACATAACTATTTGTAGTCAATTCGATCTATCTCAATCAGACATACTACTGATACTAGACCAGAGAAGAAGATTGTTTCGACGTTTGCAAACACTACTTTGGTAGAATTATCATGACTAGATCTAAATTTCGCACATCGTCATCGAAACAGTTTACTTACTTGCAGATCTTATCCTCATGCTCTCATAGCCTGTGGCTGATTGCTTTGTCAAAATAAAAAACACAACATTCCGTTGTCTGCATCTCCAAAAGAAAACAAATGCGACAAAGGGATACACTGCTGCACTGACTGCCAAACAATGGCAGTGCTTGATATTATGGTTTGGGACCCCAACAAACATGGACGTCTTTTAATTGCTTCCGATGTGAGGGGTCAATCGGGGTCAATCCAGGTGTGTCAAACTGCGTCAAAGTCAGTTTTTACCGTTTTATTAAGAAGCTGTGTCGATTTTTATAAAATTATTGTTAGGGCAGGGGTCCTGTGTATGATAAGAGGTCGTTCAGCCGAATTTGGTGCTCTGCTAGAGAAGGTCTTTAACAGTGTTATATCAATTATCATTACTAGTACCTCTTCAGCCTTGATGCGAGCCTTGGCAGACTGGAGCATCTCCTCGGCGCTGAGCTTGTCGACCAGGTTGTTGGACTTGAGGGATAACACTTCCCATGCCTATTTTTAACAGTGTTATATCAATTATCATTACTAGTACCTCTTCAGCCTTGATGCGAGCCTTGGCAGACTGGAGCATCTCCTCAGCGTTGAGCTTGTCGACCAGGTTGTTGGACTTGAGGCGCGACGCCTCCTCCTCCAGCTCCAGGCGGTGCGACTCCATCTTCTGGATGCGCTCCCTCAGCGCCCGCTCCATGTCCTCCGCCTCCTGCCTCTGGTGCTGCAGCTGTGAAGACACATTTGGAAATTTATAGTTACAGAGGCGTCTCGAACAATTATCCACGAAGAAGAAAAAATAGATGTGACAACAAAAACGTCAGTCTCTCCCTCTCCCTCCCCCCCTCTCTCTCACACACACACAAAAGGTGAGAGAGAGAGAGAGAGAGAGAGAGAGAGAGAGAGAGAGAGAGGGGGGGGGGGGGGAAGAGAAGAAACACATGAAATAATTAAATACAAAACTTGTTGATAATTTAACAATAACAAAGTAGATAATATGCATACATGTCAACATATCAAAAGTGGAAACATTTGAAACTAAGAATGGGGTTAAGCAACATTGCTTGTATGTTTCAAAATGGGGTTAAGCAACATTGCTTGTATGTTTCAACATAAGATACTTATGGTACAGACAAACCTCTATTTTAAGACTTCCAAAATGTCCTGAAAAATCGGTCGTAAATTGGAGGGGTCGTATGACGGAGGTTTTCACTGGCAGCCGTAGAAAGAAAAAGTTCAGCACAGTTCATACTCTCTTCTTCATGTACACATACAATGACATATTAAAACTGGATTTGGGTCTTTCCAACTCCATAGGATTGTGCAATCGATATTACAGTTTCACTTTGTCGACTTCTTTTAGTCACCTCCACTCTCGTCCAAAGTCAGTGGTTTTCTTTTTCAAAGTCAGTGGTTTTCTTTTTCAAAGTCAGTGGTTTTCGTGCTTTTCCTACGCTCTCCACCATCTTTTCTACAACAAGGGAAGCGACTCCGCTTTCAGGCCCTTGACCGTGGTTGTTTCCCTTTGCTCGAAGTCTATGCAGACGACAGCAACGGTCGTAAAAACCAACAAAATGGCGGTTGTAAGTCGCGTTTTAGAGGAAGTCGTTTAAGAGAGGTCGTTTACATAGTAAAATGCATCTGTGCCAACAAATCCGGTCTCAAATGAGAGGTGGTCGCTTAACAGAGGGTCATAAAATAGGGGTTTGTCTGTACTCTTTTTTTTAAAGACATCAATGCCAGAG
This sequence comes from Phymorhynchus buccinoides, assembly GCA_017654935.2. Lineage (NCBI taxonomy): Eukaryota > Metazoa > Mollusca > Gastropoda > Neogastropoda > Raphitomidae > Phymorhynchus > Phymorhynchus buccinoides. The sequence continues at coordinate 55,549,824 of CM065680.1, forward strand.
TACACATTAAAGTGTAGAGTGGCACAGTGGGGTGTAGAGTAACACAGTGGTAACACATTCGCTTCGTGTCAAGTAAACCCGAGTTCGAACCTGGGTACAGGGGATTTTTCCTCTCACTTTGCACTAGGCCTTATGGTCTGAATGTGGAGTCTTTCGGATGAGATGATAAACTGAGGTCCTGTGTGCCCATGCACTTAGCACATATTAAAGCCAGTGGCAACGAAAAAGTTGTCATTTGGTCAAAATTTACTCTCCCCACACCCCCTTTCCTTCCTCATCAATCACACAAAAAATCGCATGCACACAACAACAAAAAAGGTGGCTCGACTCTGGCTGCGACGCGCTCTCCAGGTGGGAGCTAGTTAGTTAGTTAGTCTGTCATAGTCCCGTCAACAGCTATGGTTATCTCAGGACTGTCACCGCATAAAGTTCGACCACGTATAGCAAAACACAAATCCATGAATCTTAAGAACGTACAAAACCTGAAAACAAAAAATGCAGTACAATTCATAACATGACACTTCCATCATTATACCCTATAGCACATAAGTCCACACAGTGCTGGAAACGTGGAGCCACGCTACTCTCATTTATCGGATCCAGGCTAAAAAACAGTAAAAAAGGATAACAAATACATACTAGTAAGCTAAAATACATAAAAAGGCTATATAAGCAAATATGCACTGCAGAATGGACAACAGGTGCCCACTCAAGTGCGTAATGTCTCACGCGTGGACCTTAAAATAAAAAAACCTGGCATGTCATAGATTGTAAAAACGTGAAAGGGTTTTATAGAAAAAATGCAGGAGAATGGACCGTAATTTAAAAAGAGGGGTGTTTAATTGCTCAGTTATCAGTTTGTAGATTTAATAATATTAAGTCCTGTTTCATGTTTCTTTCTTAAAGTGTTTACATTCATTGACTATAAACAGTTATGTTCTTATTTGTTTACTTGATACGACCACATTAATACCCTAAGACTTGAAGACAAGAACAAAATATAGTTGTTGTTTAAGGTAGGTAACTTCCATTTTTTAATTCTAATTTTGAACCGGAACTACCCCAAACCGACTTCAAGACGAGACAGTAGGGAAAGATAACCCCCAAAGACCGAATTATGAAACAGTGCTATACAAACTGCATAACGGTTTTAAATTTTTCTCACTTGCCAGATCCCAAATTGTAGAGGCTTAGTTGATGTGTGACTGGATATAAGCATTGAAAAAAAGTTTACAACTCTCTAAATTAAAAAAATGCTTTATCCTGGAAAGTTGATAGACTTGTTTCGATACTTGCTTACAAACCATAGATATTTGATGAGACCATGAAAGGTTGTGATCAACAATAAGTCCCAAAATGCTAGGGGGTGGGGGGAGGGGGTGGGTGGGCATAGCCCCCAATGGGGGGAGGGGGGAGGGGGGGTGGGGGGGAGGGGGGGGGGCATAGCCCCGGGGTGGATGGGCATAGCCTCCAGAAGCTGACAAGTTTGACTGTAAAAGATGCAATGGAAGCCTCTCCTGACAGAATATGATGTGAATTTGTAATCCATATTGTTCTTAGCTAAAACTCATGCATGGAATTGCCTGAAATAAATAAAATCAAAAGAGTTTGTGTGAAAGTTGGAAAAGCAGAAAAATGTAGCTTTTTGTTAATGCAAAATTGCGCACACACATGTGTGTATGTGTGTGTGTGTGAAAAGTGGTCAGGCTCTAGACTGAGTGCCTGACCTGGATGCTACGCCCCTGAATATGAATACATCAAATAACATTATACTACTAGTACTACTAATTTTTAAAAAATAATAATTAAAAGAAAAAAGCGATAAAGAGACAGAAAAGAAGGAGATTTAGCAAGCAGAAAAGAGTGGGAAAATAAGAAAAGAAAGAGAATGAGAAGGATAGATGGAGAGAAAGAGAAGGAGGGAGGAAAACGCGAGGGAGATGGGGAGATAAACAAATACAGGGTCAAAGAGAGAGAAGAGGGATAGAGAGAGAGAGGGGGGGGGGGGGGCGACTGAAATAAGAGCGACAGACAGAGAAAGGAGTCAAGAGATAAGTTAGAGGGAGAAAGAGAGAGAGAGAGAGAGAGAGAGAGAGAGAGAGAGAGAGAGAGAGAGAGAGAGAGAGAGAGAGAGAGAGATCATTTTTACTATTGTTTGTGTCATGTAAACTTGTGTCAGTCTAAAGGAGAGTGTGTGTAGTGGAGCAGGAAAGAGTGGATTCGGCAATGCAATAAAAACAACAGCAAACGAATGTAGAAGGAAAAGCTCCTGGTGGAAGAGCAAATTCGATGCAAACCATACCAGTCAAAAGAAGATATAGGCCCTACTATAGTACTATATCAACTTTTGAATTGCCATGTATCAAGAACTCACATTACAAACGCACTTGAAATCCAGTGCCATTTCTTCCAGGTTAAGCTGCCACTCACAAGACTCCTAGATCCTGAAGATATGGCATATAACCTGGCCCAATTCCTATAATCCATCACCCAGCTGATGCTAATAGTACGTAATACACCACAACAAATGCAGCAATATTTACCATCACCATCAAAGCCTCACTATGAAGACAACAACGTCACTGCAGAGTACACCGAGAAGGAGAACGCAGTTGATACTGAAAATTTCTGGTTTCAATACTGAAACCAAGGTCTATAAGCTAAAAATAGATCTCCCTCTGCATTCTTTGGGTGATGATAAAAATACATGGTTATAGGGCATAATTATGGGTGTACGACCAATGATTCTCATTGGACAGCCACAAGGCCAACGGTCAAGGTTAACAAGCTTGAAAATGTATCCCACAGCATTTTATGGTAATGTTGATTAAGCATATAATAGCTATATGGGTTTACTGACTACAGCCACAAGGTCAAATGTGAACATCAAGGTCACAAAGCTTTAAAAGGTCTTTTCTTGGGGGCATGCCACTGCTCAAAGACACGATGTCAAAAGTCAAGATTAACCCCATCACTGACAGATAAAAAGGGAGAAATTATTTTTCCTATACCATATATTGTCATAAAATAGAAATGAGACCTGTTATACTCAATATGACAAAGTGGTCTAGGGATATAATCTTTCCTGACTTCTTAGAAATCTAAACAATAGAGTGTGTGGGAAATGTGTGGGGCATAGTGGGGAGGGTATATGATATGTGAGGGTAAATATGATGTTCAATATAATGTAGGTTTATTGATGTTATTTGAAAGGTCTCACTGAGCTGAAGAAAATACACTTCCCATTTTTATTCAAATCGGACAATAAATTAAAAATAAATAGCATGTGTGGGGAGTGTGTGTGTGTGTGTGTGTGGGGTGTTATAATTAGTGGGGAGGGAGGGAGGGATAGGGGGTAAAATATGATGTTCAATACATGTAGGTTAATTGATGTCATTTGAAAGCTCTCAGTTAACTGAAGAAAATGCACTTTACATTTTTAAAGTCGGATAACAAATGTGGTTTTTACGGCTGTTATAGCCAATCTGACCCGTTTTGCCACCTATCAAAAATGAGAAAATTGGCTATTTTGAGTTGTTGGAGTGTCAAAATGAACAAAGGTATAAGCCTCAAATTAAATTAACTTTATCTACAAAGCTCAAATAATAAATCCGCCTGTTTTTATTCAATTAAATGAAGTAACTTGGCTGTCAGAGTCCTCCAAAATTGACAAATTTTCAAATTTGGCAAAATGGCCACGAAAACAGAGATTTTTTCTCATACATTTATGGCCATATCTCTGGTTCTAATCGACATTAGAGTCAAAAATGTTGTTGTGTTGTGTTTGTCTTATTGTCCTCTCTCTGATGGTGTCCTCTCTCCTTATGATCAGTATGAAATTTTGCCCTGCCAAAATTGATACATAGCGTGTGTGGGAGTGTGTGTGGTTGGGGGGGGGGGTTAACGTCACAAAATAATCACCTAATGTCTGTTCCTTATAATAATAATAATAATAATAATGAGCATTTATATGCGCTTAATCTTAAACAAGCCCTAAGCGCTTACAATAATAAACAAATAAATACCCCCCCCCCCCCCCCCCCCCCCCACAAAACAAAGACAAACAACAACAACAAGCAGTAGAAAATATGAGGATGTCAAACATTTCCTCGCATACACACACACATGCGCGCGCACACACAAACGCGCACACACAAACAAAACACACACACACACCACACCACACCACACACCACAACACAACACACGCCCGCACAAACCACACACTGCACACAAACACACCTTCAAATGGACACTTTGTATTGTTCAATGTATTTTTGTGTGTGTAAAATGAAGTAAATGTTAAGTTTCCTACTGAATGATGCTTTAAATCAATCAATATTTTTATTGTCCATTTTACAGGAAATTCTTTTTGACAAAGACACACTAACGAAATTCTATTATAACTATAAGAGAGAGAGAGAGAGAGAGAGAGAGAGAGAGAGAGAGAGAAATCCCATCGACTTGCTACGAAAGCCTAGCCTAATCCGTTGTTTGAGAGAGAGGGGGGGGGGGGGGAGAGAGAGATTCGGATTCGGAAATTTTAATCATTACGGCCACAGCCCCTCATGATTGGGCTACAGTGAACATGATAATGATACACAGAAAGAAATAAGATCAGCAAATGTTCAAATACATGTATAAACAAAGACACGCTAACGAAATTCTGCTCGCATACGATCACAATACTCAACTACATACAATATACTGCATCAAATATATAAATACATATATAAACAGAGAGAGAGAGAGAGAGAGAGAGAGAGAGAGAGAGAGAGAGAGAGAGAGAGAGAGAGAGAGAGAGAGAGAGATAATCCCATCGACTTGCTATGAAAGCCTAGCCTACTCCATTGTTTAATCCTAGTAGGGGGTAGGTTTAAATTTACACCCATGTTGTGGATTAAATTGACTCAAATCCGGAGCAATGCAACCGTCGTAACTTTAATCAGTTGTTTACACTACACTCGAGCAATGCAACCGGCTGATGAACTCTGCCCAACATAGGGGTTTTATAGGCCAGATTTCCCCCCCTCCCCCAAAGAGGGTAGAGGGCTCGGAAAATTTGAACCCTATGATTTTTAGGTTTTGGGTACCCTAAGCAATACAGTCGACCCCCTCACGAACGGCCCTCTGATTTACGACCTCCCCTCTTTTAAGGCCGAAATATGAATGACGGATCATTTTTCTTCAAAATTTGCCTCCTCATTTACGACTCCCCCTCTAACGCGTTTTACGACCGTAAATCTTCTTGATTTTACGACCGATGCAACACATTCTGACAATTATCAGACCAAAAAACGTATGATATCTATCCTTCTCGGCCTCAGTTCGAGCCGACGCACAGCTGGGGTATCACTGTTGTTAGTCAATGTCAATCTCGCGAGGGTCCGATGTCGCGAGATTTCTCTGCGCTAATTCAAGCTGCGCTAATCCGGATGTTTCATTCAAGAATGGCGAAGAAAGCAGTGTAGCGATGTGGGTAAAAAAAGGAAACGTGTGACGCTCTCTTGAGCAAAGGGTGAAAGTAGTGAGGAGACATATGCTTGTGCTGTGCGTCATATACGGTGTAGTGAGTGCATTGTTTTGGTCACCCCTGATTTAAGACCTCCCTCTTTTACAACCGATTTTTTTCAAGATTTTTTGAAGGTCTTAAAAGAGGGGGTTGACTGTACAACAAAACCAAAAAAATCAATTTTAGCAAACATATTGAGCGAGACGACATAACATCCCAGACTATATGGTACAAATGCACCAGCTAGGGATGAGAACATTACATGTGTGCCCGTTTTTATTACCCCGCCACATGGTTAGCCACACTCCGACTTCGGAGGATTTTGGACTGATGATGCTATGCTAGGAGCTTGCCATGGCTAAAGACAATCCACGCATAACTATGCGGAACATAACAACATTTTGATGTAGCCTTGGTGTTCTAGCTTATGTCATTATGCCAAGGCGCTACTGTAATTTACTGCTATTTATTTTGTTTACTGATGTGTTAGTCCCCTGGTGCATCACCTGCGAAGATGCACACACAGCTACATCCCTGTAACACGTTGCAATATAAAGTATTTCAGAGTGTCTCGTTTTCAGATAACTAATCCATTTTGCTGCTATAAAATGATTCTTATGTATTTGATTTCCCCTGTCTGAACTGGTGACACACATAACTATTCCTATTTTACATAGATCAAACATTGGAACATTTTAGTGCATCTCCCGCTTTTTGAAAGATCATTTATTGGGCTCCTATTGGTTTAAACAAATGTTTTATTGACACACTTTTGCTCCTATTAACCATGCAAAAGTATTTTACTATGCTGCTCGAGTCCAGCCAACTAATAACAATGCCAATCAGACACATACAGTGATGTCCCGAGGCCCCGGTCATAGACCATTGACCTATTAAAATTGAAAATATCCTATTGTGTTCTCTCCTGTCAGGCCAAAAGTCCGATTAAAATTTTAGCACTGGCATTATTGATTTATGCAAGAGCCAAGATATTGTCCTATTGATTTCTGTTGTCTCAGGACAGTTTGTCCTATCACTTTTCGATCCTCGGTACATCACTGTATTATATACAGACCTGTTTACCCTGAAATCAGGCTTTGTGTATTCAAAATCCAAAATAAGTGTATTTTTCACAAAATAGGAGTACTCCAACAGGAAACTTTGAAAAAAGGGAGTGCAAACATGCATACGTTTGTATAACAACTGTAGAAATACTCTGTCAAAAGTATGATCCATTTAAATTTACAATGACAACAACAACAACAACACACACACACACACACCCGTTTCCAAATCAGGCAATACATGTATACAGAAATGACAGTCTGGTGTGTTTTTCACCATATGTTTTTGGAAATGTACCATACTGATCATATTTCTGTCAAATATGAGTACAAAATAAGACAAAATCATATGGGTAAACAGGTCTGTATATATCATGGAAGTCATGTATACAAAGCATATATTTTGATCCCACAACAAACACCTTGTAGTAATGACACTCTGACTCACCTCTTTGTTCTTGGTGGATTCCAGATCACGCTGCATGTCTTTCTGTCTCTGCTTTTCAGCTGATATGCGCTCTGCCAGCACACACCACAACCAGCATAATTATGATATAAATATATGATTTTACCAAACAATGTGTTAATGCAACTTAATAACACAAGCAATCTTAATAATACAAATTTGGTTTCTTCTTCATTTATGGCTCAGACTGGACTCTCCTGTCTTATAAGTGCAGATGCGTCATGCTGCCGTTGAACGTCTATTTCTACTTGTTAGGCCCAGCATGGCTCTTAGGCTGATTTGGATTCTGAGTTTCTCTCTCCTAGGAAGGTTGCCTGCCATAGCTGATGAGTCCCTCCTGCCCATCATGGGCTTGAAATCAGAGTTTTCCTTCTCCTAGATGAACTGGCTTTTAACTTTTTGCATGTGTTGACACCACAACCAGCAGAAACCATTTTGACGTTACCTGAAATAGTTTTATCAAAAGATATGTATAATATTTACTGACAACATACAGGGAAAATAACCCTGACTTTAACTAGAGATATTTTTTATTATTGATAGTTATCAGTCTAAATCAATTGTTTTTCCCCAGGCTTTATGAATGCATGAAGTGAATAACCATTCCTTTTTGTTTCATGAGAATTGTTTGGGTTTTTTTTGGTGGTTTTTGACAATTGTTTCATTCACCGATTCACTCTGTACAAACAAGCCGCTTCATTCATCCCTTTCAAAAAGTCCTTTTCAATTTCAGGATGAAAATTAAGATTTATTTTCAAATTTTGTTTATTTTACACATCATCATCTCTTTGTGTAGTGTTGTGATGTTTTTAGTGCAATTTTCATGACAATTGTATGCACGTTTTGACACCAAAGTTAACATAAATCATCACACTTTTACCCACAGCACTTCTACTTCCAGATTCTTCATCTTCTGCGTTCCCAGGCCAAAAGGCCATAATGGGTAAAGAACGTATGTGTCTGGTTTCAGTTTTCACTAGTCTCCCCGCTGCGTACAGCCGATATTCCGATTTCTGAGGAGCTCAAAGGAGAATAATTTTTTTGGATGATTTTTTTGAAAAAAGGGCAGGAGAATAGGAATTGATCGGAAATAATTAAGGGGAGTAATTTCATGGTGTGTGGGAGTGATCTTGCCTAATTCACTCGGTCAAACAGGGGAAGCTACTCTACCATCAGGTAGATCCCCAGCTCTCGCCTCGTGTGTTTGAGTAGACTTACATCACTTAGAACACCGTGAGTAATTAAAAAATTTATGTACCGTATTTTTCGGACTATAAGGCGATATTGTTTTCTTCAATTTCGACCTATGCGCCTAATAAACGAGGGCGCCCTATAAGTGAACAAAATCGTGAGAAGAGAGGCAACGATTGCCATACTCAGTGCAGTCTACTGCGAGTCACAATATCGAACGTGGTAACGAGTCGCCGATATGACGAATACTCACGTTAAAATGCTTTAAAATCCATATTATCGTCCGAAATACCGTCCAACAGATGCCACAACCCTTCATTGGATGTAAAATGCATCGTTGTAGAGCTTAAAATGCCATAATTCCACCAGTTTCCGTGAAGAATTGGCCAAAATCAACAACCGGAAGTCGCAAAAACGGAAGTTTCGATTATTTGAGAAGGGAGCCAACTCTCGTTTACGACAACAAAAATGGCGGTCAGTGATCGTTTACAGGACGTGTATGGGCTTCAAACTTCGACATTCTGTTGTGAGGTGTGTATCGCCTTATAAACAAGGGCGCCTTTTACTTGGATTTTGTCATATTTTTCTTGAAAATTGCCCTATTCGCCTAATACACAGCATCGCCTACTGAGCCGAAAAATACGGTAATTTATATTTTTACGTCACATTTTGCAAGTTGCGGATACTGGCTGCTCCTCATTTTTCTATTAAAAAAAAGTTTGCAAGTCGCTGACTCACATCCTGCGGTTTCAAGCTTCGAAGCCATGCTGCCATTGTTGCTATTTTTTGACCGAGTAAGTCGAGGTAATTATTATTCGGTTAGTAATGTATTTAGTGGTAAGGACAGTTTGAGTATCCATGCCCCGCTGCCAGACATACCCACTTCAGTCTGGGCACTATCGCTGCACAAGACGGACGCTATTCTGAACCCGCGAATAATCTTTCTTAGATTGTTTTTTGGGCCTATAGCACATCATACCAGCGTTTAGAAGTGGCGCTGTTGTTGCTTGTGTGAAATGACCGGTGTTTTTTCGTTGGTACCGTGGTCTTTGGATTCTGCTCTTTGGGCCTAGGCCTATATCACATCAGCGTTTAGAAGTGGCGCTGTTGTTTTTTTGTGCGAGATGACCGGTGTTTTTTCGTTGGCACTGTGGTCTTTGTATGATGACCGGATTTGGGGCGCCGTGTCTTTGTGTGATGACGCCGTTGTCTTTGTGCTCGAATTGCCTAAAGTACGTTTTCGCACTGTTGTTGTGTTACTGGGTCATCTGATGTTATTTCGTGATTTCTGCAGATGAGCGGTTTTCAGCTTTGATCATCTACTGTGTGTGATTGGTATTTTTTCGTCACTGCCTTTGAGATTCGCGGTTCTGCAACTGCAACATTTGGGCTGTGTTCATATTTGACGTCACTATAGATTGTTACTGTTTTTCAGGGTGTGCAAAGAAGACTGTTTTTATTAACATTATGGCGGAGAATAGGTCTAGTGACAATGACAATAGGGTGGAAAGTGAAAGTGAACTTTAAAAGCTGGATGGACAAGTGAAGAGCTGTGGGCCCTCAAGAGAAGAAGAAGAAAGAAGAAAGTTTAGACTTAGTCTAGCAGTAGAAGACGAAGACTTTCTAGTAGGATTAGAGGCAGATCACAGTTGGATGAGGTAGAGAAAATTAGATCTACTTGACCAGTTGTTGATTCTTTGGCCAAACATGTGAACAAGAGATTTGGCACTTATAGGCTTGGCATGGTATAATCAGCGTTTTGTTGTCTTTATTTTAATCCGGTGTTTGCACTGTTGATTTATATAGATTTAGTACAGTATAACCAGCATGTTGCGCTGCTGTTTTGTGAGAGGATACCGGGGGCCTTAGCACGGTTGTCTTTGTTTCAATCCCGTGTTCCGCACTGTTGATTTGTACCTGACCCTTGGCGGCAAATGGCTCGAATTGTTTTTTATGCCATTATGGTTGACGATGATGTTTTGTGCCTTAGTGGCCTGTGCAAATAAACATCTTTAGTCCCACTGATCTGGGAATGGTGTTTGTACAACTTTGAGTGATATTTGTCTGATTTGATGTCATGTTATGTATCGTGAGCAGTTTTGTGCTAGGCCTAAATTGACAGAGTGTTATTATCATGCATTATGGCAGCAAATAGACCTAGTGATGCAACCAAACATACCATAAAATATGTCCAAAAGCTTCCTTTGTGGAAACTTTGCTATGGTTTGTGTGTTAGTGTGTGTTTTTCGTTTTTCAAGCATTGAAACAGGTAAGACTGTTATCCTTTTCCAGAGATTTGTGCTGCAGGCATTTTCCCCTTTTTTTCACTTGCTGGGTTTGTTTGTTTTTTGCTCCTTACTAGGCCTATGCCTACTTGCTGCAGCTGACTTGTTCGAGCACATGTCAAGGTCAGCCTTCTGAGCACTGACTCACTAGGCCTATCCCATTTTGTTTGGGCTACAACTTAATTAAAAAATTGGCACTGCAAAGCCCTGATGCAAAACAAATTCCAACTCTACATATACTTATTGGAGCTTAGTTGCTATCGAAATCTGCAACATTTAAAGTGATCAGTGTGGATGGCCGACATTGCCAAGAACAAAGACACTTTAATCCTGTCGGATTGTATTTCCGGAACACAGATAAGCATAATTATCCTCCCGGATTTTATTACCAAATCAGGTGATTATCCTATCAGATTTTATTACCGGAACAGAGGTTATAAGCCTGCTGCATTTTATTACTGAAACAGAGGTTATTATCCTGCCAGATGTTTTTACAGTGACACAGATGTCAGACAGAGTGTGACAGGCGACAGTTTGTTCATAGTCGCCATATTACCAAACAACTCTGTAAAAAATCAAATGTATGCTGAGTTCCCATGTTGGGTTTGAACGGACAGGAGCAAGTCAGGCATGTTAAGGCCGGCACTCCCAGATAAGGACAAGAACGGTTGACCTTGGTACACACTCCACTGAGACACTGGTGGCAGCAGAGAGTGTGTGGTTGCAGTTGGAAGAAGAAGAAGAACGCTCAGTACAGAGGCGGACAGTGCCACGAGGCGTGGCTAAGAGTGCGTGCCTAGAACTTTCCATCTGGATCTGTGGTGGGGCTCTGTCAAGGGTTCTGATAGGCCTATTTTGTTGGTCCAGCAGAGTGTTATTTCGCCTACCATGCGTTGCTTAGAGTCTGATACACGATGCTCATTGCTTGCCCAAGTCAAGTTGGCTACACTAATTTTGTAGACCCCTGTCTTATTGTGGTTTGTCTTAAAATAAGGATTTGTTTGAAGACTAATTTACGCAGTCCTGAGTAACGCGAGAAGGAAGACAGGTGGGCTACACTAGTAAAATAGCTATGAAAATTAGTTGTCTTCCTCGCCTGCCGAAGGCCTCGCATCCCTTCTCCCCCCCCCCCCCCCCCCCCCCCCCCATTTTTTTCAATGCGTGTGCGCTGACATGATACTAAGAGCAATATTTCCTCTCTCCTTGCTAAGAGGGTTAAAAAAGCCTAGACTTAGGCCTAACGCTGGTCGCTAGCCTAGTTATCTAAGTAGGCTAGGCTCACCCACGGGCATTGCACATCTTGAATTTGATCTTAGCTGAAATCGCCACACTGTGGCATTATATGTGCATACTATTGTGCCTGTTATTGTTGTGTTGACTGAGGACAAAAGCCTATCTATTGATGAGGTCTAGCTGAGCTTATCTCTGATGCTTCCAACCAGAGAGAGTATGCTTTACTGCTGTCCTTAATTTCATATAATGAAGTTTGTGTTGACAAGCGGTACTCTCATACGTTTTTATATCCCATTATGATATTATGTTGTTTCTGTGTGTAACTGGGCATAGTATCAAGGTGTAGCTTTTCATCATTAATGTTCAATGTACACAAGCATGTCCTTTATTAATTGAAACAACAACATATCTGCTCCACATATTGTATTTAGGCAAGGTTAGTCTCTTAAGACAAAACCCCTTCAAGTTCAATGTCCAACATTAATGCGTCTGGGTGTTTGCAGGCTAATTGAAGGTCCTTTGTAATATTCTGGGGTCAGACGGGCCCCTAAGGCACACCTTGCATCAATAATTGCACTGTAACCCGGACCTCTTGTATGCAACAAAGTTGAATGTATGCTTACATTCAAAGATACAGGTGATATTTTATGTAAATGATTATAGGGGCTCTACTTCATAACGCAGTACTTGTAGGCTGTCTCGGGAGGTGATCTCCATGCAGCTAGCACCTAATCTACTGCCATGTCCGTTAGACCCTTTCTTCCCAAATTGCCCCTGATATTCTGTAGGCAAACTGCCCATGAGGATCACAAGCTGTCGTTTTTGTCTCCATAATAAGTCATATTATTTACATACAGGTGTGAATGTTTCAACTAAGGACAGGCAGGCAGTAAATGAATGGGTTTTTGTTGCTGATGCTTCATTCTCTCAGAGACTCCAGGGTGATAAAATAATTCAGTGCCTTACAACAAACCAATTTAAGGCTTTATTACTCAAGGAAGCATACATATTTATATATATATGTGAAAGCTAACTTGAAGCTTAATACCAAAGGCTATGCAAGAATCTAGGCAGAGCAAGAATCGATGGCAAGGATCTTTAGGTCTCAATGGGAATCAACAAAAGCTTCAATAACAATATAATTCTGGCTTTGTCGATAGCTCCACTGGTGGTATAGGTTCAATTTTTTATTTTGCATAGCACTAGAAATTATGACAAACAACAATTATATATCATAAGTAGTCAGTAAAAATTCAATCAATTGCATAAAAACGCAAATTCGGTCGGCATTAAATGAAGTGTATGACTGAAGCCCCTTATTATTACTATTATTTTCATCATTTTCCAAGAATTGAGGATTGAAGTGTGGGCTGATGAATTATGCCTTATCATCGTACCTATCTTTGGGAGAAAGAGAATAAATAGTTCTTAAACTACTCAGAAATTTTATATTGCAAGTTCTCAAACCCTCGACCCACAGCACCAGGAGTACATCTACTTCAGCATCAGGAAAAAGAGGCATCATTGATTATGAAGAGTGCTGAGTGGAGCAGTGAGAGGAATTTTGTGAAGTTTTATTTTTTAAAAAGCTGAACAATCACAAGCAGCCTTCAGTCAAACAATCCTGGATAATTTTGTGAAGAAATAACATACATTAACATTGTGGAATTTCATTCAAATTTGGAGGATAATGATGCACAAACAGTCTGGGCGACCTTCATGCAGACAAGTGCTTGGGGCTGAATAGAGAGGTATACTCCTCTCTTATGGGGTAAGACAAAAGTCTTCCCAATAAGTTACCATTAGTTGCGGTCGATTGTTTCAAGTCCGTTCGCAACTTATGTACTGCAAGTTCTCTAGATATAGCTCTAACATCTCAAACTGTCCTTACCACTAAATACATTACTAACCGAATAATAATTAATAAATTTAATGAGCCTTCCTAAAGAAGGTGAGATTTAATTGTGATTATTATGAGGTTAGTAATGTTAGTGGGAGGACAGTTCCCTCCCTTCTACAATTTCATAGGTAGAAGTTCCCTCCTGTAGTGTTACTTTTCTTTTTTCAGTCTAGAGAACTTGCCATGCATCTTGCTAAATCCTGAAGCGGGTATGTCTGGCAGCGGGGCAGTGGATACTCAAACTGTCCTCCCACTAACATTACTAACCTCATAATAATCACAATTAAATCTCACCTTCTTTAGGAAGGCTCATTAAATTTATTAATTAAGTCTAATTTTCACGAAGTGCTCTCCCCTAGTTTTTTTTCTCCAAAAATCGTCTATTCCAGATTCAAAATCACAAGCAGCCTCGTTTTTCCTTCTTTGCATTCATTTTGCCCCAATGAACTAAGAACATTGGCCGGCAAAAGCACACCCCCCCCCCACCACCAACCTTCAAACTGCGATCCCTTGAGTTTGAATTCCGACTGCAGGTGAGTCAGCTGCTCCTTCAGCTCAAACACCTGCTCCTGCTGCTGCCGACACTTGCGGTCCAGGTCGTCACACTGTCCACAGCCCAAATAACAGAGTATGGCTGCAACTCTGTCCTTTTCACAAGGATTTCATTTTTTTTTAATAAATATTACCTGAAACTGAAGTTGTGTTTTTTTAAATTCGTTAAAAAACGTTTTTTAAAAGGCCAACAGCACATTAACTAAAAGCGATTCGGGGCGTGTGGAACATGGTCACTCTAGCCCGGAAATGCTCTCTCCCTCAAGTGACACAGTATTGTTTTCAAATGTAACTAGGAAAGGCTTACCCGACTCAAACGGGAATAAAAATAGAGAAGAAAAGAAGGCAACAGTCTTTTTTTATGGACGTTGCCCCCCTGAACTCCCCACCGGGGCTCTGCCCCTGTATCCCATCAGGGCCTGGGCAGCCCCTAGATCTTTGCCTTTCAGGGTTTTTTTTCATTTGGGAGAGTTATACTCATGCATTTGTAATGAAACATTGTTGAATCATTATTTCTGGCACATTTTTTGTGCAGACTGTTGTGACAATGATGTTATGAGAAGATAAAAGTGACTGCATTAAAGCTAGGTAGGATGAGGCGACCATTGTTAAAAGCCATGCTGAGATCATGGTAAAGGTGTGCTGAGATGACCATAATGGAAACAATAAGGTTGGAAGAAAAAAATAATAATTATAGACTCTACAGAAAAACATGTGCCGGTACCTGAAGTTAAGAAAAAGCACAAACAAAATTGTAAATTTAAAAAAATCTAAATGAGTAAATCAATGTATTAGTGTGACCCCATACTGATAAAACAGCCAACTAATCTAACATAAATATATTGAAAGTGTTGAGTTAAAGGAAAGAGGAGAGGCATCCAATGTATCAAATTGAAATTCTGACAGCACTAACACATCACAGCAGCATTACAAACTTGAACAAGTAATGGACTGTTGACCAGACCCAGGCCACAAGAATTTCATTGAAATAATCCAAACCATACCTGGCTATGCAACCCAGTGCCAGACTCACTTTGTTCTGGGACTGCAGATGCTTGTCCTGAAGGTCTGACAGTTCCTTTAGGTACTTCATCTCCATCTGGGCACGGTCCTGGAAAAAATCAGGGTAGAACAAAATGAAACGTAGTAATAATAATAATAATAATAATAAAGGAAGCTTGCATAGCGCACATTCCAGGCTAGCTGCTCATGGCACTTTACAATAAATACATTTAACCAAACCACATCAATACCCATGCTCGCGCGCACACAAGCACATACACTGACGAACATAACATATGATTTACATACGCAAGCACACATACATACACATCAATTACTTTATTGCAAATTTTGTAAAATCTACAAATATGCATCATTGTCCAGAAAAATAAAGTTTTCCAGTGTCAAGTATCCAGTGTGTGTCTCTCTCTCTCTCTCTCTCTCTCTGGCATATTATTAATTACTGATAACTTTAGTCTTTTCCATCCTTGCCAATCTGGTTTCAGAGCTAAACATTCTTGTCATACAGCCCTCACTACTCTTGCTGACAAATGGCTAACAAATATCAACAATGAAATTACTGGAGTACTTATAGTTGATTTTATAAAAGCATTTGACGTTATAGATCACTCACTTTTACTTAGAATTTTTTTTTCTTGTGACACAATTGAACTCATGTCGTCGTTTTTAGTTGAATAAAAACAGTTCTGTGTCGTCGCCCAAAATGACTGAGCATAGTGTTCCTCAGGGCTCTGTTCTAGGACCTTTACTTTTCTCAATTTACATTAACGATCTGCCTCTTGTTTCAAAAGCACTTTATGAACTGTTCGCTGACGATACGACAATACACACAAACCATTCTGACTATGGAACAATTATACATACACTACAAAGCAATGTCGATATAATAATCAATTGGGCAGAGTTAAATCACATGAGCCTTCATCCTTTAAAACAAAATATTTGTTTTAATTCTCCTTCTCTGTGTATAAATGGTACCAACATTGAAGAAGTTATAGCAGTCATAAGGTGCTTGGCGTTGTCATTGACAGCAATCTTTCAAGGTCAGAACATATAACTATGGCTTGTAAAACTAAGGAAGATTTATCAATTGTCTAAGATAAAACACTTTTTAGATTTCCATTCTCGTAGAATTTTCCCCCACTCTTTTATTGAATCTCACATTAATAATGCGTCAACTGTTTGGGACGGTGCTAGCAACAACATTTTAAAACCCCTTTCAAGTCTTCATAGACATGTTTTAAAGCTAGTCATGTTGAAATCTTCAAAACTTACAGCGATTGACTACTTAAGCTTGGACATATTACCTTTTCAATTAAAACTTAAACACAACAAAGCAGTCTTTATGTTCAAAATTTTATCAGGACATGCCCCATAGTCGCTTATAAATAAGTTTGTTGTCAATAATCAGCGCCATGTACACAAAATCATTCTCCCACTACCAAGAATCAATTTATTTAAGACAAGTTTGGTTTATTCTGGCAGAGCTCTGTGGAACACCATCTTGGCCAGTTTTAAAACTGAGACAACAGTAGGCCTATTAACTTTGAAAAAGAATTATAAAAAAGATCTCCTAACCACTTTCGCTAGTTCTTTGCAATCAAATATGTTTTCCAACGGTGAACCAGTTGCCTAGTCCAACGCTTACCACCTGTTTTCTAGTGAATTTGTTATGCCATGTGTAACATGTATTTCATGCTTTTTGAGTGTGTGTGCTTTCATGTGTACATGTGTGTGTGTGTGTGTGTGTGTGTGTGTGTCAAGTCAAGTCAAAATTATCTTTATTACATTTGACGATAAAAGAATAAGCTTGACAAAGCTTTTTTACATCATACACTGTGCATGTATTTGTGTGTGTGAGAGAGTGAGTGAGTGTGTGTGTGTGTGCGAGTGTGTGCGCGCATGTGTGTGTGTCTGTGTGTGTGCGTTGCACATGCACATGTACCTTCGAAGTCCATGTCTTTAAGAGTCGTGGAATTCATGTTTTGATGCTTGTAAATAATTTTGTTCTTCTTTGTGTGTGTTGCATCTAGAGATATTTTTGTCACGGTGTGTGTGTGTGTGTGTGTGTGTGTGTGTGTGTGTGTGTGTGTGTGTGTGTGTGTGTGTGTGTGTGTGTGTGTGTGAGTGCATGAGTGTGTGTGTGTATGTTTATGTGAGTGTGTGTGTAGCTGTTGTGTGTATGGCTGTGTGTATGTGTGGATAATTGGTATTTACAAATATTTGTCATTCATGTATTAGCCGTTTTAGGTGGGGTTGTTACTTCCCTTGGTTTGGTGGCTCACTGATACAGGCCCTTTGTTTGCTATAACTTCCGGTGGCGAGTTGGGCAGCTACCGTAGATAGTAGATCGACTTTCCTGTTTCTGTTTGCGTCGCAGACGCCACTTCTGACGATAAATCGCGATGTTGATACGAACATGAATGTTTTGCTGTCTCTATACGTGATTACGCGAGTTTTACTACTCCTTATTTGCTTCAATAACATTTACTTTGTCACCATCTTTACACACTTTACCCTGCGCTTTTTGTTTTGTTTCTTTTCATGGTAGGCCTATGACGATAATGTGTTTACTGTTTACCACATCTGTGTAAACAATTACGGTGTGGCGAGAGCGCCGTATGCTTTGGTTTGTTCGATAATTCCTTTGATGGTTTTACAACAAATAAAATAATCTGAGTTTGAATTTTGATATGGTTGAGGGGAAAGGGGGCATGCAAGCAAACGGGGGATTCTACTAGAGGGTGGGTGGGTCGTGGATGAAGGATTTTCACTATGATTTGGGAATGGGTAGAACTAGAAGGGTGGGAGTAAAGTGGGGCGGATGGGGGAAGGGGCTCGCACAGTGACACACACACACGCACAGAGAGATATATATATATATATAGTTTTACATCAGTTTAAAGAGGCAATGCTATGGCATAGCAGGCACCTTTCTAGAATGGGTTAACCAGTGACATAATTATAAGCCTTTTACTACTTGCCTTATATGCAAATTCCTTGATGTTGACTAACTCTACTTTTAAGTTGCGATGGAGGAAGCCAAGGGTCTTACTGACTTTGCTGCGCACATTTGAGATGTGGGTGTCCCATCTAAGGTCTTGTGATATTGTAAAGCCCAGACATTTATTTTCATCTCTATCCAATCCAGGTCCTGGCCATATAGTTGGTAGTTCTTTATCAGGGGATTTTTCTTCCTGATCACATGGAGGCTCTTGCATTTGTCGGGATGGAAGGACATCCATTTGTTTTCCCATGATGCTAATTCATTTAGGTCTGGTTGGAGATCATTGAGGTCTCTGGGAGGGTCCACAGCTCGGTGACAGAGTCGTCCACAAAGAGAAAGGAAGTTGGAAGATAGTTGCCTCGAAAGACCATTGATGCCAACAGGAAAAGGGTCGGCCCAAGCACAGATCCTTGGGGGACTCCTGATTCTACAGGGATAGCTTCGGATGCAGCTCAATCAACAACTATTTTTTCCTGCCTGCCTGCAAGGAAGCTCTCAATTAATCTATTGACTGAACTTCTGATCCCATAGTGGCGAAATTATTCATAAGGAGATAGTGATAAATCTTATCAAAGGCCTTTTTAATATCCACGACTAGGACGTTGGTCCTTCCAGATAAAAATTTAAAAATAAGCGACAAAAATGTGCTTGATAGTGGTGGTGAGAAATACTGGGTCACCAACTCACTCACACACACACACCACAATTCGCATACACACACAACACAACTCACACGCACGCGCACACACAGAGGCGCGTGAAGGTCGAGAGGGTATACAGTCGTATATTGTAAAGACAAACAATTTATCATGTGTGTGTGTGTGTGTGTGTCACTGACTGAGTCAGTTGTGTCTGACTATAACCTTTTCATAGCAGATAAAGCGACTGCTATTCTACTTTTACAGGGCTGGACTGAAATTTGTTTTCATTGGTGGTAGGTGATAGAAGCTGTGAAGCAGTGACCGACACCTAGGCATCTATATATTTTAAAAAAAGACAAACAATGTATCGTGTGTGTGTCACAGTGTGTGTGTGTGTGTGTGTGTGTGTGTGTGTCACTGACCGAGTCAGCTGACTATGACTTTCACATAGCAGATAAAGCTACTGCTATTCTACTTAGAACTACAGGGCTGGACTGAAATTTGTTTTCAGTGGTGGTAGGTGATAGAAGCTGTAAAACAGTGACAGACACCTAGGCATCCATTGTTTCAGAAGGCGTAAAATCTCTATTTTTCTCTCTCTCTAGGCATCCATAAAATAAGTTTTTAAAAAAGGACCTAGAATACTACCTTGAGGAACACTACTGCTAACATGTGCAGCCTACAGACTGATTTCACATCTTTACTATTACAATACTGAGTTCTGTTACATGAAAAGTCTTCTATCCATATTAAGTAAATTGTTGTGGATTCCATAACCATGTAATTTAATTGTATGTTGTAGGCCTACTTACAACAGTTGTGTTGTAATGGAAAGAGTGACTTGTTTTGGGCTTAAAAGCTGATTAAGTTCTTTTAAAACATTATTTATTATTTATTTTGTTATTATTTGTTTTTAAATAAATAGATCTAGCGCAGGCCAAACAATGTCTTAGCGTGTACTATTTCACTTCTGAGTACTGGGTGCACTATCCCAGGTTGTTGGGGTGATGGCTTATGCACAGTTTCTTATTTCAAGCACTGGGAGAGGGGTGGAAGTAAAGTACATTTTCTTACTACACATTTCATAATTTGCACACCATTTCAACGCCCCAGGAGAAATATCAGTATGCAGTACACTTTCTTGTTACAAACTTGCTGTTTGTATACCCTTTGAAAATCCAAAATAACCCTCTTTTTAAAAAAAAGCGTGAATAGCAAATTTCTCCTTTACATCCTGCAGTCCTAAAGATTACAGGCACATGGGAGGGAACATGAGAATCAGTGAATAATTGACATCATTGGTAGTGCAACATACTGGGAATGAGATTGAATCATACAAATTATTTTTAAATTTTGTCTGAAATTGAGAGGATTTGTGGGGATACTCGGATAGTGTTGGTTAAAATAATGTGAATACGTCTTACTTTGTTGTGTCAGTGTATTTGTATTTAATGCTGTTATAAAGCAAAGTACACCTGTGCATGCGCATTAATTTTGAATAAAATCATACCAGCCCCGAAAGTCTCAAAACCTTTTCGTACGAACCTCCCCCCTTCCTCACTACTAGGTAAACGTGTTTTGAATAGGCAAACGTGTATGTCATTTTTTTGGGCGTGGTTTCATGATCACAATAGCAGGCAAATGTATTTCACTTTTACCAAAACCGTTTTGAAAAAAAAAATGTAACGAAGCCTACCTAACTGCCTCCTTCCCTCCCCTTTTTGTGGGGAAGATTTACTAACTATCCTGGGATAAACACTGATTTTAAGCACTGAGAGAAAGAGCATCATCACCCTAAGCTAAGTGACCCAGCCAGTCAGGATCCTTTCAGCGGGCACCCAACGTGATGCTGAATGGAGCAGCTACCTTCACTCTAAGCTAAGTGACCCAGCCAGTCAGGTCCTGATCAGCGGACACCCAACATTATGAAACATAATAGAAAAGGAACCGCCTAAGCTAATGAAAAAAGTTATGTTCTGTGGCTTTTTCGTGCAAGACAGTATGAGTTTGCTCAGTTGCAGGGTTTGTGATCGAATACATAATCACAACTGAGCCAAACAAATAAGATCGTGATCTGTTATGAGAAACACACAGTGTTGTGTAAAAGTAGAGCTGATTAATTAAAAAAAAATCAGTGACAAAATTGTGTGTCAGAGATTCAATGCGAGATCTGCAAGCTGCACGCACATCTTTGGTTGTTCTTTGCCCATTACTTGTCGTCAGGCAAACATTCAGCCCCATCGGCTCGGAAGTGAGTAGATCACTTTTCGCGACTCCGCGCGCTAGAGATAAACAAGCGCATTCACTCTTGCAAACCGGCTTCGATAAAAGGGCTAATAGATGTGGGGTTTTTTGTCCTTTGCCGATCTACGATCGCAAAGGAGTATGTTTTCGTTGGTGTATGTAACTTTTTTTGTTTGTTCGTTTGTTTGTTTTTCTGTCTGTCCCAAGGATATCTCCCGAACCGCTTGACCGAATCACTTCAAATTTTGTGTCTTGATGTGTCACCATGAGAGGAAGGCATCCGCGCCATCCTGACCTTGACCTTGGCGTATGACCTTGAAAACCGAAAATATTTAAGGGGCCATAACTTCCACACCGTTGGTCTTATAGTCTTCAAATTTGGCACATAGGTACTTTGGCTTATGGCCGTTCTGATGATGGCATACCGATCAAGGTCAAGGTCAAGGTCCGGGGGATCTGTAGGCCTTGAAAGTGGTAGGGGTCTAAAAATTAGGTTTTAAGCCATAGTTTCCACATTTGTACTTCACAGAAGCGCTTCAGATTGTGTGTGGCACTGTATAACCTAGAGTAGAAAACATCCGTGCATAAATTATCGCCATACTGATCTTGACCTTGAAGTGTGACCTTGAAAACCGAAATTTCCTTCTTTGCGCTATATGTTTCTTCTTCAAGCTGTATCTCGTGAACTACAAGACATAATCCCTTCCAATTTTGTGTCAGGATGTGACACTCTACGGGGTGTCGCAAGTGCGTGGCATTGCTGGTGACGGACATGTCTGCCGCTCGGCGACGCCCTTGTTTTGGGTTGTTTTTTTCTGTCTGTCCCAAGGATATCTCCCGAACCGCTTGACCGAATCGCTTCAAAACCGAAATTTCCTTCTTTGCGCCATATATTTCTTGTCCAAGCTGTATCTCGTGAACTAGAAGACAGAACTAGAAGACAGAATCCCTTCAAATTTTGTGTGATGATGTGGCACTAAGAGTACAACACATTCGTATATAAATTATCCCTCAGAAATAGAATGTTGCCGAGCGGCAGACATGTTTCCGTCTTTCTTCACCCTCCTATATCTCGTGAAATACTGTATAGAAAAACTCCAAATTTTGTGTGGGTGTGTAAAAAGAAGAGTAGAAGACATTGCAGTATAAATTATGCCACATGGGATTTTAATGTCGCCGAGCGGCAGACATGTCTCCGAGTTAAGGGTGTACACCCCCATTAAGGGTGTACACCCCCATTAAGGGTGTACCCCCCACTTATTAAGGGTGTTCATCCCGGTAAAGGAGGGGGTCTAATAATACTAAAAGTAAAAGACATCCTAGTTTTGTTTGTTTGTTTGTTAGTCCGTCACCAAGACGGACTATTGCGATGGGCTGGTTTGTATTTTTTTTTTCTTCTTCTGTCTGTCCCAAGGATATCTCCCGAACCGCTTGACCGAATCGCGTCAAATTTTGTGTGAAGGTGTGCCTCCTTAATAGGAAGAGATCGGCGCAAACCATTTTGCCGTCGTGACCTTGACCTTGACGTCCGACCTTAAAAACCGAAAATCTATTTTTAGCCATATCTCGGGCACCGATCAACATAGGATGTTGAAACTTGGTATGAAGGTGGTTTGGCTTATGCCGTTCTGATGATGGCATACCGATCAAGGTCAAGGTCAAGGTCAAAAAGATCGCTGGAGCCTGAAAATCGGAGGGTCATTTTTTTCTCCTTCTGTCTGTCCCAAGGATATCTTTCGAACGGGTTGACAGAATCACGTCAAATTGTGTGTGCTGGTGTGTCACCATGAGAGGAAGGCATCCGCGCAAACCATATTGCCGTCGTGACCTTGACCTTGGCGTACGACCTTGAAAACCGAAAATCTTTCAGGGGCCATAACTCCCACACCGTTAGTGTTAGAGTCTTCAAATTTGGCATGAAGGTACTTTGGCTTATGCCCGTTCTGATGGTGGCATACCGATCAAGGTCAAGGTCACGGTCCGGGCGATCCGTAGGCCTTGAAAGTGGTAGGGGTCTACACATTGGGTTTTAAGCCATATTTTCCACATTGGTACTTGACAGAAGCGCTTCAGATTGTGTGTGGTACTGTATACCCTAGAGAAGAAAACATCCGAGCATAAATTATCACCATGCTGACCTTCACCTTGAAGTGTGACCTTGAAAACCGAAATTTCCTTCTTTGCGCTATATGTTTCTTCTTCAAGCTGTATCTCGTGAACTACAAGACATAATCCCTTCCAATTTTGTGTCAGGATGTGACACTCTATGGGGTGTCGCAAGTGCGTGGCATTGCTGGTGACGGACATGTCTGCCGCTTGGCGACGCCCTTGTTTTGGGTTGTTTTTTTCTGTCTGTCCCAAGGATATCTCCCGAACCGCTTGACCGAATCGCTTCAAATTTTGTGTGGTGGTGTGTCACCATGAGAGGAAAATGTTCGCCTTCTGACCTTGACTTTGGCGTATGACCTTGAAAACCAAAAAATCTTCAAGGGGCCATAACTTCCACACCGTTGGTCTTAGAGTCTTCAAATTTGGCATGTAGGTACTTTGACTTATGGCCTTTCTGATGGCATACCGATCAAGGTCAAGGTCAAGGTCGGGGAGATCTTGAAAGTGGTAGGGGTCTAAAAATTGGGTTTTCAACCACATTTTCCTCATTTGTACTTGACAGATGGTGTGTGGTACTGTATAACCAACAGTAGAAAACACCCGAGCATAAATTATCGCCATGCTGACCTTGACCGTGAAGTGTGACCTTGAAAACCAAAATTGCGCTATATATTTCTTGTCCAAGCTATATCTTGTGAACTAGAAGACAGAATCCCTTCAGATTTTGTGTCAGGATGTGACACTAAGAGTATAACACATTCGTACATAAATTATCCCTCGCAAATACAATGTCGCCGAGCGGCAGACATGTTTCCATTTTTCTTCACCCTCCTATATCTCGTGAAATACTGTATAGAATCACTCCAAAAAAATTTTTTTTTTTTTGGGGGGGGGGGAAAAAGAAGAGTAGAAGACATTGCAGTACAAATTATGCCATGTGGGATTTTAATGTCGCCGAGCGGCAGACATGTCTCCGAGTTAAGGGTGTACATCCCGGTGAAGGAGGGGGTCTAATACTAAAAGTAAAAGACATCCTAGCACAAAATGTGCTACATGGGGCTTAAATGTCGCTGAGTGGCAGACATGTCTCAGTGTTAAGGGTGTGCACCCCACCAATTAAGGGTGTGTATCCCCGAAAACGATTTGCACCCAGTCAAGGGTTTGTAGGTGCATCACCCAAAGGTCACAAGGAGGACGAGGACCTAAGATGTGAGGGAGAAGGGAGGTACAGGGCGGGGCATGTACAGGGCGTAACCGCTCGGCGATGCCCTTGTTTTCTTCTAATATTGTCTTCTTTGTAGTTGGCGAGATGCAAACAAGCCTGTATTGTGCGCATTCTTTTCCAACAAAAAGGACTCTCTCTCTCTCTCTCTCTCTCTCTCTCTCTCTCTCTCTCTCTCTCTCTCTCTCTCTCTCTCTCTCTCTCTCTCTCTCTCTCTCTCTCTCTCTCTCTCTCTCTCTACAACTAGTTATTGTGATTTGTGTGTTGATGATTGCTTGTATTCCTGGCACTTACCTGTGACAGACCTGTTTTCCCTACGGATTTGTCCGTAATTATTACGTTATGAGACCTCCGAATACGCTGTTACGGTCAGCAACAACAAAATTCGCATTTCTGCTGAACGAGTGCAAAAAAAAAAAGAAGAAAAAGAAATCAAAAGAAGGCATGGCGTTTGAGCCGTACTCGCTCAACAAAAGGTTTGACGGCAGCGAAAAATTTGGGTGAAAGGATTTCTCGGAGATGATTGTAAAAGAAAGAAACGGTTACTTAAAAGATGACTTAGGTCTTATCAGCGCTCAAAAACAAATCTTGTTGAATGAAGATTGCTATATGTTAAAGATTTGAAAGTGTATAAAGACTTGTTAAAGATAAAAAAGTTGAAATATGATGAAGCTAGGTTAAAAAACCCTGAAGGACTCAATCCATGATCAGAAATCTTTCTGGTCAACAATAAGATCAATTTATAGAAATAATTTTGTTTATAATGAAATCTCAATAGATCTGTGGTATAAACACTTTTTTGGTGTTTTTAACAATTTTGGTGATGTATCTGAAACAGTTGAGTCAGAAGATGAGTTTAGTGTTGATACACCTGAGCCGTTGTTTAATGATCTCATCTCAAAAGAGGAAGTTTTAGATAGCATTAAAAAGCTTGAGTTAGGTAAAAGCAGTGGACGTCATAGTGTCATAGTATAAGCAAACAGATAGTTGAACAGTAGCAGAGATAAGACACAGAGAGAGAGGAAGAGAGAGAGAGAGAGAGAGAGAGAGAGAGAGAGAGAGAGAGAGAGAGAGAGAGAGAGAGAGAGAGAGAGAGAGAGAGAGAGAGAGAAGGTATGAAACAAACAAAAATAAGAGAAAGAGAGACAGAGACAGAGGGTAAGTAAGTAAAAAGAAGCAGGAAAGCAAATAAAAATACAGCCAGTAAGTAAAATATATTAGAAGGTTTATAAGGAGGAAAAGAAATAGAAAACAAAACATACAAAGAAAATAAGTGGTAAATAAAGGAGGAGGGGAAAGGGGAAAAGAGGAGAAAGCGGCATAAGAGAGGTGAGTAAAGATAAGGAGAAGAGAAAGATCAGACAGACAGACAGACTGAGCAGGAGGGACTGGAAGTTTTAAAGAACGTCCAACCAATGTAAGCTTTTGCCAGAATGGGAGACCGGGTCAGATACCACAAAGCCATCTGGAAAGAATCTGACCTTCAGAAAAAGGAGGGGGGGGGGGGGGGGGGGGGTCTCTAACGGTACTCCGGTACTCCGGTACTCCGTACTCCAGAGTCGTGGGAAAGTTATCACAAAGGGAGAGAAGGCGAGAGAGAGAGAGAGAGCAGAAAAAGACAAACCCAGTAAGGAGAATGTGTTGGAAAACAAACAAACAAACAAAACAAGAGGGAGAGAGAATGATAACAAATGAAAAGGGGCAGGGAAAGGGAAGGTAGGCAGAGAAGGGGATAGAAGAAAAGTAGACAGACACAAAGAGAGAAGGAGAATCAGCCAGACAGTCAGACAGAGCAGGAAGGACTGCAAGAAACTTTAAGGTACATCCCGGTCAAAAGAGAATTCGGTCAATGAAGCTCCACTCAAGGTCACACTACCACCGGTCACAGCATCAACAACACAACAAAACATATAGAGGAAACTCCAGCAGTCCTAACCTCCGGGAGCAAGAAAATAAATAAAAACTTAGCTGAAAAAAGGGGGGGGGGAAAAAGAAAAGGAAAATTCCTAACTTTAAGCAGCAACCAAATAGCAAAAATCAGAAAAAGAAAAAGGAGGATCAAACTTTACAAACTTCATATTAAACAAATAAAAATTAGGCTGAATTTATCCTTACATTAGGCTCCCATGTTCTGAAAGAGAGAGGGAGAGACAGAAAAAGAAAGAAAAGAAAAGGGAAAGAAGAAAAGGAATAACAAGAAGAAAATGGGAGAGCGAGGAAAAAGGAACAAATGGAAGGAGGCACTATAGCAAAGGTAAGAAAGAATTTGGCAGACAGACAGACTGACAGAGAAAGAAGAGCTGTTAAACAGCGTAAAGTACACACTCATTTATAAGAGAGAAAGATGCAAGCATATCCCGCCCACGCAGATTTCAGTCACCTACAATCAACAGTAAACTAACTAAGTTTAACGGAGGAGGGAGAGGAAGAAATAGGAGGAGGGTGAAGGAAAGAGGAAATGATGAGAAACCTCAATAAGCAATAGGAAGAGAAAGGTCACTAATATTGCTATATAAAAAAAGTCAAACTCGAGCACAGAATTCTGGTTCCCACAAAATAATACGGTCAAGGCTCAGCTGCCTACAATAAACTGACTGACCTGCATCGCAGGGAAATAAAAATCAAAAAGAAAAAGAAGAAGAAGAAGAGAGAGGAAGAGAGAGAGAGAGAGAGAGAGAGAGAGAGAGAGAGAGAGAGAGAGAGAGAGAGAGAGAGAGAGAGAGAGAGAGAGAGAGAGAGAGAGAAGAAGAAGAAGAAGAAGAAGAAAAAGAAGATGGGGAGTTGAACAAAAAAAATCACAGTCTTCTTTACAATAGAATTATAGCTGAAATTCGAAGGATGTCATTAGTGATTTTCTAGTAAACCTTTTTAATGAGCTGTTTAGTAAAGGGATTTTTCCAGAGGAATGGTCCAAATCAATAATAGTGCCTATTCATAAGAAGGGGGTGGAAACAAGCCGGATAATTATAGGGGGTTATCTTTAACTAGTATATTAGGAAAAGTGTATACTAACATTCTGAATAAACGACTAGTTACATGGACGAATAAAGAAGAAAAGATCACAGAAGAGCAGGCAGGGCTTAGAAAAGATTACAGTACTGTGGACCACATTTCACTATTTACTATGGTTCAAAAGCATTTGTTAAATAACTCTAAATTTTATGTAGCCTTTGTAGATTTTAAGAAGGCTTTTGACTCGGTCAACAGAGATAAGTTATGGGATGTATTAAGAAAATTTGGTGTAGGTATGATACTGAGAGGTATGTATGATACTGTAACATCAAGTGTACGTGAAAAAGGCTTATATTCAGAATACGTTGAGTGCCCAAGGGGTGTAAAACAAGGGTGTATTCTGAGTCCCCAACTATTTTCTTTCTTTCTAAATGAATTAGCCATAGAAATATCTAAAAAAGGGAAACATGGGGTACAGCTTATTCCGTGCTATTGAATTCTTTTTACTACTTTTCGATGAAAACTTTATCCTTTTTTCTAACTCTGTGGTAGGACTGCAACATCAGATAAATATATTAAAACAGGAAGCAGATAGATTAGACCTAAAAGTTAATCTTAGAAAAAACAAATGTAATGGTTTTTTTTAGAAAGGGTGAGTATTTATCTGCACATGAGAAATGGCAGTATGGAGCAAATGAAATTACAGTTACAAATTCTTAGAAATATCTGGGAATGATTTTTACTACCAAATTAAGCTTAACCCTTGCACCGCCAGCCATATTTCAGCCAAAATGTTCCATTAAATTTACCTGGGTAGAGAACAAAATCCATCTGCAGTATTGTGGATTCTTCTGTGACATATATAAAATAAGGTCTACACTTACTTCTCAAAACTAAGACAAAAGGGTCTTTGGGTAATATACCCCAATTTGATGCCTTTTAGTGAAATAGGTGTTAAATCACTGTGGTGCTAAAATGCGACTTTGGTGGTGAAAGGGTTAAATATAGGTTGGTCAGAAATGTGTCCTAAAGGGAAAAGGGGTGTAATAGAAATTTGTCGTTGTGTGAGGAAGCTAAACTCCATTGATCCTTCGTTGTTTTCGAAATTGTTTGACACACAAATCCAGCCTATTCTAACATATGGTGCCGAAATTTGGGGCATTTATGTAAATGAGCAAATGGAAAATGTACATAATTTTGCCATAAAGCATTTTCTTAATGTGCCTCTACATGCATCTAATAAAATGTGTCAGGGTGACACCGGTCACTTTCCATTACATATTATAACTGTAATTAAATGTGTGAAGTACTGGCTCAGGCTGTTACGATTACCAATGTCAAGAGTGAATAAACAGGCATATTGTATGGTACTAAATCAGTTAGAACTTGGTTGTCAAAATTGGACATTTGAAGTTAAAAAAGTTCTCTGTAAATGACTTTGGCATTGTGTGGATGACACAAAATGTTGGGGTGGAGTCTTCTTTTCTAGCAGAATTTAAAGATAGACTGATTACATCCCACATGCAAAATTGGCACAGTAATCTGAAAGAGAGTGATAAATATGAGTTCTACCATTCTTTTAAAGATCTTTTTCAAGCTGAACACTATCTTAAAATAATAACATGTAAGCGCCATAGAGATTTATTTGCTCGATTTTGAACTAGAAGCATGGGCCTCAAAGCCAATAAAAGATGGTTTCTAAACTCTGAAGCCAACTTGATTTGCCCGATGTGTTCCAAAGAACCTGAAGATGAACATCACTTTATATTTCGATGTCAATTTAGAAATGAATGTGTTGTTTTAAATTTTCACTTTGGTCAAACCCATAATCTTACTGCTATTTTGTCGTGTGAGAGAGAAGATATTCTTACCTCATTTGCTAAATATGTGGCGGATGCATTTCATAGTAAAGAGAAAAAACTTAAAACCTTAACTTAAAATGTTATCGTGAAAATTATGTTTGAT
Source organism: Phymorhynchus buccinoides (assembly GCA_017654935.2). Taxonomy (NCBI): domain Eukaryota; kingdom Metazoa; phylum Mollusca; class Gastropoda; order Neogastropoda; family Raphitomidae; genus Phymorhynchus; species Phymorhynchus buccinoides. Next base: position 55,579,190 of record CM065680.1, read on the forward strand.
CAGAAAAGTATTCATTTAATTGCAATTGTTTGATGGATGGTCGCATTTCTTATAAGTTTTCTAGATAATAATTGTCTTTGTTACCTTATTATGTACAATGTATTCACTTTTTTGTGTGTTAACTCTATTATATTGTGTTTCTTAGTTTATCTACAATATTGCGCATGTACCCCCTTGGCATAAGGGTTGTATAACTATTGTCAATAAATAATTGTCATTTGTCATTTGTCTCTCTCTCTCCATCCCTCCTCTCCCCTCTCTCTCATTCTCACTTAGTACACAATACGCTTGCACCGAAGCTCACTGCCTGATGCCTGTTTCTTTTGCTTGACAAGTGTGTGTGTGGAGGGGATGTGTGTGTGTGGAGGGGGTGCGTGCTTGTGTGCGCGAGTGTGTTTGTAATATACAATAATACACAACCATAGTTCAGAAATGTTTGAACACTTAAAACAGTAGAGAGAGAGGTAGAGAGAGAGAGAGAGAGAGAGAGAGAGAGAGAGAGAGAGAGAGAGAGAGAGAGAGAGTGTGTGTGTGTGTGTGTGTGTGTGTGTGTGTGTGTGTGTGTGTGTGTGTGTGTGTGTGTGTGTGTCACACCATCAATACAACGCGGGGAGAACCTGTATGTGTGTGTGTGTGTGTGTGTGTGTGTGTGTGTGTGTTACGTACATGGTCTAATCTCCAAACTTAATGGTGGTAAGCTTTGCAGATCGTGTGTAAATGAGTGTATTATATGCATTCAAATCAGACCATTCAGGAGCATGTTCTCACAAAAAATTACTGCAATATGTTTGATAGTTTAATCAGAAATCACTGTCAAGACAATGATGGTTTCAGCACACTAGCTGTCAATACAATGCGGGGGGAGAGAGAGAGAGAGAGAGTGTGTGTGTGTGTGTGTGTGTGTGTGTGTGTGTGTGTGTGTGTGGTGTGTGTGTGTGTGTGTGTTGCGTACATGGTCTAATCTCCAAACTTTAACACTGGCATTTTCTCGGGAAATAGAAGGTGTATATTGTTCAAACTTTCAATACACATAGGTGTTTATGCAAGCTTTCAAACAATAATGATTTGAATGATTAAATACTTAAAATAACACTGTAAACAAATAACAAACAGATAACATTTTAGATTAGTGGGTTTGAAAGTATTCAACAGGCAACACGAGTTAAGAAACTCATCAACACTGAAAGCCTTGATAGTTCATAGGTAGAACGTCTGTCTCTCATGCCAATGGTTCCAGATTCGATTCTAGGCAAAGGCACTTTTTTTTTCTTTCTTTTTTATAGTTGTATCCATTAACGATAGTTTCATTTGTACATTAAACACCCTCCTCATGTTTACGACCCTCCATCTCAAAGTCATTATTTTTGGGGGCAATTTTGTACACCTCATCATGTTTATGACCCTTAATCTCAAAGTCATTATTTGTTGGCAATCTTGTATTTAACACACCCCCCACACCCCCCCCCACCCCCCCCTCATGTTTACAACCCGCAATCTCAAAGTCACTTTTGTCGGCAATCTTGTACTTAAACATTCCCCCCCTCAATCTCAAAGTCATTTTTTGTTGGCAATCTTGTACTTAAACACCCCCCCCCTCATGTTTACGACCCTCAATCTCAAAGTCATTATTTGTTGGTAATCTTGTACTTAAACACCCCCCACCCCCGAGTGAGCCCTGAAGGCTTTGCCTCTTGTTTAAATGTTTCGGGTTCTCTCCCCCCCCCCCCCCCTCTCTCTCTCTCTCTCTCTCTGTGTCTGTCTCTCTCTCTCTCTCTCGCTCTCTCTCTCAGTGAATGAATTTTTGTCTTTTCTGTCTTTTATTGACAGATTCAGGGCTCTTGTCTGTTCATAAAATGTTGACGTCTGACCCATACACGCCTCGAACCAATCATGACTGACATACTCAAGTACTTTGCCAGCTTCTTGCTTTTGAATTTGGATAAACCTAGTAGGCAAAGGCCTGGAACAACATGTTTGTGCACAATTAATGATGACAATCACGTTTGTATCAAAACCTGCTTCTGTCAATGAAAAACAAAGTGGCATGTACTTTTGAAATTTTGCCTCATAACATATTTGCATAAACGGGTCAAAGGGGTTGGATACTTCCACAATGAAGGCCTTTGAGTTGCCATGATCAATGAAACAAAGGTCAGGTTTATACTGATTTGTGTTGTCACCAATGGGAACAATGCGGTTGTGAAAGACCTCAGCAAATTCAGTCACCACATGCTTTTGAAGTTCCTTCTTGATGATGTCCACACACCTATCATGCCTCTGAGTGTACAAGCCTATTAGTATTAAGGCACAGCAACTGCCCAGAGCATGCGAAACTGTGTCTGTGTGAAATGCACAAAGAGAACAGTGGTTTGGGTACGTGTGGGGGGTAGTACGTATGGTACACCGCGTTAGTTTCAAGCAGCTGGAGTCATCCTTTTGAAACAAATCTGGTCAGGTGGTCGTTTATGTTGGGGTTCATCAGATGCCCAGTTGATTGCCTCATATCTGCTGATGGAATGCTGTCGCGGAAAAGTCTACCCTTCAACTGAAGGCCTTGCACGTATTGTAGATCCTTGTCCATTTCTATTCTTTTGATGGCGCTGTACAGCTGTTTGGGGTTGGTGTAGCGGAGCCGAACAATGTCATCCTCTGATGCTGGTAGTACAATTCTGAAAGAGTCGCCTTGCTCATTGTATTCCAGTTTCAACTTCAGACGAACACACAATTCGTTCAGTTCTACAAACGAAGAACAGGACCAGTTGACTCTGCTGTTTTTCTCTAAGTGTCCTTCATTATATGTTGCGTAGCCCCTGAAATTATCTTCTTCCTGTTCTGCTCTTGGGACTTTTCTCTTGTCCATGTGAAGATGAAAACTGTTGCGTGCGACCATTCAGACATGCTGATCAGCACAGATATTAGAAAGGACACGCGTTTGGCATAGTACATGGTACTGGGTTTCAAGAGTCCAAGTCCACCTTGTTTTCCGGGCAGGAACATGTTAGCACGATTAGTAGACGTGTTGAGCTTAAGATTGCTTCGAACGAACTCAACAATTTGATCTTCTAACGCTTTCAGTTTTTTTTCAAAAACTTCATGTTGCTGTAGTAAAAGTTCAGGTTTGATGAAGCAGCGTCTATTTTCTTGCATTGCGATAGTCTAGAAATGGAGATTTTTCTAACGATGTTTGGAATTCTTCACAAATCCGCAAGATCTGGTCTCTGTCTGATGTTCCCGTCAAATTGGTCTGAAAGCCAAGATAGGGATATGGTCTGTCTTTTTCAAACATCGGTAACTTCTCCCCTTGTAGAAAAACCTGGATGTTTTCTGTTCTACCTCTTGTTGTCCAGTTGTTTCCAGAGCGTTGCCCATGGATGGTTGCACACTTTGCGGGTTTCACTTTCATCCCCGTGTAGTTGAGAAAGGCCTCAGTCTTACCCATCATCTCCTGAAGTCTTTCTTCACTGTGAGCACTGGTACACATATCATCCATGTAAACCTGTCATGGAGAAGGCAAGGAATGAGGTAGAAATGGTTCTTCCATCCAGCAAATCCAATGGTCCAAAGCTTGGATGAAGAATATCGCTGACCATGGACAGCCTTGAATGATGCCTTGATGTTTGGTGATCTTTGGGGTGAAGCCGTCTAGAGACTGCACTTAAAACGTGGAGTTAGTGTAGATGTCCCTGCTGCGGGTAGCCGGCGCTTTGCATGGCATCTAACATCACTCTGTGGTCAATGCTCCCGTATGTCTCTGATGTCCACAAAGGTCATGAAGAAAGGAGTGGACATGTGTTTGAAGTTTTCAATTGCTGCTTTCAAACAAAAAACATGCTCCTGGAATTCATTTCGTGGCAGAGAACCTTTTTGTTTTGGCGACAGTCTACCAGTGGATACAATCCATGGTAGCAGTCGGCTTTGCACAAACTTCATGTAGATCTTGTACAAAGACGTGAACAAAGAAATCGGCCTCCAGTCACAAGGTTCCATAATGTTTCCTCCTTTCTTGGGCATGAGCATGCTTCCAGTCAGATGGGATTTTCTTGTTTTTCCAGCAGATGTTAAACATAGCTGTCAGGTCAGGGGAGTTACAACTTGATGTTTGAGGAAACAATACTGCACACCGTCATACCCAGGTGCCGTGTTGTTCTTCAGGGATTTCAGGACTGCTAACACTTCCTCCTCACTGAAGGGATCCAGATGCAGGTCTGCCTCAGGGAGTGCAAGGGTGGCGGTGATGGGCCATGGTGGAAAGGGGAGGGGGTACTGCAAGATCTCTTAACTTTTCTGTTGGAAAAACTCTGTAAGAGTGTCTGTTGGTATTGAACACATGCGTCATTCCTCCACCTTGCTGTCATTCTTGATGAATTGCTTCTGATTTTCATTTTTTTCTCTTGAGAGTCAGTCTGTAGTATTTATGAAGACTAGGGTACATGGTGTGTTCGATGTAATGAAGAGCATCCTCAATTCTATTCAGCAGATCTTCTCTTTCCGACTCGTGCTGAACTTCATCTGTACTCTGAATCGGAAATTTGTTGAGAATCCTCCAAACAAACCTAAGAGTTCAAAGTTCGAAGTCTGGAGTGGATGACGACTCTTCATTTGGCGTCATGGTTGCTATTCCAGAAAATTAAGAACGTTCTTAATTTTATTCAGAAGACGAAGCCACGATCGGAAATCTCTGTGAGCAAATTTTACCGCTGTGTTTGCATGCTTCGTACGGATTGACTCACGAAACAGCCGATCGGCTTGCTCAAACTCAGCCCACAGATCGCCAGGCAGCACGCCGTTGAAGGGAGCACAGGTCTCTGCTCTGGCAGTCTACTGGGTCTCTATGGTCTCTCGTTGGTTGCTCTGTGTCGACTCGGTCGACCACACATTGGATGACACCACTCTGAAGAGCAGCTCTCACTGAAGTTTTCACTTCAGCGACCAGTTGCAGATGTCGTTGCATTTCTGGACTGACTGTGTTTACGAGGACAGTGACCACGGTTGCGAGTCAAACAAGCAATTCAAGCAGAGCGACATGAAGACACAGCCGCTCTGGTCACCATGGTCATATATACGTACATACACACAATCTATGCCTACACACACACAAGCACACACACACATGCACACATGTGCATGCACAAGCACTGGGGGGACAACAGTACTAGCCATCTTATCAATAATACATAAATCAGAAGAAAAAACATCATATCAATTGTCAAATAAATAATTATGAAAAAAAGAAAAAGATAATCCAGATTGAATTTTCTAAAAAGTGTTTTATTTATTGTAACCTCCTCCAACTGATGGCTAAGTTTAGAAGGATTTACATACCAGAGAGAGAGAGAGAGAGAGAGAGAGAGAGAGAGAGAGAGAGAGAGAATGAATAAATAAGGAGCACAGGGGACATAACTCTCTTCTACTAACACTAGTAACAGACAGTTGATTTACTTCCCTTGGATTGCTTTAGGAAGTAATTATAAATGAAAGAAAACTATATTAAAGAAAACAGGTACATAGTAATGATTATTTAGTTCTACTATATATTTAAGATTTTATGCGAATTTATTTGAAAAGAATAAAGTAAAATGTTATTATTGTTACAAATTCTTATTTTAACTAATCCGCATTTTAACTTCCTGTTTCAATAGGACTTCCTATTCCTTTACAACTTTTCTGTCAGTGTTCCACCAGACTTGAAAGGGTGAAGAAAAGAAAGAAGACCTAGAGCGTGCCTGGACAAGGTATAGTAATTATTGTCATTTTAGTCTTTGGTGTTAATAGAAATGTAATACTAATACAGCTGTAGAGTAATATTGTAAATTAAATTATAGTGAAGACTGAATTAAAAGGCCAGGTTGTAGTTCATATGAACATGTGCTTTTCGACAAAGAAGCACATGGTTTCTTTCTTTGAGCTGTTAGTTGTTTTTACAACCTTTCTAGTGAATTGCTTAGCAATACTAGGATTTGTGACCAAACTGTTACAGCCCAAGTGTATTATATTTATAGTGTAAAACAATAATCATTACAATGTGTAAGGATGGTAGAATTATTTGTGGGTGAAACTTTGTAAAACACTGTCACTAAAGTGTGACAGTAGTTCATTGTGAGAGCCACATGGCTGATACCATGAGGCAAGGTGAAAGGGGAGACAAAGAGCTGTGTCAGTAGTTCATTGTGAGAGCCACATGGCTGATACCATGAGGCAAGGTGAAAGGGGAGACAAAGAGCTGTGCCAGTAGTTCATTGTGAGAGCCACATGGCTGATACCATGAGGCAAGGTGAAAGGGGAGACAAAGAGCTGTGCCAGTAGTTCATTGTGAGAGCCACATGGCTGATACCATGAGGCAAGGTGAAAGGGGAGACAAAGAGCTGTGCCAGTAGTTCATTGTGAGAGCCACATGGCTGATACCATGAGGCAAGGTGAAAGGGGAGACAAAGAGCTGTGCCAGTAGTTCATTGTGAGAGCCACATGGCTGATACCATGAGGCAAGGTGAAAGGGGAGACAAAGAGCTGTGACAGTAGTTCATTGTGAGAGCCACATGGCTGATACCATAAGGCAAGGTGAAACTGAAAGGGGAGACAAAGAGCTGTGCCAGTAGTTCATTGTGAGAGCCACATGGCTGATACCATGAGGCAAGGTGAAAGGGGAGACAAAGAGCTGTGCCAGTAGTTCATTGTGAGAGCCACATGGCTGATACCATGAGGCAAGGTGAAAGGGGAGACAAAGAGCCATGGCAAGCTGTAATTTGACTGATGCAAAGAACATCAGTGAGTTTAGGGATTTGGTTGTATTATTTGGATGTTATTTTGGTATTCATGAATGAATGTTCTTGTGTTTTATTTTTGTGTGGGTTTTAAGGTAAAATATACTGACTGGTTAAAGGTATTTTTGGGATAAACTATTGGAAAGTTCTGGATGGAAATGTTCTCTTTTAGAAATGGTATAAAGAGATCATTGCAACTAGCCATGTGGTGTAGATCATGTAATTAGAATGTAAAATTATGATGTTTCTACCAGGGGAAGGCTAGTTGTTGAGGATGGATAGGATTATTCATCCATGGAAAGTAGTACAGCCTAACTGGGTGTTCCATGTGGTCACCTCAATATGAGTTAGACATAACTTGACTTTTCCATGATATTTTGGTTTTGATTTTGAATAGCTGTGGCATCAGCTCGGGGTAAATGGATTATTGGAAACCAATAATATTTTGAGGGAACTCGGTTTGAGTTATCCAAGTGCATACCACTACCAGTCAGAGTATTCTGTTGTGTAACAATTTGGTGCTGTAGTTGCTTATAGTTATAATGGATTAATGGGAGTATGACTTTTTAAGCATGTTTTATATTTGTGTTGTGTGAAAATCATGTACCGGTAAGTTTACATTCGGTTATTTTCAGGTCTGTTAGTAATAATTGCTTTGTTGATTTGATGTTATCTTATTAGTTGAAACCTGATGGTGGAATCAAAGTAAAACATGATCGCATTGTTATAATGTTATTTTTAGTCATTTTAGGTTTTAGTTGATAAATATTAATGCATAATGTTGTTTATCTTTCAGGAGCGCATATTCTTCTTTCCTTTCTTTGCCTATTTCTAATTTTAAACCCAATTCGCCTCTCAGTGATTCTTCTTATTTCTTTTGTTATATCAATCTTGTTTGAATTTGACACTGGCGGTATCATTTAGCAAATTAGTGTAATTGGAAAACATTTCTTTGGGCTGGGATTTTCCGGATTATTGATTTGTTTGTTTATTTTTTAAGTTGTTTTTCTTTTAATAAATCAGTGAACTCATACCGAATCTCGGTGTTTTTGTGTCTCTGGAAGACTCTCTGAAAGATTGACTCTACCGCTCTAGTTTTGTAGCTCAACCCGAACCCGAGTCCCGCTCCTGTAATTTGGTAATTTGGGGTTTTACGAGGAGTGGGTTACATTATTTTCGTGCATAATATACTGTATGTTACGGACTATAAGGTGCACATGATTATAAGGCGCACTTGCAAAAATTAATATAAAATTCAGATTTTGTTTCTCTATTTTCTTACTATATTATCAGTCACATTATAAGACGCAGGGGTCACATCCTGGGGGAAAAAGTATCGCCTTATAGTCCGTAATATACGGTAAGTATCACTGTGATAACATGATTGTAATTAGTGATTTCTAGTTTCATTTTAAGAATCACAAATTTTCATTTCATTTTAAATGAATACACTTACATCATGCAGCTTTTGATATTTATCGGCACCGCTTAAGTTTTCAATGTTAACTGAATGGTTACTAAGACCAAGTAGCCCTTTTCTATCTTCCATCTTTTTACAGTACATGCCTATTCCTGTCCTTTCTGAACTGTTATTACCATCTGTAAAATAAGAAACAAATAAAACAGCAATGAAAGGGCATAAACATTCTAAATGAATCTGAATAAATGTGCACATGTACTTACACAAACAGTTAACACACATTCAGAAACGGAAAAAAAAGGTGAATATGAAACAAATTACTTGGTAATAAATTTCTATTACTTTATGTACCACTACATGAATCATCAGACAAAAATGAGTGTGTATGCAGCATTAAAACGCACACTTCCTTCACATGTTAGAACAAAATTATATACACAAGACAATTTCAATTAAGTTTTCTTTTCAATAAAGTTGATGGAAAAACTTTTTTGTTTTTGTTATAAATAATAAAAACTCTGCCATGTTCTCTGTCAAAGGCCTGATTAAACAACCCATAGAAGAAAGGCCAAATGTATTAAATTAAAAGCAGCGTTCTCACCTCTTTCTCGCGCTTCATATCATCCTGGTGGCTGACGGCCATCTCTGTCATCTCTTGCTTCATGCGGTTAATGACGGCATTGTAGTCGTTCACCTTCTGCTCTGCCAGCACCAGTTCTGACTCTGTCATCGACAGCCTGGGGGGACAACAGAAAAACGTCCAACTCTGTCATCGACAGCCTGGGGGGACAACAGAAAAACGTCCAACTCTGTCATCGACAGCCTGGGGGGACAACAGAAAAATGTCTAACTGTCACTGACAACCTGGGGGAACAACAGAAAAACGTCTAACTCTGTCACTGACAGCCTGGGGGGACAACAGAAAAACGTCTAACTCTGTCACTGACAGCCTGGGGGGACAACAGAAAAACGTCTAACTCTGTCATCGACAGCCTGGGGGACAACAGAAAAACGTCTAACTCTGTCATCGACAGCCTGGGGGACAACAGAAAAACGTCTAACTCTGTCATCGACAGCCTGGGGGACAACAGAAAAATGTCTAACTCTGTCATCGACAGCCTGGGGGGACAACAGAAAAACGTCTAACTCTGTCATCGACAGCCTGGGGGACAACAGAAAAACGTCTAACTCTGTCATCGACAGCCTGGGGGACAACAGAAAAATGTCTAACTCTGTCATCGACAGCCTGGGGGACAACAGAAAAACGTCTAACTCTGTCATCGACAGCCTGGGGGACAACAGAAAAACGTCTAACTCTGTCATCGACAGCCTGGGGGGACAACAGAAAAATGTCTATCTGTCACTGACAGCCTGGGGGACAACAGAAAAATGTCTATCTGTCACTGACAGCCTGGGGGACAACAGAAAAACGTCTAACTCTGTCACTGACAGCCTGGGGGACAACAGAAAAACGTCTATCTGTCACTGACAGCCTGGGGGACAACAGAAAAACGTCTATCTGTCACTGACAGCCTGGGGGGGACAACAGAAAAAACGTCTATCTGTCACTGACAGCCTGGGGGACAACAGGAAAAACGTCTATCTGTCACTGACAGCCTGGGGGACAATAGAAAACGTCTAACTCTGTCACTGACAGCCTGGGGGACAATAGAAAATGTCTAACTCTGTCACTGACAGCCTGGGGGGACAAAAAAAATGACTCTGTCATCGACAGCCTGGGGGACAACAGAAAATGACTCTGTCACCGACAGCCTGGGGGGACAACAGAAAATGACTCTGTCACTGACAGCCTGAGGGGACAATAGAAAATGAATCTGTCACTGACAGCCTGGGGGGACAACAGAAAATGACTCTGTCACTGACAGCCTGGGGGGACAATAGAAAATGACTGTCATCGACAGCCTGAGGGGACAATAGAAAAACATATAATTGTCATCGACAGCCTGGGGGACAACAGAAACACGTCTAACTCTGTCACTGACAGCCTGGGGGGACAACAAAAAAACGTCTAACTCTGTCATCTACAGCCTGGGGGGACAACAGAAAAACGTCTATCTGTCACTGACAGCCTGGGGGGACAACAGAAAATGACTCTGTCACTGACAGCCTGGGGGGACAACAGAAAAACGTCTATCTGTCACTGACAGCCTGGGGGGACAATAGAAAATGACTCTGTCATCGACAGCCTGAGGGGACAATAGAAAAACATATAATTGTCATCGACAGCCTGGGGGGACAACAGAAACACGTCTAACTCTGTCACTGACAGCCTGGGGGGACAACAAAAAAACGTCTAACTCTGTCATCTACAGCCTGGGGGGACAACAGAAAAACGTCTATCTGTCACTGACAGCCTGGGGGGACAACAGAAAATGACTCTGTCACTGACAGCCTGGGGGGACAACAGAAAAACGTCTATCTGTCACTGACAGCCTGGGGGGACAACAGAAAAACATCTATCTGTCACTGACAGCCTGGGGGGACAACAGAAAAATGTCTAACTCTGTCACCGACAGCCTGGGGGACAACAGAAAAACGTCTATCTGTCACTGACTGACAGCCTGGGGGACAACAGAAAAACATCTAACTCTGTCACTGACAGCCTGGGGGGACAACAGAAAAATGTCTAACTCTGTCACTGACAGCCTGGGGGACAACAGAAAAACGTCTATCTGTCACTGACTGACAGCCTGGGGGACAACAGAAAAACGTCTAACTCTGTCACTGACAGCCTGGGGGACAACAGAAAAACGTCTAACTCTGTCACTGACAGCCTGGGGGGACAACAGAAAAACGTCTAACTCTGTCACTGACAGCCTGGGGGGACAACAGAAAAAATGTCTAACTCTGTCACTGACAGCCTGGGGGGACAACAGAAAAACGTCCAACTCTGTCACTGATAGCCTGGGGGGACAACAGAAAAACGTCTAACTCTGTCACTGACAGCCTGGGGGGACAACAGAAAAACGTCTATCTGTCACTGACAGCCTGGGGGGACAACAGAAAAACGTCTATCTGTCACTGACAGCCTGGGGTGACAACAGAAAAACATCTAACTCTGTCATCGACAGCCTGGGGGACAACAACAAAACGTCTAACTCTGTCATCGACAGCCTGGGGGGACAAAAAAACAACATATAACTCTGTCATCGACAGCCTGGGGGGACAACAGAAAACAGCTTTAGCTGCTTAGTGCCTGGTATATTGTATGTTAATGGATACACATGCAAGTACGCACACATACTCGCAAGCAGACATATACATACATGGGCACATACACCTACATTGGAGTACAAGCATACACAAACACACACACACACACACACTCTTTCTCTCTCTTGGCAGTCTTGCACTCTTTTTCACACGCACACACACTAATGCAATCTTGAAACTTTTCTGAAGTTGAGAGAGAGAGAGAGAGAGGGGGGGTGTTCTTATCTGTGACACAGTTATTGTCTTGCAATAGTCCCCTTCCCGTCCCTACCCACAAGATCCCACCCATCTCCCATGTGTCAACTACCCTCATTCCGCATATCCCATTCCTATGATCTCCGTTATCATTACTGCGCCCTCCATGTTTAATGCCTCTGTTGAGGAAAACTTACCACTGCTCTGACACTTTTATTGCCCTATTAGTATTATGTCAAAGGTCAAGGTCAAGGACATCAGTAGATCTTGAAAGTGGTTGGGGTCTGTAAATTCATGTTTTAGCCATATCTTTCACATTTTTGCTTGACAGAATCACTTTAGATTTTGTGTGGCAGTGTTTCACCTTGATTAGAAGACACCCAAACATAAATTATTGGCATTCTGACTTTGACCTTGAAGCCTTCAATGACTACTATAATCAGCTAAAATGTGTGTCCGTGTGTGTGTGTGTGTGTGTCTGTCTGTGCAGGTGATTGTGCCCAAACCGTTGGCCATAGACCCCTATAACCATATATATTCTTGATCAGCATGTCACAAGCTATTCAGATCCTGAAATTTTAACCGCCAATGCAAACCTCTGAAGGAGGAACCCAAAATTTCTTCTTGAGGACATATCTTTCATATCGTTGGACTTACAATGTGCAAACTAGGGACAGGGGTGGATTGACTAATGATGATTTGGAATATTGGGTATTGATGAAGGTCAAGGTCAAGGGTTAAGGTCAAGGTCCTTGGATTTGTCAACTTTGTGTTTTTGCCATATCTTTCACATTTTTTCCTGTGGCTGTAGTTTAGACTAAGGCAGTGTACATACATAAGCGGATATTCCATGCGAAAACCCGTGCGCAATCCATAAATAAGTGAAACAAAGAAGGGAAAAGAGTTGCGCATGTGTCCGAATTTCCCCTATATGCGTAAACTTTTATCCTTCTTTGTTCCACTTATTTAGGGTTTTCCGTACGGAACTTACACGTCTAATGTGAACCCGGACTTAGAGTAAGTCTTTTGAGTGAGCAAAGGGAATGGGGAAGACTGAGCCGTTGAGAAAGGGGTGTAAGGGTACATTGGCTTTGTGTGTTACCTAATTTTGTTCATACTTTGTACGGGGATGGGGATGGGATGGAAGGTTTAGGGATAAGGAGGGAGCGGGGGGGTGTTGTTGTTGAAAGGGAAGGGGTGTTCACCGAGTATAAAGAACACTTTGTTCATTGGAAAGATGATCTTTGCTTTATTTCCTTGTATATCTTGTTTGTTTGTTTGTTGTTGCTTTTTCCAAACATTTGCTATTCATTCTGTTCTTTTTGTTTTGTTCAAATGCATGGATATTTTTTGTGTTCTGTTACCCATGTTGTATCATGAGACCATAATGTAAATTATCTTGATATAATAAAGTAATTTTAACTTTGACTTTGAACAAAGCAATAAAAAAGGGCCTTTAGATTTTCAATTTAACTTCTTAATACTTTGATATAATCAAAAGGGAACAATAACGTCACTTTAAAAGAAATAAAGAAAATGCAACACAGTGGGAAATGATGAAAGAAAGCTTATTCTCAAGAAAAATAATATTAACATCCTTTGACGTGGTAAGGTGCATGTCAGACATTTGTAAGACGGTGGGACGATCCTGGAGATACTACAATACCAGGAAAGACTCAAAACTTAATTTTATATCAAACTTTGTCTGCATATAAAACTGCAATAAGTCATGAGATGTTGGGCTGTGGGTCTTTTGATCACTGCGACCTACTTTACGACCAGTGAGTGGTCATATGCTAGTTGTCACTCATGTCAAGTGGGTGGCTCAATCAGGATGACGTCAGCGTGTAGGCGGGGCTAGACACCGTGTGACACCCTACTCAGAGCTGAACTATAAGAACAATTTGACTACTGGGGAAAGCTGCAGTGACACACAGTCACAATCATACACAAACACACACAAATGCACGCACACACACACACACATGCCCAACCCACATACCCTTTTAACCCTTTGCGCTCTGCCCATTTGACCTGCAGCCTGCACTCCCAGCCAGCAGGTTCTGGGACAGAGGTACTAGTTTTTATACAAAAAAACTTACAAAAACTGACTATGAAATGCTTGCAAATTATTTAAAATCTAGCAACGAGTTTAGCTACCATTGTGACGCAAATAGCTTCAGAATAAGCTTATTTTATTCAGTTTTTTGATAGGGAAAGTAAATGGAGGTCTCTGCCCGACAAATTGTCGGGCGCAAGGCGGATTGAGTTAAAGGCAAAACGCTTACTTGGCAGCCAATGAGTTAAACGCTCCTTTCCTCTCTTCCAGGGTCTCCTGCAAATGACTGACATGAAGAGTGGAGGTCCTGAAAAACACACACAATGGGACACAAGTTAACCCATTCACCACATAGCTGTCTCAACCATGCACTGCACAAGACACTAACCAAACTCTCAGTGACTAGTTAATCCATTCACCATATAACTGTCTTTGAAAAAAAAAAGCTCAGAAAAAAGTCATAAGAAGCATGAACTGCTCTTGGACTAACTTCAGATGCATCCCTTGTTGATTCTAGAATTCCCTTCACGGAAAATGATGTCAAGATCAGACGCTATTAATAAGTTCATTGTAAATTTCCCCCCTTTTTTTTTGGGATGTCCCATCTTGTGAGTCATTCAGAGGCATTATTTCCATGCCATTCATTTCAAGTTTAATCTCATTTCAAGTTTAATCTGTTGGATTCAGTCCTGGACCAAAAATGTCTGTAATACAGTTTGTCAGCAATGAGAGAGAAAAAACAAAAACTGATTAAGACTTACCTGTAAAAATTACCCTTCAAAGACTGAAATTGGTGGATTTTGATTAATCCTACTATCTATTTAATTTAATACTTACCAACACTCAAAACAACTGCATTAGCCTAAAACAACCTGGAACCTTACCCTAGCACATAGCTAAAACGAAAGTGGCCCCAAGGGACTGCACCCATACCGCAGGGAGTAGCGGGAGTGACTCCCCTTACTTCCGGGTATGACGCGCACCCTTGGGACACCGGACATGTCATTCGTGTAATTTTACAGCCCCGCATCAGGAGGGAGGCTGGGAGGGAACATTTTTTGTTTTGAGTGTTGGTAAGTATTAAATTAAATAGATAGTAGGATTAATCAAAATCCACCAATCTAATTTAATCATACTATACCAACACTCAAAACAACTGCAGATTACCACCGTGGTGGAGGGTGATGCGTGCCAACTGACACACCAACAACCCTAAAAGCATATCAGTAAAAGAGGGAAACACTCCTAAGAGAATCCCCCGAAAGATGAACAACATCCCTGAAAATATGCAAATAAATACCCCCAAACAGTCATGTCAATGATATACCAAAGAACACAGAGAAAAAACAGAGGCACAAAAAACACCGGAACTCACACTACAAGGAGACCGGGACCTGCGAAACGACCACCTTCTAGATGGAAAAGGAGTCGTCTTCGCCCTGAGCGGAGATATCCCTCAGGTAAAACTGAAGAAAGGTGTTCTGCGACTACCAGAACGCTGAGGCCATAACCTTCACAAGAGGGACACCCTTGACTACCGCCAGGGAAGAGCTGATGGCCCGCAACTCGTGGGCGCGAATGGGGTTATCAGGTAACCTAACCAGCGAGCGGGCATAGGCCAACTTAATGAGGTCGAGGAACCAACGGGACACAGTACCCTTAGCCACATCGCTGCAGTACTTGGGATTAAAGGAGACGAACAGGCGACGTTTAGCCCTTCTGAAGGACTTGGTACGAGCCAGATAAGAACGAAGAGCCCTAACGGGGCAGAGGAAGATATCACGATCATCAGGACCCAGAACGGAGCGAAGACTCGAAAAAGAGACTAAGGGAGAGGAAACATAACCAGACTGGTTCTTTGCACGGAACTCCGGGAGAAAAGAAAGGGAGACAGACGAGAAGTCCTCCTCGAACTGGACGTCCTTGGTGAGACCACTGAGAGCATGCAAACCACTGATGCGACGGGCAGTGGCGAAAGAAATGAGAAAAAACTGTCTTGAGAGTCAGAAGCTTAAGAGACAACGACTCCAGGGGTTCAAATTTGACCCAGAGAAAAGCCAGAACCAAAAAGATGTCCCACTGAGGACACTGGACCGTTCTGGACGGGGCTTGGAGGCGCACAGCGTCCAGGAAGTGAGAAACTGGCAAAGCCGAGAGATTCCCCGTAAACTAGATCGTGCTAATCAAGACCGCCCTATAACCTGACAAGGTTTGAGAGGAAGAGTTCCTAGTTCTAAGCAAGTGAGAGAGGAACTCCACGAACTGAACCGTTGAGGGACGAAGCGGGTCAAACTTTCTCTCCTGACAAAACGCAAACCAGGTGGCCCAGCGAAGATCATACAGATCGTTAGTAGACTTACGCCGAGAGGCGACCAACAGATCCACGGTGCGCGTGGAAAACCCCTGAGAGCGAAGGCCTAGTCGGACAGCCGCCATGCGACCAGGTTTAGCCTTGAAGGCAAGGGCAAGGGTGTCCGACCCCGCTTCTTGACTGAAGAAGAGTGGCGGGAGTGAGATTGAGCGGAAGAGGACCGTCTTGCGCCATGTCGAGGAGCTCTGGGAACCAATGGCTCGTGGGCCACATTGGTGTGACGAGAATCAAGTCCGGGTGCTCCCGGAGGACTTCTTCAACACCCGGGGGATTAGTGCCATCAGAGGGGAGGAAAACAACGGCATGCACTTCAGAGAGAAGTGCGAGACAGTGGTGGCGTACAGCTTAGCGGTACGGTAGCACCTAAGGCCATGGAACTCATACTGAAGAAGACAAACTCCGATCGAGTCACCTAGAGCAGCCAAGGCCTGATACATTACGGACTATGAGTGGCCGGACCGGGCCACTACACACTGCTACGCCCTTTCGAACTGGAAAATATCGATCGAAGGGGCGAGTCTGGGTCAGAAAACAAACTGGACAAGACTAGTTCAGAATGTCGGGCAAGCAAAGGACCGATGGCGGGATAGAGACAGCTAGTACTAGGATGAGAATCCGCAAGAGCAGCAGATTCAGCCTCTGACCTAGCAAACTGAGAAACCACGGTACGAATGTGCGACTGCACTTCGTAACCAACTCTACATGCTAAGACCGACGAAAGGGACCCCCGTTGACTGGGTGAAAAACCAGCGGAGACAATTCGATCGGTAGGGAGGTAAAATAAAAATAAAAAACTGCCTATGAAGTAGGAACAGACAGCAACAGCAACATAGTTGCTATCGCATGACGTCAAATCGAACCAGATGACGCGGAAAAGTCCCCACCGAAAAGGAAAACATGTAGACAAAAAGCGAAACAGTGTGCAAACGTGACGATGACACACCTCGACCTAAACCATAAAAAACGGTCGGAACGAGACGCCGAAGACCAAAAAAAAAGGGGGGGGGGGCCTGAAGGAAGGCAAAAATCACCCCGTCGAACAACTTTAGGTTGAAAGCTGTGCCGTTCGGTGATCTGACGGCTGAGAAGGGAAGATCATGCTAGCCGGACAGTTAAAGCCAGATCGGGACGGAACCAGTCCGAAACAGGATGACTGGAACGGCCGAACGAGTCAACAGGTTGAACAACTCATGGTTGAAACCGTGAAAGAAGGAGTGCGCACTCTGACTTCTCTCTGCAAGGGCCTATGTATACCCAGGCCAGAGGAAGGAGCTCCGAAATCGACCCCATCAGACTAAGAAAACCGAGGGGACAGCGAAGTGTGACCGCCTTCGTTACTGAGAGGTCGGACACCACCTGTGTCCTCCGAGGCTGAGACTGTGAACAGAGTATCCAAGTGACGTCAGGATAACCGTGGAAAAAACCCATTTCAACGGTACTGACTTGGAAACGGTAGAGAACAGAAGAACCAAAAACCCTTTAAACGGCCTAAGAGATCGCCGGCCAATTAGAGTCAGAATGGGCCGAAAACGGTCGGGAATTTTGATAAAACCGGTTGACAGGACCGGTTGAAAAAGTCGGGAATAGAAACCCGGACTGGGATCGTTCACTCGCGCCCGCGCCCTTCAAGAGAAGGTCCTCCACTTCCTCTGGAGGATCTCCAACGGACAGGATCGCCGTTTCTTGGAAGGCTCGGCCTCCTGTTGCCACGAGAAGACTGGGAAGGGGGGCCTCAAGGCCTTGAACTGGGGAGGAGGCCTAGAGGAGTATCCCACACTCTTAGAGCGGGACGGGAAGTACCCCGGACGAAATGGTTGGGACGGGGCTGGTTCAACAGGGCCCGATAGATAGCCTTCTGGCTATCAGCTGACTTCCTCTTTGAAGAGGACTCGAGAACTGGGGGAACCGATTCTTCCCCGAACAAGCCCGACTCCGGAAGGGGAAGAGAGCGCAAAACGCTCCTTTTCCCTGGACGAAAGAGACCTGTTCTGCGCCAGAAAGAATCCCGGGCCAAGGCACAGGTTTGAACCTTCAAACCAGCCATGACATCAGAGAGGCTCTGTAGCACATTGCCCAAAAGGGCTAGAGAGACTCCAACGGAAGCTTCATCCACCTGATCAAAGAACTGAAAAACCGCCGGTGAATCAGAGGCTGATTTGCCTAGAGACTCCGCCAAGGTTTGCACGAGAGAGGTGGCCATGCCACAAGCCCTGAGAGAACCAGACAGAGATTCCTCGAGAGACTTGAAGGCCGAAGGCTTGAACGTGACGGGAGGAACAGCAGCAGGACCCCAAGGACTCCACCTCCTCAGAAGAAGGTTTGGAGACGGAGGGGAGGGGCAGGTATTCCGTCGGTAGGGGGACGAAAGGTCTGAATCCAGGTACCAAAAAGGAACCGAACTGAGACGAGGCCGGCTGAGAACGCCCCAGATTAGCCTCAGCAATCTGTTTCAACGAAAGGACCTTGCCGGTCCTCAACGTGAACTCCGCTTTAACCACCAAATCCTCCGGGAAGGAGGGGGCTTGGAGAGTCA
The DNA here is from genome assembly GCA_017654935.2 of Phymorhynchus buccinoides. Classification (NCBI taxonomy): domain Eukaryota; kingdom Metazoa; phylum Mollusca; class Gastropoda; order Neogastropoda; family Raphitomidae; genus Phymorhynchus; species Phymorhynchus buccinoides. The sequence goes on from CM065680.1 coordinate 55,597,760, forward strand.
AGGAGCTCTTGGCCTGCAGAAGAGAGCCAACCGCGTGATCAGTGGCGGACTCCTGATGGGAGGAACGCACAGGTACCACGTAAGGGCACGATCGAGACAAAATCTTGAGAAGATTCTGAACCGAGGACTCAGTGAGAGAGTGAGGGACCTCCGACTGAGGGTCCAGTTCCATGTCTGACTCAAAGTCGGACTGAAACTCAGAGAATTCCCTGGAGGGGTCTGGCCGTTGAAGCTTCTGATAAGGGCGGCCCAAGAGTCAAACACCACCGGAGGCCATGCCTGGCAGAGGGCTCTGCCGGTAGGGAGTGAGAGGATCACTGAACACCGGCCGGAACCGGGAGAACGTGGCGTCCTCCGTGCGAGCGGGACATTCCCGGTTGACCCAAACCGGAGGAACGAACCGGAAATTCATCATCGGAATTTTCCGGTTCTAGGCGAACCCTTTCCCGGTATGTCCGCGTTGGCCAAGCAACCGGGAGACAACCGGATGATTACCGGGTAAACACCGGGAGAACCGGAGGAAACGGTCTCGCAACCGGGAAAGGCAAATAACCGGTTGCGGTGGGAAAGCCAAGAGGCTCCAACCGTGCCATCCCCCGGTATGTCCGCGTTGGCCAAGCAACCGGGAGACAACCGGGAGAAACCGGATGAATACCGGGTGAAACCGGGTAAGCACCGGGAGAACCGGAGGAAACCGTCTCACAACCGTGAGAAGCGAATTTCCGGTTGCGGTGGGACTGCCAAGAGGCCCCAACCGCGCCAGTGCCAGGATCACTGGAGAGCCATCCCCCGGGAGGGGGGCATGGACTCTTATCGGTATTGAAGGTGCCCCGCACCGACCGATTTGACTGTCCTGGTAACCTCTCCCTCGAACTGAGTGGAGGATTTGAGCCCGGACTCAGGAAAGGGAACAGGCCGTTCCCGATCCTGGAGGTACCTCCCAGGTACCACCGGATGATTGCCTGACAGACTGGCCAGTCTGGTGACAGAGGAGTCACCTCTGTCACTAGGCAAGCTCCCCGGAGGGGAGCCTCTCTGTTCCGTAAACATCAAGCCCACAGGACGGAAACCAGAGGTGGAAAGGGATTGCCTATCCCTGTTGAGGTCGACGCTGGCCTTAGCGGACAAGGGCCTCCTGGAGGCAAGCCTGTGAACAGAAGAAGGAGAGAGGGCTGCGCCAGTGACAGTCTCACGTTAGAAGAGACAACTGGCGGAACCCTCTCTGGCTAAAACCGAAATAGGAGGAAGATTCTGTCGATGCGAAAGGGAGAACCCTGAAACCCGAAGAGTCCAAGTGACGTAGTACAAAGCCTGCGAGTCCAACGGAAAAGGAGAAGGAGCAGAAACCTCCGAAGGGAGAGAAACTGGAAAGGGCTCCGAAACCGGTTAGGCCGGTGTAACCGAAACGGACTGTGACTGGACGTTAGACGTAGGATTTGTGAGGGGATTAGACGAAAACTTCTTGAGAAGATTAAGAGAACCTGCCCAAAGGGTCCCTAGTGAGAGAAGAAGAGTCAACTGACTTGGAAAACAGAAAAACAACCGAAGAGAAACTGCTTTCCCCGAAGTGGAAACCGAGGGGTGCAAGAAGCCATAATGGCTGACGCCACCCCGAAAACGAACAACAGAGTGAACGAAATAATTTTTCAACTAAAACGAACACCAAGAAATGACAATGAAATAATATCGATAGGATGACTAACAGCCTTCCCAAGAAACTGAATCGAACAAAGCTAAACACGGAACGAACCCACCAGATAGACAAGAGTCAGAAAAGGCGGAGTAGGGTAGGCCCAGGTGTGATTGAAAGGCTGGAAAATTTAAGAATGACATGTCCGGTGTCCCAAGGGTGCGCGTCATACCCGGAAGTAAGGGGAGTCACTCCCGCTACTCCCTGCGGTATGGGTGCAGTCCCTTGGGGCCACTTTCGTTTTAGCTATGTGCTAGGGTAAGGTTCCAGGTTGTTTTAGGCTAATGCAGTTGTTTTGAGTGTTGGTATAGTATGATTAAATTAGATTGCACAATTTATTGGTGATTTAGTGTTGTTGTTTTTTATATCAAATTTACCTCTTGGATTTCCTGAGCATTTCCTCTTTCAAATCTATCTGATCCATGAAGTCAGTAATCTGGAAAAAATGCATAAATACATTGATTTTACTGCACATTCGTTCAAATGACAGTTCTTTTCACTTTTGATTAATCAAACAAATAACAAAGGTCTTCTTTTTAAAGTTTTAATCTAACGAATGACCTTCATTAAAACATTGAAACTTGACCTTGGGATGCTTTACAACTGAGTACGCTTTATGAAGAAAGCTTTGTGTCCTTTTCTTTACATTTTTGTTTTCATTTACATTAATGTTTAAGTCTACTGGCATTCAATGTTTCTTTTTAAATAGCTTGAACAATCTCTCTCTCTCTCTCTCTCTCTCTCTCTCTCTCTCTCTCTCTCTCTCTCTCTCTCTGTCTCTCTTCTAGAGCTCCTCTTTTTCTTTTCTCTCCCCCCCCCCCCCCCCCCCCTGCTTCTCCATTTCTCTCTTCTTCTCCTCCCTCACTCTTCCTTTCTCTCTTTCTAACCAATTTTCTTCTTCTTCTCTTGAGGGCCCACAGTCAGTGAGCTGACCATTCTGGCACCTTTTGAAAAAAAAAGACACTGAAAAAGAGGGATTCCAATGGTGTTGTCCACCATTGGAATCCCTCTTTTTCAGTGGTTGGCAGTGGTGGTGGTGGTAAGAAATACGGGTGGAGGGAGGGGGTGCATGTCCAAGCAGTTGATTTCTTAGGTGAACTGTTTTAATTAATGATTTCTTTCCAACTAGTGCCACACATAGCCACAAGCTTTATATTCATTCCACGCTATGTCTATACACCGGAAAATGCAGAAAAATGCCAAAAAATGAATGCAGAATGGTCGGAAAATGCCGAAAAACGAATGCAGAATGGTCAAACCATACCAAAAAATGCTAAATGATGAAGGCGGAATGATCAAAATGCCGAATGGTAGGGCAGAATTAATAAAATTAAATTATGAAAACATTCTAGACCTACAGAAAACCCCAAAATTTACAACAATGGAAAGTGAAATTGCTGAATAGCAAAATGATTAACACGGCCCCGATGACACATTTCCGTAGTTTGGCTATCCCACACACTAGAATAGAAATCACGTCATACCGCGTCATACCGACGTGTTTACAAACAAAACAGCATGCACACGCGTACAATTAAACACATCAACGCTCAACATAATTCAAAGAACTCAATGAGTAGATGTAATTTTTTTGGGTGGCATCACACCGTACACACAGGCAGAGATCGTCACCGCGACCTAGGCCTGGGCTATGTGTAAATTTTAAAAGCTAACCTTTTTAAAAGATTGCCTGTTTTTAAGATCAACAATGTCCGATTATTACCCTTGCTCCTGTTGTGGAAAGCAGTGTGACATCGACTGCATTTGTTGCGATGTTTGCGAAAAGTGGGCTCGCTATCAATGTGAAAATCTTTCAAACAGTGATCAGTCACTGTTAAATGACAATATTTATATTTTGGTTATCTGTGGTTTCATAATTCAGCTTCATCATAATATGGTGTCATGACCATCCGCATTCACCTTTTGGCATTTTCCGGCATTTTCCAGTATTTTTCTGTATTTGTTAGCGTTTTTCGGCATTTTACGGTGAATAGATACACCCTTCATTCCATGGTTGATTTTATCCAAACAAGAATTTAATTCAAAATATTATTGTAAAAACAGTTAGACAGCAGACCAGACAGTTCGTAGCGGGTCAGTTTGCTTACTCCATCTCTGGTAACCTAGATCTCGTATTACGTCATACGATAGTACAAGGGGAGGTTACTCTACAATTATCACTATAAAAAAGCGTTTGGGGTGGGGGTTTTCTTGTCAAGAGAGAGAGATATTGAGAGTCAGAAAAAGAGAGGCCAACAGACAGACAGACGGAAAGAGATTTAGATAGGATAGAAAGAAAGAGAGAGAGGGCGGGAGGGAGATATTGAGAGTCAGAAAGAGAGAGGCTAACAGACAGACAGACAGACGGAAAGAGATGTAGACAGGGCAGAGAGATAAAGAGGAGCAGAACACTCAGTCACCTGCAGGCTCTTCTCTTTCTCCAGGTTCTTGATGTGGTTGGACAGGACACTGGTCTGCTTGGTGTGCTGGTCACTCAGAGTCTGACGGTCTGCATTGTTGTCCACTGACGTCTCTATAAAAACAAAACAAGCAAACAAATTACAATAACACAAAAAAATTGCAAACTGGTACTGATTTTGGTTTCTTTCTCGACTATGCAAGTCGGAACTCAGAGGAAAAGTCGTATTTGCGGCATAGGATATATCCTATGCCGCAAATACGACTTTTCCTGAGTTCCGACTTACGACCCGATTTCAGGGGTTGAGATGCGACCACAATCTTATCTTTTTGCAGTCAAGTTCGTGCAAATCGATCTCTCGATGAAAAGCAGACGAACTCGTGATCGAAAGTCATGGCAACGGGTCCGATGGCAACTTCGATGGCCCATGTTGATGTTGCACTCACACACAAACTACACATAACAGTACAGACCTAATCTTCGCCATAACGGACCTACTAAATACTGGATTATGCACAACGACACAACACAACACAAAACATGACAAAGTAACGCCCTGGCAGTTCATTTTTAGTCACAGTTTGCACACACAGAACTTTTACCGCGCATACAACTCAGCTGACAAAATGGCGCCGCATACACCGCAGATACAAAATCACAGCAAACGCTAATGCGCCAGCTGCTTTCATTTATCGGATTTTGTGAGTTGTTTGCATTCAGCGAGAGTTGTAGTGCACACACTAACGCCGATTTATCAGTCTGATAGCGGAAAGGAGCTGCTTTTCAACTTTTCCATTTCCATTGGAAGAGCGCCTCCTAACTTTTGCTTGGAGAGTTACGCCCCGTGTACTCATGCGACTTGTAGAAGGGCCCGCTACTCTCTGTTCTTCTTCAAGTCAGTGATCGATATGGCGACTCGGAAAATATGCTTGGTCCTCTAATAAGACCACCCCTCAGATAAGACTTTTTTTCACTGCACTTTCAAGGTCTTATTAGAGGGGTACCACTGTACATTAAAAGGTAATTTTTATATATATGCTCATTTCTACAGTCAAGAAATGGGAAGGCCTATATGCAATATTCAGGGGTAAAATGACAGTTTATTACTAGATTGTTGTGGTCTTGACCATGATACAATAATATTGGTGTGACAGAAAGGTCAGCGCACAGCAGCCTTTTCAGTTGTTCTTTGAAAACTTTCTTCAGCGATTGCTCGGACAGTCTCCTGTCATATAGCGCAGATGTGATATACTGCCTTTATGCGCCTAAGAAATTGTTAGGCCAGCATGTCCGTCTTTGGATGGAGAGAATCTTTGTAATGGTTTATAAATCAAAGGCAGGAGCATGGACCAGTAAGACACATACACACACACACACACACACCGGTATCCTAAAATCACAGCTTAACCTTTAGCACGCTGCAGGCGCATTCAGTCGCCAAGCCGATAGTCTCCCCTATAGTTGCAGGCGCATTCATGCACCCTCAGAGGGGTACTCAAAATCAATGCTTCGCGGATCTTATTTCTGTTACTAATAATAGAAACAACCTTACTTTCGCTTCAGAACGAGGCTCGACTGCTTCTTTCTCTTCTGGCAAGCCGCCATTTGCTTTTTTAGTTGTTGTATTGAATTTTTCAAAATGTTGATCGGTCAGAAAGTAAAGTTCACTATCAAATATGGCGGATTTTCGTGTTGGCGAAGTTTTCCTACTGGAAATTATCGTTGATGTTTGTTTAAATAATGAATTTTTAGGCTTTGTTAGGTCGGATATCGACAGTGAAAGGGTGATAGAAGATCGTAATGCAGTAGAAGGGAGGGATAGCCGATGTCAGTGTGACTTGACGAAGACGATCCGATATCGATTCGAGCTGCGATTGTGATACGGTACCGATTTTGACTACTAGGTTGAATTCAAAGAAAATTTTGCCTTTCATAATATTCTTAATGATATTTCCGTGAGTTATTTCGTTAAAGGGATCTTAGACATGAGTTAATTAGTCAGTGGGCAAACTTTGAAGCAGACGGCACTCATTCCGACCGTGCCGAAACAATAAGTCAACACTTTCGCTTTGTTGATTTCGCTTCTTTATTTTTTCAACAACAAAACATACACGGACAACAAAATGCATCATATCAAAACTTTCCTCAATCATCTCTTTATTCGTATTCCAATAATTAAGTCTGCACACAACACACACAGAAAATTAGAGTATTTTTAATCAAGTGGGTGTAAGCGTTTTTCACCGCCTCAAAAAAGAATGCAGTGGCAGAGTACGGAACGTCAGAAAAAATACAGGGTGCTAAAGGTTAATTAATAAATCATGCGATACTTACCTAGTAAGTTGAAGCATCGATCAGGATTTGACCGATGTATGCAGCAGGAACGTCATAGTCCAATGAATAGAAGGGGCGCATGCGTACTCATCACACTTCAGGAACAAGTATGGTCAGTAATTGGATATGAGTATAGGTATGTGGTAAAGGTGTTCCTCCTACCGTAAGATAGATAAGATTCTATTAATATAAGTGTGGGTGAGGAATAAGTACATTGGGTGGGATTGGACTGCTGCATACATTGGTCAAATCCTGATCGATGCTTCAACCCCGGCGAAATGAACTTCTAGAACTTGTCAAAATTCTAGAATGTTCCAAGACTTTCTAGAATTTTGTGTAATTTACAGAGGTGGAATATTCTAGAGCATTTTCAGTTGTGGAATATTCTAGAAACGTTGGAACATCTTTTATCATATTCTAGAAATCATATGTTCTAGAAACATGTTCTAGAAAGAATGTTGGACTCAGTACAAAACATAAAACTGTATAAAAATAAATGTAATGTTTAAAAAATAAAAAAATCATAATTATTTTTAGACATTAGTTCTAGACATTTTGTATTTGAACACAAAGCTGATGAGTAAAGTTTGCTGCTTAAAATTTAAATTTGCATAAATTTACAACTAGTCTATTTTATCCACTCATATGAGTATGTAAGTCTGCTTAGAAAAATTGCAGTAAATATACACATAATGAAAGTTATAAAAAGTAAAACAAGTTCAGCAATTCAGTAGTTGGAGCATATTTATTCTGACACTTAAAACTATGATAGATCTATGCTACCGTAGACTGGTTGTCGCGATAGATCTATTTTACCGTTGGAGTCAGTAACGTAACGGCAATAGTATAGAGAGATAGTATGTGCATGAAATGACCTTGTAACATGAAAGTTATTAGTTTGGGCTCAATATTTTACACATGGGACAGGATGAAACAGAGAGCAAGTGGTTTCTTGTTGCTGTCTGCTAGGATCACAATGGCTGACCAACACGCTCCCGTTCACGATTTATTGTTGTTGTTTTTTGTGAATAAAACTTTGGAGAAATAGATCCAGGGAATACAAGGAACAGTCATTGAGACTTTGATAACTCTTTGATCTGGATGGGGTGCTGTTCAAAGCACTAACTTTAGTAACAACCAAGATTTGCTGCTCAGTAGGCCTAGCTGAAGTTGAGTTTTGCTATACAATTTGACCTACCCATTTTCACTCACTTTTAACACTGTTTTCTTTTTCTATCCCTCAATGCACACGAATCACTAAATGTGTGGAACAACTTGCAGCCTTCCTTCATCAAATACGTCAAAATCTAACTCCCTCATGTCTAGTTTTGGAAGCAGAAAGAAGAACACTTAATTGTGAGGCCTACAACCCAGTGACGACATAATTGCAAGCCTCAGAGATATAAGGCAGGTTCTACGTCATTGATAAGACTGGGCAAAGCGTGTGTGTCTGTGTGCGTGCGTAGGTGCGTGCGTACGTACGCGCGTGCGTGCTTAGGCCTATAATACAAACGCAGAACTAGATAGATGCACTGAGGTGCTTTGCAACACCGTCATGCACATGAGCGCAACCGCATGCACTTTGGGCCTATGAGTATGTCTATGCGTTTGTCACAATGTGTGTGCACGTGCGAGCGCACATCGCTAATCCATTAGATCTATGTCATGAATGTCATTCCCAGTTTTGACTCAAGGTAGATCTCCCCCCATTCCTCTCTCTCTCTCATTGTGTATCTAGCTAGCTGTCTCTCTCTCTCTCTCTCTCTCTCTCTCTCTCTCTCTCTCTCTCTCTCTCTATGTATTATGTTTATTTGTATGTATGTGTGTGTGTGAGGGTGACTGTTTACAATATTGTTTATTAAACTTACTAGGTAAGTATCGCATGATTTATTAATTTGACCTCAGCATGCAGCTGAACGTCAGTCCAATTAATTTTTAGAGCAATTACTGACCATACTCAATCAAAATTGGGAAATAGGAAATTGTAACTTACAGTTTCTCTTCAGCTTTTCTGCAAGTACGATTGAAGGAGAGCCTGGCCCAAATTGCGTGTTGGCGTCTTCTTGTAAAAGCGTGTGAATGTTGACTCAGCTGACCAGCCGGCTGCCTTCATGATGGTCTGTATGGGGAGGCCCAGAGCAGCCGCTTTCGAAGTGCTCACACTATGGGCCCCAAAAGAAGTGTCCACACCCGATCTAGTGAGCACATCTCTCAACCACCTCGCTAGCATATCGTGAGTAATCGGCTTGTGAGGTTTCTGGTAGCTAATCAGTAACTTTTGTTCACTGCCACGTAGCTCCTTTGTCCTTGAAATGTAGTGTTTTATCACCGTAACCACACACAGGTTAATGTTATTTGGGTATGCTTCCCTTTCCTTGATTGCTTTAGCAGAGAGTCTATGTAAAACACACATTTGTTTTCCCTTACAAATTCTAGTGGTGCAAGGTGCTTCCCTTTCCTTGATTGCTTTAGTAGAGAGTCTATGTAAAACACACATTTGTTTTCCCTTAGCCGCATTTTTTCATAAGCACAATAAAGTTTGACATCGTTGTCCAGACAGAACGGCTAAAAGCATAGCTAGTTTATAAGATAATTCTTTAAGCGTTATGTTTTCTAATGGTTGATAAGAGTCCAGGTGCTGAAGCACCATATCAACATCCCATGTCTCTGAATATCTGGGCAGAGCTGGATTTAGTTCAAAAGCTCCCTTCATGAATCTTTTCACCAAGTGGTGGTCCCCAAACTGTCCACAGCCTTTAATGTCTAGATAGTTTGATAAAGCTGATCTGGCAATACACACTGCACTATAGCTCAGCCCACTGTTTACAAGGGTAGCAAGGAAGTTTATTGCTTGAGTCAGAGTCGGTGAAACTTCACAAATGTTGTGCCTATGCGCATGCCTTTTCCACTTCCTAATGAAAGTCGAGTCTGATTTCTGTGTGCCCTCCCTCCAGGAGGAGCAGATGATGCGTGTTGCGTTCTGAGAAAGGCCAGACTTTCTGAGATGTTTCCTGATACTGCACAAATAATCAGACGAAGAGATTTGCGTAGGCGATATTTTTCTTGAGGTTTCTGCGGCATTGTCAGCAAATTGTCCCTTGCAGACACCAGAATGGGTGTTTTGATTAGCATCTTTGCCAGACGTGAGCACCACGGCTGGCTCGGCCAGTCTGGCACTACTAGGACCCCCCTTGCCTTTTCTTTGTTGATCTTCTGAAGGACACTGGGAATGATACAGAAAGGTGGAAATGCATAGAAACACACACTCCATGACACATTAAATGCATCTACAGCAACGGAATCTGGGTCAGGTCTATAAGAGACATACTGATCTATTTGCTTATTTAGCCTAGAGGCAAACAAGTCTATTTCTGGTTGCATATCCAGTAAGCACAAAGCATCAGAAAGAATAGATGAACTCAGTTTCCATTCTGCATCTAGGTTCATTTTCCTGGACTCCTCGTCAGCTTCTTTGTTTATTTTACCCGGCACATATGCAGCAGATCTGATGTGTTATTTCATTGCATTTTTCTGAATGACTGGTTCCCATCTTTGACACACAAGCAACAGCAGTTGTATTGTCCATCATAAGCCTAACATGTACACTTGTTTTGTTTGCAACAAAGGATTTTAGCGCTAACAGTCCAGCCTTTAATTCTAATACATTAATTAATACTGTCCTGTGCTTCATTGGGGTTCCACTGACCCCCTGTCTTTCCTAAGGTGCTTGAGTAGCCCTAGCCCGTAAGAGAAGCGTCTGTATAAAGAATCAAGTCTGATTTTCCGGGGTCTGATTCAATATAATTCTGAGGTCATTATGTTTTCTTTCCACCATAGCACTTCTGTCTTTGCTTTATCTGATAAAGTCAGAGTGGCATCATAATTGCCCTTATGTGCCTGCAATGCATCAACTTTGTCTTTCTCCATGCATCTGTACCATAGAGGCCCAAACTTCACACCAAGAAAGCTGTCTATCACTAATCCAATAAACTGAGCCAGTTCACGAATTGTGATGAATTTATGCGTTAACAGTTTACAGGCTGCACTATACAGTTTTTCCTTCCTGTCTAGCGTTAGAGTAACTGCCATTTTCGTGGAATCAATTTCCACTCCTAAATACGTTATTTTGCGGGTGGGGGTCAAGATTGATTTATGTGGGTGGACTACAAAGCCCAATTTGTCTAAAAGTGAGAGAGTCTGCTTCACATTGTCAAAACATTCGTTTTCTGTGTCCCCAAACAGCAAGCTGTCATCAATGAAAATGGTGGAAATAAACCCTAACAAATGCATTTGTGCCATAACTGGCTTCAACAGTTTAGTGAAGAGCCTTGGGCAAGATGCTAGACCATTGGGAAACGCTGTAAACTGATAGTTTCTTTCCAAACAAACTTCAAGTACTTCTGTGACGTTCTGTTGATATGTACAGAGAAATAAGCATCTTTTAAGTCTATGGAGCAGAAGAAACAATCTCTTGTAACTAGTGTCAGGGCATGTTTTAATGTTTCCATTTTAAAATGGTGATACTCAACACTCTTGTTTAGTTTTTTCAAGTTTAAAATCATTCTCCACCTTTTGTCTTTTTTGGGTCTTACGAATATATAGGATATGATTTCCCCATCTTCATGTTCACTTTCTACGATAACCTGTTTTCTCAATAAGTCTTTTACCTCTGAATCAATATTTTGTATCTGTTCAGCAGAAAAGGTTGTTGCATGGATTTTTGGTTGTGTTGGGACATCAGTGAGATCTATGTCCACACCTTCGACCATTTTTAAAACATCTTGATCAATAGTTATGTTTTCCCATTCATGTATGTGCTGACTAATTTGTCCTGCCTTGAAATGCAATGCTTTTTCCTCTAACTCAAATATCATCTTCTCTACATATTGTCTCACCTGGTTTCCATCTGGCTGCTCTTCCAATACATGGTGTGTTGTTATTGTCTTCCCCTGTTCCTGGGGAATCCCCTGTGTGTCCTGGTGCCCCGCCCCCTGTGGCTGAAGTTCCCCCGGTGGTTGTGGGGAAAACTGTGGCCTAAAAAAGGCTTGCTGCTGGTGGTGTTCCGTTTGTAGGGGTGTGTTCTGTATGATCCTGAGTGTTGGGGTTGCGACTGTGTTTTTGCTTTGTATGACTCTTTGGCTGTTTTAATGTGTCTTTCAATGTCCTCCCCAAACAGTTGGTCAGTGACAGATATTTTTTCATTGCCACAGATGGAGGCGAAGTCTTTTGGCAAAGACGGTTGTAGTTGATATCGCCTACGCAGCGAAAGTTCGTGCTGTGCCGTTCCCAGGAAGGCAAGGATATCTCCATTCACAGAGAGAGCTTTGTTTACCTCTTGAGTCAAGAGCTGGCGCCGTGTGCGCGCGAGCCACTGGCCACGTCGGTGGCGAATGTGTGCAGTGATTGGCTGCTGCTAATGAGCGCTGCAGATGCCTTGGCCAGTATGCTTTGCACGTGGTGTAGCCTCTTGTCTGCGTTTCGAGAGGCCCTGTCGAGGTTACATTTTTGTGTGATTTCTTCGTTGATGGCCGGGGCTTTGATCTCCGTGCAGTTCTCAGGGATAAGGTACTTTTGGAGTTTTGTATCCACACTTTGTTCAGACATTGGGGTCCGAAATCTATTCTGTACAATGTGGGCCAGTTTGGGGTCAACAGCAGGTCCTAGCTGTTCAGATTTTTCCAGCTCGTTATCCAAAACTGAGAAAATGTCATTCTTATCACTATCAGTCTCATGCACCTCGACACAAAATGCAGCTTCGCTTTCTGCATCTCTGCTCGCGCCCTGTCCGGGGGAACAGCCGCCCACACTACTAGGCCTATTGTCAGCATCGCTGACGGGCGGAATATCGTGTTGGTGATCACCAAACGAAGCAGCCACTTCAGTTTTTCCACTTTTGACACTAAGGTGTTCACTTTGTCTACTAATTTGTGTAACACATCACTCATTGATTTCAGTATAGTATTGGTATCCGCATCCGTACTACCTAGTGCCAGACTTTCTGGAGATTCCGCCATTATTAAGCACAGGTTCTTCCCCTTTTAATTGTTATCACACACTATCCGAACATACTGGGTCACATAACCACCATCACACTCTAAAATCGCACGATTTATTCACAACAAACGTCGTTTTTTGATCTGTGAAATTGATTGCACATGATACAACTAAAACCACATAAGTTTTTGAAGACTTTTGTAGGAGATGTCTAGGTTCCTGCAAGTGCAACAAGCGCGCGTCCACAAAGTGATGAGTATGCATACGCCCCTTCTATTCATTGGACTGACGTTCAGCTGCATGCTGATCAAATCAATACATAGCAAATTCATCTTTTACGGAAACACTGTAAAAACCACTGTTAACAATAAACAGAAACATAATCTCCTTATAAAAAAAACAGGTCCAGTACAGATTCTAGCAATTGACCCTGGGGTCATCAGTTCAGCACTCGACTAAAACACAACACAGATACAGCAATGGGGCTTTGTACTTCTTCTTGGCGACGCACAAGAGCGATACTTTTATGACTGAATCGACCACGCCACCCAGTGACGAGTCAGGGGTAGAGAATCTTAAGTGGTTAAATTCCGAGTACTACTTCTTTGTGACATGCAAGGGCGATAATTGTATGTAGGTGGCGTGGGTATTTCAGTGCACAAGACAGGGGCAGAGGATTTTCAGTACAAAGCCTCAGTCAGTCAGTGTTATACTGCGTAAAGGAAACCTACCGATGGCTTTGAAGATGTCCGTGGGCACATTGTTTCCAGCCAACTCCAGACGGGAGAGAACTTTGTTGGCTTTCAGCATCTCGATGAAGGACCGCCCGCCCAGCAGCCCTATGTTGTTCCATCGCAGATCTGCAGGCCAAATAAACGAAAAACAAGAGACATTTTGAACTTTCTAACACTGTTTCTCTACCTCATATAGGCACAATTGGAAACAAAATATGCATAGCTCCAACACACATGCATGATGCATGCCAATGCGCACGCACACATGCACGCACGCACACATACCAAAACACACACACACACCAAAGCACACACTAAAACCACACACACATTCATGTCATGTCTTGCATATACTTTTAAATATGCACATACACATCAAACTAAAGGTTATAATAATAATAATTTAATAATCATTTTATTTCATATACATGTAGCGCTAAAATCCATACTGTAGTATGCTTGATGCGCTTTACAAAAGCAACATTGCATTATAAGATGAAAAACATGCAGTAAAATCAACAAGATAGTCATACTACGACATTCCAATGCAAAGAAATAAAGTAACAAAGATAACATGATTCCTACTCGCAAAACTAATGAACTTTGGATATCAGGTAATTATGCTGACAAATGGACATAAACAAACTCAAGCCCGCAAATGATAACAGGTATTTCAGCAAAACAATGAGGAATTTAAAAATAACGTTCACACACACATCTCAACATATTTATTGTAGGCTTAGCTCAACAATGACATGTGCAAAATTAATGAAAATGTAAACAAACAAGAATGAATGCACCAATACATGCATACATACATACGTACATACACACGGCCAATGCTCTCTCTCTCATAATACAAAATTCCTAAAATAATTATATCATTTAAGCGACACTTTTTTTTAACCTGAATTTAAACAATTGGCCACCACAAAACAAACAAAATCTATTATTATAACAATACTAAATTTATATACCACACACACACACACACACACACACATGTGCGTGCACACACACACACACACACAGAAAGAGAGAGAGGCTAAAGGTACATAGGTTTCCTCATGCCAAACATCATCAAAATACTTTCTGAACAGATGTTTTCAGTTCGGATTTGAAAGTTTGGAGACAGATGACTTTTCTGAGAGAAAGAGGTAGAGAATTCTAAATTGTAGGTCCGGAAACAGAGAAAGCCCTTTTGCCATAGGAATTCAGAGAATACCTCGGAACAATTAACAGAGAAGAGTCTCGATACCTAAGTGCTCTAGGAGGCATGTAAGGGTGGAGAAGCTCAGAAAGATAAGAGGGCGCAGATTCGGAATTTAGGCATTAAAAGCAAAGAGAACCAACCTTGTACTCTATCCTAGCCTTGACAGGCAGCCAGTGGAGGGTGCGCAGAAGAGCTGTTGCATTTTCATACCTTGATATTTGCAAAACTAGTCTGGCAGCAAAATTTTGTATTTTTTGAAGTTTGGACAGTTTTTCATCAGAAAGACCCACAGCATAGAGTTACAGTAATCCAAGCGAGAGAGAATGAAGGCAACAGCAAGTTTGTTGGCAGCATCAGCTGACAGGAAAGGACGGATTTTACTTAGTTTAAAAAGCTGAAAATAAAGATTCTTGCAAAGATGGTATACATGTGTGTAAGAGATGAATCAAAATATACACCCATTAATTACGAACAGAATCAGAGAATGGAATTTCCAAATCAGACAGAGGGAACGAACAGCAGTTTGCTCAAGTTTGGTTTTGGTTCCAAAAGTTCAGTTTTATCATCATTCATTTTTAGTTTGTTACATTTCATCCATGTTGGCACATTCTCTATACAAGATGTGATGTTTGATGATAGACGACAAACTTCAGAGGGTGGGGCAAAATCATGCATTTGTGAATCATCAACAACAAAATGATAGTGGGATATCGACTGCTTGATGAGTAGGCTGAGTTGCTGTGCATAATAATAATAATAAATAATAATAACTAACATTTATAGAACGCCCTTTCTCTCTTGAGCTCACGGCGCTTCACAATTATTTAAATAAATACATAGATCATAAATAAGCTACTACAATATCACAAACATGCACACTGCCACAACACGCACGCACACACACACGCACATGTCCGCACACACCCACACACACGCGCGCGCGCGCGCTGTTTCGTTTTCAAGCGTCACATAATTGATAAGGAAGTTTTGGGGAGCGATGTTGACCCGGGCTACCTTACTGAATCTTTTCTGTGACGTGGATTGTGAATGTTAAGTAGGAGGATTGTTTTATTTTTTACCTTTATGGATAAGAATATTGTTTGTATGTTTACTATGATTTAGAGCTTGTTGAGACATTAGAATATTATTTCCTTAATCTAATAATATTGTTGCTATGTAAAAGCAATGACCAAAATATACGGATATACGTCATGGGGTTGCGTCATGTTTAAGGCTTTGACATAACCTTAAACCAGTTGAAATCTTGGCTGTGTGCTATGAAGTTGTGTTTTTTTCATCCTCTCTAAATTTAACTGTTTACGTTTTTATTTCAAGTTTCTAGTATTTTACAAAGAAGACCATTCAACTAAACCTAGCGCCTACATATAAATCCAAACTCCTAGCTGGGAGGAGTTTTCTTTTCATCTAATCACCTGTTCATTTATTTGAACCTGAAGAACCATGGCATCACTCCCTCATTCTTTCTACACATCCTCTACCTTCAATTGATCGTCACGCCATCGACCCCTCTTTCACTCATCCCCTTCTAACCCTCTAATACCCGACTCCATCCCATTACCCCTGATCCGTCCACCTACAATTAAATCATCGGTAGCAGCCAGCGGCGTGTTGCAAAGCTTCCCGTGGACATCTATTCTTCACGACTGCTGTGGGCTTTCAACGATGGGATCATCGGTAGCAGCCAGCAGCGTGTTGCAAAGCTCTTCGTGGACACCCGTATTCTACACCATCGTCTAGCCATGTCTTGGGGTTGTGCATTTAATTGTGTGTCGGAGATAGTCAGTGTCGCGATTCTTTGTGGATTTCCGTGATCATCGATATCAACGTGGGACGTCGATTTTCGTGCTAGTATAAAGATACATATAAATATATAATTTATTGTCTCGCTTATAACCTAATCGATTGTTATTTCGCCTGTTCAGTACATCATCCTAAACATCATATTTCACCTATCACAAAGGATAGATCCATCTCATTCACGTCATCATAATCCGATACCATTCTTTATTTTCTTTATATTCATTAAAAACAGGATACACACTGGTAAACAATCTAGTTTGTCGGTTATTTTTTTCGCATGGAAAAAAAATCGGTTGGGTGAAGTTTTGATTTAGACTACTTTCTACCTTGCCTATCTTAGCTTTGGGTAACCACCATAAAACGCCACACGCGCGCGCACACACCCACACAATGTGGGGAAGATAGTTTTAAGGCAGGAAACAGGACAAGGAAGAAATCAGAGGTATTGCTGGAAGAGGTGAGTTTTAAGAGCGGTTTTGAAAGATTTGAAAGATTTAGCAAATTCATATGGTAGGGTTTTCCAGACAGAAGGGGCGCTGAAAGAAAATGAACGTTCACCATATGTCTTAATGTTTGTATGAGGAATAGAAAGAATAAGTTTGTCAGAAGAGGAAGGAGAGACCTGGAGGGTGAGTACAGGTGAACGAGATCAGAGAGGTAGGAAGGACCAGATGAATGACAGCATTGAAACAGGCAAGCAATTTTATACATTTGTATACATTGTGAACAAGATGGGGCCTAGGATAGATCATTGTGGGACACTGTAGTTCAGTGATGAGGGGGAAGACTGATTTCCTTTGACACAAACGGACTGTGTGCAACCAGATAAATATGACCTGAATCAGTCAAGAACGATACCATCACACCCAAAAGTGGTGCACAATCTGTTCAAAAAAATATTGTGGTATATTGTATCAAATGCAGCTGATAGGTCGAGCAATGAAATTATCGATACTTTCCCTGCGTCACACTCTTGTAGGAGGTCGTTGACCACCCGCAGCAAGGCAGTTTCTGTGCTGTGGCTCTTACGATACGCTGACTGGAAGGGCTCCAGGAGACTGCGAGTCTCTAGGTGATTCAGCAATTGGGCAAGCACAATGCGCTCTAGCACTTTAGACAAGAACGGGAGGCTTGAAACAGGCCTGTAATTTTTTAACATTTCAGGGTCTAAGTTCTGTTTCTTTAAAAGGGGGCAAACCAAAGCATGCTTAAAAGATTGTGGAACTATGCCCTGAGGATGACTTGTTTGACTTGTTCACTCGTTACAATTTGGAAATTAACAAACTTAGTGCCTTTAAAAGTCTCCTGATGACCGAGAGAGGATGACGAGTCTAGGCCACTCCTGATTTTTTCGATTTTTGTTCATGAAAAACTCGTTGAAATTATCGGCAATGCGGTCAGCAGAAATGCCACTAGGTAGAATGGATCGCACACTATCCCCTGTCATTTGTGAGACCAGACAGAAAAGCTCTCTAGAAGAGTCGGCGGTGACAATCTTATTACATACATAGTCTTTTTTAGCATCACAATCAGCTGATTGACAATATTTCCGAGGAATGCAAAAACAGTTTAAAAACTTCAAGTCCGGATTTTCGCCACTGACGCTCGGCAGAGCGGCGCTTTTGTTTAGTTTGTTTGATTTTGACAGTCATCCAAGGTGCGTTGACACGGTCAGACACAGAGCGAGTAACAAGGGACGCATGCTTATCGAGCACTTCGTGGAGTCCATTATTGTTGAGAGTTGACAGGGTCTGGGGAGTGGGAATTTACACAAATCGCCCCAGAAACATCAGTTTTTAAACGATTTATATCAAGAGACATCAAATTACATGATCACAGTTTTTCTAGCTTTAACAGGCTTTGTTAGTTCAAGATCAAACGAAAGCACAAAATGATCAGATATGAGTTTATCCTCAACGTCTAGTTTAGTCACATTACACTCCTCATTTGTCATGAGCCAATCCAAGATGTGGCCATGACAGTGGGAGGAACCTTAACAAGCTGATGCAGACAGTAGTTATCTAACAGTTTCAACAAGGCACTAACATACATGTCAGTAGGATTATCAAAATGAAAGTTCATGTCACCAACAATGAAAAGATTTTCGCATGAAATAAAAGAAGCAAGAAAATCATTAAATTCGTCAAGAAACATTTTGCTTGACAGTTTGTTCTTTTTGTTGGGTGGTGGTCTATACACAGTGAGAAAGGTGACACTCTGGTTCTGATAGGATAACCTAGTTTCACAGACTTCAAAAGATTCAAACGCGAGTTCTTTGGTAGAGACTTTAATGTTGTTTGCTAGACTGTTCCTGTATAACACAGCGAGTCCACCACCAGTGCCAGTCTCTCTAGGAATAGACTTGAGGGTAAAGCCGGGGGGGGGGGGGGGGGGGGGGGGGGGGGGGGTGGGGGGGGGGGGGGGGGGGGGGGGGGGGGGGGGGGGGGGGGGGGGGGTAGTACATTTGCAGTATCGCTCTATAAAGGGCCAAAATCCAACCTGTTTCTTTGCGGTGTTATTTTCTGTACAACTGGTCCTAGTGGTCATTTAGTTTTATTAAGCAAGGGTTATAAAATGGCTGTTCAAAAAAGTACATCAATATCAAATTACACTCGCAGCTACGCACGAAAAGATAGCATTGCTGCAATAGTATGTTGATGTTAGTTTGTTTTCGTTTTTTGCTTTCATCAAGAGGAAACACAAGACAACCTATACTGCTCAAAATTTGCTAAGGATATTATCTTAAGCATACAAAATTATCAAAGATAAACATAAAGCCATTTCTTTTTATCTTGTTCAGTTTAATTAACATTAAACTATCACATTCTATCACATTTTGATAGAAAACAGGGTCTGAGAATGATTTTATTGGCTTACCTCAAAATGCATAAAACAACTGAATGGAGTGAATGTTTTGGGTTAGTGGCAAGAAAATTCATGGATAAGCATGTGCGAGACCCCCACATTGCAATTCCAGCTTGGAAACGCCATTTTGTGTTCAGATTCCTTTTGAAGAATTTGTGACACTATTTTCCCGACCATGCCGAAACAGGCCCAAACCGTCAGACTCACCTCGAGATTTGTCATGCTCTCTGACTCACATTTCCTGGTAATGCTCTCCTGAGAATCTCCACACCCTAGCAAGACCATGCATGAAAATAAGACTGATCCTGAAGTCGTTGGTGAAGAGAATTCATGTCCAGTTTCATGTCAAAATGGCGCAGTTCTGGGCTCTCAAAACACAGCACTGCTCATGAGCAGGATGCCCAAACATGCCATGGGGGAGCAAAGGCAGCATCATGGAATCCGTTCCTCAGTTTGGATGGAAATGTTCAGCATTGAGGCATTCAGCAAATCAAAATGCTGCCAGAGAGCGTGTGTGAAACGATTTTGGCAGGCCTAAAAAAAGCAAAAAACGTCCATTTTTATTACAATTCTCCCAAATTCTGCCACCTTCATGACGTCTATCAGCAGTACCAACCTCATGGCAGTGAATCCAAGCTCTGGAAACAACGCATTGCGATATTCCAAACATGAATGACACGAGTCTGTGAACAGCTGTTCTCCAGCATGTCAACACAGAAAGACAACTTTTTGCGTGTCAAATTGCGTCATTATCTCACTTCGGCCATGAAACTTTCTCTTGTTTACGATGTGAGCAAGAAATGTCGCTGATTCTGACAATTTTAGTCACTTTTAAGTTTTCACTCCATTTCAGTGAAATGACACTGTTTGGGGGTGGCATGTGTGATGCATGTGAACAGGAAGTTGGATAAAACAAGTTTGAGTGAGCTACAGTGTGTTCACGGATGATTGCTCTTTCCTGTCATATAATTTTTATTGCTTACAATGACACTACCTTTTAGCAATCGAGGTTATAAAAGTCTACCCTTACCATATTTTGACCAGTGTATGCTATCCTATTCCACAATAAGGCAAAGTAGACTCACGAAGCTTCAATATATTTTGATGGCTATCTTTGCAGCTGTACAAAAAAGAAGAATACACACACAAACAAATAAATCAGTGCTGCAATTAACTCAAAACTTTACCAGATTAATTCTAGAAGGAAAGCACTTGCACAATACTTCATCAAAAATGAGCGCTTTTGCTACATAGCAAAACAAAAGTGAAACATCCAAGAAAATGAGACACTCTTTTGTTCCTTGGATGATAGATACCCTTACCCTCTACCAAGACCCATAAATACATTTTGCTGTTACTAACAGACTGAAAAATAGTACCTTCTTTGACGGATATTTTGAGTGTGTGCGCGCCTCTGTGTGCACGCATGCATGTGTGGTTGTGTGTCTGTCTTTGGGTGTTTGCGCACTTTTTGTCATTCATTCTTTATGCTATATATGGATTTCATGTTGTATTAATTTACTGTTATATGTGTTTAATATAATTATTGATATATATTGTAAACACCTAGAATTGATTAGGCATCCTAATAGCCCAGTCCATAGAGCATAAATTTAACGGTGCCCTCAAACTAATAGCAAAAGTTTGCATTTTGAGCTTAACATAACCTCTACTGAAACAAAAATAAGAAAGTGTAGGACGAAAGCATTGTCGGAAGGGGGTTAAATTAACATAATGACGTCATCGTAACGATTTTTTTTCTCGTAATTATCTGAATACCCTCATGTAACATCTCATTTGAAAGGTCTTGACGAGATACATTCAAATATGTGTATAGCTACTTCATATTTGTAATAGCCATTTAAAATATAACGTTTATTTAGATTAATGGCTGCTACTGTGTTATGTATTAAAAGAAGGAGAGATAGAGAGAGACATGGAGAGAGAAAACTTATATTGTTGTACCAAGCACTTATATGTACAAGATTCAGAATGCTTCCAGACCTCTTTAGAAACCATCACAGTTAAGAAATATTGTTCAAATAAAAAGTCAGTATAAGGGCAAAGAACACACAAATGCTTTTTAGTCACACGATGTCAACATTCAAGATTTATTGAGTTTCAAAAGCATTAGGAGGTACATGGAAATTGCAAAAATAAACCAAAAACAATCCAATAAACAAATAAACAGAATATGATGGGACTGTGACAGCTTGAGCCCATGTCCCAGGGCAGCAGTGTGTCAGTGGCTAAACCTTTTGCTTAGCAGCCAACTTCAATAGGCTGAAGATTCTGCTGCGCTTAAGGGGTAGTACAACGATAAGAATTTCAACATTATCAAGCAAAGATAAAAGTAATAAATGGAGAGAAAGAGAGAGAGAGAGAGAGAGAGAGAGAGAGAGAGAGGGGGGGGGGGGGACCATAGACACTTATTTCGCAGTATCCGGGCAGGAACAATCCGGCTAGCGAAGCGCTCCCCAGGGACGAAACCCGACTGGCACAGCTCCTGTCCTTCAATTACCACTACTTTGATCTATGGCCGCTAGTTCCCTGGTTTAATGTGAGGTTGGGGCAAGGGAGGTGGGGGGTGACTATGTTAGGGAAGTTTGATGGAGGTGTTTATGGAGAGCTGATTTGAACGCCTCCAATGACTGGATGGTGGCAACATGCTGAGGGAGGCTGTTCCATTTCATGTTTTTCTTTTTCTTTTTTTCTTTTTTTTTGAAAATTACACTTTTACTTTTATAAAATATATAATGATAACTAGGTCCAGTAAATGTGTCTAAAACATCATAATTCAACACTTATGTTTCCACACCAACAAAATATTTTCAAGTCATCACATTAAGTTCAGAAACGGCAAGAGTAAGTTTCACTCATCACTTGAGAGATTGTATACAAAAATAATTTCCCCAATTACAGTACCGAATCACTATCATGATCAAGTTTACCTTCCCTGTTCACAGGATATCGTCGGTGAAATTAAAAAAACCTGCATCTCAATTTTGGTAGTCTTGAGAAAAATGAATTTTTTTTTTTAAATTAACCGCGTTGACCACAACTATGATGAATATGTTGTTCAAGACATTGCTAGTCTAGTCCTGCACTTAGTTAAAATTACTTTAAAAAAAAAAAGTTTTCAGACTTGAAAAGAACGAACACGAGGTTTCTGTCCTTAACCAGATCTGAACCTAGTTTTTCTCCTATTTTCACAACCTCATCCACCCCAGACGGAAAGCCGCCCATTTCATGTTTTTCAGTAGGTCTGTGGTTCTGGTTGTCCGCTGGTATAATGGCCACCCACTTGCAGCTGGGCTCTGGGTCCTTTCACTAGCTTTATATTCATGAGCCCAGATCTTCTTTGTTAAACTTCAACGCCCTCCTCAGAAAACAAAAGGCTCTGTTGGCGTGTGTGTGTGTGTGTGTGTGTGTGTGTGTGTGTGTGTTTGTACACAGTAGGGCCTACTTATTTTTTACATTATCGGGATATGTTTTATGTCGACTTACTAAGTGTCGATTATACAAAAGAATCTTTTGCTGACGAAGTCTTAATTATTGTCACCTGATTTCATCCTGCTCCTTTCTTTCTTTCCTACTTAGATCTGTTGACTTTCTTTAGTTCTTTCTTTCTTTCCCCTTTTTCTGGCTCATCTGCCTGCAATTGAGTGTCTCATAAAAAATGTCTGTTTTACAGTGTATGCTAGAATCAGTCATAAAATAGCATCTCTTTGCTTCAGATCTCTTGTCGATCTCAGCTTTCCTGTCTATCTGTCTGATCTCTTGCATGTTGTACTCTCCTTCTAGACAACTCCGCTCTCTTTCAGACAATAGAACCTTTACTCTACCACGAACAAAAACAAAAACTTGCGGACACCGATCTTTCTCTTTCCCCACACCAAAACATAGAACCAGCTCCCCTCTATCATACGCCACTCCGAAAATCTTCCACAATTTACAGACCCACCAGATCCATGAATGAAAATCACGGGTTTCACATGTTTCCTTCTCTTGCTGCTAAGACATCGGTTATTTTGACCAGGTCTGACTCCCATACAAATTCCCCCATACATGAAAACGAGACATCACTTTAAAGAGCAGCTTCGATCATGTGTGGGGGAACTTGTATGTGGGTCACACCTACCCAGAAAAAAACAAAGGATTAATTCTTGCTGGTTCAGTGGGTCTTTAAAACAGTATTAAAAACACCTGTTTCTTCAGTCATAATTAATCTTGTGTAGATCACTCAGTCTCTCTCATTTATCTGTATCGCATGGGTGGGTGAGGCCGTTCTCGCGTGTGCGCGCGCGCGTGTCTTCTTCTTCTTGACTGTACGTGGCCACAATCAACACTTTGATTATTATGTCATGGAGTGTGTGTGTGCGCGTGTGTGTGTGTGTGTATGTGTGATCCGTGGTCGTTACCCACCCACCCCCCCCCACCCACCCCACCCCACCCGCATCTTTTTTTTTCCCTCAACATCTCTGTCCGTCTGTCTGCGGAAGTCTGATGGTTGGGCGAATCGACTTATTACGCAAACCATCCCAAAAATGGGAAACCAAAACAGAAGAAGCAAAGGAAGGTTGACGACCAGTAGCAATAGAAATAGTGCTAATAACTGCCGACTTATAACCTGACAAAGTTTGGGCCAAGAGGCCCTTCTAATGAGAATGCAAATGAGACAAAAAGGAAACAAACTGAGCACCAGTCGGGTGCAAAGGAGAAAAAGACTCAACTGTACAGAAATTGAACCAAGAGGTCCAACGCAAGGAATACAAGGTATTCGTGCTTTGACGGCGGGATTGAAGAATCACTTCAATGACTTCACTTCAGACCCTGTGACCGCAATCCTGACCGCAAAGTAGCCAAGCGGTCAGGTGAAGGACGGCAGGATTTCGATGCGGAACGCCTGTCCGCGGTTGAACCAGAGACCTTGGTGACAACTGGAGGGGAACACCCGGAACGTGGGTGAGAGCTAACAGCTCGGGGAACCACGGACTGTTTTCCCATCTTGGCGCTATGAGGATGAGAGCAGGACGCTCCCAAGCGCACTTTTCCAACACCCTTGGAAGAAGAGCTGTGGGTGGGTAGGCGTAGGCCCACAGACCCGTCCACTGGAGACTGAAGGCATTCCTTGCCCATGCCAAGGGATCTGCCATCGGGGAGACGAAGAGCGGAAGACGCCGGCTGAAGCGAGTTGCAAACAAGTCGACGTGTGGCTTTCCCCACATCGACCAAAGGGGTTGAAGGACCTGATGGACGAGAGTCCACTCCGTTGCAATCACCTGGTTGGAACGGCTCAGCTGGTCGGCGAGAACATTCAACTTCCCGGGAATGAACTCCACGGTTAGATGAATGGAATTCCGTGCAGTCCATAGCAGGATCTCCTCTGCCTTTCTGGAGAGTGAAGGCGATTTCGTGCCCCCCTGACGCCGAAGGTACGAGAGGCAAGTGGTGTTGTCACCACAAACTGTGACCCACTTGCCTCGTAGCAGGGGAAGTAGCGCTTTGAGCGCGAGCGAAACCGCCTCCATCTCCAGAAAATTTATGTGGAGAGACGACTCTGTTTCGGACCACAACCCCGAAACCTCTCGCCGGTCCAGATGAGCCCCCCAACCTTCCTTTGATGCATCCGTGAAAAGGAATTCTTGATGGTGGAGAGGCCGAATGGGAACTGAGGACCCCAGCCAAACCGGATCCAACCACTGGAGGACTGAGCTGCGAAACCACGGGCCCAAAACAATCTGAGATTCCAGAGGAAGATGAGAAACCCCGAGTTCCGCACACTTTCGTTGCAACGGACGCTTGAGCAGACGACCCAGAGGCAAGAGGTCTGCCAAAGACTCCATGAAGCCCAGCAACTTGAGAAGTTGACGAACCGTTGCTGAACCCGCCAACAGAAGGCTTTCCAGAAAGGACTGAATGGACTGGATCCGATCCGGAGAAGGACAGACCGTGAACGTC
This sequence comes from Phymorhynchus buccinoides, assembly GCA_017654935.2. NCBI lineage: Eukaryota > Metazoa > Mollusca > Gastropoda > Neogastropoda > Raphitomidae > Phymorhynchus > Phymorhynchus buccinoides. The sequence goes on from CM065680.1 coordinate 55,622,791, forward strand.
TGGGTATTGAATACCATCCCCAGATATTTGAATTCCTGGGCCGGAGTCAAATCTGACTTTTTGACGTTCACGTTGAAGCCAACCTGGACGGTCAGGTCCTGGAGCTCCGAAGTGTGTTCCTGGCACCGGTCCCTGGACTGAGCCAAGGTGAGCCAGTCGTCCAGGTACACCTTGAGCCGGATCCCCCTGGACATGGCCACGCCGACGAACTCCCTGACCACCATGGTGAAAATCCATGGGGCCAGAGAGAGCCCGAAGGGAAGGACTACGAACTGATAAGTCGTGTTCCCCCATACGAACCTCAAGAGATGCCTTCGATCTGGGTGGATCGAAATATGGAAATAGGCATCCTTGAGGTCTATGGAAGTCGCCCAATCCCCCGGCTGGATGAAGTTGCGAACCGAAGCAGCCGTCTCCATTCTGAACGCCATGGGGCGCAGAAAAGCATTGAGGGGAGACAAGTCCAGCACTGGACGGAACTCGCCGTTCTGCTTTGGTACAGTGAACATGCGCGAGTAGAAACCCGGGCCCGGGTTGGGTACTAGCATCACAGCACCCTTGTCCAGAAGGGACTTGACCTCTGCGTCCAAGATCTGAAAGCGAAGAGGATCTGCAGGGGGAGGAAAGACAATCGGCACCCGCGAGAGAGGAGGTTCCGCGAGCAGCGGAAAGCGGAACCCATCCCGCACGACACGGAGGATCCAAGAGTTGACTGACAGCAGAGACCACTGAAAGTGATGTTGAGCCAGAGAGTCCACACTTGATGGAACAGCCAACTCGGGATCCATCCGAAGTCGCGCGGGCCCTACTGAAAAGGAGGGTAGCGTTTTGAGTTCTGAAAACGAGTAGAGCGATTTGCACCGCGCTGGAATGGCCTGCCCCGAGCCGAAGGAGAAGGGTATGGCTGAGAAGAGCCACGGAACGAGTTCCTCAACGGCTGTGGAGTACGAAAGTGAGCGGAAGAAGAAGAGGCCCGACGGACTGAATGCGCACCACGCTGCTGGAAACGAGCAGGAGACACAGAAGCAGAACGAGAGGGTGGCCTAGCCCTAGCCGCCAAGGTCTGCAAAGTAGCCAGGACCCTGTCATTGTGAGAGAGTCTGACCACCCGAACACGCCTCCTTAACTTTGGACACCCTTGCCGAAGCAAAAATTCCTGAGGAAGGAATTGGGTCCGAACGAAGGGCACGACGTTCCACCTCCAACATGGCAAGAGAGGACTGTTGGAGAGCTTGATCCCTGAAAAAGGCCGAAAGCCTACTACGCAAGGTAGTGAGGCCCAGAGCGGTGAGTTGAACTGAATCACGCAAGGCTGACAGAAGGCAGCCTAAAGCCTGCTCATCAATGGCATCCGCAAGACGAAAATCCTCAGGACGGCCCGTGGAGGTCCTGCCCAACAGAGTGGGAAGACCGTGCAACATAGAAGTAGCCGTGGAACAATGCATCAACGATTGCGAGACAGCCTTCTCCAGAGCCAAGTAAGACTTGGCAGGGATGGACACTGACCTGACGGTACGGCCATTCAGCAACAGACCAAGATCAGAAATTTCCTCCTGGGAGAGAGCCGAAAAGGCTGGAATCGGCAAAAACTCACTCTCCATAGGAAGAACTGGGGCGAACTGAGGAACCACAGGACATGAACCGGACAGAGAAGGAATAGGTGGGGACACCTCCTGTTCCCTTCTAGACTGTTTAGCTCTAGACCACATGTGTGTGTCAGCCAAATCGAGAGCATCACAAATCGACGAAGAACACTGCAAGACCAGTTTATGACTACGCCGAGACAGAAGGGTACCGAAAGCATCATCCTGGGGCAGAACCTGAGTGGACTCCACCGAGACAACATCCTGGCAGTAAGGCTGCAAGGCCGCCAGATACCCTTGAATGCCAGAAACAGAAGGATCTGAAAAATCCTCTTCCATAGGATCCACCGTGTGATCCGAAGCCGTAACCGACGCCGCCGGCTAAGCTGACTGACCGAAGGAAGAACGACGCGACAAAAGGTCCATAACTTCCTGGTGAGAGTAGGTCCGCTGAGGAACCTGCCCTTAAACCGGTGGAACCATACCAGCGGTAACGGGCGTGACCGGTACGGGCTGAGGCAAACGTCCCATGGACTGAATGCCCGCCATCGTACGGCCCTGGGCCTGGGGATCACCCACGGCAGAGGCCGTAGCCGCCGTGGCCGTGGTGGACCCGCGAGACCATGTCGCCGTGGCCGGTCCGCTCCGGAGAACCCCGGGTGCCGATGCCGGCCCGGTGCCTAAGGCACCGAGGCTGCCGTCGCCAGGGAAGCTACCCCCATTAGCGGCATCATCCGTTTTTCGGACGGCATCACCAGGCGTAATGGTGGCATCGGTGGGTACCGCCCGGTTGTCTATAGCTCTGTAAGACAAGTCGGACAGCACCACCGGTTTCTTCGCAGCTTCTTCTTCCAGAACCGGAAGTGCCCGTGCGGTATCATGAACGCCAGGAACCAATGGGGTACGGGACCTAGCTTGGCTAGAAGAGCCGTACTGACCTTGTTCGGGAAAAACCAGGATGCCGGTTTGCAGCTCCATCCGTGAGAGATCTTCAATGGACAACGAATCCTGGAGTGGAAGACCAACCGTCGAAAAGGCCGGGTCATCGTCCAAAACACCCAACAAATCAACATGAGAATCATCCACCGAAATGTGCTGGACCAAACCAGCCGAGTCCACTTGGGAGAAGGAGAACGGCATGGCCGAAGACAATTCGCCCGTAGAACGCAAATGAGCCAGCAACTCCGACACCACTTGCTTTGTATCTTGAAACGAACGCGAAGAATGAGACTTACTCGAACTTCTTGACCGAGATTTTGACTTAGACAAAGACTTTTCTGAAGGACTAGATTTTAGAAAACGGCCTTTGTCATCCCTGGGAGGAGTAGGCTGAGGTTCCTTAGTTGAACTACTTGAAGGTTTGCTAACTAACGCCGAAGAATCTACAACTTTTTTAGAAGGAGTAGATTCCATAACGCGAAGCCAGAAGCCACGCCCACTTTTTGACCAACAGGCCCGAAATCTTCACAAAGATTACAACCAAAAAGGGGGGGGGGGGGGGGGGGGCCGAACGAACTTACCCAAGTAGCAAAGCAACACAAAGAAAACTAAAGGAAAACAAAAGACTCATTAAGCTGAAAGCAGGAGAAAAAATTCCTGAAGAAACAGAAAAACAAGCCTGCCTTCCATGCTAGCTTGAAAGAAAGTGAGTAGTCTGCTTTACCGGAAGTTACGTGGATTGGGAGTTGTGGTAGTAAGACACTCTTGGTTTTATTTCTGTCTTCCAAGCTAATCTTGTACAAATATGCACTTTGTAGTGGAATGGTAAGGATGATAGAATAGATGTTGTAATTAAGCAATGGGGGGGGGGGGGGGGGGGGGGCGCGCGGGAGAGGGCAGGGGGCGCATTCATAAACAAAGTTGTAATTTTAAGTATTTGGGGGGGGGGGGGGGGGCAGAGAGGGCAGGGCGGGGAGGCGGGGAGGGGGGGAGGGGGGGAGGAAGTTGGGGATGGGGGGGCGGGTATTCTACGAGTAGCAATGTCAACACTTTAATAACATTTGGCAAAGGTGCAGATTGACACACACGCACCCCCACCCACCCCATTTCCTCGGTTCTTTGTGGGGGTTTTTTCAATCTTGCCTTTTTTTGCAGATTGAGTACATCAGCCTCATTCGTTCCCAAAGATGTCTTTATTAATAGAAGAAAATAAAGGCGTGACTCAACAAAGCAATGAACCAAAACGTTGAGGGGGTGTTGATCTGCATCTTAACCAAAAAGAAATCTTATTGCAGTTTTCTTACGCACGCACCACACACACACACACACACATACACACAAATAAAGATCATTTTGACATGACTTGACTTGACACACACACACACGACCGCGCGGCTACTCGAGTACTTTGTATCGAGCTTAGATCTATTTATTGAACAAGTCACTTATTCATTCTGTTATTCTCTTTTTCTAGGCTCATCTACTCGTGTTTTCATTCTATCTCATGGTTTAATTGAGCAGCATTTTTTTTTATGCATCATCGATTTAGTAAAAAAATGAAATGCGATATCATACATTCATGTCAAACACATATCTCATGGAACACGTGGTAGAAAAGAAAAAAACAAATAAAACTTCAACCCAGTGGTTCTTTATTGCTAGGGCGAGTCCATTTGACACAGGTTAATTTGTTGCGAAGCGCACCAGCTTGCTTTAATATTTTACTTCAGTTTGCCATGTGCTTACTTTTTCTTTATTTTACTGTCTTTAGTTACTGTTTTAGTGTCCATAGTTTTTCATGGTTTTACAATACATCGAACGAGATAGATGAATTTGGGTTTGATTTTGAGTTGTTGCAATTCAATCATTCCTGCTCGTCAGTTCTATGGGCTTATCAAGTGACGTCTTTATTTTATTACGTCATGTTAGCTGAATGTAGGTCATAGCAGCGAATGGTGATTTATTTCGCGGAACACAAATGAGTCCCCTATTTCAATCACGTTTTTGAATATTTTCCGACGCCTACATCTTTTTACATTTTCTAGTAAGATTAAGAAATACAAAAATACACATGATGCATTGATTCTCAAAACTTATGCTATTTGTTTGAGGTAAATTCGCGGAGGGATGTGGCTATAAGTGTTCATAATAATAATAACAATAATACCCAGAGCCCGCAGAGAAGCATTGCGTTTGAGAGCGGCGCAGATTTCCTCGGCCCCCTCGTGGTTGATCTGGTTGTTGCGTACGTCCAGGGCCTTGAGGGTGCCGTTGGCAGCCAGCCCATCACAGAACATCGCAAACGAGTTCTCCAGCATGCCCAGACCGTTCCACTCCAGGCATATACTGACCAACACAAAAAACATAATGATCATGTATAAAAGGGGCCGTTCCACTCAATACATATACATATTGAACAAAATAAGAAACATAATAAACAGCATGCATACAATAAAAGGGGCCTTGCCACTCCATACATACTACTACTCAACACTTGCTTTGCATCACTTTTTGTTTTGAAAATTGTGGAAAAGTACTGCTTGATTTGCGTATGTAGTTGATTGATACTGACACTGGCTTCAGTAATTAATTTCCCACTAGTGTTGAAAAAGTGAGTAGTGTTCACTTTATGCACATTTTTTGTTCAATTCCACAATGTTTACATGGCCCAGCATGACCGCTATGGAGGAGGCTCTCTTCTGGTCTGGGATGGAATCAGTGTGCAGGAAAAGCCCGATCTCCATGTGCTCCTGAATGGAACCATGACGGCAGCCAGATACTGGAATGATATCCTTGATCCATATGTGGAATCCTACGCTGGAGCTGTTGGCCTGGATGATAATGCCCGTCCACACAGAGCACACGTTGTGGACCAGTACCTGGACGACGAATCTATCAAGCAAATGGAAGGGCCAGCCCGGTCCCCTGCCTTAAATCCCATTAACCATGTTTGGGACATGATTGGAAGAGCTGTTTGTGCATGTGTCAACCAGCCACAAACCCTGGTTCAGCTTGGGCAGGCCTTTCAGGAGGAGTGGGATAGGATTCCCCACAGACTGTTCCAAACCTCATCTGCTCTATGAGCAGGCGTTGTCGGGCAGTCATTGAGGTGTGTGGAGGTCACACATGTTACTGACAGTCAGTTTTCAGTAATTTCTCAAGAATTTACAAAGTTCTTATTTCAATTAAGTTTTTGCCCCATATGCCGAAAACCCTGAAATTTGAGGGTAGGCTTGATTTTGTGTCTTTCAAACCATCTAAATCTTCCAAACTCGATTCTTATTGATTATGTTTTGTTATCAGATGACCGGACAATTAGATGGATACATTTTTATTTGAAGAAAGTCAATGGGATATACGACAGCACTTGTCAAAAAAGTGATGCAAAGCAAGTGTTGAGTAGTATATATGTCGTGCCAAATCTGTGTAATTGCCGATTCCGCGGAATTGGCAGTAATTTTGCCTATTCCGCGTATTCGGCAAATCGTTGCCTATTTCACGTATTGAGCAATGATTTGCTGAATCTGTGTAAAGGGTGTTTTTTCTTGCCTATTTCACAGAATAGGCAGCCGATTAGGCAGAATAGACAGCCGATTACGCAGAATAGGCAGCCGATTATGCGGAATCGGCAATTTTGCCTATTCCGCGAAATAGGCAAGTTTTGAATCATCAATCTCATTTTCGCACCTGTCAATACCGTATTCTTATAATCATATTTTTGTGGTAAGACAAAGTGAATATTCATCCTTACACTTTGTCTTACCACAAAAATATGATTATAAGAATACAGTATTGAATGAATTGATGAATAAAAGTTCCTAGCACCAGCCGCCGTGGTGTAGTGGTTAGCGTCGCGGACTACTGGCTGGGAGGTCTTGGGTTCGAATCCCATCAGAGTCGTGGGTTTTTTCGGTCCTGGACCGACTCCTACCCAGAGTGAGTGGCTATGGGCTCAATGGGAAGACTGAAACCACACAGTCGAACTTCATCCGCTTAATGGATGCGATTCTGAGAGTGCTGCTCTAATTTCAAAACCAACACTGCAGGTGTCTGTAGTTAACCAGGCCCAAGCCTGGTTAACGCCGGGATATCATTATGAAAGGAAGCGTAGAATACAGCCCTGTCATGCAGTCTCAGACCGATATGGAACTCCATAGCATCATCATCATCATCGTTGTCATCCGCCTCATTTCCATCAATCATTAAAAAGAAACAAGTGTCTCAAATTCTGTGGCTTTGCATGCCCTGCTCTCATGGTGACCTCAGTTTCAGTTTCCAATCCAGTCTATGCCTTGGAGCGTTCGGGTCAAAGTCATGGGGATCAGTGTGTTCTGGGGAGCTGTCGGTGGACGGTCGTGGTGGCACCCTCAGGGGAGGACATCACTCACGCTGGCTCCACGACTAAGAGAATAGTGTCGTCAGTAGGGGCCTTAGTAGGTGGCGTCCTGAACTGGCTCCGCTGAACTCCACCGGTGACTCAGCAGCAGTGCAGTGTCTCCTCGGTTGGTTGCCTCCTGACGGCCTAACATAGATCCACTCCCCTTGGACTGCTGGTCTCGGATTCTGCGACCTGAACAAGCCGGGGGTGTAGCTGCAAATTGGGATTCGGAATGAGCGGCGTGGGAGCAACGCCACTGTATGGCCCGGAAGATGGGACAGCAAACAAAAAAAGTAGAGTTCCCAAGTTCATTTTAAACACAGATCAATGTTCAATAAGAAATTGGGGTTGTATGTAAAACACAAGTCGACAGATGTTACCAAAACTTGAAGCTAACAGTTATCACACTGGGTCTAGTTCAGCATGAATTAGTCACAATTTCTATTCATAGCATTTTTTCTGTGAAATTGTAACAAAATCTCTCTCTCTCCCTCTCTCCCCCCCCCCCCTCTCTCTCTCTCTCTCTCCCTCTCTCTCTTTAAATTGAAATGATACATGTTGTGTTGATAAATGATAAATGTGATGTGCTTTTTTGAGACGTTTACATTCTTACTAAAATTGATTGATTCAATTATTGTGTTCATGATCATTTTTGAATATTCTTTTCTTTTCTTTCTTTTTACTTTACATCCATCATCAATGATTCTCTATGTTCTGGCCGCTTTCCATCTCATTTCAAATCTGCAGTTGTCAAACCTCTCTTAAAGAAGCCTAGTCTCAATCCTGAAAATCTAAAGAATTATCAGCCTGTCTCTAATCTTTCATTCTTTTCTAAACTCATGGAAAAGGTGGTTCTTAAACAGCTGTCTGATCATCTTCAGGTAAATGATCTTTTCTATCCAAACCAGTCTGCTTATCGAGCAGGTCACAGTACTGAGACAGCCCTTTTGAAGATAACGAACGATCTACTCACTGCCTTGGATGAAAACAAGGTTTCTCTTCTCTCTCTCCTTGATCTTTCTGCAGCGTTTGATACTATTGACCACTCTATCCTCATTTCTAGACTTCACACCTCCTTTGGTCTATCTGGGGCTGTTCTTTCCTGGTTTTCTTCCTACCTATCTGATCACACAGAGACAGTTGTCAATGGTTCTTCATCTCTTCCAAAAGGTCTTCAGTTCGGTGTGCCCCAAGGTTCAGTCTTAGGCCCTATCCTTTTTGTTCTTTATACCCAACCTCTCTCTGCCATCATCAACCAGCATTCTCTTCTACATCATAGCTTTTCTGATGATAATCAGCTGTACATTTCTGCCCACCTGAGTCAGTTAGATTAAATTATTTCTTCTTCTAAGTTGTGCATTTCTGCTGTTAAAACATGGATGTTCTATAACAAACTGCAACTAAACGCTGAAAAGACAGAGCAGATTCTTGTAGCCTCTAACCACACAATTAAAACTCAGGTTCTCCCAGGTTCTGTCGACATTGATGGCACTAAGATCGAAGTTATCAACATCTGTCCGCAATCTAGGTGTTACTTTGGACCAAACCCTTTCTTTCAAACAGCATGTCTCCAATGTTTGCAAGTCTTGCTATCTAGAACTTTGAAGAATTAGTTCAATCTGCCGTTTCCTCTCTCAAGATGCCCCGAAGACTCTAGTCTGTGCTTTTGTTCTGTCTCGCCTTGACTACTGTAACTCACATATTGCTAGCTGTCCATCAACTCTCATCTCTAAGATCCAAGGGTACAGAATAATGCTGCTCGTCTCATTTCTCGCTCCCCTAGGTATGATCATATCACTCCGGTTCTTCGTTCCCTACATTGGCTCCCAGTTCAATCATGTATTGACTACAAAATTCTCCTCCTTGTCTTCAAGTCACTGAATGATCAAGCTCCCTTATATCTCTCTGATCTTCTTCATCTCTATGTCCCAGCTCGCCAACTACGTTCGTTTTCTGATTCTCGTCTCCTTTCCCTTCCCTCCATCTGTCTCAAATCTGCTGGCCAAAGTTGTTTTTCCTGTCAAGCACCATCTCTTTGGAATTCACTGCCTTCTCCTCTCCGACACTCCAACTCAGTCTCCGCATTCAAAACCTCTCTTAAAACCCATATTTTTCCTGCTGCACCCTAAATATTTGATCAGTTGTCTATCGTTGTGTGCACATGAGGGAAGATTGAATAAGATGTTAGTGCTGTGCTTTGTGGTGTGTGTGTGTGTTGTGTGTGTGTGTGTGTGTGTGTGTGTGTGTATGTGAGTGTGTGTGTGTGAGTGTGTGTGTGTGTTGTGTATGTGTGTGAGCTTCTCATGATCCGACTTCGACTGAGTACTCACAGAGGCCGTGGCCTCTGTCTTAGGTGAAGAAATCACAGAACCTAGAACAGGTTTGTCCGAAACGACCGACGGAGATTTTGAGTGAGAACTTTTAGAGTCCGATTTCGTCGACTTCCGAACAGATTTCTTGGAAGACCTAGAAGACGATGACTTGGGCGAAACAAAACGCCCGACACTATCGCGAGGAAGATGAACAGACTTCGAATCTTTCGAAGAAGGAACCCGCGGGACCTCCGAGGGAGGGTCCCCAAAATTATCGTCCATGACGACAAAGGAAAAACTAAAATGAAAAAACTTTTCACTAATACAATACAAACACTAAGAAGCTAGCAAACTACCTGAGATGCTAAACAAAGCAAACTACAAGAGTAGATGGACTGCAGAGTTAAATTGAAAAAACCGCAGTGCCAAGAAGAAACCCAAAAATGGCTACCTAACCAGAATGAACACCGGCTAGGCCAACAACAAATTTAAATTTATAACTTCAAAAATACACAATGAAGAAGCTTAAGAAAACGAAGACTAGCTGCTAACAGCAGACTAGCACCAAAGATAACTATCAAACCAGAACAAACCCACCAAGAACGCTTGAAAAGAATTTGTAAAGGGAGCAGGTTTAAACATCAACAGCCTTGAAGCATGGTAAATAGAGAATGAGTTGGGGACGGAAGTGGATATACGTGACCGGAAGAGGGAAAGGGGGGATAACCCCACGGTCACTAGAGTGACTTACTCTTTGTTATTTGGTAACTAAGCGTTTACGCTTTAGGTTTTTCCAGCCAATAAGTATGTTATGCTATTGTTTTGAGTGTTGGTACAGTATGATTATATTAGATGACACCTTTCAAAGCTTGATAACATGGTACATGTTCTTGGTCTTCACCTGTGGATAAGTACTTTTTAGTCCGTCACCAAGACGGACTATTGCGATGGGCTGGGACGGTATTCATGTCGAGATAGCATGAGACTTAGCATGATGCTAACTTAGAAGCTCTTCCAATGTCCTATAGGATTTAATAGGACTTTTGGAAGAGCTTCTAAGTTAGCATCATGCTAAATCTCATGCTATCTCGACATGAATACCGTCCCTGGTTTGTATTTTTGTTTGTTTGTTTGTTTGTTTTGGGGTTTTTTTTTGTGTTTTTCTGTCTGTCCCAAGGATATCTCCCGAACCGCTTGACCGAATCGCGTCAAATTTTGTGGCGGAAATAGAATGTTGCTGAGCGGCAGACATGTTTCCGTCTTTCTTCACCCTCCTATATCTCGTGAAATACTGTATAGAATCACTCCAAATTTTGTGTGGGTGTGTAAAAAGAAGAGTAGAAGACATTGCAGTATAAATTATGCCACGTGGGATTTTAATGTCGCCGAGCGGCAGACATGTCTCCGAGTTAAGGGTGTACACCCCCATTAAGGGTGTACCCCCCACTTATTAAGGGTGTTCATCCCGGTAAAGGAGGGGGTCTAATAATACTAAAAGTAAAAGACATCCTAGTTTTGTTTGTTTGTTTGTTAGTCCGTCACCAAGACGGACTATTGCGATGGGCTGGTTTGTATTTTTTTTCTTCTTCTGTCTGTCCCAAGGATATCTCCCGAACCGCTTGACCGAATCGCGTCAAATTTTGTGTGAAGGTGTGCCTCCTTAATAGGAAGAGATCGGCGCAAACCATTTTGCCGTCGTGACCTTGACCTTGACGTCCGACCTTAAAAACCGAAAATCTATTTTTAGCCATATCTCGGGCACCGATCAACATGGGATGTTGAAACTTGGTATGAAGGTGGTTTGGCTTATGCCCGTTCTGATGATGGCATACCGATCAAGGTCAAGGTCAAGGTCAAAAAGATCGCTGGAGCCTGAAAATCGGAGGGTCATTTTTTTCTCCTTCTGTCTGTCCCAAGGATATCTTTCGAACAGGTTGACAGAATCACGTCAAATTTTGTGTGCTGGTGTGTCACCATGAGAGGAAGGCATCCGCGCAAACCATTTTGCCGTCGTCACCTTGACCTTGGCGTACGACCTTGAAAACCGAAAATCTTTCAGGGGCCATAACTCCCACACCGTTAGTGTTAGAGTCTTCAAATTTGGCATGAAGGTACTTTGGCTTATGCCCGTTCTGATGGTGGCATACCGATCAAGGTCAAGGTCCGGGCGATCAGTAGGCCTTGAATGTGGTAGGGGTCTACACATTGGGTTTTAAGCCATATTTTCCACATTGGTACTTGACAGAAGCGCTTCAGATTGTGTGTGGTACTGTATACCCTAGAGAAGAAAACATCCGAGCATAAATTATCACCATGCTGACCTTGACCTTGTTTAAATTCAAACTCTTACACAGAGAGCAGTTTTGGGATTTCAATTCCTCCATGTTCTAGCGATAAAAGTCTGCACTTCCATTCTAAGTTCTAACATACACCAAAAAGTGTTCAGTCAAACATCAAAGACAAAAAGAAAAAGACTCACCTGAGGAGACACCTGTTGTGTCGTAACATTTTACCCAAAGCCTCCACACCTGCTCCCCTGATGTTGTTGCCCTAAAAACATTGGGGGGAAAATATACTATAATTAGTATAAAGTTTATACAAACATAATTGCTCCATTGCACAAACATCAAACAAAACTTATTAGTCAGATTCCATGTACGATCACCAGTAACTAGCTTGTCCTTGTTTGTTCATTCATCAAACATGAAAACAGAATCATACACATGATCACTTTAGTTCCACAACAGTTAGAGCTTGTGATGTACCCAAGTATTCCAATCCAAATATCCATATGATGGCTATTGAAAGATATTATAGCTCAACACAAACGCCAAAACTTCAAAATAAGACTTAATCAATATACAGACAAACCTCTATTTTAAGACTTCCAAAATGTCCGGAAAAATCGGTCGTAAATTGGAGGGGTCGTATGACAGGAGGTTTTCACTGGCAGCCGTAGAAAGAAAAAGTTCAGCACAGTTCATACTCTCTTCTTCATGCACACATACAATGACATATTAAAACTGGATTTGGGTCTTTCCAACTCCATAGGATTGTGCAATCGATGTATTACAGTTTCACTTCGCCGACTTCTGTTAATCACCTCCACTCTCGTCCAAAGTCAGTGGTTTTCTTTTTCAAAGTCAGTGGTTTTCGTGCTTTTCCTACACTTTCCGCCATCTTTTCTACAACAAGGGAAGCGACTCCGCTTTCAGGCCCTTGACCATGGTTGTTTCCCTTTGCTCGAAGTCTATGCAGACGACAACAACTGTCGTAAAAACCAACAAAATGGCGATCGTAAGTCGCGTTTTAGAGGAAGTCGTTTAAGAGAGGTCATTTACATAGTAAAATGCATCCGTGCCAACAAATCCGGTCTCAAATGAGAGGTGGTCGCTTAACAGAGGGTCGTAAAATAGGGGTTTGTCTGTATAAGACAAAAATCAAGCAAAAATAAAGTTTTAAAAAATACTTCATTTTTATTTCAATAAAGCAAGTATAACAACATTACTGGTAAATATCAGAAACAACAGATGAATCCAACCATGGAACAACCATACACCATCGAAGCAGTGCAGTGTATACTCTGGTGAGTTGCCACAATATGATTGACTCAATACATTAGTTACAGGCAGAACTAAACAAGCTGGCAAGGAGAATGTGATGGCTGGGATGTATCATGTAATGGCACATGTTAGGAGAGAGGGGAAAAAAAAGGAAGTGGATGGGGAAGAACAAGGAACACTAACACAGAGAAAAGCATCAGTATTATGATTACCTTCAAATCCAACTTTTTGCAGTATCCATTGTAGGCCAATCCTTGAGACAAACTTTTCAGAGCTGGGGAACAAAATGCACCAAAAAAACACTTTTAATAAAACAGTCTTTTATAAATACGCATAGTAAATTCTATTAATAGAATTTTAACATATTGCTAAATTTCACCGGTAGTATTACTCATGTAATTTAAAGCATTAATTTTGACAATACATTAAAATATCAAAACTCCTTGATGTCACTTTTATAACAATCGGAAAACAATTTTGAACTCTTTTGGTAGGATTAATTTCTAATTTTGACGAATGAAAAAAAGGTAACATCCAACATTAAATTCCGGCTTTACCTTCAAGTTGCTTTTTCAAAACTGTCATCCATGGCAGATATTTCATTATAAATTACACTGTACACCTGTGTTAATTTGGACACACATAATGCCATGTGATGCAATGGGTTTCAGACCACAGAGCACATTTTCACCTGATGCACAGTTTTTCCACAAAGCGTTTTAAAATTATGAAGAGACTCCTAAAATATCCAGGCAACTCTAAACATCTAGAGACGGATCTAGCAGGCTGATTCTGACTGACCCCCTGATTTTGAAAATAAAATCAGCACTGCTGTACTCACATGAGTGAAAGTAAAACACTCTCTCAATCCTGAAATGACACGCTTCAATGTTCTCTGAATATTCCCAATCCTGAAGTGGTGACCGTGTTAAAAATAATTTCCAATGTGTGTCTGTCTATACAGAATGGGTGGGGATGGTGTCAGAATTGCGTCATCTTGTTTTAATCCGCTATCAATTTTGGCATAAATAGTTGATTTTGTGGTTCCGGAAGGCAAGATGGCCAATCCTGAACTCTTTCTGTCAGCTTTTTCAATCCTGATTTCAGGAGCCTGCCTGAACTACTTTGACCCATGTACTCATTAAAGAGACTTACGAAAAAGCAGTCGTCAGTTTTCTCACCATCTTCGGACAGCATGCAGTCGGCAAAGCGGAGCTCGGTGAAGTTGCGGTCAGTGGCCAGCACTTTGCCCAGCACTGCGCAAGTCTTGGGGGTCAGGCTCTCAGTAGACAGGTCCAGAGTGCTGCGGCCTTTGCCGCCTGTGTGCTCAATGCTGGGGATGAAGCCAAGGGTATTCAGCACTGGCACTAACATGTTATAGTTCTTCTTTCTTCTACTAGCATGTCATAGTTCTTTCTTCTACTAGCATCCTCGAGAAGACCCAGTCTTCAAGAACTTTGTCCTGAAGAGCCTACGCTAATAGGATGTAAATCTCACCATCACCATCTACTAGCATTGTATTGTTTCGTAGGTGAAAAGGAAAAAGTCTGCACCTGTGTTTTACTCAACTCTGCACCTGCGTTTAACTCCACAACTCTGCACACTGTGATTTACTCAATAACTCTGCACCTGCGTTTAACTCAATAACTCTGCGCCTGCGTTTAACTCCACAACTCTGCACACTGTGATTTACTCTATAATTCTGCACCTGTGTTTAACTCAATAACTCTGCACCTGCGTTTAACTCCACAACTCTGCACACTGTGATTTACTCTATAATTCTGCACCTGTGTTTAACTCAATAACTCTGCACCTGCGCTTAACTCCACAACTCTGCACACTGTGATTTACTCTATAACTGCAGCTGTTTTTAACTCAATAACTCTGCACCTGCGTTTAACTCCACAACTCTGCACACTGTGATTTACTCTATAACTGCACCTGTTTTTAACTCGACTTACAGCCCTGAAAACACAGGCATTGACTTTTTCCTTTATAACTTATATATGCAATTATTTCAACCATGTGCTTAACTGAAGTAATTACGCGTTATATAAACAGAACTAAGAAAACAGAAGCTTAAAAGTACAACGAACCATGCTGAACAAATTATTAACAAGAAAGAACCAAGGATTTACATTATCGAAATCGTGAATTAAGTTAAGGCTTTATAAGTCAAGAAAGACATTTTATTAAAAAAAATGACAAAGACAAAAATTTGGACCCTGCATACCAGTATAAATAAATTCCTCAACATAAAAACAAAGAGTGTATATCAGTCACGTTGGATAGCCTAAGAAAAAAAACCCATTTTAAGTGACCCTTCAAAATTAAAAGAATTCTTAAAATTGAAGCATGACAGGAAGAAAAGGCAAATGAATGAGTGTGTAAGTGTGTAAGAGAGAAAAATTAATGAGAAAGAAAATGGAGAATTGGACAATGGAAGAAGGGATATGAAAGGTGGGCATAACTATGAGTTGACAGAGAGAGAGAGAGAGAGAGAGAGAGGGGGGGGGGCAGAAGAACTACAGGTCCCAGCCCACTTGTTTGTGTCATTTCCGGTTGTGCCTGCTTCTCTAGTGGTCAAGTCGTAACTTTCAGACAAGATTGTGAAAAGTGTGGGGCCAGTTGATATCAGTTGGAACTTCAATAATGACATCATATCAGTCTACTTTCATGACGTCATTTCTTAAACCCTGTCATTCAGTAGATTTTCTTCCAGGGCAGTGGAAAGAGCGTGAGTCACAGAGACAGTCATTTTTTCAGTAGACTCAAAAGAATGATTGTATATCTACATAGAAATGCAGAAAGTATTTAATATAGCCAAATAATGGGAAATAGGCCATACAACAGTGTTCAATTTGATTTTTTGTTCTTCAACAAATGATGGAGGTGAATGCATGCAAGGAAACTTCTACCACAGAAATCGAAAGTTCAATTTTCAAAATTGTACAAGAAAATTCTAGAGGGCATGTGACATATATAACCTACACTTTTAGTAATTGCAAGGAAAGACAAATTTTTTAGTCAAGTGTCAAATAGCAATGGTTCCAAAAGTGATGAGTTTGAAAGAACATGGTTATGAAGGAGATCAATGGAAATAAACAGCTAGTATATGCCAAGGAGGAGAAGTGGTAAAGTGTGGAAGGAGGATGGGACCAAGTAACCAGAGAAAAGTTGACAAAATTATTCATCATGTGTGTGTCTGGAGAAGAGCCGATAAAGAAGTCGGTATTACCTTTACCAAGAAGTCTTACTAGCACACATTAAGCTATATTTAAACCAAGTGGTAACTTTGAGGCTCTGGTAAGCTGTTTTCTAGCCCATTAATAGATCCAATTGTGTTTGTAATGAACAGTGAGCTGTATATCTGCATGCTGGATGAAAACCTGAATCTTTCTGTATATTATCCCTACAGACTTGGTCAAGATTCAATAATAAAATATGACACTAGCCCACTTTATGAATCATTTGCAGTCACGAGATTAAAGGGAAAGAAAACAATCATAACATCCCTGTGACTCACATAGAGTCCAGATCTAAATCTGATCAAAAACGGCTGAATTCTTGTGAGAAAAAAACCCAGTGAGAGGGCTGTGTTTGAATGGTCAAAATTCAGGACTGATTTTTACAGGGTGTACACACTGACGTCATTATCGATTATGACATCATCATAGCCACCTAAAACAAAATTATAAGAAGATCCGTGGAGCATAGACAGTAAAATAGCACCATCCTAAATGCTAAGGTCATCAAGCAATTAACTGATTTTCTGTGATTTTTTAAAGTACTCATGATTTTGTGCAGTCCAACCTAAAATGACACAAACAAGTAGACCAAGACTGTAGGAAAGAAAAAAAGAGAAAGAGGGAGGGAGGAGGAGGAGGAGGAGAAGAGAGAGACAGAGACAAAGAGAGGAGGCAAGATAAGTGGCTACTAAAGTACTATAAAAGAAATTCCAGAATTAGACACAGGAACAAAGAGAAAAAAAAGATTTAGGCTGCAACAAACGAAAAGCCAATTGAACAGTTGAAGTGTATTTAAACTTGTCCACTTTAGTTATTAGTATTTTAGTTAGTAATGTTATCCACCTTTTCAGCTTCTCTACCACGCAGTCCTGTGGCTCAATGTGGTGGTCTTTGCACAGACGCATGTAAGCCAACCGGCATTCCTCCATGCTACAACATAAATCAGACCACACACACACACACATATATATACATGTATACATGTGCACACACACACACACACGCACATGCACACACACACACACATGCACACACACAGAGGGCAGGATGAAAAAAAGCTTTGTCAGCTTATTCTTTAACCCTCAATAAAGATCATTTTGACTTAACTTGACTTGACAGTCTCACACACACACACACACACACACACACACACACACACACACACACACAACACATACACAGAGCCACACACACACACACACAGTGAGTTTTTTTGGTGAGGACACGACGTGCTACTTGTTGCTGTGTGTTTATTATACGTTTTGTGTAGTTTGACCAAAGGGACTATGCTGAAATTTGCATGAGTGTTGAGTGCTGTGTCCGTGCTTACGAAGGTATATTCTGATTGCAAATTGGACAATTGGAAGGTTAGTTATTAACAGATGAAAAATTGATACATACAATAAAGAAAATGGAAATGGAAAAAGAAATCACGTGGTGTTCTCGGTCGTGATAGAAAGTGGGTCAACCAGTTTTCGTTGCACGTGAAATCACTTCGACCCCCAGCAGTGCGCTTCGTTTTGTTTACATTTTGCTCTGTAAAGTGCGTGCTGAATTACAGGCACTTTTCTGTTCTTTTTATTGAACACTCTTTAGTAAAGCAAAACCCCAACAACAACTATCTTTAGTGAATGCCTACATTATATGATGTTTTTTTAGAATGTAGGATAACCGCAGTCTCAAGGTCCGGTGTCAGTGTATGAATGCTAAATATGGAAGGAAAGAATAAATGAAATGTAACGTTATGGAATTTCTATAGAAGACAGCAAAAATGGGTGAAACACCAGATGCAGAAAGCAAACTCCAACAACTTTGGATTCCATACAGAAACGGTTCTCATGCCCTATCAATGAATTAGCGGTATGGAGAAATTGCATATTTTATCGATATTCTGCCATATCAGAGGAAGATGCAAAGATTTATATAACAGACTTTGGCTCAAACAACAAGGTACTTTCCCTGCCCCTATGGATAGATTATCCTATCCCAGCAACTCTCACTAGGTCGGTGATTCAAGTTTATGTTGATGACTCTAAGAGAATTACGGTGACCCTGTACTTCAACAAACAGAGCTCGGGCACCTTACTCTGTCAGGGACATGACTGCCAGCGGTGGGACAACGAGGAGTGTGAAGTTGTCAAGGACCTAGTGTCAGACTTCTGCCAGTTTGACGATGTGCAACGCTTGCAGTCTGCACTCCTTGCCCACCCCGTGACCTTCCTGCAGGACATGATGGAGAGCGTCAAGCTCTCTTCTCCTTTGCCTCCAACAACTGTACTCAACGGTCCACTCGCCCCTAGTTCCAGAACGCAGAATATTACCCAGCCCGCTGAAATCCCAGATCCTCAGGAAGACACCGAGGTTGAGGTGGATTTATCTGTAAAATCAGCGGAAGAGACTGAAGCCAAAACCACTACGAACGTTCAAAACAGCACGGATACTGACCAAGCCAGCCCGACTGCTCCCCAAGGTGAATCCTGTTCATCCAGAGCTTCCTCTGCTTGTTGGACACACCATTCGCAGAGGAGATCAAACAAGCGTCACAGAAGGCGAACACTGGTCCCAGTACGGTTATTCAATAATGCCACAAAACAAAAGCTGGAGCTACTTGAGGAAAACCAGGATATCTTTGCGTCCGAGCTCAGTGACTTTCAAAATGTACTGACCTCTCACTTAGAAAACATGAAAGTATCCATCAAAAAGGAAATAAAGCACCATATATCTGAAAACACCTGCAATCTACATGACGCAATAGGAAGTCTCGGTGAGCGCTTTTCTATTTTGGAAGGTCACATGAAAACCATCAGCAAAGAGAACCAGTCTCTTAAAACGCAAATAGCAACAGTCCATTCGAAACTAAAGGTCATAACGGAAAAGCCTCCCACCCAAAGCCGCTCAACCCAGTATGAAGAGCAGCTGACCAATTCACCTGTAAGTGAAAGAGAAATGACAGGTGTGGCTGCCCAGTCTTCACCTGCCCAACCTCTGACTGACCAGTCTTCACTTCCCAAGCCTGTGACCGACCAGTCTTCGTCTTCCAAGCCTCTGACTGACCAGTCTTCACTTCCCAAGCCTCTGACCGGCCATTCTTCGTCTCCCAAGCTTGACCAAAACAAGGCCGTCACGCTAAATAGTCCTGCTGCTTGTTTTGAATGTCTACATCAAGATCCAACTTCTAGGAATCCTGTGATGAACATCTCTCTGGTTTCGTCTGTGTCTACACAGAATCGTTTTACAACATTAGAAGAAGTCAATGCAATTAGTGAAAAGCAGGAAGGTGGCGCGGAGGAGCAACTTGTTGTGGACAATGAAGGACACAATGACTTCAAACAAGAGAGAATTTCGTCGGAAAGATCTCCAGACCAGGTCCTGAAAGAAATCAAAGTACCGGAGACATTCCAATCGCTCCTCATTGGAGACTCTGTAATCAGGTATATAGATACAAGAAGGCTGGGCACCGAAGAGGATCGTTTGTATAAGATCTGTATCCCTGGTATGAGAGTGCAAACTATAACTCAATGGCTCCTTTCCCAGTCTGACACCCTCAACCACATCTGCAATCTGATCATTCATGTAGGAGTGAACGATTGTCCGGCTGGACCGATCTCCTCTGCACAATGGACTGAGATGATCGGTCTGTGCCGGAAGTATTTCCCCTCAGCCCGCATAACACTCAGCTCCATCATACCTGCATTCGGAAGACATCAGCTCAACAATGCGATCGCCCCGTCAAACAGAGCGCTGAAGACAGCCTGCAGTGCCACGGAAATAGTCTTGATCGATAATCACAGCACTTTTACCTCTGAAGAGGGTGCCCCCAAAAAGGCCCTTTATAAGGATTTCATTCACCCCAGCAACAAAGGAACAGCCAGACTTGCTGTTAACTTTATCAAGCATTTACCGCGTTTCTCCCGCTACAACAAAGGCCAACATGATGAAAGAAGACAGCCAAGGAGTGAGGAGCACATTAATCGTGTCTTAGAAGCAGCCCAGACTCTTCTGTACAATGACAGGGGCAACAGACGTCATGACCAGGATCCAGGTCAGTTTCCTGGACGTGGTGGCCATGTCTCAGGCGTTCCGCCCGTATCTTCCTTGGCCGACTACCCCATGCTGCAGTCCAGGAGACGTGACGACCCAGTCAACACCAGGATATATCCTGACCTGCCTGATGAAGCTGTCTCTACACACCCTGCTGCAGAATAACGTCACGGACCATGCCTTTCAGCCTGCTGTCAATCCTCTGCCCCAGGACAGCAGAGACAGACCCGCCCATCAAGTCAGCGGTGCCCCATTTTCCCTACCCCCCAACCCACCCCGTTATCCATTCCTAGAATCAATTCGCTACCCCCCTTCCTCACACCCCGTTCCACCCTATTTCCCATCGCAAGGACCAAACTGCCCCCCTATGGCACAAGCACTCCCTTCTACCCAATACAATTCTTCTTCCCTGTTCCCCCCTCACCACTGCCCCCCTTCCCATCACCCCACTCCATACTACCCCCCTACCCACAACCTCCCTCCCCAGTACCCCCCTCTACTCACGGGGGACCAAGGCACCTTGGTGCCAGCTAATCTACGCCTCGTCCAGAATCCGATTCCGGGTGTAGGTGTGCCTGCACCCAACACCTGGCGGCCTGATCCCGTGCCGCCCCCGCCTGGACAGTACGCGCTTCAGCTGCTGAACATGGCGTCCCAGCTTCTCCACCAACAACGACCACACTAATATATTGTGTGCAAAGGGTTAATAAGAGTATTGTCAAGCTTTTATTTAAAACAACAACTATTTCATACCTTGGCACATTTCGTTTGCACGGTGTGTGTGTGTGTGTGTGTGTGTGTGTGTGTGTGTGTGTGTGTGTGTGTGTGTGCGTGTGTGTGTGTGTGTGTGTGTGTGTGTGTGTGTGTGTGTGTGTGTGTGTGTGTGTGTGTATGCGTGTGCGTGCGTGCGTGTGTGTGTGTGTGTGTGTGTGTGTATGTGTGTGTGTGTGTGTTTAACACCGGAGCATAAAAGTCTTCACGTGCCAATGACAGCGTTCAATGAAACATTCTCCGTCTCTGTAGACTGTTGTTTTCACAATGTGCTGGATTCATCAAGGAAACAAAAACAAGCCAACGTGTCAACACCCGTGTATTTCAAATTTGTGAGTCATTGTGCTGGATAAAGTGTGTGTGCGCGCGCGCGCGCTTTGTGTGTGTGCGTGCGCGCGCGCGCTTTGTGTGTGTGTGTGTGTGTGTGTGTGTGTGTGTGTGTGTGTTAAGTATGCCAGCACATTTTGAAACAAAAATTATGTCCCTTTATTTTTTTTATTTTTTTTTTTATTCTTTCTTTCTTTATTTTTTTTTCTTTTTTTTTTTTTTTTTTTATTATTATTTTTTGTAAAAAGATTTTTATGAACTTTTGTGCCATAAGCTTATTAACTTATTCAAAAATGCATCCAGAGACTCGTCTACGCCTGGTGCGCATCTCCTTTAAGAAAGGATAACATTATCAACGAAGCTAGTATCTGTAGTAAGCTTCTACAATGCTATAGTGCGACATGTGTTTGTGTGTGTGTGTGTGTGGGGGGGGGGGGGGGGTGAAAGCGGAGAGAGAAAGGAAGAGTGGGTGTGGGAGAATGAGGAGAAATGAGAGAGACTGAACTAACTAACCCGCTAAAATAGATGTAAAGAAAAAAATTACACCATGTTTATACTAAAGTTGTTACTAAGATTCTTTCATGCATTGAATGCAGCTGTGTTTTCCAGTTTGTTTTTAGCTACATCATTGTTATATCAATTATACTGCCTGATTAGTAGGTAGGTCTACTGAATTGCAGCCATGTGTGTGCATGTGCGTGTGTATATGAGTGCGCGCGAGTGCACGCACTTGTGTGTGTGTATATGTGTGTGGGTGAGTGTGTGTGTGTGTGTGTGTGTGTGTGTGTGTGTGTGTGTGTGTGCACGCACGCGTGTGCATACATTTTTGTCTGTACACGCATGAGGGTGCGCGCGTGCGAGTGTATTATTCTGTTAGTAATTGTTGGTTACATGTATGAAAGAGATGTGTATAATATTGCGACATCGGACCTTGAACATTTGACATGTGTTTTGGATTCTGCTTTTCTTGGCTGACTTTTTGAATAACGGACTGAGATTCTTGGTGACCGAACTCAGTGTGTTACTATTGTCGCGATAATCGGTGCTTTTTTTCTTTATAGTAAATAATCAGATTTCCTCAATACTTAGTGTTTTCATAATATCTTTTTATTTTATTTTTATTACTTTTTTGTTTTTGTTTTGTTTTGTTTTTTGTTGAGTGAGTGAGTTTATGTTATGAGAGTGAAACTGAATGAGATTTTGGCTGAACTGTGCTTGATTATATGAATTGATTGGAAAGGCGTCCCTGTACGATCTTATTTGTTTGAGTGGAATTTCGTTTGTTATTACCGGGATTATATTATTATTATCCTAGTGTTTTTGAGGATTTGTTCGCTTTATTTTTGTTGTTACATTATTTTTGCTTTTGATTAATATTGGTATTGTCTTTTCTATTGCATAACTTGTGCATATTTTCCCAGTCTGAACATTTTGTATTGTCGTTGCTATTCATAGTTTTAATGTCTGCAACGTTAAACACATGGCCAGTTAAACATGGCCTTCGTATCGGCTATTTGAATATTAACAATGCCAGGAATAAGACAGATGACATTGGAACGATCCTACATAATAATAGCAACAGTTTTCATCTTTTCTGTTTTTCCGAATCCCGTTTAACATCACAAATTACAGATGCAGACATGAATATGCCAGGATATGACATTTTGCGATTAGATCCTAATAAACCCAAAACCACAGGCCTCCTTTTGTATGTTGCATCTTCGTTAAATTTCAGGAAACTTGATAACCTCACTAATTGCTCTGTTGAATCATTATGGATAAATATTACGATAAAGAATAATAGACCACTTATAATTGGATTTGTATATAGAAACCCAGCAGAAACAACAGACTGGTACGATAACTTTAATTCTTTAATGGATGAAATAACAATGCTAGATCTTGAAACTATATAGAAACCCAGCAGAAACAACAGACTGGTACGATAACTTTAATTCTTTAATGGATGAAATAACAATGCTAGATCTTGAAACTTAGGGGATTTTAACATTGATCTACTGAAACCCAAACCTAAATGGCGTCAAATTTATAGCTTGCACGGCTTTGAGCAATTAATAAACCAGCCAACCCGTATAACCGAAACCACTAAATCTTTAATAGACCATATTTATACAAATACAAAGCAACCGATCACAGAAGTATGTGCTCCACCTTCTGGCTGTAGTGATCACAATGTCATCTGTCTTACCTGGTACAAAACCCACATAAAAATTCTTAAGGTAGGACACAAGATTATATATTACAGAAGCTTCAAAAACTTCCACAAACAAGATTTCCTCTCAGATCTTGCCAATGCACAATTGGATGCCATATATCAAATTAGAGATCCTGATACAGCAGTCGAATTTTGGTTGAACAGATTTATATCGGTTTATGACAAGCATGCTCCATTCGTTAAGAAACGAGTCAGACAAGAACCGAAACCACCTTGGATTAGTAAAGAAATTGATGCTGAAATAAATACACGGAACAACTTAAGTAACCATGGCACAAAGAAAGAATTTAATAGACAAAGAAATAAGGTCACTAATATGAAACGCAAAGCAAAACGCAACTATTTCAGAAACATGTTAATATCTAAAAAAGATTCAAGTCAAATAGCCATCAATATATTAATCAACAAGAAAGTTTCCAAAAGTCAACAAATCATTAAAGACATATCTGCAGACCAATTAAACGAGCACTTTGCGAACATAACAGAAAAAGTAATATTACAAGACAGGTCCAATGAAAATAATCTTTGCAATTTAAAACAATACCTTAGTTCTAAAAGCATTCGTTATCCATTCATTCTTCAGCCAATGACTGTCTTCGATGTAAATAAAAGTCTCTCATCAATGAAACCATCAGGGACACGTGATTTAGATGGTATTAATGTGAAGATACTAAAAATTGCGTGCCCAGTTATTTCTGAAACACTTACCTATTTGTACAATTTATTCATTGATAAACAATATTTTCCCCTTCAATTTAAACAGGCAAAAGTCATCCCTCTGTATAAATCTGGTGAAACATCAAATCCCTCAAATTATAGACCCATATCCATTTTGTCAGCCTTATCGAAAACCTATCGAAAAACACCTTCAAATGTCATTATATTCCTATTTAAATAAAAATGACTTACTTCACGAAGACCAGTCTGGTTTTCGTAAAAAGTATTCTTGCCATACTGCCCTAATACAGCTTACCGACAGCCTTCTAAATAGCATGAACGAAAATAAATTTACAGGCATTCTATTTGTCGACTTCGAAAAAGCCTTTGATGTTATTAACCATTCTCTATTATTGCGTAAACTAGATCTTTATAAACTAACTCCGGATTTTCTAAGTCTCATATCATCATTTCTAAGCGATCGAAGACAGTCAGTGATCATTAACAACAAAATGTCTAAATTTTTACCAGTTAAATATGGTGTACCTCAGGGTTCAGTACTTGGTCCTCTTTTGTTTTCCATTTATGTCAACGATCTGCCTTGTTCCGTGCAAAGTAAGTGTGAAATGTTTGCAGATGACACGTCCTTTCATGAAAGTAATTCAAATGTTGATGCCTTAGCAAATAAACTTCAAGACAGTCTTCAAAACCTAGTACATTGGACCCAGTTAAATCACATGTCTTTAAATACAAACAAAACAAAATGTATGTACGTTACAACAAGACAAAAACGGCAAAAAATGAAATCCAAATTTCCACCTCTACTTATATGTAAAACCCAAATCGAAGAAGTAGATTCACATAAAATGTTAGGTGTTATCATTGATAAAGATCTGTCTTGGACTGATCACACCGAATCCCTGGGAAAACGTCTTTCTAGAAAAGTATTTCAATTAACAAAAATTAAAAACTTTCTGGATACCCATTCTCGTAAACTATTTTTCTGTGCCCACATACTCCCTATAATAGACTATGCATCCACGCTATGGGATAATTGTAGTCAAACTAACTTAAAGGTAATACATCGTCGTTTGTATAAAAAGGCAGTAAAAATAATTTTGTTAAAATCTAGTTCTTTGACAAACAATGATTACAAAAACCTTAATATTCTAACACTACAAAATAGATTATTCTTTAATAAAGCAATATGCATGCATAACGTTGTCAATGGAAACGCACCTAAAAAGGTAACAAATGCATTTACATTCAACATCCATAGACATAATCACTTATTATCATTTCCTCGACCACATAACAATATTTACAAATCAAGTTTTCTTTACTCCGGTGGTACTTTGTGGAACCAATTACCAAAAATGTTGAAAAGTTTAAAGAACAGGAACCATTTCAAGAAAAAAATGAAAATGTACTTAATGAATAAATAATTGCCCCTTTGTGGAAATGACAAACTTTCCTGTATATTGCATATGTATTGTATTCAACGTAGCTATTATTGTGCTAAGCGATGTCTTGTGTATTACACACATTAAGTTTCAGGGTCATGTCTTTTTTTTCATCTGAGGGTAAATATTATTACTAACATGTTTATTGATCATACCACCATGTCTTTCTTCCTGGCTAAAAATCATCCCTTTGTCATTGTTAATAACTATGTGATTGTTCCCCCTTCCCCCTTTTTCCATGTTTTTGTTGGTGTGTGTGTGTGTGTGTGTGCGTGCGTGTGCGTGTGTGCGTGCGTGCGTGTGTGTGTGTGTGTGTGTGTGCGTCCGTGCGTGCATGTACATGTTTGTGTGTGTAGTTTGTGCATTTTCATGTTCTGCTTGTTTATTATTTGATTTATGTTTTGTTATGGATGGCTTGATGTAAAAAAGCATAATGTAATGCTTATTCGATGTCCATCTGAAAATAAAATTTTGACTTGACTTGACTTGACACACACACACACACACACATACATACACACACACACACACACACACACAACACACACACAGAGCCACACACACCGACACACACACACACACACACACACACACACACACACACACACACACACACACACACATATATGGATCAGCTCAGTCAGTGTTATAGAGAAGTTAATCAATCAAAGACAGAAAAAACGGGTTTGACACAAGCCAGAAGATAAACAAACAAAACATTAAGCATACCTCCTATTACTTTATGCACATACAAAAATCAACAACAACATAACAGGACAGTATAACTTCTGTTTTACCTGTAAACTTGTTCTCTGTCAGATCTCACAGGCAGGGTTTCTACAACTATATAATTGAGATGTTCCCCCTGAATGTTTGATGCTAGTACTATGACAGCACTATCTATGAACCAAGAAGCCTGGCCACCAATACATGCATGGATCTCACAAGGGAAAACAAGATGGCAAGTACATGAACATAATCCCAGTAGCCCACAGATAAAGAAACACAAACGTGTACAGGTTGGTTTTTTAAGCATGTAAAGTGTAGCACTTATTACAGCTATTTTTGGTGTTTTTGTCTCCTGACTTCCATTGCACATGCAGATGTCATGAAGCCAAAATAAATAAAAAATCTGAGCATACTCTTCAGTACACCAAAAACTCCCCTGACCAATTTCGACACAATCTGGACAGTTATTTATGCATGGAACAGAAAGCAATATATCGTCGGTGAAATTCAAAAACCTCGTATCTCTATTTTTATTTTTTTTTAGTTAGATAGTCAGCTTTCTAATTTTTCCCGCCACCTTCCGCCAAAAGCTTGTATCTCTAACGACTTTCTATCTGGGGTAAATGAGGTTGTGAAAATAGAAGAAAAACTCATAAGTCCCCAATTCAGATCTAGTTAAGGACAAAAACGTAGAATCTTCGTTCTTTTCAAGTCTAAAAAAAAAATTTTTAAATTAATCTTAACAAAATGCAGGACTAAACTCGCAATATCTTGAACAACATATGCATCATACTCCTAGTTAATCAATTGTGGTCAACACGGTTAATTTTTTTAAGTTTTTCATTTTTCTCAAAACTACAAAAATTGAGACACGAGGTTTTTGAATTTCACCGACAATATGTTTCTTTATATGAATGGAAACATGTGCATACAGACAGACAGAGAAAAACAAAGACCCTTGCAACTCCAAAGCACTCCTGTTCTTACAGAACTAGAAATACATGTACAAAAAAGTAGAATAAGGCGGTATGCAGTCTCTTGCCTTGGTTTCTATAAGCATAGCAGAGCCAAGACATGATCCATATTACAACAAACAAACAACTACATAACAAGTGTAAAGTGACGTTATTTTATTCACAAGAGACAAAACAAAACTACTGGATATTTCGGCGAACACGCCTTTATCAACACAGACAAACAATTAAACAGCAAACAGTAAATATAGCAAAAGGAGCAAAAAACCATCAAGATCAAAATAAAAAGCAATGCTTCCCCTCTACAGTCCAACGCGTAAAATCCAAATGATACATGCGTCCCCTCCCCCCCTCTTCTTCCCCTTATTTTCTTAGATTGCTTTTTCAAGACAACCTTTTCTCAATCTTCACCCACTCATGTCTTTATCAATGGACAAACAGATGGTCCCAAACAGACAAGTCTGTCCAAGCAACACAAATAATTTAAAATTAATGAAAGGAAAACAGTTTATACATCAAGTTAAATTATTACAAAATCATTTTCTGTTAGCATGAAAACAATGTAAACGTAATTTACTGGGACTTTATCACTCATCACTAGGCCTACTTGTGAGAGAATGTCGGACCTCGACGCCGACACCTCCGTTTACAGCGATTTCTAGGAGTACCGCAGCGGAAACCTACATGCACCAAATTTGGCATGCGTGTAGCAAAATGAATGAATTTGCACCCAGAGCACTTTTCATTAAATCCAGACTGACCATTCGGAGTTGGTCAGCTTAGAAATCCGACCCCAAAATTGACACGCTCAACTCTCGCAAACGAACTCTCACTTGTAAACAAAAATCAGCATAGGATGACGGGACAGACCTCTACTGTGGAGTGAACATGCTTCTGACGGCCAGCAACAAAGCAAGCGAGTGAGGCGAAGTGAGTGACCGCTTTGCACTTCGGCAAAATCGGGGTGAAACTTTTAGACGGGAAAGATCGCTGCGGTTTGACCCAAATTCGGTCCATCCTTATACACACACACGTGCGTGCGCGCACGTTAGATGAACATGTATACACGCTGTCGTCATGTCTAATTTGTGCTGGAATGAATGTCTCTGCACTGTGGTATAGAGCCAAAACTGTCCTAGGGTCTAAAAATAGACGAGTAGGCGGAGCGATCTCGCAGATTTGCAACCGTCAATGGATTCTGAAAAAGATGACGTCAATCGCCTATTACGTCCCTTGACGTGACTCAACATCCTGTCCACTCCATTCGTGCACATGCTTTGTGAGTGCGTCGATTCATCTTGAAAATTGAAAGCTTTTGTGTTGAATTTCCACCAATTATTGTGAAAGTCTCGTGGTTACTTCGTACACACTGAATGTAGTCAATTTAACATATTTTCCCGACATTCCAGCCAACGGCGAGTTCACGATAGGCAATATACCTAGTAGATCTAGTAGCCTAAGTCTAGATATAGACCTAGACTATTTTGTTAACAGTCAGCGTGTCGAGGGAAGCAATGCATCTACAAAGCAGTTGCGAAAAAAGACGATACATGCTTTGGCAATGTAACGAGCCAATTTTATCACTGAATTCATGCCGAATAAGTGGTGATTCATTGGTTTTTACTGGGAATCGTGCGTCAATTGTAAAACAATGGACCTACATAGATCTAGAACTTGAGCTACTCTGATAAAAACAGAAATTTCTGAGGTTTTGTAAATTATTATGAGCTCTTGCGCGGGCTCTGCAGCCAAAGGGATGGGCTGGCCTTTGGAGACCTTCCTCAAGGCCAGCTGTGTCCCCAAATCCCTTTGGCCGAGAGTGGGGATGTACCCTGGGCAAGGCATCTCCACTATAAGCAAATTACCGTATTATCGTATTATTATAGTGTCTGTCCCAGTCATTGTCGGAAACAGACTAGCATACAAAATTAATGTGCACAAATCAGCAACACACACACAGACGCGCGTGCACGTCTTGATGTAGTGCTTTTAACAAAATTCAATTACTTTCAATCTGTTTTAATTATTTGCATGAAATGACTTAAGCAATGTAAGGTGATTTGCTGTTAGGAAACATAGGAAAGCACTGCGCAACGTGTGTGTGTGTGTGTGTGTGTGTGTGTGCGCGCGTGCATGTGTGTGTAACCTGTAAAGCCTATACTAAGAAATGGGGGAGGAGGGAGAGAGAGAGAGAGAGAGAGAGAGAGAGAGAGAGAGAGAGAGAGAGAGAGAGAGAGAGAGAGAGAGAGTGCGCACGCGTGCACACGCGAACGTAGGTATGTGGTATTATATGCGTGTCAGGTTAGGTGTCCAGTCATTGGTTCCACATACCACATGTATCACAGACCACTGGATCCACATATTAGTGAATCCACATACTGCTAATCAAATAAAGTGTAGTCTGTAGTACCGCTATTCCCACAATTTCTTATGTTGATTTGCATGAAACGAAAAGTGATAGCTACCACATACCAATATTACCACGTACCTTTGTTCCCACGAACCATTAGTCCTACATTTTGTGGTTTTATCAGTATGTGGATGTAATGGTATGTGGTACCAACAGTGTGTGGGAATATTGGTATGTAGGAACAAAGGATTGTTCCCGTTTTAAAATCATTTTGGCCAATAGAGTGAGCATGTACTGTGGGCAAGGCTCTTCTACTATAAACACATTTTAGACCAGCCCTCCTGCTCGCCTTGGCATAAGGCTGTGTCAGACCAATTGACATTTATAGCATAGCACTTGATTGCATAACATCATCAGTCCAAAATCCTCCTGAGTCGGAGTGTGGCTGCTCACGTGGCGGGGTAATAATAAACGGTCACAAACGTAATTTTCTCATCCCTAGTTGGTGCATTTGTAATATAGAATTCAATTGCTTCGGCTGTTGGGATGATCCCCCTAGAGTCTTTTACTTTTAGCCAGGGAACGACAACAACTAGACCAGCCATCCAGAATAGCAACTACCCAGGAACACAAAATGCCAAAATCACGTTCCAGCACGTTGAAATCACACACACACACACACACACACACACACACACACACACACACACACACACACACACACACACACACATGCGTGTACCCACTGTAACCCACATACATACATATACACACACACACTTCAAAAACATTTTGTTTTACCTCCATCATGCATTTCTGTTCAAATCATTGACTGGGCCTGCATGGATGTACTTATACTTACTATCTTGTCAAGACTCACCATGAGAATGCACAATTGATATTTTTTCTTACTTAATTTATAAGCTGCTAATCCACTCAAAAGTACGTTTCCATCCATGAGCCTTCCTACAGGATAGCTATTGCTGAATGTAAACAATTCGATATACTATAGATTAAACCTATTTCATCAAATTTTAAAAAAAGCGTTGTCTGGGGTTGTTGGTTTATTTTTAGGTTTTTTTTTAAAGTTTCACTGCCCCATATAGTTTTTGAAAACACCTGCATCTATTTTTCAATATCCTTCTCTTCTTTCACACACACAAACACATATGTATACACGCGTGCACGCACACACACAGAGAGAGAGAGAGAGAGAGAGAGAGAGAGAGAGAGAGAGAGAGAGAGAGAGAGAGAGATATGGTGCACAGCAGATGTTTATACATAGAGTGGAACATCCCTTATTATAAGCTCCCATTATAAGACTTCCTCCCATATAAGACCTACTTCTCTGAGACATTGCCCTTCTTTGTAAGTATTAAAATTACCTCCCTTATAAGACCTCATTTTGGATGATTTTTTAAGGTCTTGTAAGGGAGGTTCCACTGTACATAGAAGATAAATGTATGCACTTATAATTGGGATCTATTGAATAATTTTTGCATATCTCTACAGGGATGGCTCCAATGACAGCATGGCTTTTTAAGCCCACATTCACCTGGGCAGGGCTCCCAGGGACCCCCATTTGTGGGTCTATAAAGACTAAAGTACTAGAATTCTAAGGGACCCTCTAAATGAATGTGTAGGGGGTCCCAAGGATGCACTAGAAAAATTCTTTTTAGCATTCACAATGTTGTTGGGACCCTCTATCCCTCCTCTAGGACCATTTATACTGTAAGTGAAGGAGTCCCTGGTACCCCTTGTTTTGCGGGACGATTGGGAGCCCTGTTGGGTTAAAATTCCTAGCTCGCTATACTATAAAAGTATAAGACTGACTATTTGCGGCATTTTGCGACATTGAGCATGAACGACAAATTTCACTTTTTTCTAGGGTTAGGGATAGGGTTAGGGTTAGGTAAATGGTTCAAGTAACGAAAAAGTGAAATTTGTGGTTGTCGCAAATAGTCACTCTCATAGTAGCGAGCTAGGAATTTTAACGAGCTAGGAATGTTAACCCTACAAGCCCTGTCTGGGCAACCTCTCTGTATCTGAACTACAGACAAGGTAATGTAGCTGATCAAAAACTTACCCCCCCCCCCCCCCCCCCTTCCCACACACTTCCTAGACAGAACAAAAATATTTTTCTGTACTACTACTAGATCTATTCGCAGTTTGGAACAAAAATCTTTTTTTGTACTAGATCTATTCGCTGTTTGGTTGTGCGATTACCAGTGATTCACTGGTAATAGCTCAAAATGACACGCACCGTGATAGGATCTAGATCTGACAGAAGCATACTTTTGTTATCACATACCGCTAGTCCCACACACCGTTGCTTGTGTGTGTGTGCAACGCATTATCTAGTTATATTCTGGATGGGATTGTATGTGTTCATGTGGGTTTGGCATACACAAGCAGAGAGAGAGAGACATCTTGTGGGAATAGTGGTATGTGACTCATATCATGGATGTAAAATTACAGTGTGGGACTAGCGGTATGTGGTAGCAAAAGTATGCTTCTGTCGATCTGACAATGTTTCTTGCAGGGAGTCTGGACTGCATGCTGATGTTTACAAAGCAAAACGTACACCAATTGCACTGGTGTATATAATCCTCTATAAAACAAGTCTTTTTTGTCACTGAAACACAGGTTTTGCAAGTAAACTCAGGTCTTGACTTGTAGATCTAATCGAAATCCTTGGCCATGATGAACCAAATCCTTGCCTATCTAGATCTAGCTTCACTTTATCTTTTGTTCAGCAGTTGACCACAATTTTGTAAGTAGATCGCATGAATCGACAGCGCCGATGTCGATGATATTCTTACAACGTATTTTTTTAGCTATTGAAAATATCTTCCTTTTGCTTCTTCAACAGTTGTTCAAGGTACATCTGCATTCTTGCGGTGCTAGTGACCGCCATTTTCTCTGCGAAGCTGGGTCATTTAAGGAACGGTAACTCTTTTTAATTGAGACCACTGCACTGGCCATTGTGCGAAAAATGTTGAAAATTACAACTTCATCAGGCACAATTAAATACAAAAAATGGCTTCTG
This sequence comes from Phymorhynchus buccinoides, assembly GCA_017654935.2. Classification (NCBI taxonomy): domain Eukaryota; kingdom Metazoa; phylum Mollusca; class Gastropoda; order Neogastropoda; family Raphitomidae; genus Phymorhynchus; species Phymorhynchus buccinoides. The sequence continues at coordinate 55,655,411 of CM065680.1, forward strand.
ATCTCTGGCGAACGACCTCCGTTTAGTCACATGTGAAAAGTGAGTGCATTACTAGTACTACTACACTGTCTAAGACTACAGGCTACAGCCAGGCAGTTTGACTGCGACAGGCAGTACTGTGCTGTACTGTGACTCGGTCTACCTAAAATACGAAAACGAGCGAAAACGGGCGAAAACATAAGACTTTAAGAGACTGAATCTGATTCAAAGGGATTACGCTGATCTTGGGTCATTACGTCAATGTTAACACCATGACCATGGGCAGCATCTAAGGAACCTTTCTGCCAAGTTTCATTAAGATTTAATAGTATGGTACAATTGTGAGAAGTGGAAAAAAAGTTCAGTCGGCGGAAGTAATGGCTAGAGGGCGGGTTTATACAAAAAATGCAGATCGGAAATTACATCTAAATATGGATCAACAGTTGATTAAAGATAAAATCTATGCAAACTTTGGTAGGGTTTAGACAAATTTAACATTTTTTGTTCTTGTTTACGATCAAAAATGCACTTTCGCTTCTGTTTTCGCCCGTTTTCGCTCGTTTTCGCCCGTTTTCGTATTTTAGGCACACCCCACAGGGTGTGACTGTGAGTGTGAGTACACTGTACATGTTAGGGCACGATGGTTGTGCCAACAAATTCTGCTGAAAATAATGAAGCAGGCAGGTAAAAACAAAGCATACAGACTTACATGATAGATACACACGATGTGCTCCAAATGCCAAACTAATTGATTGCTGCAAGCCCGTTCTACAAGAGGAAACGTTGAGGCATTTTATCTTCGGTCGTCAAGAGAAGCCGCCGATTACTGCCGCCATTTTAAATGTTCAATGGGAGTTAAGAAAGAGAATTATTTTTGCTTCGGGCAGGAACTATCTCCCTTGGATCAATGCCAGTAAAGGCCAGTTTTTGCCATGGCAACACAATGCTTTGCTATGACAGAAAAAGACCTTCAATTGTTAGGCAACGAACTATCGACTATCAGAAAAGCAATCCAAGCACAGGTGGGAGCAACCCGAATTTCACAGAGACGCCTCTGTGACTAGTTTCCATGTGCGTTGTACAATGCCAAATGGACAATAAAGAAACTTATGACTATAATGTACCTAACCTAACGTCAAAATGAACAGAAGTGATCTGAGATCCTGATAATAGCCTTTGGGATACCCCCTCCCCCCTTTTTTTTCACTCCGAATATGGCATAATATAAGGATGTGTGTGTGTGTGTGTGTATGTGTGTGCGTGTGCGTGCATGCGTGCGTGCGTGTGTGTGTGTGTGTGTGCGTTTCGTCCTCTCTCTCTCTCTCTCTCTCTCTCTCTCTCTCTCTCTCTCTCTCTCTCTCTCTCTCTCTCTCTCTCTCTCTCTCTCTCTCTCTCTCTCTCTCTCTCCTCTCCCAAATAATTATGGTGTTCCACAGGGCTCAGTTTTAGATCCACTGTTGTTCTTATGCATCAATGATTTGCCTCTATTTGTTAAAGATAAATGAATCTCTTTGCAGATCACAGCTCAGTACAGTCAAGTCATCATTCCTTACTATAGTTGGGTCATCTCCAGTAGTTCCGTGACCGTTGAGAGCGGAAGTCCGTTTCTCAGTGGATTTGACTTCTCTAAAGGTTAAATTAAAAAAATGATCCCCCATGCCTTTCGCAAAAATGTGGGCATAACTTGTGAGAGCCCCAAATCCAAAATGGTCGCCAACGGCCATTTTGAAAATCAACTTTTCACTGCTTAGAGTGCTGCACAAAACATGGTTTCTATGACTTTTTTGCATGGGGAATTCATATTTGTTGTTATTTTGATATGATTTGACCTATTTCTTATGTTCAAATCCAAGATGGCCGCCGATTTGTAGCTCCGAACGGTCAGCTTTGCAAAGTCGTCGTAGATCCTTCATAGTATCTAGGCTCTCATGAGAGCTCTTTTTGTCCTGAGTTGAGTTATGAACAATAGAAGTAGAAGTAACGGATGCAAAGGTCATCGCGTTCAATGTTTGTGGTTGAAGAGAGACAAATTTTCGGATTTCAAGATACTGAAGATGAAAATCCTATCCCATGATGTAATAGGTCTCTTTGTTGCTATGGAAAGTTAGAATGCAGCCAGTTATATGGAATCTGATAGCATATTAATACACTGACATGCATTTGTCACATGAAGTTGAAGTTGAAGTTGAAGTCAATCAGCATCCAGTTCAATCCATGGAAACGCTTAACAATTACCTGGATTTGCAAGTTTACACTGAATAGCTCTGTATCTAATGGAACCTCTACACTTCTGAATCTGTTGAATCATCAGACTCACTCCTCTCATCGTCACGTCCGCTTTCCTCTGAAGAGTCACAAAGTGTGAGCTGTTGGAGCAATGGGGGTTGGGGATTGCGCACTGGTCGACACTTCCCATTCACCAGTTCCCAGCCATGGCCAATTGGTGATGGATGGTCAAACAAGTAATGAAGTTGGCAATATGTGATCAGTGTAGTTTGTCCTTTCCACATGGAGATTCAAGGAGTCGTCATCAGATGGGAGGCGGATTGCACACTTCCTCTTCATTTTGTGCCACTTGGAAGCTCTGATCTGCCCACAGGTAGCATGTGCACGTTCACCATAGACACAGGAGAGAACAAAGGTCTTCACATCAGCTCTAACACTGTCCTCCAAGTCAAGGCTTACACTGACTCGTCCCAGGAGCTCTCTCGCCTCAGGATCAATGATCACCATCTCCAACACCTTCTTCTTCCCACGGCCATAGAATCCTGCAGTGTGGTCACTGCCAGTGATCACATGGAGAGGTATGATGATATGTGAAACCTCTTCTGACAGCATGGCACAGCAGTTGATAAAGGCATGTTTGCGTTTGATCAGTAGATCACCAGGGAGTTGTTGGGAGATATATGCTGCTTGAACATACACGTCTATGTCCTCGCTGTCGAGTACTACTGCCCCCTTGTAGTTCCCAGTCCTGAACGTGGCATAGGCAGAGAGCAGCATTGTATCAGCCTCTGGATATCTGAAGATATAGTCCCCGTTTGCCACGCCAGTGCTGAGGTTGGCTGATGTTTCTCCCTCACAGATTATGACCTCACCCCCCACCCTAGCAGCTTGGGTTTTCAACTGTTCCTTCACGAGCTTCTGCAGTCTGACCTTGTTTCCTGAACTGACCATGAACTGGTTGAATTCAGCAGCTCCTGGGAACGTGTCTTCGGGCTTAGGGAAAACATTTGAAATATGTGCATGTTTTGCTGCCCGTCGATCGTGCTCGTCATCCTTGATGCTGAAGGGAAGGCCGTACTTATCGTTGATGAGGATGACGTAGGGGCTTGCATTAGCGTGGTGTGAGAAGATAATCGCGCAGATCTTATCCAGGTAGTCACTCCAGCGGTAGACCGAGCCATCCCGCTTCCTGGCCTCACGGTCCTCGGGTGTAGGGGTGGCTAGTCACCAGATCATCCCCATGTCGAAGAGCAAGTTGTTGGAACTGTTCAACCTAGACCCAGTTGCTCAGGAACCACAGAACTACATCAGCATTTAAAAAGTGGTGGTTTAAAAGTAGTGTTTAAAACTTTAGATGAAAGAGGTTGGATGTTTTACACGAACAATACTCTAAACAAGACGATCCAAATCGGCTCAAAGCTGCAGCACTTGAAACAGTCTACAATCTCCGCCACAACCTCCTCATATACACAGACGGCTCCAAAATCAATCAACAAGTCGGTTGTGCATTTACAATATCAGATGTCAAGGTCACAAAATCCTTCCAATTAAACAATAACATATCCATTTTCAGTGCCGAACTTTGGGCTATACTAGAAGCATGCAACTACATTAACGACCTTCCAAATCACCCACTGAGAGCAGTAATACTATCAGACTGACTCTCATCCACCCAAGCCTTAGTGGGGGACACCAAAAACAGACGCTCCACCATTCAAGAAATTAATTTCCTCATACACCAAATAACAATCAAAGGAACTGACATATCACTAGGTTGGGTCCCCTCCCACAGTGACTACATGGTAACGACCGGGCTGACTGGGCCGCCAAAGAGGCGGCCCTCGGTCGGTCCGGCACCAAAATTAATATCAAAATTTCAATTTCAGAATTTAAATCAGCACTAAAGACAGCCATATTCCAGGAGTGAGCTCGGGAACTTTAGACCTGATGCAGAGCCCACTCCTGGGACCACCAAATTGTGATGGGGGGACTTTTTCCCTCAGTCCCTCGGTCGGTCCTGTCTCTGATATACAGACTCAGAACAGAGGCCACATATTGCAAATATAAAAACCTAGCATGTGATTGCAGAGACATCATAACCGTCGAACACCTATTAACACCCTGCAACGCAATAGCCCCCGAACTTGACAGTCTAATAACAAAACTCAAAGCAAACAACATCCCCTTCACTAAACAATCAATAATACACAACCAAACCTCTGGCTGGCAGCCAATAATTTGGCTGGCGGAGGCTCTAGGGCAGGCATCATTTGGCTATCTATTCTGAACCTCAATCAACTTTCTCTACACTTTCAAGCCCGTCTCCGTGACTCCTGGTCCGGTGTATACTCCCTCTCCTAGGGGCCTTACTCCCCCATCCTAGCGGCTACGGCGGCTCGCCCCCCCCCCCCCCCCCCCCCCGGTCGGGGCGCCTGACGGGGGCGCAGACCCACTCAGAGCCCCATTGACTCAGTCGAGTGATGCCGCGTCCCCCGGCTGGCGGCCCGCCCCCTGGGGGGTGTCACTTTGGTCCCTCTCACCCCCCCTCTCCAGCCGGTCCTTGTCTCCGGGGGCAAGTGAATCGCCGGGGATTGCCCTCCGGAGCCGTATACCCGATCGCCCTTACCAGGGGTGTGCGGTTCCATATGTGTCTGATTCAGACCAAGAGGACGTAAAACTCCATTTTCGTCGCCCACATACTAAGGAAGTTAATTGAGTTTGTTGAAGAGAAACCAGAGTGTTCCTTAGTATGTCGACGACGAAAATGGAGCTTGGTCTGTTAGGTAACGTGGACAAATATGAAGTCAATCCAAACATAGAACGCATGACTTATAGAGTGTTTTGGGCGAAATATCTTATTTAGTTTCGTTGCATCATGTAGACCTACAGGTGTCCATAGACCCCCCTCACCCCGGCGGGGGGGGGGGGGGGGGGGGGGGGGGATTGGTCACTATATTTTTCTGAAAGTTTGGTGAGAGTACTTTTCAAATTTAATTGTTTGCCAAAAATAAAATGAGGGCTACACTATGTTATACCTCTATATATGAAGGGGTCTATTTAGTCAGTGTCAAATATGGGGTAGGGGTAGTAAAAATCGTTGAAAGAACTCGATTTATATTATAAACCAATAATTTTACTATTGTGAGATTAAGGAATATTAGTGCGATGATTTGGGACTTCTACAGCATGGCTTACTGAAATGTGTAAGTACTTCCGGTTTGTTTTGTCTTGAACTTAGAACAAATCACAAAAAAACACAAAACCAATCTTTTACTGATAATGTTTAGTCTAAAACGGCCATTAGTATTTAATAATGTTGATTTTTAAGCAGCCATGGACATCTTTGGTATTTCTACAACCTTTTCATGCCCAAAATTGTTCACTTCCAGTATGAACTTTGTTTTAGAGCTTTGATTTTGATTGGTTGTTAACTCATTTACCGAAATTTCCATATTCTGAATATTTCAAGTACTATTCCACAGTAGTTTAGTTTTGTATTTTTGCTCAGACCTGATCTTCCTTAATTATTTGAAGGAGATGGCAATTTCAGTTAAAATGGAAAGTTAAATAACGGTCAAAAACAGTCAATAGCTCTCCTTCAATCAAATCTCGTTGACATCTCTTTCATTCAAATCTAGTAAATTAAAGGAACTTTTTTTTATACAGTCTCCTCACTGAAGTGTAGAAGTCGAACATAATATTATTTTCCATCTACGTTCTTCCAATGATTCTGTTAATGGGCTTTTTAGGCGAAGTTATTGTCATTAGCGCTTGACACAGTGCTTCATTTGAAGGCTGTTTATAAGCAATGTCAAACTCACTCTCTTTTGCACAGCAAAAAATAGATTATTGCCTTCTATTGATAAAGTAAAGTGCTATAAGCGAGTAGAGTGGTCACCAGTGGGGCGACCAGAAGCGCTCATTCAGTAATTAAAGATTATTAACACGTCTAAAAATCAAAATGGAATATTTTAATTATCAGATTTCTCTGAAATTATGGCACCTATTTTAAAGCAATTTGGTTAGACACATTTTAAATGCGACCTTTAATTTTAAACATTCAGAAGAGTAGGCCTCATTGCGATCATTTAATTATATCCAACATTGTTACATCTGTTTGTATGCATGGCGTTAATGTTGTACCTTTCCTGCATGCTATGTGTATTATAATTCCCTTTTTATGAATATGCTTCATGTGATTGTGTGTTTTTAAGATCCTGTACTATTCTGTGTGTATTTTGTTTCCCTTCTTTGTATCTTTCCTCCATTTTATCTTGTAGGTTTTGTTCTTGTTCTATTTTTTAAACG
>CM065680.1:55664423-55666923 GCA_017654935.2 Phymorhynchus buccinoides
TGTTGGTAGTTTAATCCGTTAAAAACGGTTATTTACAGCCATATTATACCTAGCTATTATCTGAGATAACGAGCATCATCCTTGATACATTGAACTAGTCACTCCCTGTCTGAATTTTATCATAAGCAGTTGAAGAGTTGTTGCTGAATAGATAAAAAGACGCTTTGGGTCTCTCAGACTGGTACAAAAGCCCACACCCCGATTCTAAAGTACTGCCTCCCTTATATGGCTTGTCACAGGTGAACAAGAATATGGTGAATGACATCTATAATAACAGCAAAGGCGAAAAGAACAAAAAACAAAACAATAAACCACAGTTTTATGGAGTTTTTTAAATTAAAAATACCTCTGTCATCTTAAAGTCAAATACAGACGCCAAAGAAGGAAATCTCGATTTAACCACCCCTCTTTCTATTATGAATCCTTTCTAAATATTTAAGGGTACAAAGTACCTTTGTTTGGTGTCTACTGGTAGTTGGATTCGTTATTTACATAACGGAAGAGAAAAAACGAAAATAAGAAGAAAATCGAAGTTTTTACGGTTATCTACCCTCAAAATGAAAATACAGACGCCAAAGAAGGAAAAATAGGTCATAAAAACCCTTCTAGACATGTGTAGCCCTCATTTAAAAAAAGGCAAACATCCGGCTTTCGATTTTAATCATAAAAACGCTTCAGAAAATCATAGTGGCCATCCCCCCCCCCCCCCCCCCCCCCCCCGTCGTCGGGTGAGGGTTCACTTCTATGGCATTGCGGTCTATATGTTCTTGTTACTGTTTGTTTGTTCGATTGTTTTTGTATTACATTAATATGTAAAACCTATTTTGTAAATTAAGATAGCGTTCCGTCACAATTTTGTCTGTACTTTTTTTCGTTAAGCTTAAGCTTTATATATTTCTCTTATTGACTATCTTCTGAAAAAAAAGAATATTGATTTTTGTTTGTGACTTTAAAAAAATGCTATTTAAAAGCAAATGAAAATCTCAATTAATTAAAAACTTACATATCTAGTTTCTTCGTGAACCATTTCAACGGGCCGGCGCAATTGATGATCCCCAGTTTTTCCCCCGTTGGAGTCTACATCCATAATTGGATCATACTCCATCAATATCAAGATGACTACAACGGGCGCAACGACACAGGCACCATTGAGAAAATGGGATATTCGCAATTGAGATGGGACTGGCTAGGGCTGGCTAGCTGAAAGGTCCACTGTCTTTCCTTCCCTCTTTATCCTGGTTGCTGAATGACTGATAGGACAGGCTCGCTCCGTCTGTCGTTGTCTGCTCCAAAGTTTCATTCAGACCTCCGCTAAGGAGGTAATGTTTTTTGCCTATCTCTTTGACAATTTGTCTGTGGGCAAACATTAAGTTAGATTCATCTAAGATTCGTCTTGTGTTTCTCATTCTGTGTTGAGTAAAAACTGTTGAGTGACCTGGAAGTTGGTTTGACATAAGTGTTTTGTCCGAGATGTAGGGGTAGGGAGGGGCAGGTTGTGCCAGAAAAGCTTTGTTTTCCTTTCATTCACTCATTTTCCAACAGAATTTGCCCAAACAAATACCAAATCAAAGAAAAATCATTTTGCTACAAAATGACACAAAGCGGTTTTTGTTTTGAAGCATATTTACTTTAATTATTACTCAAATTAAACAGGAGGTGAAAGCGACACGACCTTTGGGGCAGCTTGGGAAAGAAAAAGAAGGGGAAAAAGTGTAAAAAGGGGTGCGATGAAAAACCTGCCATCGTCAAAGGGTACACATGATAAACGCATCAGTGAAGGTTTGTATGCTTCCTGTATGTATTCCTTTGACCTTAAATTGTGGAAGCAATATGATTTTGAAAGCAATATGGAAAATCTGGCACATTCTATGTGACTTAAATAGCAGGGCCGGATCTGGATGGTGGAGGGTTACCTGGGTTCCGTAACCCCCCTTCCCTTCCGTCAGAAGGGAGGGAGAGAGAGAGGGAAAGAGAGAGAACAATGAATAATTGTTTAATGACCAGGCCATCTGACCATGTAACGAGAGAGGGGGTAACAATCCTCACAATGCAAATATATAAACAGAGACAGACAGACAGACAGAGAGAGAGAGAGAGAGTGTGTGTGTGTGTGTGTGTGTGTGTGTGTGTGTGTGTGTGTGTGTGTGTGTGTGTGTGTGTGTGTGTGTGTGTGTGTGTGTGTGTGTGCGTGTGCGTGCGTGTGAAACACTTTAACATAGAATTTTCTCAGAAAGTACAAATGAAAGCCCCACCAAAAAAACTTTGCACAATGATATAACTTTACATTATGTCGGCAGTGACTGTTTTTATTTAAATGTCACTAGAACAAATTGGATGCAAATCAATTTCAAATATTTGAATCGGACACACACACACACACACACACACACACACACACACACACACACACACACACACGCATTCTTTGTTGATTTTTTAATGCTGAAATACATTTATCAGTAGCCTACAACAGGTTGGGGGGGGGGGGGGGGCATGTTGA
>CM065680.1:55671923-55676923 GCA_017654935.2 Phymorhynchus buccinoides
GAGTAGTGGGGTAATGTGTATTTTCCTTTTAGTTTTGAAGATCAGTCTTGCTGCTGCATTTTGAAGTTTTTGGATTAGAGTTTGAGGACAGCCATATAACAAAGAATTGCAATAGTCGAGCCTAGATAGCAAACAAGAGTCTGTGTTGCCTGAATGGTAAGGAGATGGCGGATGGAACTGATCTTTCGTAACTGGAAGTATGCAGCTTTGCAGAGGCTGTTCACGAGAACAGCATGCTTTCGAAAGGTGTGAATTAATAGTTACACCAAGATTTTTTTACGGAAGGTACAAAATAACATCAGTCACCAATTTTGATCGAGGAAGGTAAGGAATTACTCACAGAGGAAAGGATAATGGATTCAGTTGGAGTTTATTTGTACTCGTCCATGCCTTGACATCACCTTGAATAGTCTGGAGAGAAGAGTCAAGATCAGAGATAGATGTTTCCTTGTAAAGCTGGTTGTCATCTGCGAAAGCATGATGATTTACAGTGTGTTGCTTGACAATGTCAAACAGAGGTTGCATGTTGAAGAGGACAGGAAGGCGAGATTTGAAACTGGTCGGTAATTCTTTAGGTCATCAGGATCAAGGGAGGGCTTCTTAAGCAAAGGCTTTACCAAGATTTGTACTTGTCAGGGAAAATTCCAAAAGTAAGGGAGTTGTTCATTATGTCAGTAATGTAAGGCAGAAGGGAGTCCAGAAAAGTCAGCAGGAAAAGGGTCGAGTTCACATGTTTTCAGTGGAGAATAGAGAATGGTGCGTTTTACTAGGTCTTGAGTCACTGGGATGAAACAAGTGCCCTCGCCGTGAAAACGGGGTTCAGTAGCTGAATTAGAGAAGATGGAATCAAGGTTGTTTCTAATGGTGTTCATTTTATCTTTGAAGAATTGCAAGAAGTGATTGGGGGGTTCAGCTAGTGGATTTGCACACTTGAAATAACCGTCGACGTGAAAAGCTTTCTTTGATCTTGTTACAATGGAAAGTGGTTTGCGCAAAATTTCTGTCACAGCTTTTTGGGCACGGTTTAACACATGCTTGTGGCAAGCCAGACACGAGCTCTTCCATTGTCTTTCCATCTGGCGTTTGTGCTGCTTGGCAGCACGCGCTTGCTCGGCAGCAGCGCTGTACCAGGGGTCACACCTGGCTGACGACACCTGGCGTCTTGTGGCCGGGCGTGGTTATTATTATTATTATTATTACTATCATTAGGTTCAGGTGAGGCAGAGACTGGGAAGGGGCAAGTGTATATTGAGGAAGGAAGGAAATACAAGACGTGTTTGCAAGTCGCTGACTGGCATCCTGCGGTTTCAAGCTTCGACGCCATTGTTGCATTGCTGCTATGGAATTTGACTGAGTAATAGAGGTAAGCAATTCTAGTTTTCACGAAGTGCTCTCACCTAGTTTTTTTCTTCGAAAATCGTCTATTACAGTGTGGTTTCGTACAAGCACAATACAAGCAAGGAAACACATTTGCATGCATTAAAAATGGAAACAAAACTTGCTTCGCAAGAAGTTGGACATAGCTAGGGTCGATACATACAATCAAACACAAAATACAGCACTCCTAAAGTCATTTATGAAGCGGGTGTTGTATTCAGTGAAGTTGGCGTTGTCAGATGCGATCGTACGTTGGCTAGGATGATGTATATGCAGAGGGATATATGTAGTAGATGCCGTTCTTTTTCAACCTTCTTCGTACTCCGCCTCTCTTTCCTCTCTTCAGTCCTTCGTTTACGTTTGGTGGTGGTGTTGTCAGTACAGTTTGATTGTACGTCCGCTGTCAGAATGTCCGTTGGAAACTGGGCTAGAGAGTGAGCACTGGTATCCGAATACTGTTGGAACTGTAGCAGGAACTCTCTGTCACAGCTTCACTAATATGATAACTCCAGTTTTTCCAGCGACACTTGAATGGCAGACCACTAAGAGTTATTGATTATGTTGGTATTTTACTCATCCTCAGGGTAACTTCACACACACACACACACACACACACACACACACACACACACACACACACACACACACACACACACACACACACACACACACACACACACACACACGCACACACACACACACACAAGAGGCGCACCCGCATATTTTTATGCACACCATCTCTCTCTCTCTCTCTCTCTCTCTCTCTCTCTCTCTCTCTCTCTCTCTCTCTCTCTCTCTCTCTCTCTCTCTCTCTCTCTCTTTTCTCTCTCATGTGTTGCGCGTGTGTGTGTAAAAGTATGCATGAATATCAATTTGATGAAGCGCGTAACTTTGACGTTTACCACGGCGACAATTATCACTGATTTTAGAGGGTGGCTTTCACATAGGATCATCAAATAAATACAGATTGCCTCCAAAACACAGAATGTTTTACGCAATATGTTGACAAAATTTCTGTTTTAACACATTTTTATTCCTTCCTCTTTCATTCTTCCTCTCCACAGTTCCTTCATTTACACACACTTTCATCCATCAAAGGAACAAAATCAATGTTAACATATCAAAGTATTCACCTGTATTTAAGTGGATCATTTCAATTAGCACGAGATAAGGGTTTCATTTTTTTTTTAGCAAACAAAACAACAATAACAAAAACAGACACAAATATCAACAGAACAATGTTCACAAAATTTCGTGTAAAATGTGTTGAGCAAAGTTGATAACAGATCAGCCAACCAACCTTTTTTCATCCCCATTATTAACAGTCTGTAAAACGAACAAACAAACAAAACCTCTTTCACTGACGAAAAAGAAACAAAACAGCAATTAGGAGAGAATATAGGAGGACACATTGTTTTTTTCCATGGACAAAACTTCCCAAATAGTCTTTTCCCATTTCGCCGTATTCCCATATCGCCTTTTCACGTGACATTGTTTGAACTTACATGCTCCCCGTGAGGATACTGGGGGGGGGGGGGGGGGGGGGGGGGGGGGGGGGGGGGGGGGGGGGGGGGGGGGGGGTTCCGTGGGGACTTTCTGGAAGTTAGTGCATGTAACTTCCTGTAATCTGTCTATCTTTTGCCTTGCTTTGTGTCATCTACAATCTTTCTGCCTTTTTGGCTCATTTTTCTGCCTTTTTTCATCCCAAACAATCCTTCATATAGTTTTTTCCTTTAAGCTCCTCCAAAATCGGAATGTGTCGGCTGAATGCAGCGAGGAGACCAGTGAAAACAGGAAAACGGACACATACGTACCCATTGTGGCCTTATGGCCTGGGAACGCAGAAGAAGAAGAAAAAGAACTTAAATGCCATTTCGCTTTGTTCATTTGTTCGTGCTTGTGTAGCACGTGTGTGTTATCGTCTTCTGGAGTAATAAATATATCAGTTGTCTATTGTCCCGTTTTTCACACAGATAAGGCCGGAATGGAATGGCGGTTCAGTACGTCACTATCCTTTCACACGCATTCATATTCTTTGCTATGCTACCTTCATTGCTTCATGTTTGAAGGCAATGCATCTTCATATGAATATTTTCACATATTTTGTTTTTTGTATAGGCATAGGCATTTTGCATTGGAAATGAGTGGTATTCTACGCTATATTACGAGCTCCAAACTGACCATGGCCAAGAGTGAGTGATTGGCAAATTGAGCGTTCATTTTCATATTTTCTGTGTGAACTTAAGGTTGATATTTTTTTCTTTCTTAACGCAATACATTTTCATTAGCATTTTGATGTTTCGTATTTTGTGATTGTTTTCATCCATTTTACCCTGTTTTCTGCCCTCCATTAACATGCTCACTACCACCATATTCACCTTTATTGTGTTTCCGGTACTCGTAATCCATCGAGATGGGACATATTGGGCCTGGGACATAACGGGCCTGGGACATATAGGATCTGGGACACAACGGGATGGGATCTATCGGGCCTGGGACATAACGGGCCTGGGACATATAGGATCTGGGACACAACGGGATGGGACCTATTGGGCCTGGGACACAACGGACCTGGAACAAATAGGGCCTGGGACATAACGGGCCTGGGACATAACGGGCCTGGGACATAACGGGCCTGGGACATAACGGGCCTGGGACATAACGGGCCTGGGACATAACGGGCCTGGGACATAACGGGCCTGGGACATATAGGGCCTGGGACATATAGGGCCTGGGACACAACGGGATGGGACCTATTGGGCCTGGGACACAACGGACCTGGAACAAATAGGGCCTGGGACACAACGGGATGGGATCTATTGGGCCTGGGACACAACCGGCCTGGGACATATAGGATCTGGGACACAACGGGATGGGACCTATTGGGCCTGGGGCACAACGGGATGGGATCGATCGGGCCTGGGACATAACGGTCATGGAACAAATAGGGCCTGGGACACAACGGAATGGGATCTATCGGGCCTGGGACACAACGGACCTGGAACAAAAAGGGCCTGGGACACAACGGAGTGGGATCTATCGGGCCTGGGACACAGCGGACCTGGAACAAATAGGGCCTGGGACACAACGGGATGGGACATATAGTTGGTTTAAGCTTTGTCTGTGTGTGTGATTGTGTGTGTGTGTGTGTGTGTGTGTGTGTGTGTGTGTGTGTGTGTGTGTGTGTGTGTGTGTGTGTGTGTGTGTGTGTGTGTGTGTGTGTGTGTGTGTGTGTGTGTGTGTGTGTGTGTGAGTGTGTGTGTGTGTGAGAGAGAGAGAGAGAGAGAGAGAGAGAGAGAGAGAGAGAGAGAGAGAGAGAGAGAGAGAGAGAGAGAGAGAGAGAGAGAGAGAGAGAGAGAGAGAGAGAGAGAGAGAGAGAGAGAGAGAGAGAGAGTGTTTTCGTCTTTCCTCGTCTGTGATGGGTAGGTAATATATTTTGTTATCTTTCTTTCCCATTTGTTATTGGCTGCCCTCATCTAGAATGAATGCCCTCATCTAGAATTGTCTTATTTGGGTTTAATTTGTGCATCTTTTCGTTTGTGAGGCATAGCTTTCCTAAATTTGTGTGCATGGAATATTACTTGTTTCACTTTGTTGATTGTGGAAGATTATACCTCTATTTT
>CM065680.1:55681923-55686923 GCA_017654935.2 Phymorhynchus buccinoides
TCTCTCTCTCTCTCTCTCTCTCTCTCTTTCTCTCTCTCTCTCTCTCTCTTTCTCTCTCTCTCTCTCTCTCTCTCTCTCTCTCTCTCTCTCTCTCTCTCTCTCTCTCTCTCTCTCTCTCTCTCTCTCTCTCTCTCTCTCTCTCTCTCTCTCTCTCTCTCTCTCTCTCTCTCTCTCACTTTCTTTTTGTAATGTGTTTATATTTTTATGCATTTTCCTGTCACTTCTTGTGTATCTCTTTTCTCCATCTTATTCTCTCATTCTCTTTCTTTTTCTTTTGTGTTCCTCTATCATGTTCTGTTTTTTCTTTCTCTTTGTTATCCGATTTCTTTGTTTTTTTCGCTCTGCCATGTCTCTTTCTCTCCCTCTTCCTGTATCCGTTTGTCTGTTTGTACATCTTGTTCTGACACGCACATACACAGACAAGTTGAGAATGAAGCTTAACTTTCAAACAATATCCAATTTGTAAAGTGAAAATATTTGAAATGATATAAGATGAAGATCGGGTTTTTTGCTGTTGTTGTTGTTGTTGTTGCTGCTGCGGATTCCATGTAATTTAACATTAAAGTTTTTGAAAGACAGTGCAAACAGTATCATTCAGAATAACGAGATGCTTTAAATAAACTGAACGCGCGCAACACGCGCTGGAAACTCACCCTTAGTGGTGGAATCTCATCCTTATTATCCTTACAAAGCTTAATTTGGTGAGACCAATATAGATATAATAAACGAAATATTACAGCGATTCCATACGCAAGAAAAGCAACTGTACATTTTTGCCTCAAATAATGTCATAATTATTGTTATTATTTTGTATGAAATTCCAATGATTCCAGCAGCAATTGTATTGCAAGAAAAAGACTAGTGCTTCATTAAATTCTGCAAATGTAAATATATAAATTAAAATTTTTACTCTTCTTATTCTCTGTAAGTTCCTGTTTTGATGTTGGAACACATTTGTGTTATAATTTAATGGGATATAATTGTAGTGACATCTTCCAAGCTTTGTGCATAGATGCTTCTGATTGACAGAAATGAGTAAAATAGATGCGTCTCTCTCTCTCTCTCTCTCTCTCTCTCTCTCTCTCTCTCTCTCTCTCTCTCTCTCTCTCTCTCTCTCTCTCTTTCTCTCTCTCTCTCTCTCTCTCTCTCTCTCTCTCTCTCTCTCTCTCTCTCTCTCTCTCTCTCTCTCTCTCTCTCTCTCTCTCTCTCTCTCTCTCTCTCTCTCTCTCTCTCTCTCTCTCTCTCTCTCTCTCTCTCTCTCTCTCTCTCTCTCTCTCTCTCTCTCTCTCTCTCTCTCTCTCTCTCTCTCTGGTACTGACAGGTTGTTTGTAACATTTGATTGTCAATCATGGGCGCTTACTTTATACTTGTATATGCTTTTCATGAAAGTCTGTTGTTTTGTTTGATATGAAAATGGCAATTGGGACAAATGCTTCCTACAATGTCCGCATACAAAAAAAACCGGGGATATGGGACGGAAAGAATGTGCTCATTGTTTTCAGTTTCAATTTGAATAGCCTAAAACAAGCCCTTTCACGTTTTGTTTACTAATAATTACCAGCTCATAATTACCAGATTTGAAGCTGATTTAACTCTTGTCTGTATATTTCTGACTATCTATCTATCCATCTAGCTATCTATGACACAAATTGTTGTTCTTTCTTGTATTTTTTATATAATGATTTTTGTGTGGATTTATTTACATATGTACGGTTTGTTCCCATTGTGTTCTTGCGGTATTCGCATTACGCTGTCCGTTTTTTTCTTTCTTTGAAGATCGCATCAAAATACGTTTTTCCTTTGAACCTTTGAAGATTTGTATCAGCTGTCTCTACGGCAGCAATACGCATGAACAGCATCCAGAAATGGGCAGTGGAATGGGGTGTCGAAATCAACGCCGGGAAGACTGTCTCCACTTGCTTCTCACTATCCACTAAACGAGAGAGCTATCGGCTTCAAATCAAAGACAAGGGCCTGCCACGTCCAGAGAGCAGAGGGAAAAGCAGCTAAACGCCTCTCCCTCATGAAAAAGCTTGCCGGCACCTCTTGGGGTGTCAACAGCCGGATATTGAGGACCGTCTACACGGGATCAGTGCGCCCAGTGATGGAGTATGGCATGTCGGCATGGTCTACAGCTGCCAAGACAAACACCAGAAAGCTGGACAAGATTCAAAATGCCGGGCTACGCATCATCACTGGAGCCATGAAAACAACCCCCATCAGAGAAATGGAGACTTTTTCCGGTCTTCATTCCCTCAATGAAAGAAGAGAAGAAAAGGTCCTTGTCCACAGAGAGAAGTTGAAGCGACTGCTCACGACAAGATCAGTGAGCTCACAAAAAACAGGCTGAAACGTGCAAGCTTCAACCATGTCTCAAGAGAACTTAGCAAGAAACTCGGGGACATCATCAGCCACGACCCTGCTGACAGGGGTGTCAGCAGTGGAAGAGGTTGAGACCCTGCGCCCAGATGTCCAGGTCACCACAACAGTACCTGGTATTGCCAAGAAGGGAGACCAGCAACCTCACCAACTCATGGCCCTGACACAGGAAATGCTTGACAGAGACTACAACCCCTCTGTATGGACATATGCATTCACAGACGGCAGTGCAGATGATGCAGTGAGAAATGGTGACAGTGGGTTCTACATCCGATTTCCAGATGGAAGATGCACCATGTGGCAAGCTATCCACCAACTTCAGATCGCCCTGCTGCACCGTAGAGAACCCTGGAACGCATGTTGTCCTCCTGACTGACTGTAAATCAATGCTGGAAAACATCCAAACTCCAGCAAAGGACACCACCACCAAAAACCTGCAAAAATCCCTTTCCACACTCGCCCGAAAATGCACCGTCGCTCTTCAGTGGATCCCATCTCACTGCGACTTAGATGGGAATGAAAGGGCAGACAAACTTTCCAAAGCAGGCAGCAGACTGGGACAGTCAGACCACCGCATCTCCTATCCTGAGGCCAAAACTCTCATTCCGCCAGGAATGGAAACAACAAAGGAACCCTCCTGAGAATGATTGCCTCCCAATCCTGGAGAGATGGCAGCAAGCCACCATCTTTCGCCTACGCTGCACTCTCATCTGTACCGCCTCAAGATATCCCACACAAACGAATGCCCATGTGGGACGGGTATCCAAGACCCCGAACACATTCTACAGTACTGTCCGAACTATGCCGGTCCCAGATTGACTGTATGGCCAGTTTCGACAGACATTCAGACGAAGCTATGGGGAACAGAAAACGACCTTCCCATTTCATCAAAGCCATCAAAATTCGGGGTTGATATGGCCCTCAGCACTTTTGGAACGCAGAAGAAGAAGAAGCTGACAGACTCAAAAAGTGAGTGAGAAGTTTCTAACCAAAACTAGGTTCCAACAAACAGAGAGAGAGAGAGAGAGAGAGAGAGAGAGAGAGAGAGAGAGAGAGAGAGAGAGAGAGAGAGAGAGAGAGAGAGAGAGAGAGAGAGAGAGAGAGAGAGGCGGTCGGGGTAAGTAGAGGGAAAACAGATGTAAAAAGGGATAGCAGGAGAGGGACAAATAAAAAGACTTCACACTATACAATAATAGAGTGCTTCTTGAAAGCACACAGACAGCTTAATGTTATTGATCAGGTATATCTACAAAACCGGTCAAAATTTAAGGTAGCCCAAAACCAAATGCATATTTATAAACAAACCCGTAAACTCACATGCAAAATTTCAGTTAAATCTCTTCAATAGTTCATAAAAATAATTGCTTATAAATATCCAATATTTTTCGCTATTTTGGAAAAATGCAAAAACGGCTGTTTTTGAAGTCGCATATCTCAAACATTAATTACTTTTAAAAGTTGAAACTTGTATTTTGTAATAGTAGGCAACATATACAACATGCCAATTTTTGTGTGTGTAATCAAAATGCGCAGTTTAGAATATACAGAGGTGCAAAAATGGCTAAAAACCGCTATTTTCGCTTTTGTCCAATAGGCAAATTTCAGCACAACTGACACTAGCATGACAATATTTATAAAACTACTGGACCGACAGCAAAGAATCTAGTATGCAGGGATTCAGCATGAACTACAGAATACGAAAACGTTACCAGTTGTGGAAAATAAACAAACTGTAACTCACACACAACTAATATTAGCCCTGGTGCTAAAAAAAAAGTACCTTAGATTAGTACCACTGCAACCATCACAGTTCCTTGTTCCATAAAATATTCCAACATCAAGCGGTTTTCCTGTCTCCAGAACAACACATCTTTTGAATGTTTGTACTCCAGAACTGCTGACCGTCTCCACAGTGTCTTGCAAGATAATTTATTGTCCTTTGCCCCACTATTGTGGGATAGGAGTATGTTTGTTGCGGTCTATTTGATTTGTTCTTTTCTTGTCTGTGTTTGTCTGTCTGTCCCAAGCATACTGCTGAACAAAGTCGCTTCATATGTTGTGAGATGATGTATTACCAAGACAAAAAGACATTAATTGGCTAGTTTACAATCACACTGACCTTGACCTTGAAATTAGACCTTGAAAACTTGATTCTTTTGGTCTGATGGCCATAATGTTTAAGTCGTTGGAGATACAGTTTTGAAACTTGGTATGTGTGGATATATTGGCTTAAGCAGACCTGTTTACCCACTACACAAGTCTTGAGTAGTTTGGATAGCTGAAATGAGTAGTTTGGGTGCAAAATGTGTAGTTTTATTACTTAAACCATCAAATAATGTTCACTAATAATGAGTAGTAATCAAGATTTAAAGAGCATTATTTTCAGTTTTGAAGAGTAGTAGAGGTCCAAAATGAGTAGAATACTACTCGAAAAGAGTAGAGTAAACAGGTCTGCTTAAGGGCCTTCAGAATATTGGGTAGTGGTTATCTTGTTGACCTTTGACCTTGACCTCAGATTTATTCTTTTTTTAAAAACTCCATATCTTTAACATTTTTTGCAGTAAAAAAATGTCACGTTTGGTAGATTAGTAGACTGACTCAATGTAATGCGTGATGCACAG